>CM023097.1:14785739-15484235 GCA_013103745.1 Gardenia jasminoides | reverse complement strand
TTTACGTATTTCATCCCAAGTTCATCCAGGCTGGCATCAAAGCAGGCATTTTCTGTTGTTGGAATTTGATCTGTTGATGAAGTTGTTGGATTTTGTTGTTGTTTTAGCTTGCCTCATGATCATTCTTTCTAAGGTGATTCCATGGATTATTTTATTTTTGCTTGTCTTGAACTTTGACCAAGAGCTAGGTTAGGGTTTCACCTAGTTGTAATGTTTGATGTTGGGAATTGATGATTGAAAGTTGATTTTAGTTTGCTAGGAACTGAATTGATGGTTGGAAATTGGTTGGTTTGGATGAAACTCCAAGTTTTACTTTTGTTTCGATTTTCTGTCCGAATTTGCTTGAATATTCGAATATGATGGAGGCTGAATTAGCCTTAGCTTAAAGCATGAAAGTTGTGGAAAATTGAGTGAGGATTATACCTGTAAAATTTCAGATCAATCGGAGCACTGTAACCTGAGAAATGTCCAAAATACCCTGATGCCCTGTTTCTAGTAGAAATGGTTTTTGCTACAGTAATGGGTCATTTTGACCAGGAAGATGAATGTTTTGCTTCATTCTTTAAGAATTGTATCCCTGTATGTTAGCTTTCAACGGCTTTGACGGATTGAGTGCCAAGTTATGATCGTTGAATGTAGCCTGTCGGCATTCCTGACGGGGAAAATTCCTGAAACTGTTTCTGACACTTTGACCTAGAAAGAGTAAATCTGGGTAAAATGGTCTCAATGAAAGTTATATCTTGTTCTCTTAGCTTCAAACGCACCTCGGCTCACTTTAATCCAACACTCGCACTCATGAGTTAAGTGATCAAAATGGCAGGAGGTGTCACCTGCCTTCACACCTGTAGTGTGTTTTCCCATTGTGAATCTAGTGTCTGCTTTAGTTCTGAAATGCGATGCGTGCTCTTTGTTGTTTTGAGGATTTTGGGTGTTGTTTTGGTTTGAGTTAATGGTTATATACATTGGTTGCACGTAGGACTCAAGGTGATCGAGGGTGACCAAGGCACGCTAGTGAGTGTCCCAAACCTTTAAAATGGAAAATCTTATTATTGTTTACAAATGAGGTTTTGATGAAATGATTTGTTAGTAATTATAAGGAAGTGATTTACCACTATTTCCAAGCAAAACGTACAAGGAAACCATTTATGAAAAGTTTATGAATGTTCAAACCCGCTTTAAGTTAAATATTTTACTTATGTGAAAATGACTTGTGAAATGATTTAATTTATATTTGCAAAGAAATGAGTTTGTGAGTGTCTACTTGTTTGTTGTGTGAATTACATGCCCCGTGATGAATACTTGATGTTACTTGATTTGCTGTGGAATACTTGTTTCTTTATGCGAGTGTACCTTATCGCACCCGGATCTAACCGGTATTAATGCTCAACCTGCTTACTCCACATTTTATATTACTCGATGATTGGGCCTGTGTACTTTACCACATTGGCTGAATAAGGCCTTTTCCCCTTCAAGTATCGGCCATTCTGGGGTTTAACCTCGGCCGGGTAGGTTGGTACCTGTAATCGGTATGGTATACTCAGTATTTCTGGGAGGATAAGGCGCATACGATGAACCAAGTGGGATTGCTCGTGAGTTATAAGGCAGGATTGGACAAGAAAATAGCTCCAAGTGAGCATTGTATCCTTTTATAATTGATTTAATGTTTATTAAGAATCGATCACCTAGTTGAGACAACTAGAAAAGTCTCCTCGTGAGCACTGATCTCCGAAATGTCGCCCAGTATTGTTATCTCCTAGTTGAAAAGTGTAACCGTGGTGTTTGATTATTTGTCAAAGAGCTGTGATGAAGTGAATTATTTCATGAATTGTTTTAATTTGCAAATTTCTAGTGAAAATACTCTCCGGATTTCAAAGATTTGAATGTTCCAATGTTTTGTACCGATAAAATAGTGAAATTCTAAAATATTTTTTTGGAACCTCACTGAGCTTTTAGCTCACCCCAAAAATATTTTACCTGCTTTTTTTCCCCTGTTCTCGAGATGAATGAAAGCAGGTTGATCTTTCAGTTTAACTCATGCGAGATTCTTCATGTACTTTGTAATTGGATTGCATGGACTTTTGGTGTATTTGGAATAGATGGAAATGTAATTATTATTTGAAGTTCTTGCATTGTAATTGCTAGAGAGCTGAATATGAATCTGGGATCCTGAGATGAGTCCCCACAGAGTCAAGCAAAGTGTCTCGATTCTGTCTTCTTCTGAAGTTTGCTGTCACAACTATACAAATTTTTATTTATAAATTCAATAAATTAAATTTTTTTAATTTGGTGAAGAAGTAATGTATAATTTTTTCATTTATTTTGAGTTGACTTTTATAATGAATTAGTACAACTTAAAGACTTGAGTTACTAGTTGTGAAGATATTAGGAAGAAAAAATGCTCATAAGAAATTAGTTTTAAATATTTATAGTCGAATTGGTACTATATATTTATAAATATCTTTTTTTATTTTCAAATTAATATTTTATGGATTACGATTTGTGATACTGGTACAAGTAGAAATTATTTTTAATTCATGTTTTTTTGTGAGCAAACAAAGTGGTTTAAAAGTATTTTATTTAGCAAAATGAGCAAAAGTAGTTTAGGATTTTATAAATTTTGTTACACAAATAACAAAAGCAATGGAGGTAAGTGATATTTCAAAATATTAAAGTGCTGATATTAAGAGAAAGTTTAGGGAGGTTTTGATATTATCCTTTGATAAATATAAACTCTTTTTTCCCGACCTTGTTTCTTTTTGATATTTACTATGCCAATAAGCTTTGCTTGTCCTCCACATTAGTAACTATATGGTGGAAGATTTGAAGAATCCTCACACCCACACTTTGCAAAGAAGGCCTTCAAGTAATGATCCTTTTCAACTTCTCGGGGTAATATCCTTCCATCAACACCTTAGCAATCTAATTTTCACATGCCATCTGTGATTCGCAACAGGTAAAGCATATTCCTTTTCTCCCGCTTTGCTCTTCTTCTTGTTACTTTCTCTTGTTGTTGTTGCAATTCTTCTTGAATGATGATTGTTCTTAATAATAGGTTGCCTAGCGTACTCTTTTGTACCGGGAGGTGGAGGTGTAGATGTTGATGTTTCTGTATATGCCCTAAAGTCAATCAACTTCTAGGGTTTATTATACACTTTAACTATTTATGTAATAATAAATGACATCTTTATCATATTGATTGCTTATATTTTTCATATAAGTATGATAAAACCCTTAGAATAAACCTAATCGATGAAATCATAAGAGTTATGATGGTGAGGTTCATTCGATTATAAATAAGGTTTATTCTTAAATATCTCTAGTCATAGTATTAACAAGAAAGGTATTATTAATTAATGCTAGACTAGCATATACTATGCCACTTCTATATGAGAAGTAGTAGGCCTCATCTACTATGGTGTGTAAGACACCTAAACAAGTATATGGGTGCTTGATGGTATGATCAAGTTCACTAGATTGATCCACATAGAGACATCCTTTAAGTGCCAAAGGATTAATCTCAAGTAACATTTATGTAAATGATTCTTAGACTTAAGGTTATCATGGTATCTTGAATATGGATAGTTATACTTTCTTTGTTATATGATTGCTCCCCGTGAAAAGGGAATGCTCACATCATTATCAAATGGGTGTATGTTTGAAGTGAAAAGATGGTGAATAACCTATAAGGATTTTACCGCCTTTATGTAAGAGGAGTTATCTCGTGTTTGGCCACTTGTAGAAGTATAACTCGAAAATCTTAGCTAAATGGGAAAGTCTTAGAAAGTGTCTAAGAACTTCTTCATTGGAGTTATATTTTGGTACAAGAGAAAGAGCATTAATCACACATGGAATAGGCACAACTTATTCCAAGATTAATGTGAGATAAGTGTGGTAAAAGGATATTGGTTACATTATAAACGCATCGAAGGTGAAGTCATCCACTTGACTTTTCTCATTACTTGAGTGATCATGATTACTGGATACCAATCTTGATCTATAAGTATGAGTTGATTGATTAGTGGAATCAGTGATAAATTAAAAGGAGTTTTAATTTATCTAGTTCTTATTTATTAAGAATGTATAGCTCATACTTATTGCCAACGTGATATGAGAACCTAATGGGTCACACACATTAAGAACTTTAGCTGATTAAATGAATTTCAAGTGGGACTTGATAGATAAGTTTTATAACTTATAGTTTGATTTGTAAGACAAATTAAACTTGAGAGATCTTATGGTGCAAATAAGTTTTAGTCTTCCAAATACAAGAGTTGTATTAGAATTAGGAAGCTAAATCTTATTGGAAACTGATTTCGAGTTTCCATAAGGATTTGACAACTTATTTGTCTATAAATACTCACTAAGCTTTGCTTAGCAAGATGATCATCACACAAAATTGTCTTGTGAGATTTTGAGAAAAATCTTGAGAGAAAAATACCCAAATTTCGTCCAAGAAAATAAGGGAAAAATAGCATCTCTTATTTCTTATCTTGGGATGAATTTTCATGGTGAAAAATTGGAACTATCTCAATAGACTTGTGTGTAGTTGTCTTGGCAATAGCTAGCACTAATCTAGTTTAAGCTAATTCGACCTTGGAGGTTCTAACTAAGGAGGTTAGGTGTGGATCACCATTGAGGCCGACGATGTAACGGGCTATATGGATCTCTTGCCATCTTCAGATCAAATCTCCACCAAGTTCAAGGAGGTCTTCATGGATTGAGGTAATCTTCTTGAACTATCTCTATGTTACATGGATTTAATGAAAGGACGATCTATTAAAGGAATCAAAAATTTTAAATTTCCGCTGTGTTTATCTCCTTGATTCCTTACAGTGGTATCAGAGCCAACTTTGATTAAACCATGTAACTTGTTTATTTAGTTGTCATGTATGTCAAATTAGATTTGATTATGTGTGATTCAAGAGTTTTAAAATATATAGTTTTGATGAAAAATAAATTTTGAAAGGGTTTCAAAGATTTAATAATTTTCATCGAATGAATTTTCTTGAAAAGGTTGTTTTTCGTCTCGTGAAAGTTCTTGAAAAGGGTTGAAGCTTCCTTTAATGGCTGTGGCTGCTTTGGGATGAGATCACAAACAAAATAAAGAAGACCTAGTTTGTCTCGTGGTCACTTGTGCATATCAATGAAAAGTCAAGGGCATGTTGTAACTCAGATGTTTCAAACAATCTACTCATCAATCATGACACGATCATGATTTACGCTGTTAGGATCAAATAAAATATTAGATCATCATGTGGTCATGATTTAATAATATTTGAAAACCTACAATGTTATAATCGATTCTAGTGAAACATGTTACACGAAATGCATCCTTTCTTGGAAATTCCGTATTGATTACATTGCTAATCTTCCTTTCCTTCATGCAAAATTGTTTTGTTTGAACTGAATGAATGCGAAATTAAAGGTTGTTTTGATTGTCGTATTTATTGTTGAATTTTTGGGTAAAAGGAAATTTAAGAAACAAGTTAGTTTCCAAACAAATGGGATTTGGTCATTGATTTTCGCTGGGGTTCTAAATTAGTGTGGAAATTTCCTATAATTCTAAATGATTAGAATTAAGTGTTTTCTGAAATTTTAGAAATCCAAATTGGACAAGGAGTTGTTCAATTAAGTTTTGAAACTTACTTAATTTTAGTAAGACTAGAATTAAGAAGTAACCAACTTTGGAGACTTCCAATTTTATAAGATTGAATTTGAAGGTGTTCAAATACTTTTAGAAGCTTTCAAATTTAGTGAAAATTAAATAAAGAAAGTGCTCTAAAGTAAGTATTTGAGATTCTAAAATGGTTTAAAAGAAAATTTCCAAAAATAAGAATTGGAAATTCTACTTAGACTAGAAATTCTTAATTTTGACTTGGATGGTCATCTCGATTGTGAAAATTTCTTATCATGGTTATAAAGTATGGAAAATCATTTTAATGAGATTAGAATGTGGTTTCCATAATTTAAAACAAAAGGAATTGAAAAGAAATTTGAAACTATTTAATGTTCCTTAAGAAATTGGATTCCTTAAGAAATATAAGTTTCCAAATTAGCATTGGTTTCTAAAGTGATTTGGAAATTGAATCTACTTTTATTATGAATAAAATATAGTTTCCAAATCATTAGTATTGCAAAAATTCTTCTTGTGTTTAATCTTTCTCGAAATTTAAAAAAATGAAGGAAAAGGATGTTGTATGCAATAGCGTCGCTAAGTTTTAGCGACAGTTTTCTTATGAATAACTTTTGTCGCTAAAGACATTTTCTGTCGCTAAAACTGAATTCCAGAAATTAGAAATTTTCAAATTGAATTTGATTCAATTAATTTTTAAACCTCTTGAATTGAAGCCTTTGAGATTAAAGGCTTGTGCATATAATGATACATGATTGGAACTAAATAAATATTTATGCTTTCATTTAATATTGTATTTTATGAATGCATGATGGATGATTATGGACTAAGGCCAATGTGATTGTGAATGGTTGAATGTATGTATGATTTGGTTTTGATATTTTTGAAATAGGGCCTGCATGTCCTGCCTTCTCTACATATTCTCAATGTAAATTCTCTTCTCATCTCACTCCCCTTGAATGTAACTCAAGGTTTCTCCCAATATTATGTAATGTACCATATTAGAATAGGAGAGGGTGAGGACCTAAAATGTTTAGAATAGATTTACATTTGTAATGTACAAAGAAGATGGAGATGGTACCAATTCCACCATGGTGAACATACAAACTACGCATTAGGCATGGAGATGTCGCTCGTCCTTTAGTTTGACCATCTAGTTTCCTTTTGGCTCAAGGAAACTAGTGTAGGAATAAAAGTCCATAATCATCCATGTTTAATTATAGTATGTTTATTTATTTATTTATATTGATGAATGGATATGCATGCTATATATATATATTTGATGAGACCAATTTGGAATACCATGTATAAAATCCCTCTACTCAAATATTAAGTCTAAACTTAAGTTGCCTTCCATTGTTATAGTTAAAATGAAATTATGTTCGAGTTAACTTGTTGAGTACACTCAAGGTTGCTCTACCATGAGAAGTTTTAACTATGAGATGAGATATCGGAATAATGGTATGACTTAACTAAAATTTGTGACTTGTTGAGTACACTCAAGGTCATAAAATTTTAGAGGCAAAGGTTGGGTGACACATATGATGTGATTTATCAACAGTTGATAACTCAACTATCTAGAAGTAACAAAAGTTATAATTGGTAATGAGTACCTACCTATTGAAATTATTTTGATTTGTTGAGCATACCAAGATCAAAATAACTAAATGGGATTCTAGCCTACTAGGAATTTTTTGAAATTCTCAAATCTATATAAGAGGGTCATAGATTTGAATAAAATGGTGGAGCAAAACCAAATTTGATTTTGATGTCATTTTACTTGGTTTTGTTTTGCATAAATAGCAATTCTCTTTTATCTTTACTATCCGTTGTAGAAATTATGAGTAATTGCATATTATTCTCGATATAATTGGTATTTTTTATTTCTTGGATTGGCAAGTTAAATTGAGAAAGTTCTCAAGAAAATTTGGCTATATCATTTAAAACCTTAGCACTTCCAATTATGGAAGATGTAATGGAATTAATAAAAATTGCTTACAATAGGTAAGAGGAGATGATGATAGTATGTCATAAATGCTTCCTAAATCTCCTTTACTAGATAAGATTTCAATTTCTTTCACCATGGTTATACATCTCAAGAGTTGAATGATGAATAATCAAGGTATAAGATGTATGAAATACTTGAACAATAATTCTATTACAAGATGACAAAAATTTCTCAAATTAAATATTAATTTATTAGAGAGTGATTGTGAGGGCCGTAACTAAATTCTACTTCCTGCTTAGACCTTCTGTGAACGATTTTTGTAATTTCACTAATGCATGTGCGTGATCATGAACATTTTTAAAACCACGTACAGATTTCCAAACGATAGCTCAAGTAAGTATTGGAAATCATTTCAATAAAATTAGAGTCCAACCATACTTAAGATGAATTATTTCAAATTCATCACCACCAAGTACACCAAAACCCTAAACGTCCCTTTTCTTCTTCCAATTTCCAACCGGTTATACCTCCCAAAGATTTAACCACCATGAACCATCCTTGAACCAAATTTCTTTCAACTAAAATCAGACCATATCCAATCAATTGAACCACATTTTCCCTCTAAAACTCCATTCGAATTCAGCTCAAGGAAATTCAGCAAGAACCGCCACCCATTTCTCTCCATTCCATGGCTGCCACTTGTCAAGCTTGAGCTAAAAATCTGGCAGCAAGCATGCTTCTCCCCTCTCTCCCAAAAACCGGCAGCATCATGGCTTGAGCATGGGATTTTCAGGTGTCTTCAACCAAGGCCAATGATGCTTACCTCCCTTCATGCCCAATGCATGAGAAGGATGTGCCACTTGAAGTTTTTTCAGCTAAAGCTTGTTCACTTGAACAAGCAACTTCAACAGAAATTCCTCTTCAAGTGCTGGCCGATCCTCTTCAGCAAAAATCCCTCTTCCATTTCACTTCCACACTCTCCCACTCACTCTCCTTGCACTCCAGCATTTTCTTTCCAAGCCTCACCCGAAACTTCCCTCTCCACTCTCACACTTCACTCCAAAAATTTCTTCCTTAAGCTTCAACCGAGAAGCTCTTCCTCCTTTCCCCTACATCTCCTTGTCTTTTCTTGGTCAATCAACCCTTTCACCAAGAAGTAATCTTGGCCGAACACTGCTGGAAACAAGCATTAAAAATTCTGGAAGAACCAAGCTAGTCATCCTCCACCCGATTTTAGGCAAGCAAGAGGTAAATCCTAATCTCTTTTGTGAACTTCCTAGGTAGCTTGAAACCCTCTCCTTAGCTTATTTTGTGTCTTGTAGCTGGAAAACAGAATTGATCCAACTTCAAGCAGCCCTTGTTCCTCCGCTTGATTACCAACACGGTAAGCTATATCATCTTGTACAAGTTTCTTCCACAGCCTAGTTATTCCATTCTTAGCATGTTCCTCTTCTTGTAGCTGGAAAGGACTTCATTAGCTCCAACACACCACTTGTGAATTTGACCTTGAGACCGGTTGGAGGTAGGAATTCATTTTATATCCCTTTAATATAAAGAAGCTATTTTACCTTCTAAAGTTATCATATTACTTCCTAAAAACTGCCATGCATGTACTAATGGACTTGAAATTTTATTTGCATGCACATACTTCCTTGTTATATTGCTGGAAAATTGGTGGACTGATAAGGAACATCATTCTTGATGTCCCTAAGCTGACCGAAGCTTTAAATCATAGATTGTTCTACTTACTCCATGCATGATGATCGAATAATGATTGAACCTTTTCTTGTGCTTAGTTGTGATTCAACAACTTTGATTATTTGCTGTTTTGGGATGGATGTGAGCTGATGGGCTTTGCCCTACTCCATCCGAAACTCTTTTGTTATTAACATGCTGAAATTGACCCTTGCATGCTTCACATTCCACTTGGTTGATGAGATTTTAATTAAACGTTTGCATGGGTAAAGTGTGAAACAAAAAGCCAAGCTTGAGTTGTTTATTTGCTTGTTGGAAAGTTGAAAATCTATTTTTTTTTCCTTGCATGAGACCTCTCGGTCAGTTGAGAGCCGCATGAGTAATGACATGAAACCTGGTTTTGAGTAGATGTTAATTTTTCAACAAAGAAGAAAACAAAAAGGGAGAATCGGACTTGATGATTTTTTTTTTTTTCTTTTCCAATTTGGGACAAAATTTGTCTAGTTATACGTATTGTTTAACTTTGACCGTATGCATGATTTTTGGATCATTAGATGAATGTATCACATGCTAAGAGTCCCGCTTAACATTCTGGAAATCAAACTAAACCTTTAACCACGCGACTACATGGCTGAAAATTTCACAAAAGTTACCAAAATCATATTTTTCTAAGAAATAAGTGGGCAAAACCACACTGAAGTAAAATGCTCATATCTCGCTGTTTATAACTCCAAATCACGAGCCGTCAGTGGCGTCCGAAACTAGACCCAAAGAGCTTCGTTTCAGTGCCTTATACGCCCCTTAACTCATTTCCTACACATCGTGGCGAACCAACAAACATCGCTGAAAATCAAACTTGCAAACCAGTAGTTTTGAAAATGAATATCCAAAATTGAGTATTTTCCAAATTGACTTGGCCGTTGCTATATTATGAGGAAATAAACGATTATGAAACTAGTTTTCCACAATTTTGAAATCATACAACTTGCAAAAGAAAGACTTCCGATTTGAAATTTGAAAGAAACCATGGCGATTAGTTTGGGCATGAAAGCGTAATGACACTCCACTTTCAAAAATTGTGATTATCGACCAAAACCCTAATTTGTACTATTTTGATTTTAGCACGAAAACTTGTTTTAAGTATGAAAGACCAAAAATCAAATTGGTTTTAATCCAAAGCCTTGAAAGATTGTTTTTGTTCACTAAACAAATAAAATTTAAAAAAAAAAAAACCGTTAGTGATTTTTTTCAACTAAGCAAACCATTTCTCAAATTTTCCAAATGGATGACGCTACGTTACTCAAGTCTTTCTAAACCTTAACTAACAAAATTGTTCCAACCCTAATTACGTAGATTTTTTTTCAAAACTCACACATTTTACCCTATCTAACCGAGACCTATATTTTCAAGATACAAACCACCGTTTTATCACACTATCGACTCGTGAGGTAAACCTAAAAATATTCTCATTCTTATAAAAGAAGTGAATTGGTCAAAATTGATTTTAATAATTAATAATTATGTACCTCAGGAACCGACGGTAATATAAACGAGGGCTTTGAGACCGAGGACTTCGACTCATCTACTCAACCTTGACCATCTAAGGTGAGGGTTCCTATTTGTTGCTACTTGATCCTTGTTGTTAGGAATTACTTGTTATTATATGACTGGTTTCTAAATGTGATTTATCGTTGAATGATGGAAACTAGGGTTTTATGTAAAATAAGTTTATTTCTTGATTTGACTCAACGTGCTTAGGTGGTTTAGTATGTTCTGTTTTAAAACAATAAAACTTGTTTTCTTTTCGAGGCTTGAGGTGAAGAGGCGGCCTTCAAGGCCCCTCCCTCTAAAGGCTGGTGCACTCTCCTAAGGGGCTCGAGGTTGAAATTAATGTCATTGTCCCCGCCTCTAAAGTATTAAACTAAACCACCATACCTGTGCTTGTGCATGTCAAGCTGCATGACCTGTTGGCGTAGGGATCCCAAACCCCAGTGAGGCCTATTCCGAGCCGGTGGGGCTTGGTCGGTCGGCGGACCACCTGGTCCTGTTCAAAGGTTACCTCGAGTGTACACCGCCTCCTGCTTGTTTAGTTCGGATCCGAAGTTGGGTGAAAAGGAAGGAGAAAGAAATAAATGACCGAGTTCTCGCACTCTGCTTTCCTCCCCGAGAATATTATTGTGATTGTTATTTAATGCTCGTTACTGTTTAAATGGCTCAATGAGCATTTTGATTGTTACAGTTTCACCACCTGTTATGAAAAGAAAAGAAAATATATAAAAATATATATATATATATATACTATCTTCCAACTTTCCTTAAATGGATGTTACTATATTTGAAACTAGTCTTGTACGGACCTAAATGTTTTCAAGCCTGTTGTGTTTATGTATTTAATTGCTATGTGTTTTGGGACTCTCACTGGGTTTAGAAACTCACCCCATATATTTCCCATCCTAGGATTTTCAGGTATTGAAGAAAGTACTGAAGGAGTACAAGCTGGTTGAATCTTTTGAATGTTGGGTGTATTTGACTCTATTATGATGTCGAAGATAATGTATAGAATTGCCTTTTGAATTATTGTGTAAGGTTGAGAGTCGAACTCAAATTGGATGTTGGTTAGTAAGTTGTGTCGATCTATTTGAAAATATATTGGTTTGAAACCCTAACCGAGGTAATTGCCTGCTTGAGTCCTGGCGAGAGCTGGGCCGGCGGCCGCGGGTCCTATGGTTCGCCTTGGGAAACGTGGGGCCGCCACAATTTGTGGTATCAGAGCCTAGGATAGAAAAATGAGCCTGTGAGGTTATGAGGTCCTGGTTTTGTTAGGTTAGAAACTGATAATTGAAATTACCGGTACATTTGGAACTCACATAAAGTTGATTGTGGTTGTAGGTTATGGCTGGAAATGGAGCTGATGGTAACAATGCCCCTCCTAGGATGCCTTTGCCTTTAGTGCGATATCAGCCGATGATTGGAGGCCCTGCACTCCATTGGAGTCCTGCTTCCAAGACCAACCCATGTAGCTGTTTGAGAGACTATGCCTACCCTAACCATGTAGTGCTGGCGGTGGATAAGGAAAGGAAGACTTTGGCTCGTACTGTTCAAAGGGCCAATGCTGAGATAGAGACATTGAGGACCGAGAACCAGCTGTTACGTGCTAGGGTCCGAGAACTTGAGGAGATGGCTAATCAGTTCCTCCGACTGTCTAACACGGTGCGAGATTGCACCGCTGGCATCATGACTGATTGTGAGACGATGATTGAGGAGATGTTGGAGATTTATACAGAGGATCAGGGTGGAGAGCGTTCTAGTATTGGAGAGATAGTTCCAGGAGATGTTGAGGGAGATGGTCCCCAAGGAGATCGTGAGGCTTCTCCTACTTACAGCCCTGAGAGTGACCCCTCAGAGGACCCTGACTTTCCTATGTCCCCTTGAGTTAGGGTTGAGGCCCAATACCTAATGGGGTCCTACTTGCTTTTGTTGGATGACTGTACTAGATTGATGTTATGTTTTTGAAATTTCGTGGCTGTTATGATTATCGTGTTGTGCTGTTTTAAGAACTTGATGTATGGTGTTTTGTTATTAATGTAAGTTGTTTTATGTTTATTAATGATTACTTGCAACTGTTTTTCCTTTCTCCTTTTCTAATTCACATTTATAAAAGCGAAACCCTTGCGTGTGTATAGAGGAAATGGAAGGAACAGGGGAAAAAGAGGAAGGCCTACTAGGCAAACACGAAACCAGGGTGAGGAAGAGGCATCTACCGCCCATCTCAGCCGGGAGCATGGGGAGCAACCTAGAGATCAAATAGCTGAGGCCTTGAACCGAATGACAACTCTTTTAGAGCGTGTGACTGATCGACAAAATCAAGGACCGACAATGGACCAAAGAGGACCGGAGTTAGGTTAAGATGAGCCTTGGAGAGATTTCAAGGTTCTCTCCTCCCAAGTTCTGGGAGGACACGACCCTGATGAATAACGGTGGCTAGAGAGCATGATTAATATTTTTGGAACTTTAGGTTACACGGAAGTACGTCAGGTGACTTTTGCCGTCTTTCAATTCGAAGGTGCCGCAAGGGCCTGGTGGAATGTTATTAGGGAGAAATGGGCTAGGAACCAGACCCCGTGGACCTGGGTTAACTTTACTAGGGAATTTAATGAGAAATACCTGCCTCCCCTAGTCCAAGAAAGACGGGAAGACGAGTTTATAAGGTTGCGCCAAGGAACCCTGAGTGTAGCCGAGTATGAAGCACAATTCACCCGCTTATCTAAGTTTGCCCCGGAATTGATTGCCACCGAACGTAGGGTAAGTGCCGCTTTGTCCAGGGTCTAAACCTAGAAATTCAAGAGGCTTTAGCAACTGCTCAGATGCTCACTTTTACTGATGCTCTAGAAAAGGCTCTAAGAGTAGAGAACACCAAGGCTCAAGTCAAAGCTTTTCAAAACAGAAAAAGAGCAGCCCCGACCGGTAGTAGTTCTGGGAGACCAGGAGGAAATCAGCCAGAAGATTGGAAAAGGGTCCTGAGGAGGGCGAGCTGGACCAGACGGGGAAGGGCCAAAAGGGTGGTCCATCTCAACCAAGACAAAACCTACCAAACCGTACACCTTGTGGATATTGTGGTAAGACAGCCATCATGAGAGCGATTGTTGGAAAAGGCGAAATGTCTAGCCTGTGGAAGTACAGAGCACATGATTAGCAATTGCCCTGCCCGTCGACCCCAGGAAGCTGGAACACAACATTCAAAAGGTCCAAACCCTAAACCGCCATGTAAAAAGAAATCGACCTAGAATTTTGGCCAATTTACTCCCTTGATCGTGAGAACGCACTGACCCAAAGTGGTGGAAGGTACCATTTCTCTATTTCATAGACTAGCTAAGATTTTAATTGATCCGGTGCTAGTCATTCATTCAGAAATCCGACTTTATGTGTGCAATTGATGTTAAGTCTGACCTCTTACCCTTTGATCTGATAATACAAACTCCTACGAAGGATCCATGCTTAGCAACGAATGAGGTCTATAGGAACTGTGAGCTGTGGGTAGGAGAAAGGAGAATTTTGGCAGACCTAATTTCTCTACCTATTAAAGGTTACGATGTCATACTCGGGATGGATAGTCTGGCCCGACTTCATGCGCACTGGATTGTAGAATGAAAGTAGGTTGAATTTCACATTCCGTGGGAACCTATTCTAAGATTTAATGCAAGACAAGGTTTAGCTTACGCTCTTATTTCGTGGGATTCGAAGCTAGAAAATTGTTAAGTAAAGGAGCTCGAGGATACTTGGCATTTTTGATAAACCCTCAAGAAGATAAATCAAGATTAGAAGATGTGCCTATAGTAAACGAGTATCCGGTATTCCAGGAAGAGTTAACATCCTTACAGATAGAGACATTGAATTTAAGATTGAACTCACCACAGGGCAGCACCTATCTCTAAGACTCCTTACAGGATGGCGCCAGCTGAGCTCAAGGAATTAAAATTGCAGTTACAAGATTTATTAGAAAAGGGATTCATCAGATTGAGTGAGTCTCCGTGGGGAGCCCCAGTGTTGTTCGTGAAAAAGAAAGATGGAGGTTTACGGCTTTGCATAGACTATCGAGGATTGAACGAGGTTACTATTAAGAATAAGTACCCCTTACCCCACATTGATGAATTGTTCGATCAACTGCAAGGTGCCGTAGTGTTTTCTAAGATTGACCTCAAACAAGGCTATTACCAGTTAAGGATCAGGGAGGAAGACGTTCCAAAAACAGCCTTCAATTCCAGATATGGGCATTATGAGTTTTTGGTTATGCCATTTGGACTAACTAATGCCCCGGCAGCATTTATGGATTTAATGCATCGTGTTTTCAAGTCTTATTTAGATCAATTCGTGGTGATCTTCATAGATGATATTTTGATCTATTCAAAGTCTGAAGAAGAACACGATCAACATTTGAGGTTAGTTTTGCAAACCCTGAAGGAGCATCAATTGTACGCTAAGTTTAGTAAGTGCAAGTTTTGGCTAGAGGAAGTATCATTTCTAGGTCATGTAATCTCCAAGAAAGGCATTACGGTAGATCCAGCTAAAAGTAAAAGCGGTTTAGAATGGAAACAACCAAAGAACCCAACGGAAGTTCGTAGTTTCCTAGGGCTGGATACTACCAAGGTTCATTCAGACTTCTCTAAACTTGCGAGTCCCTCTAACCAACCTGACTCGAAAGAATAACCGTTTTGTGTGGGATGTGAACTGTGAGAATAGCTTCCAAGAGCTCAAGAGTCGCCTGACCAAAGCCCCTGTGTTGGTCTTACCAAATGGAGAGGATAGCTTTACCGTGTACACTGATGCATCCAAAGAAGGTTTAGGATGTGTTTTAATGCAGGCTGGAAAAGTAGTGGCTTATGCCTCGAGAAAGTTAAAGCCTCATGAGCAAAATTATCCAACTCATGATCTAGAACCGGCAGCAATAGTGTTTGCTCAAGAAATGGAGGCACTATTTATATGGAGTGGTTTTGAGGTTTATACCGATCACGAGTCTTAAGTACTTATTTTCCCAAAGGAACGAACTTGAGACAACGGCGATGGATGGAATTTTGGAAGATTATGAATGTACTATTAAGTACCATCCAGGAAAAGCCAATAAGGTAGCAGATGCTCTGAGTAGGAAAGTCCAAATTTCGGGACTAATGGTTAAAGAATGGAAGATGTTAGAAGAACTTAGTACTTGGAGCCCACAATTGGCAACCGCAGAAGTAATTTTGGGTAGTATTACTCTAAGTTCTCCTCTAACCTGAAGCATCAAGTCTCAAGCCAAAACCCACCGGTGCAAAATGGATAAATAAGGTCAAGGAAGGAGGATTACCCAATTTTAAACTGGGAGAAGATGGAATTTTAAGATACCAAAACCGTCTGGTAGTACCTGACCAAGAGGATTTAAAAAGGGAAATTATGACAAGCACAATGTGTCTAAGTATACCATCCATCTGGAAGAAACAAGATGTATCGGATGTAAAGAAGTTGTACCGGTGGGATAACATGAAAGGGACATAGCTCGGGTCATGTCTTACGTGCCACAAGTCAAATCAACACCGAGACCCTCGATTGCTGCAACCATTAGAAGTACCTGAATGGAAATGGGATCAAATCACAATGGATTTTGTTACGGGTTACCCCTTTCGTCCGAGGTCATGACGCAATTTGGGTCATAGTAGATCGGTTAACTAAGTCAGCCCATTTTCTACCTGTGAACATGAAATACAAGATGGAAAAACTGGCTCAAATCTATTTGGATGAGATCGTTAGGTTACACGGGGTGCCAGTAAGTATTGTATCGGATAGAGACCCACGTTTCACTTCTAGATTTTGGCAGCAGATACAAAGTGCCTTAGGGACTAAGCTAAATCTAAGTACTGCCTATCACCCTCAAACCGATGGACAATCTGAACGGACCATACAAACCTTGGAAGATATGTTGAGGGCATGTATCATGGATTTTGAGGCGTTGGGACCAGCATTTAACTTTGGTCGAATTTGCTTACAACAATAGCTACCACTCCTCAATTCAAATGGTCAGCATGAGGCATTATATGGAAGGAAATGTAGATCTCCAATATACTGGGATGAAATAGGTGAAAGGAAAATTTTGGGTGCCGAAAGAATACCATGGGTTGAAGCGGCATATGAGAAAGTTAGGTTAATTTGTCAAAGGGTTCAAGTGGCCCAAAGTCGTCAGAAAAGTTACACCGACAACCGAAGGAAGGACTTGGAATTTCAAGTTGGAGATGAAGTTTTCCTAAGAGTTACACCATTAAGGGGGATTCTCAAATCAGGAAAAGGAAAGAAGCTGAAACCCAGGTTTATAGGGCCCTTTAAAATTTCAAAAAGAGTTGGAAAGGTGGCGTATCAGCTGGACTTGCCGGAAAGCTTAGCCAGAATTCATAATGTCTTCCACGTGTCTTGGTTAAGAAAGTATCACAAGGATCCATCTCACGTCCTACCAACCCTAGAGGTTGACTTAGATGAATCGTTGACTTATCAAGAGAAACCTTTGAAAATTCTGGACAGAAAGGTTAAAGTCTTAAGAAAGAGACAAATCCCACTGGTGAAAGTCCTTTGGCGACATCATGGATTGGAAGAAGCCACGTGGGAACTGGAGGAAGAGATGAACCAGAAATACCCAGAGCTTCACATGACAAGAGGTAATAATTTCGAGGACGAAATTTCTTAAGTGGGGGAGGTTGTGAGGGCCGTAACTAAATTCTACTTCCTGCTTAGACCTTCTGTGAACGATTTTTGTAATTTCACTAATGCATGTGCGTGATCATGAACATTTTTAAAACCACGTACAGATTTCCAAACGATAGCTCAAGTAAGTATTGGAAATCATTTCAATAAAATTAGAGTCCAACCATACTTAAGATGAATTATTTCAAATTCATCACCACCAAGTACACCAAAACCCTAAACGTCCCTTTTCTTCTTCCAATTTCCAACCGGTTATACCTCCCAAAGATTTAACCACCATGAACCATCCTTGAACCAAATTTCTTTCAACTAAAATCAGACCATATCCAATCAATTGAACCACATTTTCCCTCTAAAACTCCATTCGAATTCAGCTCAAGGAAATTCAGCAAGAACCGCCACCCATTTCTCTCCATTCCATGGCTGCCACTTGTCAAGCTTGAGCTAAAAATCTGGCAGCAAGCATGCTTCTCCCCTCTCTCCCAAAACCGGCAGCATCATGGCTTGAGCATGGGATTTTCAGGTGTCTTCAACCAAGGCCAATGATGCTTACCTCCCTTCATGCCCAATGCATGAGAAGGATGTGCCACTTGGAAGGTTTTTTCAGCTAAAGCTTGTTCACTTGAACAAGCAACTTCAACAGAAATTCCTCTTCAAGTGCTGGCCGATCCTCTTCAGTAAAAATCCCTCTTCCATTTCACTTCCACACTCTCCCACTCACTCTCCTTGCACTCCAGCATTTTCTTTCCAAGCCTCACCCGAAACTTCCCTCTCCACTCTCACACTTCACTCCAAAAATTTCTTCCTTAAGCTTCAACCGAGAAGCTCTTCCTCCTTTCCCCTACATCTCCTTGTCTTTTCTTGGTCAATCAACCCTTTCACCAAGAAGTAATCTTGGCCGAACACTGCTGGAAACAAGCATTAAAAATTCTGGAAGAACCAAGCTAGTCATCCTCCACCCGATTTTAGGCAAGCAAGAGGTAAATCCTAATCTCTTTTGTGAACTTCCTAGGTAGCTTGAAACCCTCTCCTTAGCTTATTTTGTGTCTTGTAGCTGGAAAACAGAATTGATCCAACTTCAAGCAGCCCTTGTTCCTCCGTTTCTTGATTACCAACACGGGTAAGCTATATCATCTTGTACAAGTTTCTTCCACAGCCTAGTTATTCCATTCTTAGCATGTTCCTCTTCTTGTAGCTGGAAACGGACTTCATTAGCTCCAACACACCACTTGTGAATTTGACCTTGAGACCGGTTGGAGGTAGGAATTCATTTTATATCCCTTTAATATAAAGAAGCTATTTTACCTTCTAAAGTTATCATATTACTTCTAAAACTGCCATGCATGTACTAATGGACTTGAAATTTTATTTGCATGCACATACTTCCTTGTTATATTGCTGGAAAATTATGGACTGATAAGGAACATCATTCTTGATGTCCCTAAGCTGACCAAGCTTTAAATCATAGATTGTTCTACTTACTCCATGCATGATGATCAATAATGATTGAACCTTTTCTTGTGCTTAGTTGTGATTCAACAACTTTGATTATTTGTTGTTTTGGGATGGATGTGAGCTGATGGCTTTGCCCTACTCCATCCGAAACTCTTTTGTTATTAACATGCTGAAATTGACCCTTGCATGCTTCACATTCCACTTGGTTGATGAGATTTTAATTAAACGTTTGCATGGGTAAAGTGTGAAACAAAAGCCAAGCTTGAGTTGTTTATTTGCTTGTTGGAAAGTTGAAAATCTATTTTTTTTTCCTTGCATGAGACCTCGGTCAGTTGAGAGCCGCATGAGTAATGACATGAAACCTGGTTTTGAGTAGATGTTAATTTTTCAACAAAGAAGAAAACAAAAGGAGAATCGGACTTGATGATTTTTTTTTTTTCTTTTGGACAAAATTTGTCTAGTTATACGTATTGTTTAACTTTGACCGTATGCATGATTTTTGGATCATTAGATGAATGTATCACATGCTAAGAGTCCCGCTTAACATTCTGGAAATCAAACTAAACCTTTAACCACGCGACTACATGGCTGAAAATTTCACAAAAGTTACCAAAATCATATTTTTCTAAGAAATAAGGGCAAAACCACACTGAAGTAAAATGCTCATATCTCGCTGTTTATAACTCCAAATCACGAGCCGTGGCGTCAAACTAGACCAAAGAGCTTCGTTTCAGTGCCTTATACGCCCCTTAACTCATTTCCTACACATCGTATAACCAACAAACATCGCTGAAAATCAAACTTGCAAACCAGTAGTTTTGAAAATGAATATCCAAAATTGAGTATTTTCCAAATTGACTTGGCCGTTGCTATATTATGAGGAAATAAACGATTATGAAACTAGTTTTCCACAATTTTGAAATCATACAACTTGCAAAAGAAAGACTTCCGATTTGAATTTTGAAAGAAACCATGGCGATTAGTTTTGGGCATGAAAACGTAATGACACTCCACTTTCAAAAATTGTGATTGTCGACCAAAACCCTAATTTGTACTATTTTGATTTTAGCACGAAAACTTGTTTTAAGTATGAAAGACCAAAAATCAAATTGGTTTTAATCCAAAGCCTTGAAAGATTGTTATTGTTCACTAAACAAATAAAATTAAAAAAAAAAAACCGTTAGTGATTTTCTTTCAACTAAGCAAACCATTTCTCAAATTTTCCAAATGGATGACGCTACGTTACTCAAGTCTTTCTAAACCTTAACTAACAAAATTGTTCCAACCCTAATTACGTAGATTTTTTTTTCAAAACTCACACATTTTATCCTATCTAACCGAGACCTATATTTTCAAGATACAAACCACCGTTTTATCACACTATCGACTCGTGAGGTAAACCTAAAAATATTCTCATTCTTATAAAAGAAGTGAATTGGTCAAAATTGATTTTAATAATTAATAATTATGTACCTCAGGAACCGACGGTAATATAAACGAGGGCTTTGAGACCGAGGACTTCGACTCATCTACTCAACCTTGACCATCTAAGGTGAGGGTTCCTATTTGTTGCTACTTGATCCTTGTTGTTAGGAATTACTTGTTATTATATGACTGGTTTCTAAATGTGATTTATCGTTGAATGATGGAAACTAGGGTTTTATGTAAAATAAGTTTATTTCTTGATTTGACTCAACGTGCTTAGGTGGTTTAGTATGTTCTGTTTTAAAACAATAAAACTTGTTTTCTTTTCGAGGCTTGAGGTGAAGAGGCTGGCCTTCAAGGCCCCCTCGCCCCTAAAGGCTGGTGCACTCTCCTAAGGGGGCTCGAGGTTGAAATTAATTGTCAGTTGTCCCTCGCCTCTAAAGTATTAAACTAAACCACCATACCTGTGCTTGTGCATGTCAACTGTGCATGACCTGTTGGCCGTAGGGATCCCAAACCCCAGGGGCGAGTCGGCCTATTCCGAGCCGGCAGTAGGGCTTGGTCGGGTACGTCGACGGACCCTGGGTCCTGTTCAAAGGTTACCTCGAGTGTACACCGCCTCCTGCTTGTTTAGTTCGGATCCGAAATTGGGTGAAAAGGGAAGGAGAAAGAAATAAACTGACCAGAGTTCTGCAGACTCTGTTTTCCTCCCTGAGAATATTATTGTGATTGTTATTTAATGCTCGTTACTGTTTAAATGGCTCAATGAGCATTTTGATTGTTACAGTTTCACCACCTGTTATGAAAAGAAAAGAAAATATATAAAAATATATATATATATATACTATCTTCCAACTTTCCTTAAATGGATGTTACTATATTTGAAACTAGTCTTGTACGGACCTAAATGTTTTCAAGCCTGTTGTGTTTATGTATTTAATTGCTATGTGTTTTGGGACTCTCACTGGGTTTAGAAACTCACCCCATATATTTCCCATCCCAGGATTTTCAGGTATTGAAGAAAGTACTGAAGGAGTACAAGCTGGTTGAATCTTTTGAATGTTGGGTGTATTTGACTCTATTGATGTCGAAAGATAATGTATAGAATTGCCTTTTTATTTTATTGTGTAAGGTTGAGAGTCGAACTCAAATTGGATGTTGGTTAGTAAGTTGTGTCGATCTATTTGAAAATATATTGGTTTGAAACCCTAACCGAGGTAATTGCCTGCTTGAGTCCTGGCGAGAGCTGGGCCAGCGGCCGCGGGTCCTATGGTTCGCCTTGGGAAACGTGGGGCCGCCACAGATTGACTATATTAAGAAATTTAGATCAATCAAAGTTTTGTCATACACTATTAGTCAAATATTGACTAAAAGTAATTACTTATCAAGAGTTGATAATAAGAATTACTTATCAAGAGTTGATAAGTTAAGAGTTTTAAAGAACTAGCCTTATAGTACAAGCTTTCAATGCATGGTTTTAAAATACAACTTTGTGAAAGTTTTATTTTTGAGATTCTAATTGAGATTAACTAATGGACTTATTTTAGAACTTAATAAATGTTATTATTTTCTAAAATAAAAGAAAGTCCATTTCTCAATATGATGTTAGATAATTTGAAACCATCTTTAACATTTGGAAATTAGTCTTTTGAATAAGAAACATATTTTTCAAATCGCATGATGATTTGGCTCATTTGATTATGAATCATTTGAGACATATGAGCCTTATTCACTAAATAAAAGGCTAATTTGATCTTTTATGAAAAGATTTAATGAATTGTTAGGATCCATACATTATGATGTATGTGGAAGATTAACAATTCATACTAGAGATTATTTCTCATATTTTATTACTTTTACTAATAACAACTCAAAATGGATATATGTATCTTTAAGGTACTAATCCAAGATTTTGAGAAGTTAAGAGGTTTAAGTATAAAGTAGAGAAACAATCTGGTCAAGTATTAGGACACCTAAATATGATCAAGGTGAAGAATACTTGTGTGAGGGCCTCAAAATTTAGATTTATTTTAAAATGCATAATATTATTTATATTGTTTTTATTTATTTTAATATGAGTAAAAATATGTTTAAAGTGAATATTTTCCAATTTAGAGAATTTTAAACCAATTATTTGCGGGTTTTGGCCTTATTAAGTGTTTATTTTTCTACCGGAGCGTGATTAGTGACTTTAAGTTGAAATTAAGCATAAGTGGCGGTATTTTGGGAATATTAATAAGTTTGGACAGTGTCGGAATGGACTAGAGCAGTGTAAGTTAGACTGTTGCGTGTGACGCGACATAAAGTGCCAAAAAGCACTTTTTCCCTTAAATCAGGGAAGTGCACTTTTTCAACCATAAAAGCCTTGACTTTCTTGCATCCTCAAGCTTCACTTTTCAGCTGCAAACTTGGGAGAAGAGAGAGAGAGGCTGCCGAACTCTCAAGGAGGAGAGAGAGAGAGATTTCATTCTTGTTTCTTCCTTTCTTCCATCAAATCTTCTTGAAACTTCAAGCACCATCAAACACCATCATCTTCTTCACTTCTTGCAGCCGAAGAGAGAGAGAGATAGAGAGGGCTGGTCCGATTCTTGATGGAGAAAAAAAAGAGGAAAAGCTTGTAGTTGAGCTTCAATCTTCTTGATCATCCATCAACTTGAAGTGTAAGATCTTAGTGGAGGATTCTTGGGCTCGATCATCCATCCTTGGCAGCCATGAGTGAGTGGGAGAAGGAGGAAGGAAAGAGAGGTAAGTCTTGTGGTTAAATCTTCCATTTCTTCTTCACTAGAATCTTGAGTTTGTGAAGGTTTTGGCTTTGATTTCTTTCCTCTATGGCAGCAACAAGGGAGAGAGATCGGGAGTGAGGTCCGAAATTTTGGAAGGAAAAAGAGCAGAAAGAAAAGCTTGGGTGGTTGTCTTGGGCTCGAGATTGAACTTGGTGACGGAGATCTTTGACGAATCTTGTAGATCGGGAGCTAGGATCGAAGTTCTTGGAAGTCATCAAGCTTGGAAGCAACTTTCTTGAAGGAGAGCTCAAGGGATCTTGTTAGATCTTGTCGGATCTTGTTGGATCTTGATAGATCCGGAGGTAGGAGTCCTAAAACTTGTATATATAGCCTTATTAGTGTTAAGTAGCTTAGATCTGGTTGATTTTAGTAAAAGATCTCATCCTAAAAGATGATGTTAGGGCTCTTGAAATCCCA
This sequence comes from Gardenia jasminoides, assembly GCA_013103745.1. Classification (NCBI taxonomy): domain Eukaryota; kingdom Viridiplantae; phylum Streptophyta; class Magnoliopsida; order Gentianales; family Rubiaceae; genus Gardenia; species Gardenia jasminoides. The sequence continues at coordinate 15,460,660 of CM023097.1, read as the reverse complement.
ACCTAGGTAGCGGACTTGAGGTGACCTCTAGGTAGCGGACTTGAGGACCTGATTGGGAATTTGATTGTTATTTGTGAACTTGCCTTGATATGGTTAGAAACTAGGGTTTTAGTTGTTGAAAAGTTTGAAGGAAAAATGATTAAAATGGCCGAAACCACACTTGAAAACTTCTATGTTTGATTTTGAAATTTTGTATTCAGTTGTGATGAATTTCTGTTTAAGAAAATATTTGATATGTACATTTATCGGTGTATGACTTTCGAAAAGATAAAGAATAGAATTTCCCATGAAAATTGGGTGAAAAATGTCATTTGAGGGTTTTGTAGTGTTATGGTTTCTTTTAATGAATTTTGTAAGAAAGGTCATAGTTTAAAGTGTTTTAAAGTATATTAAAGCATTTTCAAGAAGGAAATGTTGAGTTGGTGTTAAAAGTGATTTTGGGTTGATAATTTTCACCTGAGTGATTTATTAAAGAAAATGTGGAAAAGTGCTTAGTGAGTACATCGGTAACGTGTGGTTTTTGAAATGAGATAGTGATTTTGCAAAGATTCGTTTGAAATATCGTATTGGAAATGAAAGTGTTTCCTTGAGAGAAATTTTGGGGAAAACATTGACTGAAAACTAAAAAGGGTGGAAATGAGTTGTTTTGATTAATGAATGAAAGAACAGAATTCTCAACTACTGTTTTTACTTGTTTAGGGTTTGAAGAGGAAAGTGAATTCGACCATACGTAGGTCGAGCCTTATTACTTTGGTGAGTTTCCATGCACATTACGTGTTTATGTGAAATGATAATGATGTTTCTTGTTGTGATGGTACTGTGAAACCTAGTTTTGAACTCTCAGATAGGGTAGTGTGTACTTTATCGCACATACTCTTATTTGAGTGAAACGACTATGAAAATGCTTTGAAACAAATGCAAACTGAAATGGATGACTATTACAGTTCCACTTAGTGACTGCATGTGTTTGTAAAGGTCAGGAAATGCCTGAGACCTATCGGTGAACCCTTCGACTCGAGCCGGAGGCTAGGCCTAGGTCGAGAAGAAAGGGAAGAGCCATAGGGTTATTTCAATGTCACAAAGCCCAGTGACTTATACCACATCGTTTCGAGATTGAGTTCTGGAACCGAACCTATCTCCTAAAAGAGCAACCAACCACCGCTCACCGAATCAAAAGTACTGGACTTGGCATATGGACTTGTCCCTCATGGAGAGTGCTTAAACCTCTTTACTGAATCAAGAACCACCTGTCTTGTTTGGAGAACGGCCCGGTGGGGTTTTGGAGGAGAAAAGGGAAGTGGAGTTCTACATGGTAATAGTGACAAGTTGACGGTGTCAACCTGGTTCGTGGACAAGCGACGTGGACTTTGGCTCTTGAGAGCCCCGTATCCATACTTGTATTGTTAAATGCTTTCTTATCTGATTTAAATTCAAGTGAAATCTTGTTGAGTGAATATTCTTATCTGTTATGTGAATTGCATGTTTTGGGAACTCACGAGCTTTCTAGCTCACCCTTTTTCCTCATTTGTTTTCCTTAGCAGGAGATGAGATCCTCGATGAAGATGCCTACCCTTAAGATTAGGGTTCCTCTTGTTTTGATGTTTTGAAGAATTTGGGATGTTATCTTTTGGGAACTTTTATACAATATCTTTTGAGAACTCCTGTATGATGAAACAAAGTTGTAGGGATGATTTGCCTATATATTATGGATTGTAATTCGAATGTTATGTATTGTAAAGCTTTACCTCTGTTATTTTGGGTTTAAGAGTGTTATCTTGTCCAGTTGAATTTGATAAGTGGAGTGATTATAGAGTGAGTGAGTCCTGGCGAGAGCTAAGTGGTGCCCGATACCACATGCGCCCTAGGGAGAGGTGGGTCGTCACAACTTGAGCCATGGTAAAGTATTGGAACACCATGATTTGATCAAGGTGAAGAATACCTAATCTAAGGGTTTTAAAATTAACTAAAGGAGAATGTGATTCTCAAGTAAAATAATTTTTCTAGTTATCTCAATTATTATTGTGTAATCTAGATAAAGAATTATATCTCATGAGATGAGATGTCCCATGCAAGTTTACCAAAATGGTTTTGGGTTTTGTCCCACATAAAATTGTCTCCCTATACACTAAATCTTGTTCCAAAAAATATATTTGTTCAAAGTGTACCATATGAGATATGAGGTTAAGGAATCCAAATTTTGTGAAAATTTGGATTGTGCTACTTATGAAGTGAGCATCCATAATCGGATAAAGTGGAGTTAAGATCCGATTAAAACCTTTTGTGAAGTATTCTTGAGAATTAAAGGAAAAGAAAAGGAGGGCCAAAAAAGAAGAAGAGCAAATCCGTTCTTCTTATTTCATTTGGTTTAAATTTTTCTTAGCACATATGCTAGAATTTTCTTATTTTCTCCAAGAATTTTATATTTCTATCATCTTCAAGAATAAAAGTGTTTTAGTTCTAAAACTACTATTTTCTAGATATATGATTTATTCTAGATAAAGTAGTGAGAGAAAGATGGAACTTAAAACTTGAAATAGTTTCAAGTATCACAAAAGCAAGTTGAACAAAATGCATAGAATTGGGGCTTGCATTTCATGATGATGAGGCGCAGCGAAAGCTCCTAAAATAAGGGTTTCATAAATCTTAGAAATATAGATTTCTTATAGAAAATCATGATATTTGATCATGCATTTTTAAATGATTTATGAATACTTTTATAATTTATAGAGATGGTTGAGACCCATGAAACTAAAATGGATTCCATATTTGACGAAAGGTATTGACCTTAGTGAATTCACCTAAAGGTTTAAAAACCTTTTAGCTGCAAAAGAGTCTTTAGAGTAAAGACTAATATGGAAGGTAAAATGTTACCTATAGAGTTTGGTTGGTAGAGTGGTCACTATTAAAGATAAGAAATTATCTTTAAAGAAACCTTCTCACTAATCAATATGCTTAAATTCATTTAGATTTACTTGCTTGTTTTAAACTATGAGTTATGGTATGGCAAATAGATGCTAAAACCATTTTTCTTAAATGGAAACAACAAATAATTGTGTATGTGACACAATTTAAAGGTTTTACATCTAGTGTGCCAATAAAGCAAATCTCTAAAAGTGGTATCATCCATTTTGATGAAATAATCAAAGAGTTTGATTTTATCAAAACTATGGATGGCCTTGTACTTATATTTGATTTAGTGGGAGCTATTGTTGGTTTCATGCATCATATATAATTGATATATGATACATTGAAATGGTATGCCTATATTCCAAAATTATAGGTGTAGCTATCCAAGACTTCCTTCATGATATAAAAGAGTGGCAATCTACCTTTAGAGTGAAGGTCTATATTGATAGATATGATTGCTTAAGTTTTTAAGTACTTAGATAAGATGCTAAAATGTTTAGCATGGAGTAATCTAAGAAGGGGTCTTATCTATATTATATAGAATAATCCTTTCATTGTACTAAACTCATTGTTGTTGGTCCCGAAATGCAACCCAAAAAATCAACTCAAATGGTTCAAGCAAACAAGTACTCAAACAACCACAATAATGATAAATATAAACAATCTTGAACCACAAAGAATAAAGTAACAAAAAAGTAAAAAGAATTCAAACCAATCAAACTCCCAAGCTTCTTCCAAACTTGGAGTTGAATTCACCAAATAGCTTCTTCAATTGATGATGACACTAATCAACTTGTACAAGTGAAGGATCACTCCTTCCTCACCCCAAACACCCTTTGGTTGAGCAAAGGAGTTTTACTACTCTCCAAATAAACCCTCAACTAGTTACAATTGAAAGCTCACCAACCAACTAAGAACTATTTTACAAGTGAGGTAACCTTCACCAAGGTTTTACCACTCCAAGTGATAGGCTCACCTTCACCAAGGTTTTATGCCTCCTATAGAGTAACCTTCACTTGAGCAACCTCACAAACCCAACTTTCCCCACACCTATACAACAAACAAAGAAGATTTCTACCCAAATATTCACTTGTAAGCTTGTATTTCATGTAGGCAAAAGTCTATAATCTTCTTGAACTTGTGGGTATTTATAGAGTGTAAGAAATGGCCTCAAGAACCTCTCCAACGGTCAAAAATATGGCTGTTGAAAAATAGCCGTTGGACCATCGGACGTCCGATACAATGTTAAGCGTCCGATAGGAGTGTCCGACAGTTCTTCTCAACGCCCCGGACGTCCGATGGTTTTGTGCGTCCACACAAGCGTCCGATAGGTTGCTTCGCTCTTTATCGGACGCCGATGCATACTCCTGCGTCCGATAGCTTTGCGTCCGACAACGAGAGCTTTGATTTCATCTTTAATTCTATCGGACGTCCGATGATAATGATGTGCGTCCGATAGAAGTGTCCGATAAGTTAGCATCTTCTCAATTCATCTTGAATTGATTTCTTTTCTTTTCCAATGAATCAAGGACCTGTTCTAACAAAATTCTCACATAAAAACATTAGTCCAAATCATCATTTTATTTTGTTATCATCAAAACCTAGGAACAAGGCCAACAATTGTCTCCTTTGGTCCATGAAGAGTTTAAAATTGAAAATTCGAGAATGTACTTGTAAACTTTCCTACAGAAATGATTTGCAAGTAATTATGCATACATTCATAATGTCAGGGCTATGTGTTGAAAGAGTTTCAAGTGAAACACAACTAAATTTCTACAATTAAACCTTAACAAATGCTACTTGAGAAGTGGCAAAAGGAAACATGTGAATCTACAAGTTCATATTTGAGTTTGAATTGGTTCATTCTATTAGAAGTCCTTCAACTTATGTTGAGACTATAATAGAATTTGTCCTAACAAAGGAACCAATGTCTCATCATAGATCCACATATTTGTTAAGGTAGTTTCACATGATTTGATGAAATCATTGATGGGAATTAAAAGTGAAGATTAAAAGGAGTACCTGTGGGATTACAAACATAGTTGATCCGCTTACTAAACTTATCTTAAAGAAAACATGATAGTCATGTTTGCTCATTTGGTTTTAACTTGTGAGTGATTGGTTTTAGTGCAAGTGGGAGATTGTTAGTGTATATGCCTAAAGTCAATCAACTTCTAGGGTTTATTATACACTTTAACTATTTATGTAATAATAAATGACATCTTTATCATATTGATTGCTTATATTTTTCATATAAGTATGATAAAACCCTTAGAATAAACCTAATCGATGAAATCATAAGAGTTATGATGGTGAGGTTCATTGATTATAAATAAGGTTTATTCTTAAATATCTCTAGTCATAGTATTAACAAGAAAGGGTATTATTAATACGGCTAGACTAGCATATACTATGCCACTTCTATATGAGAAGTAGTAGGCCTCATCTACTATGGTGTGTAAGACACCCAAACAAGTATATGGGTGCTTGATGGTATGATCAAGTTCACTAGATTGATCCACATAGAGACATCCTTTAAGTGCCAAAGGATTAATCTCTAAGTAACATTTATGTAAATGATTCTTAGACTTAAGGTTATCATGGTATCTTGAATATGGATAGTTATACTTTCTTTGTTATATGATTGCTCCTGTAAAAGGGAATGCTCACATCATTATCAAATGGGTGTATCTTTGAAGTATGAAAAGATGGTGAATAACCTATAAGGATTTACCGCCTCTTATGTAAGAGGAGTTATCTCGTGTTTGCCACTTGTAGAAGTATAACTCCGAAAATCTTAGCTAAATGGGAAAGTCTTAGAAAGTGTTTCTAAGAACTCTTCATTGGAGTTATATTTTGGTACAAGAGAAAGAGCATTAATCACACAGTGGAATAGGCACAACTTATTCCAAGATTAATGTGAGATAAGTGGTAAAAGGATATTGGTTACATTATAAACGCTATCAAAGGTGAAGTCATCCACTTGACTTTTCTCATTACTTGAGTGATCATGATGTATTGCTGGATACCAATCTTGATCTATAAGTATGAGTTGATTGATTAGTGGAATCAGTGATAAATTAAAAGGAGTTTTAATTTATCTAGTTCTTATTTATTAAGAATGTATAGCTCATACTTATTGCCAACGTATATGAGAACCTAATGGGTCACACACATTAAGAACTTTCTTAGCTAGATTAAATGAATTTCAAGTGGGACTTGATAGATAAGTTTTATAACTTATAGTTTGATTTGTAAGACAAATTAAACTTGAGAGACTTATGGTGCAAATAAGTTTTAGTCTTCCAAATACAAGAGTTGTATTAGAATTAGGAAGCTAAATCTTATTGGAAACTGATTGTGTTTCCATAAGGATTTGACAACTTATTTGTCTATAAATACTCACTAAGCTTTGCTAGCAAGATGATCATCACACAAAATTGTCTTGTGAGATTTTGAGAAAAATCTTGAGAGAAAATACCCAAATTTCGTCCAAGAAAATAAGGGAAAAATAGCATCTCTTATTTCTTATCTTGGGATGAATTTTCATGGTTAAAAATTGGAACTATCTCAATAGACTTGTGTGTGTGGTTGTCTTGGCAATAGTGTTGAGGGCCTCAAAATTCAAATTTATTTCTAAAATGCCTAATAATATTTATATTGAGTTTATTTATTGAAATATTAGTGAAAATATGTTTAAAGTGATTATTTCTCAATTTAGAGAATTTTATACCAATTGTTTGCCTAGTGTGTGGTTTTGGCCAAATTTTAGCTAAAAATTGTCTCCACGTGAATAGTGACTTGACTTGAAATCGAGCATATGTAGTGATATTTTGGAAATATTATTAAGGTGAGACAGTGTCGGGTGAAAGAAACCCGTATAGTTAGACCTGTCAGCAGGTGACGCGACAAAGTAACCAAAGCACTTTTTTCCCAAATTAGGGAAAAGCACTTTTGTGGCTTTAAAGCCTAGACTCTTGCAACACCAAGCTTCATTTTCAGCTGCAAAATCTGGAGTAGAGAGAGGAGAGCCGAGAGAGAGCTTGGGAGAAAGAGAGAAAATTGTCTCCAAAATCCTTCCATTCTTGATCCTTTCTTCTTGAAACTTAAACACCAACACCCACCATCATCTTCACCATCCTAGCAGCCGAGGAAGAGGAGAGAGAGAAGGAGGTGTGGGCTGAAGTTCTTGGAGAAAACAAGAGGTAAGTGGGTTGATCTTCCATTTTCTTCTTCCTACAAATAACTTGAGTTGTGAAGAGTTGATGATGATTTTGTGGTTTGATCTTCATCTTCTCACTTCAGTCAACCAAGAAAGGAGAGAGAGAGGGAGATCCGAAATTTTGAAAGGAAAAAGGAAAGAAGAAAAGCTTGGGTGAACATCTTGGGCTCGATCTTGCACTTGGTGGTTGATATCTTGACATCTTGAAGATCTCGAGTGCCTCGAGGAACTTGAGGTTATCAAGCTTGGGAGTGACTTTTTCTTGGAGAAAAGGTTGAGAGATCTTGTTGGGTTTTGCCGGATATCGCTGGATCTTGACAGATCCGGAGGTATAAACCTCAATCTTGTAGATCTAGCTTTATTAATGTTAAGTGTAGATCTGTAGTTAATATTGATAAAATGAAATCATCCTAAAAGATGAAGTTAGGCTCTTGATTCCCAACCTAGGTAGCTGGACTGAGGTGGATTCTAGGTAAATGGACTTGAGGACCATTGGGAATTGATTGTTATTTGAATTTGTTTTGATATGGTTAGAACTTAGGTTTTCTGCTGATTGAGAAATTGAGGAAAATATATGCTATACCAAAATCCATACCGGTGATTTCAATGTTTGATTTTGGAATGTTGTGAATGTTCTCAAGGGTTTTGCTTTTTTGAGAAATGTATATATTGTTCAAATTGAGTGTATATGTGGGTAAGTGAGTGTTTGATTTTAAAAGTGTAAAAGTGTAGTTTTCGTGAAACCCGAGTGAAAAGTGCTATTTGACCTGAATTTGAAGGTTTTATATATTTTGACTAAAATCTAGGAATTTTGAATACAATGACATGGTATAAAATGTTTTGGTTAAAATGGAAGTTTTGATTGAAGGTGAACGCTTGTAGTGCCAATGAGTATGTCGACGAGATGTTTTCTTTTAAAAGGGTAAAGTGATTTTCCAAAGGAATTTATTTGGAAATTGAGCTATGTGAAATGAATACTTTTCCTTGAGTAAGTTTTGGAAAAGGTTATCATTTGAAACTAAAAGTGAATGTGAACTGTATTAGTAAATGGAAAAGATTGAAGTGAATCTTATTGCTTGTTTTAAATTATTTTGGAGTGTAAGACCGCGGACTTTGAACCATAAGTTCAACCCTACTTGTGAGTTTCCATGCTTGTTTCAGGTTTACGGCAAATGTTGTAAATGAATGTATTGAAGTGATTGTTATGTGAAAATTGACTTTGAACCTCCAACGGGATGGTGTGTACTTTATCGCACCTACCAATTTGAGTAAAAGTTGATGAAAGTCGACTTGAAGTGATTGATTGTAAAGTGTTTTAAAGTGTATTATAGTGATTGATGTGTTTGGAAGTCGGAATCAGACCTATAATTGAACCCTTCGACCTCGAAGCCAGGCTAGGCCTAGGCCGAGGAGAAAGGGTCGAGCCATAGGGTTATTTAAATGTCACAAAGCACAGTGACTGCACCGTGATTTATGCTCGAACTTGGTTTTGAACCAGCTTCCATAAGAGCAACTACCCAAAGAAAATGAAAAGTACTGGACTTAGCATGGACTTGTCCCTAATGGAGTACACCCACAAAGTGAAGTGTTTCAAAGTGAAGTGTTTTAAAGTGAAATGTTTTAAAGTGAAGTGAAAAGTGTTTATGGCGGCGGGTCTGTGGGGTTTGGAGGAGTAAGGAAGTTCTACATGGTAATAGTGATAGTTGACCGGAGTGTCAACCACCGTCTGTGGATCGTGGACAAGTTTCAGGAAAATGGCCCCGAGCCCCGTATCCCACATTGTATTGTTAATTGCTTTCTATCCTGCTTATATTTCAAGTATTCTTGCAAAGTGATATTGTTATGTGTTATGTGGTTTGCATGCTTTTGGAACTCACGGGCTTTTAGCTCACCCTTTCCATTTGTTTTCCTTAGCGAAATGAGCAACCAAGTGGTGATGCCAACTCGAGATTAGGGTTTTCATATGTTTTGTTATGTATTTTGGAGAATTATGGATATTGTCCTTTGAGGACTTTGTATAATGGAATCATGTATTTATCGAATTGTATTTGGGATGTTATGTATCTTTAAGATATTGTACTCTTCAGATTTATCAGATCGCGGTTTTAGTTGTTAAGATATTGAACAAGTGAGTGCAGTGAGTCCATTAGCTAGAGCAAGCAGGTCCTCAACACCCCTTGGTCCCGCTTTGGGAAAGTGGTCACACAATAGCTAAGACTAATCTAACTTGTGCTAATTCGACTTGAGGTTCTAACTAAGGAGGTTCAGGTGGATCACCATTGTAGAGCCGACGACACGGCTATAATGGATCTCTTTGCCATCTTCTCGCATCAAATCTCCACCAAGTTCAAGGAGGCTTCATGGATTGGTGTAATCTTCGAACTATCTCTATGTTATATGGATTTAATCAAAGGACGATCTATTAAAGGAATCAAAAATTTTAAATTTTCTCTGTGTTTATCTCCTTGATTCCTTACAGCTTCACCCTTGCGCTAAGGAGGCACTGTTTTAAATTTTAATACCACTTTTCTTGGAGCGAGTCATCGTACCTAAATACACAAATATTAATAAAAGACCCCAATTAATGCCTACTAAGTAATATCATCGTTTCTCAGAAGAATAGAACAATACGCTCAACTTCCCAACCAATTTACAAAGGTGAATACAAGTAAAAATACCTAACTTACTCAAACAAATATGTATTTCATCAACATCCCAAGTACGTATAATTATATGAACAAAATAAGTTATCATTTAGATTCCAATTAAACATTCACCCATGAAAATATGTATTAAGGTCAAACTTTCCCAAAATCATCTCTAGTGCAACAATTATTGTAAAAATAGAGGCAGACACACCACCTAAACAATGTAGTGACACCCTTGAGCATCCATGAAATGACAAACAGCATTGAATCATAAATTAGATAAATACATTCATGAATCATCCCTCTAAGAATGTCATTTTTCAAGTAACCCTCAACTTCTAGAAATACCCACAAATTGAAGAAATAATTCAACCAAGCACTTTCTTTGGCATGTATGTAATCTAGAATATTCAAACTACTTTACAAAATTCCCAGAAAACTAATCAACATACTACATTAGCCATTAATAGTCAAATTCTCATGAAACCAAATTAAGCACAAAATTACGTGAAATTCATCAAATTCACGAAATAATCACAAACCCATGACCTATTCATCATTAACAATCACTAATAACAACAACAAGCTCAATTAAAGCACCAAACTCCACAAATTAAAGAAATTTGAAAATGCTTAAAAATAAGAAATATCTGATGATGGAAAATTTTAAATAACGAAGTTTAATGAAGATTTGCTGCCTCAAAATTGTTGGTAATGACTAGTGATGCACAAGATGAACCCGCCCCCCCACCCCCAAAAATTTCACTGCATTTAAACCCGAATAGAAAGATTCAAGTCCTGAAATTCTGGCCCTTGAGTTTTAAATCCATATTTGTAGCTGTTTTGAAGATTTTTATCCATAAAATGGGTCTCCAAAGTGAGTAGTGATTTGGTGAAAGTATTTTGAAGATTAAACAATGGGAAATGAAGAATTGGTTTGGTGCATGTGTTGTGCGTGTGAGTTGTCAAATGAGGAAGGAGGGAACAAAATGAGGATCCCTGTCCGTTTGTGACTTAAATCAGCACTTCCGGAGCAATCCAGGCTCGGGCCGAATTATCAACTGGATTCTTGGCAAAGACAATTATCTGCGAAAATCCGTCTCTTGTCCAATCCAACCCACGATCCTGTTCAGTGTGAACAGGATTTTGGGCTGGATTCTAAGGAGACTGCCATGCTTTTGGGCAATTCTACTGAGCTACTTTTCCACAAAAACCTAGAGATGTAAAACGAACGAAATTTGCTTCACGATTGTTTGTTCTCGCTCGAACTCGCCAGAAACTCGCTCGGTAAGTTAAACCAGCCGACTCAAACAAAAATATGGTTCATAGCTTATCAAACGAAGTACTGAGTTTGTTCTCTGAACGCTCGTAATGTTCACGCAATGGGTGAAAATAGTTTTTTATTTAGAATTTTGTTTGCGAACGCCATTAGTATTCAAACATAAAATCAGCTCGTTTGTTAGCTGTTCGGCTCATTTAAACGAGTCGAAGCTCAAGCCAAATTTAATTAACGAACCGATCGAACAATTTTTCAGCTCGTAATTTAACGAACGAACACGAGCCAAGCTCGAACGACAAACCAACTGAGCTCAAACAATAAAAGCTCGCCTCTGCTCGCCTGCTTACTCTACAAAACCTTGATTTTCAAACTATTTTCATGATTTCAATTTAAATGCAATTTTAACCATGGAAGTGCATCTTTACAACAATTCCAGACTTAAAACTATTTTCCCGTACATTAACTAAAGATGAACACGAAATCCAGAAATGCATGAAAATCTCCAAATAGCAAAAATGAACATGAAAAACCCCTTATTTGCCTCATGGAAATGGACTTTTGCATTTTTGGTGAATTGCATAATCCCTTGGAGTTGTAACCTACAAAGCACACAAAAATACATACAATACAATATAAAATTACTAAAAATAAGAAATTGTTGAATTGTTTTCCCACAAGTGGTCCTTTATAGTCATTAGCTTGACCATATATGACCTCATTGTTAAGTTGGTCGATAGTAAAAGCTAAATATTCAAATAATGTGAGAGATGGATGCTGCAGGATGAGAAATGGAATGATGGACGCTTTGATTTGGGGTCATTTCTTATATTCTTATCCGTGGGGATTAAAGCTCCAAGACGTCGCTAGATTCCTTCCTTTAAACAAGGCTTGATCAAAGATTTATACTTTGTTTCAAAATTGAAGAATGGCTACCGCTTGAAGTCTTTAGAACAAGGGCACAATTGTCTAAATTTCCCGGTTTTCCTTAAGTCATTTTAGTAGGAATAATATCGACCAAGGTTTGTCATGATGTCCCAATTTTGTAGCTTATATATTCAATAATTGTTATTTAGTAGTTTCCTAAAAGATAAAGCCATGATTGGCCTATTCTAGTTAGGTTAGGTTTTAGGTATTTTGAGTCCAAGTTAAAATAGGATTTTGAGTCTTTGTAAAGGCTATAAATAAGCCTCTCTCCAATATTTTCATAAGACTTTGATTAATGAAAATTGAGAGTTTCTCTTTTCTTGTTCCTTGGGAACGTCCCTTGATACAAAATAAATGAGTTCCTTTGTTCAAGTTTAGGCTTATCAATTCAAGAACGCGTTGAGTTGTGGCGCCTTTCTACCAAATTCCTTGGTTCGCTAATTCGCTAGATTGTGGGTTGAGATTCAATTCGCAGGTTTGCAATCTCGAGAGTTAGAGGGGTCGAGGATTTCCATCCCTTTGTACCCATAACCTGTTCAAGAGATCATTCACCGCCGCCAACTCGTGTCTTCAAGAGCGGAGTTTGAGACTGGTTCTGATCAGCTGGTATCGAGCTTTTAGCTCTTGAACCAGGTTAATATCCCTTTTTCTTTCTTGTTTTCCTCTTTGTTCTTAAAAAAAAAAAAAATTGTACTGTTCATCGGTACTGTTCACCGATACTGTAGTAGTACTGTTCATCGTACTGTAGCAAACTGTTCATCCGAAGAAAAAAAAAATTTTAGTCTTGTTTTGTGTTCTTGGAATTGTGGTTGTAAACCGTAGATTCTTGTGCATCAAATTCTTGTTGGGTTGGAATCCATAATATCTTGAAGTTCTTGGAGTTGTTGTTTGTAAACCTAAGTTCTTGTTCTTTAATTCTTGTTGTTGTTTTTTATTCAAAGCTACAAAAAAAAAAGAAAAAGAAAAGAAAGAACGCAGCTTGTGTTTCCAAAGAAAAAAAAAGAAGAAGAAGAAAAGGAAACAGCCTAGCAAACAAATTCCATTCTTGACAAGGATTACTTTCCTAATTTACTCAAATCTGAAAATTAATTCCTTATGTGAATTGGAAAGTTTAGGAAATATTCCAAATCCCAACTTTACTTGGAAAAAGGGGTTAAATCAGATTTTCTATATTTACCATTGAATTTCAAGGTCAATTGGATTAGATTTCCAAATTTTCAGATTTGTCCTTTGGGTAGAGTTCTAGGTTTCCAAATTTCTACCGTGTCTTTATTTCCTTAATTTCAGCTACTTGTGCCTTCTTTTCTAGTATTATTTGTCCATTTTGTGAGTCATTAGTCTTGTCTTTCTTGAGTCAAAAGTCTCTCCCAAGTCAAAATTTCATTTGTGCCTTCAAATTCTCATATGTCGTCACATGCCAACCGGATTGGATTGAGTAGTCTTCCTGAGCAACTGTGAGCCAATTCATATTGTCTCAAGGATTGTGAACAAGGACTTGAAAGAGTTGGTGAGATTATTAGAGTGGAATTTGAGTGCATACACGAGTTGAGTGGATACACTAAGGGAGTGTGTGAGGTAATTATCTTGTATTTTTCTAACCTTTCTTTGCAGATTTTATCACCATGAGGCACAATCCTCTAAAGGAATTGTTGAAGAAATTCTATGCTCTTCGCCAAGGTACCAAATCAGTGAAGGAATACTACAAAGAGATGAGATCCATCATCCAACAAGCTGAAATTGTGGAGGATTCCTTTGTTATTGATCACTTTTTGGATGGATTAAATGATCAAATAGTTAGGCATCTTGAAGTGACTAATCATATGGAGTTGTATGAAGTTGCACATGCTGCTATGGACATTGAAGAGAAGCTCGAGAGGAGACGTCAAAGGAAACTTTCCAAACGTGTTTCACGGAGAAGCATGAGCAAGAAATTAAAGAGTCACGCCAAATGTCCAAGAACCAGCCTTGATGGGACGATTTGAGCAACTATTGGATAAATATGTAAAGTCGTGATCTTGAGCATGAAAAAGAAAAGCTTGCACGTCCACTACACTAGCCACTAGTCAAAAGCTAGTTGGAAAGGATTTATGTGAGGAATATGAAGATGTACAACCGAAAGTGTAAATAAAAAGGAGAGTGAGTTGAGTGAAGAAGGAAAAGAAAAGAGTGCACGGAGCTAATTGTGAGTGGAAAATAAATGAGCGCGAAAGGGTTTATTATTTTTCTAACAATCTTAACTTTACCTTGTTTAGTGTTAATGGTCTTTTCAGGTACAACAAGGTGAAGTAAAGATGGTTTTGTTGCGCCATTGCAAAGTCTTTAAAAGGAACCATGTTCTTCGAGGCATTGCAAATTTCTACATTCACTCCCAAGAATTGAAGACCGCTTTCACCAACCAACCTTTGAGTTTGAAGGGAGTTTTCAACCTTATCCTCTAGTTAATTCTTTTGCATTTAAAAGTCGTACAATTGTTTGACCGTGTCAATTGTTGTGATCGTCCTTTGATTCATTTTAAGAATTGTAATTGTTTTACGTGTCCAAGTTTAATGTTGAGTCCTTATGAGTCATTTTCTTTCTTTAAGTCATGTGGTTATTGTGTTAAGAGTATTAATACATGTTTGTCTAGTAATTTTAGTGTGCCTTTAGGTTGTGTTACGAGTCGTTTAATGTTGCATGGGGTACAAACTTTTCCTACTTGTTATCAATTAGGTAAAGTGGGTGAATATCTGTGTTTCCTCATCATTTATTCCTGCCTTTCATTTTGATCCGTGTATATTTGTGATGGCTGTTGCCAAAGTTCGTGTGAGGTGAAGCATGCATGCTGGCTTGTATTCCGATTGACTAAAAGGCATGTTTCTTGGCTCGCATTCATCAACACATGGCCTGAAGTTCTCCATCGCAAACGATCATTCGATTTGGGACAAATCGCCTTTCAAGAGGGGGGGAATGATGAGAAATGGAATGATGGACGCTTTGATTTGGGGTCATTTCTTATATTCTTATCCAGGGGGATTAAAGCTCCAAGACGGTCGTTAGATTCCTTCCTTTAAACAAGGCTTGGATCAAAGATTTATACTTTGTTTCAAAATTGAAGAATGAAGCTACCGTTTGAAGTCTTTTAGAACAAGGGCACAATTGTCTAAATTTCCCGTGTTTTCCTTAAGTCATTTTAGTAGGAATAATATCGGACCAAGGCTTTGTCATGATGTCCGAATTTTGGTAGCTTATATATTCAATAATTGTTATTTAGTAGTTTCCTAAAAGATAAAGCCATGATTGGCCTATTCTAGTTAGGTTAGGTTTTTAGGTATTTTTGAGTCCAAGTTAAAATAGGATTTTGAGTCTTTGTAAAGGCTATAAATAAGCCTCTTCTCCAATATTTTCATAAGACTTGATTAATGAAAATTGAGAGTTTCTCTTTCTTGTTCCTTGGGAACGCCCTGATACAAAGTGAATGAGTTCCTTTATTCAAGTTTAGGCTTATCAATTCAAGAACGCGTTGAGTTGTGGCGCCTTTCTACCAAATTCCTTGGTTCGCTAATTCGCTAGATTGTGGGTTGAGATTCAATTCGTAGGTTTGCAATCTCGAGAGTTAGAGGGGTCGTAGGATTTCCATCCCTTTTGTACCCATAACCTGTTCAAGATAGATCATTCCGCTGCGTCGCCAACTCGTGTCTTCAAGAGCGGGAGTTTGGAGATTCGGGTTCACATCACGTGGGATATGCATATAAAATTAACAGTCAAGTTTTTTATTTATACATTTCTAAATGCCCCACATGTGATTTTCCGCAAGTTTACATGTTGAAATTGAGTATAGGGTATTAAGGATTGAACCAACAAGGAAGAATGGACAACTAACAGCACTACTTAAACTTCTCTATTATTTAGACTATAAGTAAATTGTTGAAAGTAAACTATACTAAAATATGTAAGAAAATAAAAATAAAGTTCCTTAGGTAGTGGTATCCCACACTACCATGCAAATGCAACTCTTGGATCTTTAAACACTACTACCTTGGCTAATTATGGTGTGATTTTTTTATATATGTAAAACCTACTCTCTTAGTGAATAAACTATTCCTAAAACTAATCTATACCTACTCTCGTGATTATGAAAATAGCTGCAAGTTCATTTCCTTCTATGAAATTACATGAAACAAACAACATAAGCCACAAGGTGCACCTCTACTCTCATGGCTGTACTCCCTAAGTTTAGCACTTCCTTGAACTAGTATTAAATTTCAATTCTCATTGCAGATCCAACACCTTTATATTATCACAATCAACGGCCAGTTAATCATGAGTATAAGCATAAAAGTGTTACATAACTTGCTTAAGATAATAGCATCAAATAGCTAAGAAATCAACACAAATAATCATAGAAAGTTCAACCAGAATTTAAGGCATAAACTTTAAAAATACATGATAAACATAAAAACCAAAATTATATTACAACTAAATATTAAAATCAAATACAAGAAGGAAGGTGATAGAAGAGAAGTCACCCATGTCACTTGAGTTCCAAACCTCTCCATCTTCACTCTCAATCCTATTTCATACCTAGCTTCATACAACATTTTATATAAAACTAACTATTCTACAGTCTCTAAACAACCTAAACAGCTAGCTATGAATAACTACAATTTTTGTGGTGTTTCTTTCACTTCCAAGCTCTCCAAGTAAGAAGACACAAGCTCTATTTATAGAAGTCTTCAAATTGTCCCTTCAAGTGTGAACATTAGCTCTAATAAGTCAATAATTTTGGTTCCAAACTAAAGCACATAATTATGGATGAAATAAGGTCAAAATTGAGGATAGATTCTCTCTTTTACAGCTACAAATCTTTTGTGAATCGTCTCTCAAAAGTAGTGAAATAATAGATTTGAAACTAAGTTGAGCAAATTGCAGTCACATTTTCTGACCAAAATCCCTCCAGGTATCCAGCCATTTATCAGTGGGCTTACCGGTTGAATTGGTGATTGTTGCACGGATTCAATTCCCCTATTATGTTAACTTTGCTCTGCTTCTACCTCAAATCTGGCCACCAATCCACCCGGGTACCAGAGGGATTATTGGAGGGATTTGGGGCAAATTACTTGTTCGACACATTTCTCCAATTTCTTACTTGTGCAAATCAAACCACCTTTGAAACTCACTAACTTTATGAACTTTAAGACTTTAATCATCATATTTCAAGTTTGATTTTTGACCAAATTTAAACTTGTTCTTCAACTCCTACAAAACAAACCAAAACATGCAAGTAAAGGGACAAAAATTACAACCAAAACCTTAATTAGCTCTTAACACAAATTCCAGCCAAAATGATCTTATTTCTACTTTTAACTCCATAAAAGTGACTAAAAGTGATAAAGTATATAATCAAAAAATTGTGCAAAATAGTCGCTTATTAAGATGGAAGTGGCTTACCTATCTATAATGTGTCATTACCTTATAGTAGCACCACTTTAGAACTCACCAAAGGAATGCGTGCATGGCTTTCTTGGAAGATAACATATTTACAGCCTTCACTTTTAACACATTCCTCAAGAGTAGTTAAACATGAGTCATTCATGCTTTCATTTTGAAATCCACAATCCATTCTAAAGACATTATCAAGAGAAGTGGACATTTGCTCATTCAAACTCCAATTCCTCATTATCTTAAATTTCAAACCACTTGCACGTGATATTCTCACTATTCATACTAGGGTTGATTTGCATATTGTTGCAAGAAATAAATCCATGCAAAACATGCAAAAGTTCTTGTATTTCACCAAAGTGTGAAATTAATTGATATAATCTTTCTTCAACCCTATCAAAATAGTCAAATATCAAATTACTAGTTTTTCGATAGCTATTCCCCAAGATTGTCTAGATTCATTAGCTACTCCTTGAATGGCTAATTCCCAAGATGACTTAGATTTATTCTACACATATTCAAGTTGGAAACATAAAAATATAGAGTCACTACAAGTACATTGATTATTCTACCCATAATCATAAGAATTACCCCAATTAGGGTTGCATTGATCAAAAGAAAAATTATAATACCTAAATTCATCACAATAATCCATATTTTGTACTTGCATACATTCATAAGTAGCATGATAACCTCCACACAAGTTACAAATCATATGACTAGAATTAAAAGTATTAAAATTCTTTTTTTATTCAAGCATAGATTTCAACATGCTCAATTTAGCATCTAACACCAACTAATTGAGTTTAGCATTTAAGCTCCTTATGTCATCTTCAAAAGACATATCTACAATACTTCCTTGGTGATCTCTAGTCATGAAACTTCTTGATTAATAAGAGTCCATGGCTAAGTTTCCATTTCTCATGCATTGTTCGCCCAATTGAACTATTTTTCTTGACTCCCTAAGCATGCTTTCAAAATAACTCAAAAACAAGATTGGTTATGAAGAGTAGATCAAAAGACACAAACAAACAAAACACAGAACGCAAAACAAAGACTTGATAAAACACTATAAATGACACAACAAACACAAAACACTAAACATGACAAATGCATGAAAAACAAGTAAAAATGTCTAAACTAATAAAGTTGTTCTTAGCATCGTGTAAGCACAAATTTTGTCATCTAAAATAATAGACAAGAAAATACAAAATTTGTGCAATATCAAATATATTGAATTAAATAATAAAGGATTACAATCTTTCAAATTTCTTAAATCAAAAAATTAATCCCCTAATTCCTCTCTTCAAATAATTTCAGTTGAAGGGGTAAAATGGCTTATTCTTTGATCAAAAGTGACATTTCACATAATTTGAGCATAGAAAATGGGTGATTTAATGATGACATTAAACACTTGAATCTTCAATATTCAAGCCTTTAACATAAATGGAAGGATTTGCTGATTTGGTTTGGATTTGAATTTAAAGGAAAAACCTCTTAAGAGTTTGATAGAGTTTCTCCAAAATGTAGGATTTTTAATGTGTCTTGATTTGAAGGAAGACCTCCATTTATAACTAAAATATTTAGACTTGGTTTTCAAAAAAAAAAGAAAAATTTCCAGAACCTTCCTACATTTGGGCAACTTATAACTCAATAAATCCATTTAACTTGGGTTTTGATAATTGGCTGGTCATATACTCTATCGTGCATTAATCAATAAATTAATCCATTTTAGTTTGAATAGGCATCACCAATTTAATTCGACTTAGTGACCCATAAAATATTAGCCTAATTTGTTAGTTCAAAACATAATGGACTCTCAAATTTTAAATTAATTTAATCAAGATAAACTTAATTTATTTGATCTTAACTAAATAAATTAAATAAATTTTCTTTGTCTACACACCGATATTGAACTAAATCTTTTCCGACAATAGCAACAAAATCTTGACGTGACTTAATCTTACATTCTAGATTTGTAAGTCCAAATACCTCATTTTCTAAAAGTATATAGATCATTTACTGAGTATATGAGGTATTAGGTGTCGATCCCATAGAAAAGTGATACGTGCCAAATTTTAATTCTTTAATTGTTATCAAATTTTAAATATAACTTAAAGCTCCACTATTACAAGTGCATAGGTCTTAGACGAGTATAGGAATTATTCAAGTATCAATTGCACAAAGAAGATTATCAATTATCGATGGTATTTGAACTTTTTTCTTGTTTAGATTACCACAATCAAAACAAGTAAATTTATGCTAGAAATGTGGAACAAAAATAGTACAAATCGCAATCAAGAGAATCCTAAGATTTTGGAATTCCTAACTACTCTTACAAATGAAAAGACCAATTAAATAAGAATTACTACCTTGCCTAGATATGGTGTAAATGCCAAATGTACATGATATCCTCTTTCACAGATATACCAGTCATATTTATAACTACTCCATACCTACTAACGTAATGATAAAATTGTCTATAGATTCATTAAATTTTATGAAATTATTTATTAAAGCCACAAAAGTGTAACTTTACATTAGTGAGTTAACTCCCCAGTTTTAACACTTCCATGAAGGGGCAAAGCTAGAAAAGAAATTCTGTGGGAGTTAAAGTTAAAATAAGTAATCTTACTAATAGCTGTATGAAAAAAATGTTAAAGTAACAATATATGCCAGAAATTTTGTGTATAATTAATCAACAACTTAGCAATGAAACAAATATCTTTGAAATCTTAAATCCCTAATAAAGAAATTCAATAAGTGTGTTATTCCTTGACTTTTCCAATGGAAACCTTGGAATTTGTCATTTGCTTTATTTCACTCAAGTGTCATGCATGTTTTCTTGCATGTTTAGATACTAATTGAATGCATGTTTTGTGTTTACCAATAGATTAACTCATTTTTTGCCTTTAAAATAAAAGAATAAAATTAAACTTACCATTTGTTTTGTCAAATGTAGGAGATGCTTGAGAGTAAAATCTCAACCTTCCTTCCTCATAAACGTAACTCCTGAATTCATTTCACTAATTTCAAAAAATCTAGATTTGTCTAGTTAAATGATTTTAATATATACGTACGTACATACATACATACATACATACATACATACATACATACATATATATATTAAAATAAGTATTACTCTTTTATAGGTGATTTGGTACACCTAAACTCAACTTAATATTGTGTGGCAACTCAAAATTTTGAAAAACCTTTCCTTCGACTCTAATGGGTCCAAATATTTCCCTTTTGCCAAGTTCTATTGTGGGACATTTTTCTTTAAATTTTCCTTATTTTAATTATAAAAAATCCAATGACCATTTTAACTTATTTTTTATTTTTATTTGGGTTGCAACAAATGTTAAAGGTCAATCCTGCCTTTTATCACTCTTATAGTAAAAATTGCCTTGGCAATAAAGTAAGCCATAATTGAAATCAGACTAAGGGTTGGCAGCATAGATAGATAGGAAGAGGGGAAATTTGTTTGTTAATAGCATTGAATGTTGAAGGGCAATCACGTCATTTCATAAAAGATTGCTCTGGTTGCAAAAATTGCTTTGACAATAATTTAAGTCATACTAAAATTTAGATTAAGGGCAGAAACGAGGTTACTAATAACTATTTATGTTAATGTTGCATACACTGTTAATATACAAATTATTTACACTAACAAATGTTGCTATACGATGAGTTTAAAGTATAAAGGATCATCCTAATTTGGGGCATTTCATGATTTCAGGTACCCAATAATTTATTGTTGCCTAAACTTTCTTAAGTGCGCCATCCTAATAACAATGTACTTGCATTTACACAATCTTTGCATTTGCTATAAGTAATTTACTCAACTATTACCATTTAACTTTTTTTCCCTTTCTTTATTTATTCAAAAGCAATATTTTGTTCACTACACTTACCTTTTTTAAATTCTTTTTTCCTTTTTGTTTAAATGTAATTTAGCCAAAATTTTCCTTTTTTCAATAAAAAAATACCATTATCATCTTAGAACCATAGAGAAACTAAAGACATAACATGAAATAGTTGTGAGGCCCCGATTTTTCCCAATTTTTGGAAAATCTTAAATCATATTAATTATAGTAATTATTGTTTGCCAAGGTGTTTATATGGCTTGTTTTACTTCTTAAAGTGTTTCGTTTAATTATTTTGTTTTACAAGGTTGAAAACCCTAATTTGAATTTAAAACCCTAGTCTGTCTCGAAAACCCGAAATTTCGATAAAATCCTAATTTGTTTTTGGAAAACCCTAGTTTGGATTTATAAAACCCTAGTTTTGAAAACGAATATAAGTTTTGTGTCCAACTACGAGTTTGTTACCCCTTGATTTTATGTGTGTTAATGCATGATTAAGAAGAGTGATTAGGACTCCTAGGTGATTAAGGCCTAAGCTGTGTGTGATTAAGCTTTGATAGATTAAGTCGAATTGGGTACCTATGGACTAACTTGAAAGCAAAGAAAATTACTTGGGCAAGGTGGGAAATAACCCTAAGTTGCTAGGTTAGTTTGGCATGAGATTGTTGACCAATTTTGACTAAGTTGGACTAAGCCAAAAATATCTATTTGGCTTCATCCTTAGCTATTTGATAGCTTTGAGACAACCGCCAAAGCAAGGAAAAATAGGGAAGAAAACCGTGAGAAAGAAGAGAAAAAAGAGAGGAAAAGAGAGGAAAAAAAGAAGAAAAGCTTGGAGCAATTTTGCAAGTGCAACCATATGATCTTGATTGGAAGCTTGAGGAGGTGATTGAATCTTGGGAGTTTGTAGTTTCATCCAAAGTTCATCTTCTTGAAGGTATTAAAGCTGGAATTTTCTTTAGGTTGCTGGAATTTGATTTCAATTGATGAAGTTGTTGATTTTGTTGTTGTTTTAGCTTGATTCCTGATCATTCTTAGCTTCTTAGATGAATATATGGGTTAGATTGTTGAATTTTCTGTGTAAAGCTCCAGCCAAGAAGAAATGATTAGGTTGAATTTCTGTTTTTTTTCTGTCCGAATTTGCTTGATATTTTCGAAGATGATGGGGACTGAATTAGCTTTAGCACAAAGCATGAAAGTTGTAGAGAGTTGAGTGAGGATTCTACCTGTAAATTTTCAGGTGAATCGGAGCACTGTAGCATGTGAAAAGACTAAAATGCCCTGATGCCCTGTTTCTGTCCGAATCGTTATTTTTGCTACTGTAATGGGCCATTTTGACCGGAAGATGACTGTTTTGTTTTGAGGTCTTCCTAAGTATTGTAGCCTTATATGTTAGCTTTCTAATGGCTTTGGAATCGCTTGATTTGAGCTGTGAGTGTCGAAGTTATGGCTATTTGAAGCTGTCCTGCTTAAATCTCTGATAGGGTAGAAAGCCATTGTTTTGATTATTTCGACCTAGTTCGGGATGGAATTGGATTTCAACTTCTTCATGGAAATTGTAGAGGGTAATGTGGAACGTGTAAGGTTGTATTTGCTTGATTGTTATTGCATTTGAGTCGATGAGTTTGCATGTGTGTTTTGGTTGAATGCATTGAGTTTTAGCAAAACTGAAAACAGGAATGACAAACCAGCAACTTCAGCTTCGTTTTTGGTGTTGATCCTTTGTGATTTAGCTTTTGCCCAAAACACGAAAGTTATAGCCCTTTGTTCTAGCTTTCCAACGATCTGGAATTTCTTGATTTCGATTTGTGAGCTGAGTTATGCCTGTTTGAAGTTGGCTCTGTCGAACATTCTGACGGCAAACTTCTGAGACTGTTTTCTGCGTTTTGACCTAGATAGAGTAAATCTGTTGAAGTTGTCTTCACTAAAGTTGTAGCTTGTTCTCTTATCTTCAAACGGCACCTCGTGCTCTCAAACCGACACTTGTAGCCTGATATATGGGCATGCATAAGGTGTCAAAACTGTTTTTCCACCTTCCAATGTGTGTTTTCCGCTTTTAGCTTTGTTTTCATCCGCTTTTGGTCTAACGCTTCCATGCGTATGTGCTTCTTTTGCTATTTTAAGTGTTTATAAGCATTTTCGAGAGCTTAATTCATTAGGTATGTGCATGTCGCGCTCACATTTGAAAAGGTTTTCTTCAATCTCGACGAGGTTCCTTTCATTAGAAACCGAAGGTTAATGGTTTGATTTGCATGTTCCGTGTGAGTCCGTGGACGCTGACTAACGTGTTTGACTTCTACATTTTCTTGTTTGTTCTCAACTGTGGTGAGTGTTCCTTGTATGTTTGTGAATAAATTGCTCATTTGCATTGATAAAATGTTTTCAAGACTTTTCAATGCTCGTGTGAAGGGCGAGTGTGTACTTTATCGCACTCGACCTACCTTTATTTTACTGTTCAACCGTGTGCTTTTCCATTGTTTGTATATTATTTGTGCATGATTGTAGGCCATGTGTACTAACACATAGGCTGAACAAGGCCTTCTCCCCTTCGTTATTGACCTATTCGAGCCGTGTCGACTCGGCGTAGGTTGATGACTTAGCAACCGATATACTCGAGTATTACCACTAGGAGTTATAAGGAGGAGTAGGAGGTTGAGTGATGGACCGGACTACAACCGCTTCTGAATATCAGATCCTTTCACTAAGCGCTTGCTTAGTTTACGTGTTTTATAAATGTTATACTTTCAAACCGAATGATATTGATTATTACCGAAGTTATATTGATCCAATGAGTGCTTAACCGATATATGTCTACCGCTTCAATGTTACTATGTGTATGCATGTTTTGGGATCGCCACCGGGCTTTTAGCTCATCCCTTCCAATTTTGTTTTCCTTAGCGTGGTTTGAGAACGAGAGCCTCCAAAATTTGGCGCTTAGGATGTTGGTTTGGAGACTTTAAGCTGTATTTTGTTGACATCATTGTACTGTGGATTGTACTTATGAAACTCTGATGGATATCCTGTTGTATTTGTGATTATAGTTGGAACAGCCAGACTCACTAAGAAAGATTTGGGGTTTTAAATGTTACAGCTTGACTAGAGAATATTACGCTTATGTCGTTATGTGAAGTAATTGCTTGCAATTCACTTGAGGAACTCAGAGTGAGTCCCAGAGCTGGGCGCTCACCGATACCTTAGGGTTCGCCCTAGGGAGGTGGTCGTCCACGTGGTAATCCGAGCTTAGGTTTCGATCTCCTCAGTAGTGTACCCTAGGCTTAACGCTTAGGTTGCCTGACCGTGGGATTAGGTTAGCTGTTAAATGATATGATTTACGGTAATAGTTTACCTAGAACACTAATTCTAGTCGGATTGTAGGAATGGAAGGAAATGGAGCACGGAGGACTGCCTCGAGGCTAATTTCATTCCGCCTGTCATGTTTCGGATAGGACCGGCAGCCATTTCAACAGCTTGTTCCGTGACGTTAGGGTGGATAGGCGGTGTGATTGTTGGCGACATATTCATATCCCAATCAAGTGGTGCTAGCTATAGTAGATGAGAGGCGAGAGGTTAGTCAATGCAAATGCCGAGCAAATGGTCAATTCAAGAGTTAGAGACTAGGGTGCTCGAGGAGCAACAACGAATCAAACCTTACGCGGAACAATTACAAGAGGCCAATAATCGCTTGGCTCGCATGGCACAACAACTAAGGAGAGAGGTGGAGGAGATCGGGCCTTGAGGATCCTAGCGAGGAAATGAAGTCGAACGTGTTAGAGAACGAGAATCTCTTGGTCTAATTAATCCGTACCGTATTGATATTGACCTTTGTAAGAGAATGATAGGATGGGGATGTAGAATGTTCTACTTTGGAGGCCGTATTTTGTTGATGACTTGTTTACTTTTGTTTATGACCTTGACTTGGTATGTACTCAACTTGACTGTGACTTGTGTTTTAGTTTAATGAGTTCTAGTTTGTACTAATGTGAGACATGACTGAGTTTGAACTGTATTGTGAAATGTGCTATGTGAAAATGTATTTGCTCCACTCGCTTTAAGAGTTGTTACTTGTGTGTGTGTGAAGTTAATTATGGTTTAGTATGGTTGATATACATATGCATATAGATTAGCTATGAACATGGAAACGAGAGGGCAACGACGCAGGCCGCTGGGCGGACGGACGCGGACGCGGGCCTTAGACAACCCCAGATCTAGGGATGATCACGAATCAGGCGTGAAATAATCGCGGAACCAAGGGTCGATGCTAATGATCGTAGTTACAGCCATCCAACGATGACTGATTTGTTAGCACAAATGGCTGGTCAAAACCTTGAAATCAACAAGGAAACTCGGGAATCAAGTAGAAGGAGAAGACAAGGCATTAGAGAGATTTCAAAATTTTCTCCCCTAAGTTTGTCGGAGGTCCCGACCCGATATAGCCGAGAATTGGTTGGAAAATATAAGGAACATATTTGATGCATTGAACTATTCAGAAGAGAGACAAGTGAACTTTGTGTGTTCCAACTTGAAGGAGCGGCTAGAGCATGGTGGAATGTTATAAGAAACAAGTGGGATAGGGATCAAACTCCAGAACTTGGATGAATTTTGTACAAGAATTTAATGAAAAGTTCCTTCCACCACTGGTCCAAGAAAAGAGAGAAGATGATTTTATAAAACTTCGCCAAGGAACCCTAAGTGTGGCTGAATATGAAACTCAATTCACGAAGTTGTCACGATTTGCCCCAGAACTGGTACTTACAGAGCGAAAGAGAATAAGACGGTTTATTCAGGGACTTAACTTAGAAATTCAAGATGCTCTCGCAGCAGCTCAAATTGAGACATTTACCGATGCCCTTGAGAAAGCCCAAAGAGTCGAGATTACAAAATCTCAACTGAAAGCCTTTCAAGCTCGAAAGAGAGATGCACCTAGTGGTAGTTCCCTTGAGGTTTCTAGAGAAACTGTACCACCACCAAAAGTCGGAAGAGGAACTGGTGGAATAAGACTACCTCCTTATTCTTCTCATAAGATAGAGCAAACCGTAAGGGCTACATCACAAGGGACTCAAACAAGAAGTGCCCACTGTGAAACGCCGAAGTCAAGCCACGCTTGTCCAACCAACTTGTGGATACCGTGGGAAAAGCAATCACACCGAGGACAACTGGGTGAAAGGGCTTAAAATGTTTATGCTTGTGGGAGTGCCACCATCAAGTTAGCCACGCCAAGGAAACAACCGAGAGAAGTAATTCTCGCCCAGGAAATGTAACTACTTCTCAACAAGTTATCAAGGAGGGAACCACCACGAAAGCAATCGGCTAGAACATATAATCTTCTTGGCCAGCAGATTTCAAGATCAACTGAGGTAGCTGAAGGTATGAATTTCGAGGACGAAATTCTTTTAAGGAGGGGAGATTGTGAGGCCCCGATTTTTCCCAATTTTTGGAAAATCTTAAATCATATTAATTATAGTAATTATTGTTTGCCAAGGTGTTTATATGGCTTGTTTTACTTCTTAAAGTGTTTCGTTTAATTATTTTGTTTTACAAGGTTGAAAACCCTAATTTGAATTTAAAACCCTAGTTTGTCTCGAAAACCCGAAATTTCGATAAAATCCTAATTTGTTTTTGGAAAACCCTAGTTTGGATTTGTAAAACCCTAGTTTTGAAAACGAATATAAGTTTTGTGTCCAACTACGAGTTTGTTACCCCTTGGATTTTATGTGTGTTAATGCATGATTAAGAAGAGTGATTAGGACTCCTAGGTGATTAGTGGCCTAAGCCAAGTGGATTAAGCTTTGATAGATTAAGTCGAATTGGGTACCTATGGACTAACTTGAAAGCAAAGAAAATTACTTGGGCAAAGGTGGGAAATAACCTAAGTTGCTAGGTTAGTTTGGCATGAGATTGTTGACCAATTTTGACTAAGTTGGACTAAGCCAAAAATATCTATTTGGCTTCATCCTTTAGCTATTTTATAGCTTGAGACAACCGGCCAAAGCAAGGAAAAATAGGGAAGAAAAACCGTGAGAAAGAAGAGAAAAAAAGAGAGGAAAAGAGAGGAAAAAAAGAAGAAAAGCTTGGAGCAATTTTGCAAGTGCAACCATATGATCTTGATTGGAAGCTAGGAGGAGGTGATTGAATCTTGGGAGTTTGTAGTTTCATCCAAAGTTCATCTTCTTGAAGGTATTAAAGCTGGAATTTTCTTTAGGTTGCTGGAATTTGATTTCAATTGATGAAGTTGTTGGATTTTGTTGTTGTTTTAGCTTGATTCCTGATCATTCTTAGCTTCTTAGATGAATATATGGGTTAGATTGTTGAATTTTCTTGTGTAAAGCTCCAGCCAAGAAGAAATGATTAGGGTTGAATTTCTGTTTTTTTCTGTCCGAATTTGTTTGATATTTTCGAAGATGATGGGGACTGAATTAGCTTTAGCACAAAGCATGAAAGTTGTAGAGAGTTGAGTGAGGATTCTACCTGTAAATTTTCAGGTGAATCGGAGCACTGTAGCATGTGAAAAGACTAAAATGCCCCTGATGCCCTGTTTCTGTCCGAATCGTTATTTTTGCTACTGTAATGGGCCATTTTGACCGGGAAGATGACTGTTTTTGTTTTTGAGGTCTTCCTAAGTATTGTAGCCTTATATGTTAGCTTTCTAATGGCTTTGGAATCGCTTGATTTGGAGCTGTGAGTGTCGAGTTATGGCTATTTGAAGCTGTCCTGCTTAAATCTCATGTATAGGGTAGAAAGCCATTGTTTTGATTATTTCGACCTAGTTCGATGGAATTGATTTCAACTTCTTCATGGAAATTGTAGAGGGTAATGTGGAACGTGTAAGGGTTGTATTTGCTTGATTGTTATTGCATTTGAGTCGATGAGTTTGCATGTGTGTGTTTTGGTTGAATGCATTGAGTTTTGGCTCAAAACTGAAAACAGGAATGACAAACCAGCAACTTCAGCTTCGTTTTTGGTGTTGATCCTTTGTGATTTAGCTTTTGCCCAAAACACGAAAGTTATAGCCCTTTGTTCTAGCTTTCCAACGCATCTGGAATTTCTTGATTTCGATTTGTGAGCGCTGAGTTATGCCTGTTTGAAGTTGGCCTGTCGAACATTCTGACGGCGAAACTTCTGAGACTGTTTTCTGCGTTTTTGACCTAGATAGAGTAAATCTGGGTTGAAGTTGTCTTCACGAAAGTTGTATCTTGTTCTCTTATCTTCGAAACGGCACCTCGTTCTCAATCCGACACTTGTAGCCTGAGATATGGGCAATGCGCATAAGGTGTCAAAACTGTTTTTCCACCTTCCAATGTGTGTTTTCCGTTTTCGTTTTGTTTTCATCCGTTTTTGGTCTAACGCCCACGTATGTGCTTCTTTTTGCTATTTTAAGTGTTTATAAGCATTTTCGAGAGCTTAATTCATTAGGTATGTGCATGTCGCGTCAGCTCACATTTGAAAAGGTTTTCTTCGAATCTCGACGAGGTTCCTTTAATTAGAAACCGAAAGGTTAATGGTTTGATTTGCATGTTCCGTGTGAGTCCGTGGACGCTGACTAACGTGGTTTGACTTCTACATTTTCTTGCTTGTTCTCAACTGTGGTGAGTGTTCCTTGTATGTTTGTGAATAAATTGCTCATTTGCCGCGGATAAAATGTTTTCAAGACTTTTCAATGCTCGTGAAGGGCGAGTGTGTACTTTATCGTGACTCGACCTACCTTTATTTTATCGCTCAACCGTGTGTGCTTTTCCATTGTTTGTATATTATTTGTGATGATTGTAGGCCATGTGTACTAACACATAGGCTGAACAAGGCCTTCTCCTTCGTTATTGACCTATTCGAGCCGTGCTGACCTCGGCCGGTAGGTTGATGACTTAGGGCAATCGCACGGTATACTCGAAAGTATTACCACTAGAGTTATAAGGAGGAGTAGGAGGTTGAGTGATGGACCGATGGACTACAACCGCTTCCTGAATATCAGATCCTTTCACCAAGCCGCTTGCTTAGTTTACGTGTTTTATAAATGTTATACTTTCAAACCGAATGATATTGATTATTACCGAAGTTATATTGATCCAATGAGTGCTTAACCGATATATGTCTACCGCTTCAATGTTACTATGTGTATGCATGTTTTGGGATCGCCACCGGGCTTTTAGCTCATCCCTTCCAATTTTGTTTTCCTTAGTGGTTTGAGAACGAGAGCCCAAAATTTGCGCTAGGATGTTGGTTTGGAGACTTTAAGCTGTATTTTGTTGACATCGCTAAAATTGTGGATTGTACTTATGAAACTCATGGATATCCCGTTGTATTTGTGGATTATAGTTGGAACAGCTTGTGACTCACTAAGAAAGATTTGGGGTTTTAAATGTTACAGCTTGACTAGAGAATATTACAAGCTATGTCGTTATGTGAAGTAATTGCTTGCAATTCACTTGAGGAACTCAGAAGTGAGTCCCTACGAGAGTCAAAAGGCTCACCGATACCTTAGGGTTCACTGTGAGAGGTGGGGTCGTCACAATAGTAATTAAGATAGACCCAAAAAAAATAGTGCCATATGATTAACATCTCAAGTTTGAGAGATTTAAATGGCACGCATAATAGCAAAATTACAGGATCATATGCTTCCAAATTCTGAAT
This sequence comes from Gardenia jasminoides, assembly GCA_013103745.1. NCBI lineage: Eukaryota > Viridiplantae > Streptophyta > Magnoliopsida > Gentianales > Rubiaceae > Gardenia > Gardenia jasminoides. The sequence goes on along the minus strand of CM023097.1, from coordinate 15,430,771 downwards.
TTCATCTATTTATTTGGGATTTGTAAGAATTTTATATACCTTTGAATTGTCAATATTTCTTGATTATTTATGTAGTATAATAACTCACTTATATAATTGCTCAATCGAAAACTTCATATGTTAAATATGAAGATTCTTTAAATGCACCAACTTTCCTTTTTCTTTTATGCCATCATTCATAGTTGGGATAGCAATCACATTTACAAATTATAAGAGTATTATTTTTCTCAAAGAAAATGGAACAAATTAAATTACATTAAAGAAAGAATAAAAAAAGGTAAATGCAATAAAGAAAAAAATTCTTTTGAACAAACAAAAAGAAAGAGCAAACTCCAAAATCAACAGTATCTTTGACATACCTGAGTACTCATTTTGTAGCTTTGAAATGCAACTTGGTTGCACAATGTATAAACCTAGATAGTAAACTCACAACTACATAATGTCTGGCCTCGTTGCTGTAAGATACATTAGACAACCTATAAGACTTCTGTATAAGCCTTCAATAACTTTGGTAGCTCAATCATCTTTAATGAGCTTCTTATTATCCATCAAAGGAGTGCTAATTGATTTACAATTCTTCATATTGAATTTTTATGGCATATCTCTTGCATACTTATGTTAACTTACGAAGATTTCTTGTTGAGATTGAATAATCTCTATGCCAAAAAAGTAGGACATCTCTGCCAAGTCAGTCATTTTGAAAACTTGCTTCATCCACTTCTTAAACTAATTTATCAAAATTGACTTGCTTCCTGTAATAAGCAAATCATCAACATAGAATGAAACAACAATTATATCATCATCAACAATTTTTACATAAAGTGTTGATTCACTCAAACTCTTCTTAAGACCAATCTTCAGAAGATGATGATCAATCTTGTTGTACCAGTCTCTTGGTGCCTGTTTTAGACCATATGAAGTCTTTCAAAATAGGTACACCTTGTCTTCTTGACCTTCCACTTCAAATCCTTGAAGCTATTCTATAAAGATCTCCTTCTCCAAGTAGCCGTTTAGAAATGCTGATTTGATGTCAAGTTGATAAATTCTCCATTCATTTTGAGCTACAAGTGCTAAGATCATCCGGATAGTGTCAAGACTTGGTACTGGTGCAAATATGTCTGAGAAGCCCACTTCAAATTGTTAAGCATATCCCTTGACGACCAATCTTGGCTTGTGCTTGTTGATGGAACTATTAGCATTTAATTTGGCTCTAAAAACTTACTTCATGTGACGACCCACCTCTCCCTAAGGCGCACCCCAGGGTATCAGCGGCCGCCTGCCTAGCTCTCGCCAGGACTCACTCACTCTATAATCACTCCACTTATCAAAGTCAACTTGACAAGATAACACTCTTAAACCCAAAATAACAGAGGCAAAGCTTTACAATACATAACATTCGAATTACAATCCATAATATATAGGTAATTCATCCCTACAACTTTGTTTCATCATACAGGAGTTCTCAAAAGACATTGTATAAAGTTCCCAAAAGATAACATCCCACATTCTTCAAAAACATCAAAACAAGAAGAACCCTAATCTTAAGGGTAGGCATCCTCATCGTGGATCTCATCTCCTGCTAAGGAAAACAAATGGGAGAAAGGGTGAGCTAGAAAGCTCGTGAGTTCCCAAAAACATGCAAATCACATAACAATTAAGAATATTCACTTAACAAGATTTCACTTGAATTTAAAATGATAAGAAAGCATTTAACAATACAAGTATGGATACTGGCTCGGAGCCAAGGTCCACGTCGCTTGTCCACGCACCGGTAGTTGACACTCCGTCAACTTATCACCACTACCATGTAGAACTCCACTTCCCTTTTACTCCTCCAAAACCCCACCGGGCCCGTTCTCCAAACAGTACAGTGGTTAACAGTTCAGTAGTAACAGTTCAGTAATAACAGCCAATGGATAATGCAGCTGATAACAGCCTGGGTTTAAGTACTCCATGAGGGACAAGTCCATAAGCCAAGTCCGTGAGTACTTTCAGTAGCGGTAATGCAGTTGGTTGCTCTTTGGAGATAGGTTGGTTCTAGAACTCAATCTCGAGCACAAGATGTTGGTATACGCCACCGGCTTTGTGACATTGAAATAACCCTATGGCTCTTCCCTTTCTTCTCGACCTAGGCTAGCCTCCTGCCGAGTCGGTTCACCGATAGGTCTCGTGCATTTCCGACCTTTACAAACACATGCAGCCACTAAGTGAAACCAGAATGTCATTCATTTCGTTTGTATTGCTTTCAAAGTATTTTCATTGTCGTTTCACTCAGATAAGAGTAAGTGCGATAAATTACACACTACCCTATCTGAGGGTTCAAAACTGGGTTTCACAGTACAACACAACAAGAACAAAGATTACTATTTCACATAAACACATAACAGGCATGGAAACTCACCAAAGTAATAAGGCTCAGCCTCTACGTAAGGGTCGAATTCACTTTCCTCTTCAAACCCTAAACAAGTAAAAACAGTAATTGAGAATTCTGTTCTTTCACTCATTAGTCAAAACAACTCATTTACACCCTTTTTAGTTTTCAATCAATGTTTTCCCCAAAATTCTCTCAAGGAAATACTTTCATTTCCAATACGATATTTCAAACGAATCTTTGAAAATCACTATCTCATTTCAAAAACCACACGATACCGATGTACTCACTAAGCACTTTTCCACATTTTCTTTAATAAATCACTCAGGTGAAAATCATCAACCCAAAATCATTTTTAACATAAATTCAACATTTCCTTCTTGAAAATGCGTTAATATAACTTTAAACTATAACCTTTCTTCCAAAATCCATTAAAGGAAACCATAACACTACAAAACCCTCAAATGACATTTTCACCCAATTTTCATAAGAAATACTATTCGTTATCTTTTCGAAAATCTTACACCGATAAATGTACATATCAAATATTTTCTTAAACAGAAATTCATCACGACTGAATACAAAGTTTCAAAATCAAACATAGAAGTTTTCAAGTGTGGTTTTGGCCACTTTAATCATTTTTCCTTCAAACTTTTCAACAGCTAAAAACCCTAATTTCTAACCATATCGAAGAAAGTTTACAAATAACAATCAAATTCCCAATCAGGTCCTCAAGTCCGCTACCTAGGTTGGGATTTCAAGAGCCCAACTTCATCTTTTCAGATGAGATCATTCTTTCAATATTAACCACAGATCTACACTAATCAACATTATTAAGGCTAGATCTACAAGATTCAAGTCTCGTACCTACGGATCTACCAAGATCCAACGAGATCCGTCAAGCTTTCCTTCAAGAATGTCGCTTCCAAGCTCAATAAACCTCTTAAGCCTCGAACTTCACCCAAGATCTACGGGTTTTGACGGCGATCTACGACTCCAAGCCCACGATCAAGCAACCCATCAATAGATCAAGTCTTGTTTCTTCACTTTTCTCTTCCTTTTCTCCTCAAGAGCTTCGCCCTCTCTCTCTTCCTCTCTCTTGGTTGGCTGAAATGGGAAGAAAAATCAAGCCCATAATCCATCCATCAAGTTTCATAAACTCAAGATTCTAGTTGAAGGAAAATGAAAGATTTTTAACCACAAAACTCACCTTTCTTCTTCCCTCCAAAATCGGACCAGCTCTCTCTCTCCTAGCTCTCCTCCTCGGCTGGAAATGTAGAGATGATGGTGGCTTCAAGAGTGCTTGGAAGTGGAAGAAAGGTAGAAGAAAGAAATGGAAGAAGCTTGAGCTTGTTTCTCTCTCTTTTTCTCCTTAGAGCTCTCGGCTCTTTCTCTCTCTATCTCTCAAATGTGCAGCTGAAAATGAAATGGGAAGATGGCAAGAAGTCAAGGCTTTTAATGGCCAAAAAGTGCTTTTCCCTGATTCAGGGGAAAAAGTGACTTTTGGCACTTTATGTCGCGTCGCTCGCGTCAGTCTAACTTACACTGCTCTGGTCCGTTCCGACACTGTCCAAACTTATTAATATTCTCAAAATATTGTCATTTGTGCTTAATTTCAACTTAAAGTCACTAATCACGCTCCGGTAGAAAATTAGAGTCCTAATACGGCCAAAATCGCACACCGGCAAACAAATCGTATAAAATGCTATAAATTGTAAAATATTCAATTTAAACACAATTTTACTCATAAACAAATAAATAAACATAATTTAAATAGTATTATGCATTTTAAAAATAATTTGAAATTTCGAGGCCCTCACACTTCATACTAATGGGTTTCTTTTGAATTGGTCTACTCACAAGTGTGCAAGTGTGGTTCTTTTCAATCATCCTCATCTCCACCCTTATTGCCTCAATCCACTTTAAGTCTTTAGCAGTTTCATCATAATCTGCAAGTTCAAGAACTGCAACACTATATTTGTTATAAATATTAGAGAGTTATCTAGTACCTCTAACTGAGATGTAATATATTCATTCATCAATTTTCTCCTCTTGAGATTCTTTAAATTCAGATCTCTTGGGATGTTCAACTATAGAATTGTTCCAGTCCCAGGATGCAAATTCATCAAAATGGATATCCCTACTGACTATCAATTTTGCAGTCAATGTGAGAACCCTAAATTTTTCATGAATTATTTGTCATTGTATTTATTTAAGTGCATATGATTTTCTTTAAACATTGGTAGCATAAAATTTTCTTTAAGTGCATTATTTCCACCTTCTTGCACATAATTTTGTATGACTTTATTTTTGGTATTTATAAGTAATCCCTAGGGGTATTACCTTCTCCTAAGTATGAATATTAGGGTAGATTTTAGAGTCTAAAACATACTTGAGGGAGTTAAGTGTATTACTTTGCTAGTAAGACTAAGTTATGGCTTGATTTTTGCCACTTGTCATCACCTTACCTCATCTGGACCTAAAGACTCCTTTTATAAAATCTCTTGTCTTTCAAAAATTCAAACCATTTTCCTTCTCTTACTCCTCATAGTGGCCGAACCTCAAGGGAAGAAAAACACAAAACCCTAGCTCAAAAATTTTCTTGCTTTTATTTGAGAAAGTCACTTGAGAAAGAATTCTAAGTTAGGCAATCACTTGGCTACCAAATTGAATTGGAGGAGGTGAAGCTCTTTTGGTGGATTTCTCTTGCTTGGCATAAGGTAAAACTCCTCCATGACTTCTCTTTGATGATGTTAAACTTATGAATTCTTGATGCTAGATGAATTTTAGGATGTATTAGAGTGTTTTGATGCTTGGAGATGGAAATCTATGGGAGAGATTCTTGTTCTTGCAAGGCTTAGGTTAGGTTTTACTACATGCTCTCCATGTGTTTGATGAAATGAAAAAGATGATTATGGTACTTTTATGGTGAAACTCTTGGGAAAATCTTGCATGATCTTTGCCTAGATAAGCTAGACTAGGAGCTTGATTGAGATTGGAAAACATGTGGACTATTTTCTCTCTCTTGTAGTTGGACGAAATTCCAAGCTAAATTCTCCAAGTTTTGTGGTAATTTTGCTTGGTTCTTGCCTAAGAATCATGTATTTATATTATCCTTGCATGCGTGGTGAGTTTTAGCCAAATCAAATGGATATAAGAAGCAAAAGAATGTAGATTAGTTGTTAAGCTCAAACCTAATCAGAGTAGGAAATCAGTTAAATTTCTGAATTTTATGGTACCTGTAGAAATCGAACCAGGGGTTGAGCCTTATACCATTGGAAAGCCCTTCGAGTCCAGTTTCCAACGCAATCAACGGCACTCAATTTTGAATTTTATACATTGAGTTATATCCATTTTCCCGAAACTGCTTCGGCTCACCTGATATGACTCAAAAATGTTAATTTAGTATCGAACAAGCTTCTTGTTTTGCTTAACTTCTTTTATATTGTTATACTCACTTTATTATGGTATTTTCGTACATCAAGCTTTGCATGTGTGTGAGTTGAGATTGAATTATTGAGGTTTAGTGGGAGAAAACATTGCATAAGTCTTTTGTTCTATCTCCATAACAGATTACCAATTCTGCTTAGCCTTTGCACTTTTTCTGTTTTTATGTCAAATTAGGCTACACATTTCTCTATGATAACGGCCAAACCAGTTTTGGTCAAAACATGAAAGCTGTAGGGAGTTGAGTTAAGTTTCTACTCACAAAATTTCAGATTAATCAGATCACTGTAGCATGTGAAATGACCAAACTAACCCTAACTACTCAAATGCCCAGGTTTGATCCGATGGTATTCTTAAGCTTCTGATAGTGTGAACTTTGACCATGAAAATGCATGAACTAGGTTTCGATGTCTTATATGAAATGTAGGTCTATGTCTTAGTTTCGAAATGGCATAAAATTCATCTCAATCCGATAAGCGTAGCACCAGTTGCGATCAAAACGCCGAGGGGTGTCAAAACTGTTAAACCAAAGTGTCCTTTATTTGTTTCCTATTAGACATGTTTAGCATGTGCATTTTCGATTCATCTACGTTTGAGTGATTCTTCTGCATTTGAGCTAGTTAAACCTAAATGTCTCTTATTTGTTTACAATTAGGCGTTGACAGAGGAAACGGAAGTAATTCCGAAACGAATATCAAAATTTGCTTTTTTTAAATCGGTGAGTGTTCCATTGCCTATTTACTTGACCAACTTAACTAGTTGAATTACTTGAATATGTGACTTACATGATCATTTGAATTACTTGTGAATTGTGAACATTAAATGCTGTTATAAGTTAATGTGATTGAGATGAGTGCGTACTTTTTCACATTCAATCTCTTTTACTTGAAATTTTGTATCTTTGAATTATGAAACTTGTTGTGTGACTATAGCCTATACTTGACTTGTGAGTGCTAGGCGGCAATATATCACACTCGATTAGAGTGGGAGGCACCTCTCATCCCGTCCTAGTACTTTGATCGTGATTAAGTGCTTGACTTATAAGTGCTGAGCGGTAGTATATACCACACTCAAGCCGAGTGGGAGGTACCTCTCATCCCGTTTCAGTTCTATATCTGATTTATATACTGAACGGCAGTATGTGTCACACTCAATTAGAGTGGGAGGCACCTTTCATATTGTCTCAGTACCTTGATCTTGATTAAGTCGATTGGAGAGTTATCTCATCGACCATACTTAAACTTGCTTGGGTATACTCGAGTAGTATTACCACCTCTTGTAGTGTTTGGCATTTGGGCCCGGTAAGAGGGTGAAACGGTGGACGATGATTGGTGATTATATTTGGAGTTCGGGCCCAATAACTAAGAGGAATGAATGGTGGATGGAGATTTGATGATAAGTGGTAATCTTCAGGACTTGTTATGATTTCCCAAGGTTGACGGAGTGTCAGTCAATTTAGATCAAGTGCAAGAACGACTGTATCCTTTTCTATGTGTTCAAGTTATTTATTTACTTTTATACTATAATTGTTATATCTATTGAAGTGACTTTTCTGATGCTTTGTGGATTGCTTGTTTACTTGGAAGCTCACTGGGCATAAGCTCATGCCACGATTTTGTTTTCCTTAACAGGGCTCGGAGATGAGAGACTTCAAAGATATGATAGCTTGTATCTAAGGATCTGAAGTGTGTAATTGAATATGCATAGTTGTGTAAATTGGGAGTTAGTTGTTATTTTTCCTCTTTTAGGTTCAAGTAATCACATTTGTAATTAATTTCTTTATGGAAGTTCTTCGGTACTCTTGGAAGTTATTTATTCTAAGTGGATAAATTTTATAATCTTTTGATCCATTTTAAGTTTAAGTGTATAATTGAAATTTCAAATGACTTATGGAAATGAAATTTTTGGTTATGTTATTATTTTGGAGTATTTGGATGTAATTATTGAGGATTGAAAATTGTAATTATTTGAGGTCTGTAATGAGTCCCGTCGAGAGTCGGGCAGGATATCCACTAAACCCTTTGGTTCGCCTTAGAGGAATGTGAGGTCGTCACAGTCAAAGATTGATAAACTTTGTAACCTTTTGTATTGCTACAATAGTCAATTAGAATTCCAATTTCTGTCTTTTCATCAAGCTTACTTCTCTTTATATTAGGTACATGTGTGTAGCATATGCAATCAAACACCTTCAAATTTTGCTCTTAGGGCTTATATCCAAACCAAGCTTCAAATGGAGTCTTTCCATTCAGCAATATTGCGGACAACTTGTTTAAAAGATAAACTGTAGTGTTGACAAATTTAGCCCAAAATTTCTTTAGCAATTGTTTCTTAAACAACAAGAACCTAGCCATCTCTATAATTGTCCTATTCTTTCTTTCACTTACTCCACTTTCTTGTGGAGTATAAGTGATAGTCAATTGATGTTCAATCCCTGCATCTTCACTAAACTTGTTGAATTGATTAGAAATATACTCTTTTCCATTATCAGACCAAATCACTTTAGTCGTCTTACCACTTTGATTTTCAATCCAAGTTTTAAACTTCAAAAAATAGCAGCCATCTTTGATTTTTGCCTCATAAAATAGACAAAGAATATTTGCTAAAATCATCAATGAAAATTATAAAATACCTACTGCCATTTAATGAAGGAGTTTTCATTGGACCACACACATTTGTGTGAATAAGTTGAAGATTTTTTTTATGCTCTCCAAGTTTTGTTAACAGGAAATGGCAACCTGCTTTGCTTTCCCAAATGAGAAACTTCACAAATTCTGCCTTTTTCATCAATAAAAGGCAAGTCCTACACACAACCATTCTTAGGCATATAGTTAAGTGCAAAATAGTGATAGTGACTCAATCTTTTATACCATAGCTTTGATTGATCCTTTAAACTTGAATATTCATTTGAACCAACGTTCAACCAATTTAGAGAAAATATTTTTTCCATTCATTTATACTAAAAAAAGTTTTCCTCCATCTTGAACACAAATGACACAGGTCCTATTTTTGAAGATGACAAAATATTTTTTCTCAAGCAACTATCCAACACTTAACAAGTTTTGATTAATTTCAGCTACATATAAAATGTCAGAAATTATTTTAGTACTTGAACCATAATCAATAACCATATTACCTTTGCCTTTCAGCTAAATACAGTCTCCATTTCCAAATTTAAATTTGAAAATATATGATTTGTCCATCTCCTCGAATATGGATTCATTATATGTCATGTGATGAGTACAGCCACTGTCAATTAGCCAAGCTTTACTGGAGGTGCTGCTGGCAAAATGAGTGGCCACAAATAACTGCTCCTCCTATTTTTGGCCTACTACTTGAGTATGTTGGCCTCCATGGTTATTTTTACATACCTTTTTCAAAATGTCCATTCTGATTGCATGACCTACATTGGACATCAAGTCTCTATCAGCAATGTTTTTGCAAGTGTAATGTCATCTTGCAATGCAGACATTGAGGAAATTTTCCTCTTTTTCCTTCATCTGTGCTTGGCTCACCTTGCATCTTGCTCTTCTTATTCCATTGCTGCTGCTTCCTTTTGCCACCTTGCTGATTTTTGTATTTATCTTTTACCTAAAAAGCACCTTCTACTACTTCCTCCTTTCGAATCGCTCTTATCTGCTCTTGTGCTTTTAAGACATTAATCAACTTGAGTAGAGTGATTTGAGAGAGATCTCTTGAATCTTTAAGTGAGAAATTCTTGACTTCAAACCTTTTAGGTAAGCTCATCAAAACTTTCTCTATGACTCTGCTATCTAGTAATTGTTCTCTGAGCAACCTAATTTTATTCACAATATCTAAGAGTCTATCAGAATACTCTTTAATGTTTTCTAAGTCTTTCATCCCAAGGAGTTCAGATTCTCTCCTAAGGTTTAAGACTTTGATCTATCTTATTCCTTCATTTCCTTGGAAAGCCACCTTAAGAGCATCCCAACCTTCCTTTATAGTTTCATAGGCCATAATTTTTGTAAACATTGCATGGGAAACTGCTGAATGAATGCACGTCAAGGCTTTTGATCTCCTTTTGACTGCATCCCTATGGGTTCTCATTTTTACAATTATTGGATCTTTACACAGTTCTGGAATAGAATCATTTTGCACCATATCCCAAAGATCACTGGTTATCAAATAGGACTTCATTTTGACAACCTACATTTGGTAGTTATCACCAATAAAATTTGGAGGATTGGATAAGAAGTTGTTTCCTGACACTTCGATAGTGAAAGCTTAAGTGTATAATTTTATAGTGAAAAAAAAAGGATACTCACTAGATTCACTAGCTCTCAAAAGAAATAGACCCTTAAGACTTTGACTCTTTATGCCACTTTGTTGGCAAAATGAGTATGAACAAAGATATCAAAACTTGTATTTGAGGCCTAGAAAATGAGCTTATATTCTTCATTAATCATCACCCCTATTTATAGTGTTTACAAAAGGACAAACTAACTAAAAATTCTCTAAAAAATCTCAACCAAACTACTTGATAACATGATCAAATCTTGGCTAAAATATTTGCTAACAACCAAAATGATATTTGGTTAGTAAATATCCTAACAACAAGGCTTATTTAACTAATAACTAACTTATTCTCATATAAAAAATAATCTAAAAAATTTGTAGAAAAAGTTGGCATATCTTAATAGCTTTTAGTTAGTCATGTTTCTTTTTCAGGCTAAACAAAAACTAGAGGATTGTATAGCAATGCCAGGCACCCCTATTCCATTCCCGTATATACTTGTTGAATCTCAATCGATTCTTTCTTTCTCTATTTACTTTTATGTAAAGATTTGTAATACTTTGAATTTCACATTGAGCTTTAATTATTATTTCCTTAATTTTTAATGTTATAGTTGAGTATTTGGATTGATATTTTTTTGGTTGTGTAAATTGAACAAAAATCAACACCCGCAAATGAATAGTTGGAAAAATAGAACTAAGGATGAGTAAGGGGAGACTTTTTGAAAGGTTGGAAGTAGACGTGCACATGAACGTGGCCGTGGACGTGGACGTGGAATGGGACCAGCACATTGAATTTATATATTATTTTTTGAGAAAAAGTTGAATAAAAATCAACACCTAGATAACCGACAGAAAACAAAGATCAGGGATGGAAGCTAGAGCAAGAGCAGGAGATATTTCAAGATTGGGCCGGATGGGAACTGCCACCTAGAATTTTCTTGGTCCCTGCCAAGTTGCGTTTCATATGTAGAGGCACCTTTGTAGTCCAAAGATTATTTTAGTAAACTAATTAAAGAATTGTCTACAGTCTTCCGTCAAGCTGCTTTAAAATGACTAGTCCTTTGTAATACGTTCAAATTAAGACCGTGCACCTTAGGGCTTTAAGGGTTTGGATCACAGACCTCACAAGTTCCAATTTAGATCAATTGAATACAAAATGATCATTTTCTATGTTTTATACCACACTACTACCTGTTTATATTTTACACTTTGTCTAAATGCGTTTACATCATACCTTCACTTATTTACACATTAAGAACAAACTGATTTGAATTAGAATTTGTGAGGTCTCTAAATCTAATGGATTCTGTAATTGTCAGTTCATTGCGTGTGTGAAAGGTGATTAGGTATAAGTCAATGCATTAAAATCCAGATTGTGTTAGTCCAAAGACTTTCGTAGGGAACGAGTCAATGAATTGTTTATTACTTTTCGGTGATTCGTGAGATGCTAGAAACTGGGATGTGCGGTATTATTGGGGAAACGTCCAAATACCAAGTTTGTTAGGCAGTTAGGTACAATTCAATAAATCTGAGTTGTGTTTTTCATCGTTCTGAATAAGTATGAGATGACTAACTGGCCATTTACCGGACTATTCTCCAAATGTTTTAGTGCAAAATTTTCATTTTGCTCTCAGAAAAGATATTAATGAATAGCTGCTGTTAATGAATCTTTTTTACAAGGCGTACCGATACTGGAAAATAGATAATACAGAAAGGAGAAAAGAACAAACTAACAATATTAAAACGTTGCATATTTGCGATGCCACACTAATAAAGAGTACAAGGGGTTTTGGCGGGTAGAAAGATAATAAAAATAGAACAGATATGTCAGAAAATGCACCCAGCAAAATAATCATAGGAGTCGAAGCTTTTTTCCTTTTTTTTTTAATTTACAAAATAAAAGAGATAAGCATTTTAATTACCGACCACCAGAGAGAATAGAGTCTGTCATAGAATGCGAGAAAAATTTGTCTGTGGAAGTTGCAAATGACGATTTAATATCTTCAAAGACAGTAGGAAGGGCGAAGCCAAGACCAACAGCAGAAACGCCCATGGCCAGTGATGATAAATCTGGGAGGGCAACTGATCCCTCCAAGTACAACAGGACTTGCCTCATACTTGGCCTAATCTTTGGTTGCGAATGAGAGCACAACAAGCCTAGTTTCAACACCAATTCTGTTTCCTCTTTCACATACTCAGCGCCCAACTTTTGATCAACAGCCTGGAGAATATTTCCTGCTTTCCAGCACGAAAATACCCAATCAACCAAAATGATATTCTCTGCTGGTTCTGCTTGGGGTTCAATTGGCCTTCTTCCGCAGGCAACCTCTAGCAAAAAGGCCCCAAAAGCATATACATCAGTGCTCGTTGTGGCCATCCCAGTCCTATTATGCTCAGGGGCAAGGTAGCCAAGAGATCCCGCTACATGGGTGCTTTGAGGGAGAGTTCCATGATCATATAGCCTTGCCAGGCCGAAATCTCCTAATCTTCCATTTAGTTCACCATCCAACAATACATTACTGGCTTTTACATCTCGGTGGATCACTACTTGCTCCCATTCTTCGTGTAGATAGAGCAATCCTACCGCTACACCTTTGATGACTTGAAATCTTTGGCTCCAGTTGATGGTGTACTTTGGTTGGTTGTACAGAAACTTATCTAGACTACCATTGGACATGAACTCATATACCAAAAATAACTCTCCTTTACGCCGACAATAACCCAAGAGCGGTACTAAATTTCTATGGTGTAAGCGCCCAAGACTGGCGATCTCTGCAATAAATTCTCTCATTCCCTGTCTTGCTCGATGAGAGACCTTCTTGACAGCAACCTCGGCCGTGTTTGCCTGCAAAACGCCTTTGTAGACCCGGCCAAATCCACCTTCCCCTAACAGCTGTTTTTCTGTAAACCCCTTGGTAGCAATGTATAAATCTTTGTACTTGAACCTGTGAGGCCCATAGGCAAGCTCCCATTCTTCGAGCACTTCTGCAAACTTCCGTTTCCTCCTCAAATAATAAGCTACCCCAAAAGCTACAACCAACAGCAAAAGTATGGAAAGCAGAGGCAATCCCACAGTGAAAATCTAGAAACTTTCTCAGGTCCCAACCGAGGTAGCTTGGGGAGCTGAGAGATATCAAGGGCTTGCACATCACCACTCATCTTGAAGCTCCATCCCAGTACAAAATAAGCTATCCCTATGTCGATTGGACTAGAGGCTGCAGAAAAGCCGACATACATTTTTTCCTGTAAAATTGGTGAAAGATCGTATGACAAAGACAAAAGAGGAGTATTTGGCTTAGCAGCTGCTATTGGAGCTAATGTAACATCGATTCTCCTATCCACCCCACCGTATTCCACCCAGAGTTGCATCGGTTGACTGCTGTTAAGAGTTAAGCTGTCAAATGTATTTTTGTTATCAGCCTGGTAACTTGCTGACCGGGATACAGTGGAGTTCAAAGAGTTAATATCAATACCAACATGGTTGCCATCGATATCTCCAAATTCTTTATCTTGAAAATTGTCAAGCTCCACGGCAAAAACGTGATTTGTTTGATTTCCATTGGTGGTTGCGTTCAAGAGGCCGAGGAACTTTGTGGAAGGCCCTCCTGGAAGTTCTCTTGTTGGCGCAATCACAAAAGCCATTCCCGCACCAGGTATGCCTGAGACATCAGGTACCATAGCAAACACAAACTGGGTGGAAAAGGAGAAAACTGAACTATCAGGTGTGCTCTTGAAATTGATGGGTTTAGGATAGAAGGCATGCCCCGTCTGTAATCTGGTGGTGTTGGTTATCCGTAGGAGGCCATTGTTGGTGATTTTGGCTAATCCGTCCAGACTTAGATTTGATGATTGAAATCCTTGATAGATGAACCCGACATCGTCGATAGCTGCTGCTATGTTAACTAGAAAATAGGCTAAGATTGCTGTTACAACTCTGAATGACATGGCTACGACCTGGATGCCAATTGCTAAATCCTTCTTCATTTTGTAGCCTATATCTTACTATCTAGCGTTGCGATTTCATCACACACCATATTGAACATAAAGTATGAATAGCATTACCCAACAAATATCTAGATTTTAGAGTACTAAAGCTTTAGTATTCAAGAAAGTGAAGTTTGAGACACTCAAAAAAAACTTGTGATTCCCTCTTCTGCCATAATTCTCTTGGACTCTTCCCGTTTTGTCCTTTGCTATACAAGTCCCTTAATGCCAATGTTTTATTATGACCATGTGGACCTATATGTTTCATTATGACCATGTGGACCTATTCAATGTTTGGCAGTTTGTGAGTACTTGTTTTTTTTTTTTTTTCCCTTTGTGAAAAGTAAGGTTTCAAAAATACTGCACTTGTAGTTTTGAATTTGGTAAAAGCATTACCCTCAAAAATCGAGAAAGTGGAGCTTCCAAACCACCTCGTCAAAGTTCATAACTATCTATCAATGTATTCTCTAAAAAAAATTATGATGAGCCTCTAAAATGTTAGGCAATTTGATTTTTCATTTCAAATTTAACCTTTGATAATGATAAAATGGTTTTCTTGACCATCATTTTTTAACCAGTTGCCGATTGTCTAAATGGCTGAATGTTACATTTGAGAGTTTACTCTTTATTACATGTTTTCTTAAAAATTATGTTCATATACCATATGAATTAACTGTTTTAGGGGAATATTTTTCAAAAATGTTATCGTAATAATGTATTTGAAAACTTTTATTATAGATTTTTTTAAAGATATTTTTTAGGGTGTTTTGAGATATACTCTTGGATATTTTTAGAATTTGAAAATTTATTTAGAATATTTTTTGAAAATTGAACCAACCACCACCGCTGCCCATTGGTACCCACCACTACAACCCCCTTTCTCCTCCTCCTTCTCCTCTTTCTTCTCACTCCCTCTCCCTCCTCCTCTCTCCTTCCTCTCTCTTCTCCTACCCCTCCTTTCTCCTCTTCCCCCTCCCTCTTTCTCCTTCTCTCTTCTCCCTCCCCAACTACCCCAAATCCCTCCTCTCTTACCATCGCAGAATCCTTCCCCTCCCACAACCATAACCACAATTAGGAGGAGGGATCTGGAGTACTTGGAGAGAGAGGAAGAAGGGAAGGAGAGGAAGAGGAAGGAAAAAGTAAGAGGAATGAGAGGGAGAAAGAGAGGGGGAGGAGAAAGGAGGAGCGGTAGAAGGAAAGAACATAAACAAGGAGGAGGGGGGGAGGGGGTGGTGATGGATTGTGGTGGTGGTGTATGGTGGAAGAAGAAAATATGATAAGTTTTTTTAAATATTTTTTAGTTGTTTTAGAAATATTATATGAACTAGATATTTTTGGAGTTATTTTTATTTGATATATTGTTGTAGTATTGTATTTTGAAAAATTAGCCGATCCAAACAGACTTGTAGTTTTAACATTTAATATATCATCAAGTCATTGCTCTAAGAATTATACCTATCATCTTCCAAATCTTTATCCATGTCAAATGTGACTTAGTAGAAAATTTAAGCAACTCCGTATAAATATCAAATAAGTAAATTAGAATAAAGGCTATTTCCAGAATCTGCTTGTGATTTGCACTTCTGCTCGCTTCATCCTCCCTCGCCGTATTCAATGGACTGCGATGGAGTCATTCGTTTTGCTATCATTTAAGAGTACTGAATTTAACCATCTATGGAGGAAAGAAAAGTTGAGCATGAATTGAAAGCAAAACTAAAAATAGAATAATGGTATATATCTGTGGTTTTCTCATCACTAATGTAACATTTCCTACGTGGATACCATACCTTAATTAAAAGTTGTGTAAAGATATCAAAGCTTAATTGAGGTTGTGTAGGAAATATTGGAAAGAATAATTAAGCATCATAAATTTTATTAAAGTAATACTTATTTTACATGATAACTGTCATATGATCATTACTCCATAAAAATGAGGAAAGAAAACCGTAGTCCACTAGTCGGGCACGTGGGAGACTTATAAGAAGAACTGTCCGGCAGGGAAAAACAAGAAAATGTTACAATAACTATGACGATAGGAATACTTGGTATTAGGGTGGAAAAATAGCACGGATTCTAGAGGGCTGGTGACGCCTTGGTGGAGTATGGAGAAGGTTTGTCGCGTTGACGAAAGGGAAGAGGAGAAGTAAGTTTGTTGACGGCATTGAATGTTAAAGGTTAATTCTGTCTTTTGCTCTTACATCAAAAGACAAAAAATCTCACCCCTATTAAGAAAGATATATATCTTGTATGTTATTTTAGAAAACGGTCTGGCTAACGAGTTCTCTATGATCACGTGTTAAAATATATTTCAGATGTCATATTTTTGAAAATATAAAATTAATTGAGAAAAGTAAATAAATATATAAGAGAGCATAAGTAAGATTAAATAGAAAAAGTATATAAATGCAAGGGAGAGTAATAATTGTTAGAATGTCTATATATATGATAAGATACATAAATTTTAAATATTTTAACAATAAAGCACCCATTAGACAAGATATATTCTACTTTTGTTTTTCCAAAAATCTTAAATTGTTTAGCAGCAGCCTATTATGGCACGTAACTGTTTTATATCTACTTATTTAAATATGTTTTATTTTTGACAAATGCCTTGCACATCGACACAATAGAGCAATCCCATTTGGATTGCTTTTATTTGCCTAAAAACTTTTTATTTGCATCATTGATACAAATTTTAATCACTTTTTTTATCTCACACATATCATATTAAAAAAGTACTACAGTATCTTTTTCAACAAATTATCTCAAATAATATAGGGTCCAAATGCACATAATTTATGAGAATTAGTGGGTTCACACATAGTGTTTGACTTAAGTTACTTGTCAATCACAATGCTGATATGACTTAAATCTACCACCTCAATTTTTTCCACTGCTAGACTATTCATTTATGGGTAGGTGGGTTATCAGTTAGTCATGCTCCATTCTCAGGCTAGAGAAATTCAAATTGTATTGGGGTTGGGAGTCCTATGTGTTTGTTGAACCTCACTCGATCTTTCTTTCTCTAGCCATGTACTTTTTATGTAAATATTTGTAATACTTTGAGTTTCAGAATGAGCTTTAATATTTTTTCCTCGTATTTAACATTATAGTTGAGTATTTGGATTTTTTCCCCTCATAAGTTTAGTTACTACTTCCTTTAAAATTAAAAAGTTGAATAAAAATCAACACTCATAAAGAATCACCGAAAAAGTAAGGACTGAGGGTGGATGCACAGGAAGGGACTTTTTGAATATTGGGCAGTGGACACGGGATGGGACCCATAACATTGATTTTTGGGTAAAGTGCATCAGAGATCATCAAACTTTTACAAAGTTTCAAATCACTGAATTAAATTTTGCTCCAATCAGACCATCGAATTTCTTAGTGTCTCCAAATAGCCCATTCAGTCAAATTATTCTGTTAAAGTTGATGGAAAGTAATGACCAAGGACATAAAAGACTTTTCATGCTGTCTTCTTCCTCCCATTAACAAGAAAATGGAAGCGGTATAGTTTTTATTCTATTCATCCATTTTTTTAGGGAGGGCAGGAGTCTGGAGAAGGGCCCCCGAAAGCTAAAAAATCCAATTACCTGCTACTGCTGAAACGGTCTCCTCATCATTCTTCTTCCATTTTCCTCTTTATTTGCCAATCGTCATCACCTCTTGACTTCCAATTTCTCTTCCTTCCGTTTTACTTCTCCTCATCCATTTTACTTCCTTCTCCTCCTACTAAATGCAACCTGAGAACCTTCCAACGTCTCGTCGATCCCAGTGTCTCATTTGGCGACGGGACCTCACAATTTTTCCCAATGTCCATTTATGTCCATTTCACGGCTCAAATGTCAAGATGGAGTATGGATGGTGCAGATCAAACCACCAAGGATTCTAGTGAAACAACGACGTTTAGAGTCGATAAAACAAAACCCAAAATTACATAAACACACACGAACGCTGTGACAGCCCCACTTCTCCCTAGGGCGAACCCTAGGGTATCAGCGGGCCACCTGCCCATCTCTCGCCGGGACTCACTACTGTTACTCCATCATATTACATACCTCAAATAATTACAATGCAAGATCTTCGAATAATAATTACATTTCTGACTAGTCCAAATACACCAAAAGTCCAACCGTCTAATATTACAAATAGTACATGAGGTAACTCGGCTAGTCACACCATGAAAGATTACTTTCTGCTTTCCTTCACCTCGAGCCCTGGGGGAGGAAAAGAAATAAAATATTTTGGGGTGAGCTATAAGCTCAGCAAGGTTCCAAGAAAACAAGTATTTTAGAATTTAACTGTTTTGTCAGAGCACGAAAACATTGAAATATTCACATTTTTGAAATCACGTGAAAAGTACCTTTCACTAAAATTTGCAAGACAAAACAGTTCCGCGAAAATAAGGTAATTCATCACACTCAAACAAATAACACTTAACACTCGAACACTTAACAACCGCACATGCAATGCAATTAATATTCAATAATACTCACATGTAATAGCAAGTTAAATGGAAGTTACTTTCACAGCAATTATTTCACTTGTACATATTAATAAATCAATACGTAAAACAAGCACATCACAAATAAGTTGACAAACAAATGAGTAATAGTAACATTGAGATCCCAAAAGCATTGGGATCAGACCATCTATTTGGTCAGGGAATAACATTCACCATTGAGACCCCAAGGCAACTCTTGAGGTCAGACCATCCAAGTAGTCAAAGAGCCACACTAACATTGAGATCTCAAAGGCATCCCTTGAGATCAAACCATTCAAGTGGTCAGAGTGCAACATTGACATTGAGACCCCAAAGGCATTTCTTGGGATCAAACCATCCAAGTGGTCAGAGAGTAACATTGACATTGAGACCCCAAAGGCATTTCTTGGGATCAAACCATCCAAGTGGTCAGAGAGTAACATTGACATTGAGACCCCAAAGGCATTTCTTGGGATCAAACCATCCAAGTGGTCATTTATCACTAACAATATCACATTTCACAGATCATATATCACACAACACATGCATTCAAGAACCATATATGAAGTTTAGGCCGAATGCAATAAGGTACACCCTTATCCAAGCGCCCACTTATCATGTTCAATTAGAGAGCACCCAAACCACAATTTTCACTTCAATAAATCAGCTTAAAAGTACTTATAAATTGCTTCAAAGGGAAATCAAATCGTTACACTCGTAAACCAATGCAAGTCGATAGTAAATTCGTGGTAAAGTATTTCACAAAGGATTCCTTCAAACAATATTAACACAAAAATAATTTTAGTGGAACATTTCTTTTAAAACAAGTTGGAACAAACTAGTAGTCAAATTGTCAATTGAAAAGGGTTTGGAACACTCACCAACGTGCCTCGGTCACCCTCAATATCACCTTCGAGCCCTACGTACAACCAACGTATATAACCATCAAATCAAACCAAAACAATACTTAAAATCACTCAAAACAGCAAAGAGAGCACATGCATGGGTCCTCGAACCAAAACGGACGACATTAGAATCACAATGGAAAGCACACACTACAAGGTGTGAAAAGCAGATTTGACACCTTTTGCCATTTTGATCATAACTCATGCTACGAGTGTCAGATTGAAGTGCACGAGGTGCCGTTTCGAAGGTAAGAGAACAAGATATAACTTTTATGAAGACCATTTTTACCCAGATTCACTCTTTCTAGGTCAAAAGTGCGGAAATATGTTCAGGAATTTCAGTATCAGGATTTCCAACAGGTTTGATCCAAACGATCATAACTCAACGCTCACAAATCCAAATCAAGAAATTCCAAAGCTGTTAGAAAGCTAACATACAAGGCTACAATTCTTAAGAAGACATCAAAAGCAAAAACATTCATTTTCCTGGTCAAAATGACCCACTACAGTAGCAAAATAAGATTCCTGACAGAAACAGGGCATTAGGGGTAATTTAGTCATTTCACATGCTACAGTGTTCCGATTCATCTGAAAATTTACAGGTAGAATCCTCACTCAATTATCTACAACTTTCATGCTTTGTGCTAAAGCTAATTCAACCTCCATCATACTCAAATAATCAGACCAAATTCGGACAGAAAAATTGAACAGCAATTAACCCTATTGATTTCTTCTTGGCTGAAGCTTTACACATGAAAATCCAACAATCTATACCATAAATTCATCTAAGAAACTAAACATGATCCTCAATCAAGCCAGAACAATAACCAAAATCCAACAACTCCATCAACTCAATCAAAATTCCAGCTTTCAAAGTGAAGCTAGTTACCTCCTAACTTGATGTTCTAGGCAAGAATTCCAAGCTCCCAAGCTTCAATCACCTCCTCCTAGCTTCCAATTCAAAGTTGGATGGTTGAAATTGGATGAACTCTCAAGTTTTCCTCTCTTTTTTTCCTCTCTTTTCTTTCCTTCCTTTCCTTCTCTTTTCCCACGGTTTTCCTTCCTTTTTTTTCCTTTGCTTGGCCGGCACTTTGAAGCTTAAAATAACTAAAGGATAACACCAATCAGATATTTAGGTTAGTCAAAGGTAGTCAAAGTTATCATGCCCAACTAATCCTACCAACTTAGGTTAACCTCCACCTTTGCCCAAGTGAGTTCTTTTCCTATCAATTAAGTCCATAAGTTGTAAATCCAACTTAGTCCAATAATACTTAGTCACACCTAATTAGGTCACTAATCATCCATTTACCGTAATTAACTCCCGTGAGCATGCAAGTTCACACCGAAAATTCATGAAATAACAAACGTTTGATTTGTACAAATAACTAGGGTTTCGAGAAAATATATTAGGGTTAGTGCATTTAGGGTTTAGGGTGCAAACAAATTAGGGTTTTGTCAAAATTTAGGGTTTTCAAAGCAAACTAGGGTTTAATTTCAAATTAGGGCTTTTAAACTTGTACAACAAAATAGTTAAAACAAAACACTTTAAGAAATAAAACAACCATATAAACACCTTGGCAAACAATAATTACTATAATTAGCATTATTTCATATTTTCCAAAAACTTGGGAAAAATCGGGGCCTCACAAACGCCATTTTCCTCCATCAGCAATTAAACAACCCTAATTAAAAAAAATGGACAGGTGTCGAGCCTGAGTAATAATAATCAATAAACCTAACTGCCAATAAAAATAGCCAAAATCCAAATCCAGGTACTAGAGCAGGGACTCCGGATGTGCAACGGGTTACTTGTTTCATCCTAATTCCAAGGAGTATGTTTGATCCAATATACCAGAATTAATTAACTTGTGTACAGTGGCAAATAGAGTCATCTCCACAGGGACTGGGGGAAAATTCGTTTCTTCTCAAGTATGGAAAATGGGAGATTTTCAAGACAATAAAGAAATAATTAAAGATTAAATAATAAAGCCAAAAACCAGAATAAAAGAGAATTAAATATATGAGAGATGAGTTCTAGCCAAAGATCCAATTTTTCAGACACAGTCCATATACCTGATCATCGATACAATGTTCATTCGTTTAATTCATCTGTAGGTTGGTTGTAACCGCTAGATAAGCTCTCAAACAGCCAACTCTTCCTTAGATTTTAGATAGTTAAGGTACGCCCATTAACTACCCCTAATCAAGAAATAACCCTAGGTACGCCCATAGGATTTAATTTCTCAATTGCACTAAGAACTAGAAAAGCCCAAGCTCTAACCAACAAACACACTACCAGGGTTCATTTAGATTAGATCGCACATTCCCCTAACATGTGTTAACATTAGTTGCCACTAATATTAATCTACCAAATAATTACGGATTCAGCAAATTAATTAGCGATAAACTATTAAGTCAATTCGAATGTCAAGCTCTTAACATCCAATTAACAAAATAATCATAGGAACATAAAACGAAAAACGCACAAATACCAAAGAATGAAATGAACAAAAAATAAATCAGTTAGATCTCACAAATATTTTGGGCAGCGTCATCAAGTTGATCCTTGACTAGACGAAGAAATTAGCCACACGTTGCGCAAGCAATTCCACAAGAGATTTCCATAAAAATTGTCAAGGCCATTCGTCAATTCTCCAAGTGAAAAATAGCGAAAGAAAGAATAAAAAGGAAGACTAACGCTTCCTGTTTGTTTCGTCCTGAAGCTTTACGCGAATAGAATAATGCAAGTGCCAAATACCAAAGCTACTAATCACAACTACAAGTCACTTCGCTTCCCTATTTTTCCGTTTTTTTCCGCAGACTCATCTATTGATTAGATGAAGAATCCCAATCGAAGTCAACTAGGAAAACTCCATGTTTTTTCTCACCCACCACGGTAAGTACTAAGCAAAAATAGGAAAATTCTAAAAGAAGTCAAACTCTCACTTTCCTAATAACAAATATCAAAATAGTTTCCTAATTAAAATCAACTACTAAATAGGAAAACATAATAATCAATTCCAGCACATCTTCAGATTTGGAATTCTCAAGTCTTTGGAATTGTCCACGTGCTCTTAAAATCCCGAATATCTGGACTTGGACATCTGACTTAGGCGTGCCCACGCCCAACTATCTGGAAGTCTTCGAAATTACAGCTTTCCAGCATCTTTTCCACCAATTTCTGTATTTAATCACCAAATACACAAAGTCAACAGGATCCACCAAATAGTGCAATTTTTAGTCTAAATAATTAGGAAACGTTAACACAATAAAAAACAAAAATGCACTCTATCAATCTCCCCCACACCTAAATAATGCTTGTCCTCAAGCATATTCCAACTCAAAAGTGCAATCAAGATATAGAACAATTATAGCAAGTCATGCCAACTAGAGCTTCCCACATTCCCTAACAACGTAATCAAAATTAGAATATATTAATTTGACAACCCTCACCAAGAATTTAGCAAATGCACTCATTCACTCCAAGATGTAAAGGATATAGCATATCACTCAACTCAACACAGTGGAATGACACTACCATAAACTTGCTCATATATCAAATCTCCACCACTCAACTATGAATTAAATGCAAAATTCAAAGGGATTTTCACAAGGTTGTAATGGGGTTTGGGAAAATGTAGGATAAAAAGGTCAATTTAGGTGTAATCATACCAAAGAAAATGCCAAAATTTCAATGCACAATTTCTTTACAAATCTTGCACTTCCAAGGTAAAATAGCACTTCTATCAACCCAACAAGTGAAAATAAGTATTAGCACTTGCCACAGTCACAGCACAAGAATTATGCATGAAAGCACATTGTGACACTTTTTTTCACTTTTTTTTCATCATTTGTTTTTTTTTTTTTTGTAACTGAAACAAACAACTCAGAAGGCACCTTAACTTGCTACACTTGCTTTTCTCATTCATCACCTGGCAAATAATACACCAAATTTTCATGCAATAAAATTATAGCATTTTTTTAACATAAGGGTGCAAAGAGAAAGTCTAAAAAGATGTCTTAGGCTAACAATTGGGGTTATCAAACAAAGAAAAGGGTCAAAGGCTCAAATTAGTCCGCTAAGGGTAAATAAAATAAAGACAGGAATTTTTTCCCCGAAAATCAAGAGTGGCTAATCTTAGATGCCCTTGTCATTTTAATGCACCAAATTCAATGAAATGTGGTCTTGACATGCACAACCGAGCAAGTTCTAGAATGACCAAATCATGTGGAATACAACTCAACAAATGAAACATAGAGCAAATTCAGAAAAATTGCTCACAATCAAACCCAAAAATCTCACAAGTGGTAAAGAATTTATGCCAAATCCAACATATTCATCAATTAAATCCATCATCAAGAAAAATAGGAAATCTCACGACATGAACTTACTACTTGGATTCACATCTCTATTGCATTCATTATTGTTTAAAACAAAGAACAACCAAAGAAAAGAAAATGCAAAACAAAGAGCTAAAGCATAGCTAACCCTCCCCCACACCTAAATCCTACATTGTCCCCAATGTAAGGAATAAAGAATAAGAAAAAGGAGCAAAGGGGGACAATGAAACTTCCCTGAACACGGAGGAGGGTACTAGCGGACTAAGACTCGGGAGGAAAGGTTGGTCAGAAGCCCACGTGTTGGAAATACTGTGCCAAGTTCTGGGCCACGCAGGAAATCTGGCGCTGGACCCACTCCAACCGAGAATCCAACTGACGACAGTAGACAAAGCACAAAGGCAGCAGTAACTCAGTGGAGGAAAAGATAAGCGACGGCGAGACAGCGGTGATTGGATGGGGTAGCAAAATAAACAAAGGAGAAGAAAATAAAAATAAAAGAAAGAGAAAACAAAATGAAAAGGGAAAAAGATAAGAAAAGAAAAGGAAAAGGGTTTCAAAAGAATTGGTTTTCTTTTATTTTTTTTGCAACCGCTCTATTAGATGTGGGCACGTCTAACTACCCACGAGTCTTCTAACCAGCCGTCGGAAATTGAATCCCTTAGGTGTGACCACTAGGCGTGGGCACGCCTAACTAGTGCTGAGTCTTCTGCCGGGCGACGAAAATTTTTTCCTCAAGCGTGACCACTTGGAGTGGGCACGCCTAACTGGTATGGAGTCTTCTGCCTGCAGACTGAAATTGCGTTCCTTAGGCGTGCCCGATTGGCGTGGGCACGCTATTGGCTGCTACCTATCACATGGGAATTTCATTATTCAAATGCACCTACTTACTTAACAAAAACACAAAAAATATAAAATAACTAAAATCATAAATTCTTGGGTTGCCTCCCAAGCAGCGCCTTTCTTTAATGTCTTTGGTTGGGCATAACTGTCTTTGCTCAAGGAGGATAAAATCTCATAACTCGTTTCATTGCTTTCTTCTCTACATA
The DNA here is from genome assembly GCA_013103745.1 of Gardenia jasminoides. NCBI lineage: Eukaryota > Viridiplantae > Streptophyta > Magnoliopsida > Gentianales > Rubiaceae > Gardenia > Gardenia jasminoides. The sequence continues at coordinate 15,405,940 of CM023097.1, read as the reverse complement.
ATATTCAAATCCTTCATAAGTAGAGTAATTTTTATGCACACGAGCTCTTTTCTTCCATTGACTAGTGGGTGGCGCTAAGTAATCAAATAACAACTTCAAGTCTTCACTCGCTCCTCCATCATGACCAATTAACAATTTAGTAGTCATCATAAGTCCTAAATTCTTCCTGTTATGAGCACCCACTCACTCCTAAATTCTCCAGGAACTTCTTCTTCAATTGCACCCATGTAGTGATACTATCTGCTGGCAAGTAGTATAACCAATCTTTTGCTGAATCCTTGAGAGAAAAAGGGAAAGATCGTAACTTGATTTGCTCCTCTGTTACCCCGGGAGGTTTCATACTTGAGCACACTACATCAAACTCTTGTAGGTGCTTATGGAGTTCTTCACCTGAAAGGCCATGGAAAGAAGGTAGAAGATGAATTACACCAGATTTGAGCTGAAAAGGTGTGATAGCCCCACTTCCCCTAAGGCGAACCAGAGGGGTAAGCGGACCGCCTACCCAGCTCTCGCCAGGACTCAAACATTCATTTATGGAACCATCGTTAAAAGTATTTAAAAACGCCGACAAATTCACACAAAATACAAACCCCCAACATTCCATCCAGGAGACCTTGATAACAACTCCAAAATACAATAAACCGTCAAAATCAATCATTAATTTCAATCTTATATAAACGAGGAAATCCTACAAAAGTACTGAGAGGAAATCCAGCAATGATACTAGGTTCCTCGATTCTCATGCCCCACTTCCAGACCTGTTAAGGAAAACAAAGCTTATGGGGTGAGCAAAGCCCAGTGAGGTCAAGAATGCATGCACAAGCAGGTGAAAGCGATAACAATTCTTGACAACCAATAACAGTAGAAAACTTGGAAATCATATAAGACAATATAAAGTAATCACGATAAAAGGATACAGTGTCGTTCCATCTTTCTGCCATTTTCCACATCTAGTTTCGGTCCGGTCCCAAGCCGTAGTTTCAGCAGGAATGTTGACACTCCGTCAACCACTATCTCACCGACCGTAGAAATCACTTTACTCTCACCCGTCTACTTACACCCCCTGTACCGGGCCCGCTCGTCAAAATAGTATTAACATCAAACCAAGTCGGGATGAGCGGTACCTCCCGCTCCATAGAGCGTGGTACATACTACCGCTTGGTAATTAACATCAAACCAAGTCGGGATGAGCGATACCTCCCGCTCCATAGAGCGTGGTACATACTACCGCTTGGTAAATGAGTCGACGAGACTACGCTCCAATCGACTTAACTAGAACCCGACCAAAACGGGAGGAGAGGCACCTCCCACTCACTCGAGTGTGATACATGCAACCGTTTGGTCTTATCAAGTCAAGAACAAGCACAAGTACAAGCACTTAACGACTTCAAATCAAGCAAATTCAAGCAAGGGTGAGCGCGATAAAGTACACGCTCACCACGTCAAACAAGCATGCTTTTCAAACGAAATTCACCAAACCAAGTATTCAGTAACAAGCACTTGAACACTCACCAACAGTTGAGAGCAAGCGAGAAAATTTAGAGGACCAAACACGTTCTTTGAGGTCCACGGAATCCCCTAAGATATGCAAATTCAAACAATTAACCTTTCTATTTCCAATAAAAATGAATCTCGTAAGATTTGGAAAAATCCATTTTCAAATGTGAAATGACGTGTCGTGCATATACTCAATGAATTAAACTCTCGAGAAATGCTTATAAACACTTAAAATAGCAAAAGGAGCACAAGCATGGGCATTAGACGGAAAACGGACAAGAACGGAACGAAAATGGAAAACACACACTAAAAGGTGTGAAAGGCAGATTTGACACCTCTTTCCATTTTGACCATAACTCATGGTATGAGTGTCGGATTGAAGTGCATGAGATGCCGTTTCGAAGATAAGATAACAAGCTATAACTTTCATGAAGGTCATTTTTACCCAGATTCACTCCATCCAGGTCAAAAATTATGAAAACAGTCCCAAATTTCTGTCGACAGGTTGTCTGTCAGGCCTGATTCAAACGGCCATAACTCAGTGTACCAGAGTCCGATTCACGAAATTCTGGATGCGTTGGAAAGCTGAAAGACAGGGGTAAAATGTTTGTGTTGTGGCCAAAAGCTGGTTTGACACGGATCATGACGAAAAATGCAGCTAAAGGGACTGCTCGACCAACCCTGATTTTCTGGTTTGAGCTATGCGATGCATGGTTCAAGTCCATTTCTATCACATACAATTTATACCATTTGCAAGCCAACATAAACACACATGTACATATATAAGTTAACTATCAAATTCAGTCCAAACTGGCGCAAACCAAACACATTTACTAAACAAGCAACAAGATCATACTATCGTTTCCAGATTTTACAAGCTACTAGCAAACCAAAGCTTAAATCTTCTTAAATGTAATTGAAGTGGCCTAAGCTTAGCATATATCCATAAAAAAATACTATTAACATGATATTGAACCAAAATCACCATCAAACAAGTCATTTAAATACCCCAAAACAAAGCTCCACCACTGATCAAGCATGCTGTCCAGAAATTCCAGCAAAACATACCTCACTTGTTTATCACTTTTGTCTAACTAAAACACCACAACTTTGGCTCAAATTTAACATACATATAGAGGGAAGGATGAAGATTCAATCCATGTTAAAATCCTGCATCAAAGTCTCACGAAATCAAGCTCAAACAGGCTGCCCTGTTCTGCCATTCACGCTGTCACAAATTTCCAGCCATGTTCATGCAAGTTCTAGTCCATCAAATGCATGTTTGACATGCTCAAATTGCTATTCACTGATCTAAACAACATCCAACACACATAATCAAGTATATGTGAGCAAGAAATAAAAAAAAAGGTAGCTTCTTGAAGTATTTACCTTAAACCCTTTTGAAGATATGCACCCTAGAGTTTCCTTCTTCCAACTCACTGCACCAACCCCTTAATCTTCCTTAGATGTCACCTTTTATGGAGTAGTTTGCAAACTTAAGGTAGAAATCAAGGATTCAAGCAAGAAATCAAGGATTCAAGCAAGAAATCAAGGTTGGAGTTGAAGTTTTCTCTTTTTTTCCTTTCCTTTCTTTCCTTTTTCCCCCACGGTTTTTTTCCTTCTTGTTTCAGCTTTCACCCGACTTCCCTTCTCTTTTTTTTCCTCTTAATTGGTCCCAATTTGAGTTATAAGATAAAGCCCAGAAGATATTTAAGGCATGGATCAAAGGTTTGGTCAAAACTATCAAGCCAACCCTAGCATTTCAATGACCTTCCACCTTGGCCCCAAGTGATTTCATTTCCTAGCAATTGAGTCCATAAGTTGTAAATCCCACTTAGTCCACTAATACTTAATTACACCTAACTAGGTCACTAATCACCCACTTACCGTAATTAACTCCCGTGAGCATGCAAGTTCACACCGAAAATTCATGAAATAACAAACGTTTGATTTGTACATATAATTAGGGTTTTGAGAAAATATATTAGGGTTAGTACATTTAAGGTTTAGTGTGCAAACAAATTAGGGTTTTGTCGAAATTTAGGGTTTTCAAAGCAAACTAGGGTTTAAATTTCAAATTAGAGTTTTTTAGACTTGTAAAACAAAATAGCTAAAACAAAACATTTTGTGAAGTAAAACAAACCATATAAACACTTTGGTAAACAATAATGATTATAATTAACATTATGTTGTGTTAAAGTCGATGTTTAAATTTAAACAAAAATATTAAATAAGTAGGTCAAATAAAATAAATTTTCGGGTCCTCACAAAAGGAGTGTTCTCATTCAAATTAGGAAAAGTAAGGCAAAGTGGCTACTGAGTTAAATCCGGAGCAGCCAACTCCTTCAATGTCGTGTTTCGAGCCATCACAATCTTTTCCTCCTCAGAATCACTTGAAGAATTACTAAAAGAATTCTCTAGAGACGTAACTAGTGATTGCAGCTCTTTTTGTTCTCTAGTTTCTCTTTTCGATTTACGTGCAATCTTCTCCATCTCGGGAATATAGATCAAATCACCTGTACGAGAAGAACGAGACATAAACTACAAAATAGACCTAAAAACAAATTAAGCAAAAAGTGAAATACAAAGAAAATAAAATAAAAGAAAATAAATGTACTCAAAAAGAAACAAATAATTCAGGCACCAGTCTCCGGCAATGGCGCTAAAAATTGATAGTGTCGAGCCTGTGCAATAATAATCAATAAACCTAACTGCCAATAAAAATAGCCAAAATCCAATTCCAGGTACTGGAGCAGCGATTCCGGATATGTAATGGGTTACTTGCTTCACCCTGATTCCAATGAGTATGCTTGATCCAATATACCAGAATTAATTAACTTGCATACAGTGGTAAATAGGGTCGTCTCCACAGGGATTGGGCGAAAATTCATTTCTTCTCAAGCACGAAAAATGGGGGGATTCTCGCGACAATAAAGAAATAATTAAAGATTAAATAATAAAGCCAAAAACCAGAATAAAACAGAATTAAATATATGAGAGATGAGTTCTAACCAAAGATCCAACTCCTCAGATACAGTCCATATACCTGATCATCGATGTAAGGTTAATTCGTTTAATTCATCTGTAGGTTGGTTGTAACCGCCGGATAAGCTCTCAAACAACCAACTCGTCCTTAGATTTTAGATAGTTAAGGTACGCCCGTTAACTACCCCTAATCAAGAAATAACCCTAGGTATGCTCATAGGATTTAATTTCTCAATTGCACTAAGAACTAGAAAAGCCCAAGCCCTAACCAACAAACACACTACCAAGGTTCATTTAGATTAGATTGCACGTTCCCCTAACGTGTATTAACGTTAGTTGTCACTAATATTAATCTACCAAACAATTATAGATTTAGCAAATTAATTGGCGATAAACTATTAAGTCAATTCGAATATCGAGCTCTTAACATCCAATTAACAAAATAATCATAGGAACATAAAACGAAGAACGCACAAATACCAAAGAATTAAACGAACAAAAGATAAATCAGTTAGATCTCACAAATATTTTGGACTACATCGTCAAGTTGATCCTTGACTAGAAGAAGAAATTAGTCACACATCGTGCAAGAAATTCCACAAGAGATTTCCACAGAAATTGTCAAGGCCATTCGTCAATTCTCCCAGTGAAAAATAGTGAAAGAAAGAAGAAAAAGGAAGACTAAAGCTTCCTGTTTATTTCGTCCTTAAGCCTTACGCGAATAGAATAATCCAAGTGCCAAGTACCAAAACTACTAATCACAACTACTAGCCACTTCGCTTCCCTATTTTTCCATTTTTTTTCACGGACTCATCTATTGATCAGAGGAAGAATCCCAATCGGAGTCAACTAGGAAAACTCCCTTTTTTTTCTCATCTACCATGGTAAGTACTAAGCAAAAATAGGAAAATCCTAAAAGAAGTCAAACTCCCAATTTCCTAATAACAAATATCAAAATAGTTTCCTAATAAAAATCAACTACTAAATAGGAAAACATAATAATCAACTCCAGCACATCTTCAGATTTGGAATTCTCAAATCTTTGGAATTGTCCACGTGCTCTTGAAATCCCGACAATCTGGACTTGGATATTTGACTTAGGCGTGCCCACACCTAACTATCAGGAAGTCTTCTGAAATTACTGCTTTCCAGCATCTTTTCTACCAACTTCTGCATTTAATCACCAAATACACAAACTCAGTAGGATCCACCAAATAGTGCAATTTTTAGTCTAAATAATTAGGAAATATTAACACAATAAACAACCAAAATGCACCCTATCAAAAAAAGAAAAGGAATGAGGAAAGCACCGGTCTTCTTGTTCACGGGTCTTCTTCTTCTAAATCTACGTTAAGCCGCTTTTGTTCTCGCATAGGCGAGAATAACAAATGGTGTGAAGCCAAAGAAATTGAATAAATTGAAATTCGCTTGTTGAGACTTGGGTTGTTGGTTTGAAGTAATCAATAGGAAACACCTCTTTGTCAGAAAAAGGTATGCTTCTCAGTGTAAATAAACTTGAAATTTGCTCCATTTCCATTGATTTCAAGAATAATGGATAGAAAATGTGTGGTATTGTCACATGCTTTTATATGCTTTTATCAATATTGGATAGAGAGTGAAAGTGCTGAAGGGGTAATAGGGGTAGCCATGAACCCTAATTTTTTAATCAGTAGAACTAATTTGCTTACATTGCAATCCCAGTTGACTTTTTTAGGCTTTGAAATAAAAATGATCAGGATGATACTAGGTGCAGTTTTTGCCAAGGAAAATAATAGACTAAAAGAAAAGAGAAGTAACATCACCAAGCAATTTCTTTTAAGCTTTTAAAAAAGAATTCTTTGACTAAGCGTACACCATGCTACTGATTTCAAGTGCTGGAAAATTCTCAATATTTTTCCTACTTTATCTTTAGTCTAATAAAATGTAGTGAAACATCGGTCAAAAAGATAGAAAAGGATCCTTCAATAATGAATATATTGTTTTTGAATATGTATTTTCAGATTCAGCTTTACAAGGATTTTGCATAAAAGTCAAAGTTTTATTTGGCTTTCGTTTTATTTCTTCTCATACATTTCTGCCTTTATAAAACGATATAGGCCTCATAAAAGAAAATTAATAAAAAAATTAGAGATAGGGCAATCAACAACTCTATGTGACTACGGTTGATGTATTGTCTATCTTTGTTTATGTCTTCTCATGAAGTATGCAAGCATAGGTAAACAAATTCTTCTACTTACAAAGAAGAATCAAAATAAACATAAAATGATACCTTTTGTTTTTTCTCCTCCTCTAAGTAATATTTTCTTGCCCTTGGGAAAAAGGTTTGTGTCACTGAGGATGAAGACTTAAAATTGCTTTCCAGCTTCTTTCCTATAGCCTAATAATCCATACATACTGGTAGGAATACATGAATATGTCACTTAAGTAGAATATGCACTTGTTTATGTTTACCGTAGTATACCATTGCATGCATGATTCCATAAAAATGTTAAAAATATGTAGAGTTCTTTTTTATATGAGAAGAGAGAAAAAGGTGATTGAAGGATTCACAGTAGATTCAGCCATGTATACATGGACACACCGTTCTCTACCTTTCTAAATTTCCCAACATTTTTACTCCATTTCCCTGCTACTACAACTGTTTGCTCTCTCTGCCACACATTTTCCCCTTTTTTTTTTTTCCATAATTTGCCTGCTTAATCTCTTCAATTGGTTTTCTTCCTTATTCTATTCCTGGTATCTTTTTCCTTTTTCCATTGCTTTCTTTGTATAGATTCTTCCTTTTTCTCTTTAAATCCAACTTTGAGACTTGCATTTTAAACCTTTAAAATTTATTCTGATTCGTGATGGTAAAGGAGACAACGGTCTCATTGATATAGACTACAATCTATCTTATTTTCAAAATCCAGCTTGTAACTTAACAGTAGCAGTACAGCTAGAATGTTTGATTTTGTATGTGAAAAAACAAAAGGATTACTCATGTTTGAATAAATGGATTCAAGTCTCTGAAAAAACATATCACTTGAAATAAAAATCTTTCATTTTTTAACAGCAAAAATTAATTGCATTATGTGGTGAGTATTGTAGAATGTTTGCAGTCACAGGGAACTAAAATGAACCATTCTAAAAAGCATTAGAAATGTCAATTTGGCAAAATTCATGGTTGCCTTACAAATGGGAGTTTTGATATTTCACTATGTCATTGAATTCAAGATATCTTAAGATTCATCAATTGGTTATTTATATTGTTGTATTAATATCATTTTTTCATTTCTTTTTTTTCCCTATTCTTTCTCTGTGCTAATTTTCTTCTTCCTCTTTTCAATGGGTTTTAATTGGAAACTGTTCGCTTTCTATTTGCATTCAAAATGACCTACTCCTACCTACACACATGCTGCTTCTGAGAGATAGCGTTTCCTGCTTTAAGGTTTGTCTACTTTAAACTCTTAAACATCTTTTGCACCTACTAGCATATGCTTGGTTTTATTATTGAATTTTAGTCACATGCTTTGCATTTTGTTTTGGTGGATTGGAAGGGTGTATTTTAGTAATCGCTAAAGAACATGGTCAATGCAATGAAGGTTTTTTTGTAGAATTTGCTATGAAATCTCTATAATAGGTTCTATTTTGTGTAGAAGACCATGATTTGTGGGCTAAAGATCCATGATGTAGTTAATACCTTTTTTCTATCAAGAATAAGATGCCTAATATGATGAGCATAGAAGTTGCTGATATAGAAAGCTTTAAATAATAGCTTTTTCCCTGTGGCATACATTCTGTGATCAGAGAAAAATCTAATTCTGCTTCTAATTTGATCCATCAATTTGATGTGTGTTAAATCATGAGGAAAAAAGATTATAGAAAATATGCTTTTATTAGATGGAAAAGGAAACGAATGAACAGAGTTATGCAGCCTCATAGTCCTACAAATTTGAGCGCTGATATTGCATATCCTTCGCAGCCTGTGAATTTGAACAGTATGAAGTCACCTGTGGTTGCATCTTTTCCATTCCAATCATCTTTTAGCCAAGTGTTTGTGTCTTACTTCATAGTGATTCTATCTTTTTTAAATGGCCACAATTTCCCAGATTTCTGAAACATGACTTATGCTGTTACCTTATATAATTTTCCATGTATTAAACTTAAAACTATTGCAGAAACAATGTAATGGCTTTATTTTCCCCTATTTTTAAAGATACAATATCATTTCTGCATGAATGTAGAAAATACTATTTGTGAGGGCCGGAAAAATTTTTTCCTAATCTATTTTAAATGTAAATTTTATAAGTAGAATTTTATTTCTTTTAGCAAGTATATAAATTATTTTACCCTAAATTTATCCCGGAGACTTTAATCGAATAAGCATAGAAATTATTCGGGGTTCTAGATAAAACAAGTACCTAAGAATTGGGGTCAAATTGGAAGCATTTTAGCTTCATGCAATGAAACAACAAGTGGCAACTCCCTTGTGCCATTTGTCAAAAATCTTGTAAAAAGACCATTTTACCCCTCATCTTCCAAGAATTAACCATGCAACCAAGGCCAGCAAATAAATCACAAAAACCATTTCATTCTCTTCATTCTTGTCCGCAGCATTGTCTTGAAAACTCTCTCAATTCAGTTTCTTTTCTTCCTTGCTCCAAGTGAAGCTTGAAAGGTTGAGAAAACATTTCTTTTCCATTCCAAAAAGCTAGTCTGAAGCTGAGTGTTGAGTGAGGAAAACCTCAACTGGTTCTTTAGGAAGATTAATGAGAGAGAGAGCTGTGAGAAATTTTCAGCTTCCAAGTCCATCTACAAGCTGTCCAGTTGAGCATAGGAAGGAGAAAGGAGGTGATTCTGATTTCCATCCATCTTCCTTTCAGTTTGGTGGTTTTCTCCTAGTTTCCAGCTTCAAACCCTTAAGTTCTTAAGGTAAACTCAGCCTTGAACCACCTCTTCTTGATGTATAAACAAGAAATAGAGCATGCATGTTAGTTTAAGTTGAATCTGCCAAGAAAATTTCAGATTTGCTGCCCGATTGTTCAAGCCTGCATTTTTCCAGAATTTTGGTTGTTTTGGCAGCTTAAAACTTCAGTTTTTATTGCTTGATTTCATTGCTTAGATTGCTGAATGTTATATTAACTCATGCACATGGATAGTTGATGGTTGTTGATGATGGTTAAGGCTTGAAAGAAAATCCTGCTTGAACTCCTGTAGTGCTGGAAGAAAATTCCAGCAAAGCTGAAGTTTGTAAACATCTCATTTCTTGCATGATATCTCTGTTTTGAAGCTAATAGGAGGTACGGTTGTTTTGCATCTTCCTTAGCCTAAGGAAACTGTCTTTACCTCTCTAAAATGCCATCTTGACTGATGAAACTGCCATGCATGTAATCGTTGGCTCAAAATCTTGCTATAGCATGCTTGCATCCTTTCTGTTTTGCTGGAAGTTTCGTTTTGCTGAGAAGAATCACTGTCCTTGGTTTCTCTAAGCTTCCTGAAACTCAAAAATAATGGTTTCAGCTTTAATACTCCATGCATGTTGATTTTGAGTTATGATCTAGCCTAAACATGACCATCCATGTTGCTGAAATTTCATTCCAGTAAACTTCCAGCTTTCTTATGTATTAAAACCTTCACTTTTCTTGCAAAATAAGCTGGAGTTATGGCTAAATGATCTTGAGAATCATGTATAGTATATATATATTGAGTATTGAGGCTTGCATGTCGATTACTACTGAAAAAGAATCAAGTTCCATGGCTGGAAATTTGCTCCTGCACACCTGAAGCTGTTTTGAGTTTTTCAGCCTTGATCCATGGCTTGTGTGTGTTGTTTGAGTTGGATAAATGCTTGAAAATGAACTGGAATCTTGTTGCTAAGACCCAAAACCTACTGCATGGGGAGTTTAAGCATGAGAACCTGCAATTTTAGCTAAGGAAATGACATGCACAAGGCTGTTTTGCAGCTAGCAGATTACTACTGAAAATTTGATGAAGAACCCAAAGCTGTTGAGACTTATTTACTGCTTTGTGCTGCTGTTATGACTTGTATCTTGTATATATATGTATGCATGTCAGTTTTGGGTTGAAAATATAAGGTTTTAAGGGAAGAAAGACCAATTTCCTCCAACTATGTACGTTCTGGATTTTTGCAGGACTGCTTGAGTAGTCTGGGAAAAACAAGCACAATTTGATGTAGAAAAATCCGATTTGAGCTCTGTTTGTTGCGTTGGAAACTGCATTCAGAGAAGTTTAAATCCCACAAATTTCAGAGTCTAATTCATTTTTTAGAAATCCCAGTAAATCTTCAAAGTTGGCTAAAATTCAAACCTGTTTTCTTTCTCAGGTTTAAAAATAGAATTTTGAACAACTAATTTGACTATCTTATGGTCTTATTTTCGCAGGGGTGTTTTCTAACAGTTTTAGGCCTTTCAATCTAGTTTCCAGTATGTAAATTTCATGATTTTTGGATGTATAGAATTTGAGTTATGATTTTGCAAATACTACTGCCAGTGAAAAACAGTTTTCCAGCCAAGAAACACTTTGGTGCATTTCGCATTTGTTTCACACCTCTTGGTTCCAAATGCATTCTATTCACTCCGTGATACCCTTAATTTCTTGTTTGGCATGCTTGAAATACATCCTTGCTTTTCATAAAAGAAGTGAATTGGTGAAAATTGATTTTTATAATTAAAAGTTAATATGGTGAATTTGTACCTCAGGATCCATCGGTGAAGCAAACGAGGGTCTTGATACTAAGGCTTTCGACTCACCAACCCAACTTTGATCTGACTAAGGTGAGTGTTCCAATCCGTTTTAAAATCAAATATTTTACTACTATTTGGAAATGACTTGTGAAATATTTTACCCGACTCATATTTGCAAAGAAATGAATTACCACTATTTCCAAGAAAAATGTTTTTACAAGTGAAATAATTTGTGAAGGATTTGTGAGGGTTCCTATTTGTTGCTAATTGATTCTTGTTTGCTATGTGTTACTTGTTGTTGATTGATACTTGTTTACTAAATGTGATTTATTGTTGAATAAATGAAACTAGGGTTTTTTGTAAAGTAAGTTTTATTACTTGTCTTGATTCAAACGTGTTTATGTGGTTTAGTACGTGTTGTTTCTAAAAATAATAAAAACTTGTTTTCCTTTCGAGGCTTGAGGTGAAGAGGCTGGCTTTCAAGGGCCCCTCGCTCCTAAAGGCGTGTGTATACTTTATTGCACTCTCCTAAGGGGGCTCGTAGGTTGAAATTGATTGTCAGTTGTCCCTCGCCTCTAACAACAAAACTAAACCACTGTAATTGTGCCTGTGTATGTCAACTGCGCATGACCATTGGCCGGGATCCCGAACTCCAGAGGCGAGTCGGCCTATTCCGAGCAGGCAATAGGGCTTGGTCGGGTACATCGACGGACCCTGGGGACTATTTAAGGTTACCTCGAGTGTACACCACCTACCGAATGTTGGTTTTCGAGCCCGAAGTTGGGTGTAAGGGGTTGGAGAATGAGAAAAGAAAAGATTGACCAGAGTACTGCAGACTCTGTACCGACTGGCTCGATGAGCACTGTATCCTCCTGTGATTGCTACTGTTTAAATGGCTCAATGAGCACCATGACTTTCCACCATAATTGTTACTGTTTCTTAAACCTGTTATGTGGAAAAGAATTTACTGTTTCACAACTTTCCTTAAATGGAAATTTACCGTATTTGAAACTGGTCCTATACGGACATTACTGTTTTCAAAAGCTTGTTATGCCTATATGCTTAGTTGTTATATGTTTGGGACTCTCACTGGGCTTAGAAGCTCACCCCTTATATTTTCCCTTCCCAGGATTTCCAAGTATTAAGTTAAGTGCTGATGGAAGTACAAGGCCAGTTTGAAACTTTTGAATGACTGATGTATTCATGTATCTATTTTGATGTTGATGACAATGTTTGGGATTTCTTTCGAATGATTATGGTAAGCGCCAGGATCGAACCCGATGGATGTATGGTTGTAAGCTATATTGGTCTATATTTAAGGTTATATCCTACGTCTTACCAAACCCTAGTTGAATTGATTGCTTGACCGAGTCCTGGCGAGAGCTAGGCAGGCGTTCCGCTGATACCCTAGGGTACGCCTAGGGAGAAGTGGGGCCGTCACACTATTCCTTACATTTAGGTCACAAATTCTTTCAAAAAAATTAGCCAACATCTTTTGGTTATTTAACAACGTGTTTTTCTGCTTAAAAAGTGAATACTCAAATGTAATAACCATGAATGATGATATAACAATCAAGAAGTCAAAACGTGAAACTATGGAGTGGACTAAAAGGAAAAAGTGGTAGTAAAAACTGGTAAGAATGAGAATGAGAAACCAGAGAGAGCAGAGAATAGATTAAGTGGCTGGATGATTATGTAATCTAGTTTTTATTCCAGTTCTAGTTCTATTTATTTATTTTTTGCATGAGTTTTAGCCAAACTAGTATAGCCCTACTCAAGTACAATTTATTTCTAGTTTTCTGATTTTCCACCTTTCAAGTGCTTGTGAGTTCAAATTAAACTAAAACTTGTGATTGACCTTCAAATTCAAAAGGAACAAGTAATTTCTTGTGAGATCAATTTAGTATTTACTATGTTTGATACCATGGAAAGGTAGAAAGAAATTCTTAATTTAAAAATAATATATTTTGTAATTTATGTTTGAAAAAAGTTATTAGTAAATTGAATTAGTCTCATGAAAGATCAATTTATTTCATGTAACCCACGTGTTTTCATTATTGTACCTCCATTCCCATGCATAACTATCTATTGCTTGACTTTTTTGATAATAATATCCTAAGCACAGCTAGTTGATTAAGTAGCAGTAGTAAATATAGAGTTGAATATACTACAACAAAAAGGGCCTTTCTTGGCACTTACAAGTGTCAATATATATAGTTTAACCTGACACTTTTCCTTTCCCGACACCTCGGACGTGTCTCGTGCCTTCCAATGTGGGGATAGCCTAATAACATGCAAATGTGTCAGGCAAACATATCTATTATGGCACCTTCACTGCCAACACAAATACCCTATATTGACAATCGCATGTGTCACTATAGCTATAGTACTTTCGAAATCTAGGAAGACATTTTGGTTTGTCATAATATAGACCGTGTAATGACGCTTATAAATGTCATAAAAAACTTCTTTGGACGACAATTTCATGCATCGTTAGAGACTTGTTTGAAATTTGGCTTTGCTGACACTTTCAATGTCGTAATATAGGCCGTCTAATGACGCTTATAGGTGTCATAAAAAATTGCTTTTGATGAGACTTACAATGTCATTATACATTGGTTTGCAGTGTTACTTTGCTGACACTTTCAACCGCCAGTTTTTTTTTTTTGTAAATAAAATAACAAAGCAAATGGAGATCCCTGCTACATTTCCACAGTCCCATTTACATAACAGTTTGGATAAACATTTGAAAGAAGTGACCCCCAATAGAACATAATGCACTTAGTAATACTAGCCAATTCATTGTTCAAGTCATAACAGTACTCATACAAAATTCTACTATCCATTGATAAAAGAGAAAAAGAAAGAGAAGTACTAAGCCTAGACTCTAGCCAAGGATTAATGGACTCAGCTAGTGATAAGTCAATATTTTGCATGCTTTTAATAGGTTTAATTATGTAGTTTTTGTGTGTTTTTGGTATTTTTGTAGCTAATGAACTAGGGTTTCTAGTTAATTTTGCATTTAATGGTTTCAATGATGAAAATTGAATTTCTATGGATTAATGTGGTGAAAATTTCATGTTTTTGTAGGATTGCTTGTTCAATTATCAAATGAGGACAAAATGAGAAGAAATTTCCAAAAAGAAGCTTGGACGTAAAGTTGGGAAATTGAAATATCCAAAGGTGAAGAAGTTCCAAAATTGAAATTTGGAAAATGCAATTGGTGAGACGACCCCACCGTACCCAGAGGCGTACCAAAGGGCTTAGCGGATCGCCTGCCCAGCTCTCGCCAGGACTCGATAGTAAAAACGATAAACGCGTCAAATTCTCACCAAAGGACGATAGGTACATTATATATATACATAATATCCACTACAAGACCACAAGAGTTAGAGTACAACTCCCAACAAGGTTTCTCACACCCGCTATCCAAAATACAATATACACCGCCAAAACTCCAACCCAAAGCAAGTACTAAAGCTAAAAGGCTACACTATGCCTCCCACGAGTCAATTCTCGCTTCAGCCCCCTGCTAAGGAAAACAAATTGAAAAGGGGTAAGCTATATGCTTAGTGAATAATCAGGGGGGGTACATGTAAATCACATTGCCACAAATTTTCAAATCAATAGCAAAAGTAACACCACAAATAAGGATACGGGTGGCTTCAAAGCCATTTCAATTTCCATGCTTGATCTTCCGTTGACACTCACAACCGATAATCCAGACCCCACTTATACTCCAACCGTCCACCTTATCAACCCACTGCCTACGACATAGCAGCTTGAGCAATAATATCATTGAGATCCCAAAAGCATTGAGATCAGACCATCTATTTGGTCGGAAAAATAACATTTACCATTGAGACCCCAAGGCAACCCCTTGAGATCAGACCATCTATTTGGTTAGAAAATAACATTTACCATTGAGACCCCAAGGCAACCCCTTGAGATCAGACCATCCAAGTGGTCAGAGAATAGCATTTACCATTGAGACCCCAAAGTAACCTTTGAGATCAGACCATCTAAGTGGTCAGAGATCCACACTAACATTGAGATCCCAAAGGCATCCCTTGAGATCAAACCATCCAAGTGGTCAAAGAGCAACATTTACATTGAGACCCCAAAGGCACCCTTGGGATCGACCATCCACATGGTCACCATCACCAATAATATCACATGTACGGTCATATATCACTCATCATATGCATTCATATATCACACAACACGCATATTCAAGAATCATATATGGAGCTTTGGTCGAATAAAGTACACCCTCGCCCAAACGCCCACTTAACACATTTCACATTATATTCACGATAAAGTCCTAATTACTCACCAACAAGGTACAAAAGCAAATGGTTAACAAAGTTCCCGTCTCGACCCGCCACTTCCTGTGAAAAGTTGAGTCAGAAGATTACTCAAACAATCACTAAGACGCCAAAGACGCCAACACCACTTAGAAACACTTAAAACAGCAAATAAGGTACATGCATGGGCGTTCGACTAAAAACGGACGAGAACAGAACGAAAACGGAAAACACACACTAAAAGGTGTAAAAGACAGTTTTGAAACCCTGTACGCCAATACTCATAACTCAGGCTACAAGTATCGGATTAGAGTGTACGAGGTTCCGTTTCGAAGCTAAGAGAACAAGCTACAACTTTTGTGAAGACAACTTCTGCCCAGATTTTCTCTTTCTAGGTGAAAAATGCCGAAACAGTTTCAGAAATTTTCCCATCAGAATTTCCAACAGGCTAGATTCAAACGGTCATAACTCAGCGGACACAAATCCAAATCAGGAAATTCCAGCGGCGTTGGAAAGCTAGAATGAAGGGCTATAAATTTTGTGTTTCGGCCAAAGGCTAAATCACAAAGGATCAACACGAAAAACGAAGCTAAAGTTGCTGATCCGTCTTCCCTGTTTTCTGTTTTACGCCCATAACACGTTACACTCAACCAAATCACACACATGCAAACCCAATGACTTGAATACGACAACAAACATGCAATTGCAGATTCTACATATCCGACACTACCCCTAGCACACACACGATACATATTTACACTCCAAGTGCACCAAATACGTTCAAACTCGAGCATTATCCATCCCTTGTGCATTATTGCACTAGCAAAGAATTATCAATCATCCAAATAAATGACCAAATACAATAGCCACCATTTCACTTATAATATCCATTTCATTCAAGTCCAAGATCATCTCTTCCTTGTTAGGGTTCAACCATTACACACCATAAACTCATTACCTAAAGTAGTAACAAGGCCCAAAGAAGGCATAACAACAACCACAACCTTCAATTCCATCATGAAATTTTCAACTAAAAACCTTAACCCTAGCTCTTGGCCAAGATTCAAGACGAGCAAAACAAGAAAACTAAACCATGGAATCATCTTCTCAACTAGCTTTGATCATCAAGAAGCCATAACATAAGTAAAATCCATCATCTTCATCAACTTAATCAACTTAAATAAATTTCAGCAATTGCACCAAAAATTCAACTTGCAAAGTGTAAAATACCTCTTGAATCCAAGGTTAAGCTTCACAATCAAGTGCTTCCAACTTCCAAAGAAAGGTTGGATGATTGAATTGGCAAAATTTCCCAAGCTTTTCTCTCTTTTTTTTTCCTCTCTTTTTCTCTCTTTTTTTCCTTCTCTTTTCTTCCTTCTTTTCTCCTTGCTTGGCTGACTTTCTTGTCCTTCTCTTGCTAAGAGATTAAGTCTCTTAGATATTTGTTTAGTTAGTCAAAATGTGGTCCAAGTCCAAGTCAAAAATGTCATGCTCAATTAAACCTACTATCTTAGGTTAATTCCAACTCTTGCCCAAGTAATTTTCTTTCCTATCAAACTAGTCCATAGGTGCTCAATTTAACCTAGCCTATCAAAGCTTAATCACACTTAGGCTACTAATCACCTAGGCACCCTAATCTCTCTTCTTGCACATGCATTAACACACGTAAAATCAAAGAAATAACAAACTTGTAGTTGGACATAAAACTTAAATTTATTTTCAAACCTAGGGTTTTACGAATCCAAACTAGGGTTTTCATATATACAAATTAGGGTTTTATCCAAATTTAGGGTTTTCGAAACAAATTAGGGTTTAAATTTCAAATTAGGGTTTTCAAACTTGTAAAACAAAATAATTAAAAACAAACATTTTTAAAAGAAAAATAAACCATATAAACACCTTGGCAAACAAAAATAACTATAATTAACATTATTTAATATTTTCCAAAAAAAAAGAGTGAGAAAACTCGGGGAAAAATCGGGGCCTCACAATTGGAATATCAAGGAATCAAAGGATAAAAGTTGGAGCAATTAACGCCAATTTCACGACAAAAATATCAGAATTTGCAAGTTTCAAGGAGATTCGCGAGTCGAAACGCGAAGCAACAAGCTGAAAAAATGATTAGCTCGCGAATCCCTCTCACAGGAGACAGGGGAAGTAGATCCACGAGTAGATCCGCGAGCCTCTTCCTCGCGGATCCACCTCGCGGATCCTCAGAAAATGACTGTTGCAACTTGCAGCCGAATTCCAGATTTTCCAGCTCAATTCCAGCTCAGTTTTTGGATGAATTTTAGCAAGAGTTACGTGAAGAATATTGGAGGATTGAAGAAACAACTCAAGGCTTATCCAAAACACAATTATACAACTCATTTGAGATTGAAATTCAAAGGATTCAATGCATGAAGACAAAGAGATTCAAGAAGCCATTTTCCTTGACTTTTGAAGGCCAACATGTCTTGTATTCACATGATAGAAATTTTGGATGCTTATGGATGTAATCTTCTATAAATAGGGCCTTTAGTAGAATTCATTTTTCCAATTCAAGGATTCCAATTCAAGAGAGGGAAAAAGACTAGAGAATAGCTCTAGTTCATTAGTTTAGTTCTAGTTCTTATTAGTAGCTTCCAAAGAGAGTTAAAGGTGATAGTTGTGAGGAGTTCTTGCACTTTGTATTTGGGAGATGAACTTGTGAAGAAAATCAAGGATTCAACTTCAAGAAATTGAATAAGATTCCTTCTTCCTTTACTTTGTCTCTTGTGCTTAAATTTCATGGCTTTCTGCAGGTTTGTTTTATGCTTAAATGTTCTTAATATGATGTCTAGCTAAACCTTTTTAATCCTAGAGTTAGAATGAACTTGTTTTAGTTGTGATTATGAAGTAGTTGAGTGATTTATGTCCTCCATGATTTTGTTAGTTTAAAACTTGTGCTTATGCTTTATGGTTGATTAGCTCCCAACTATAATTGATTTGATGTTGATGAGCAATGAAAAACATGCCTTCAATAAGATCTAAGTTCTTAAACACTAACTTATGTTCTCACGGAAGTAGTGAATATAGTTGGTTGGTTTTGGTTTTATACTATAACTTCATTGAGCTTATTTAACTTGTTTCTCTCTTTTCTCTATGAAAATAGGTCAAGGAAGATTCAAACGAGTTAAGGAATTAGCAAAAGAAATTCCGAGTGACTAGTTTATCTTAAATGAGAGTTTGCACTACACATGACCATTAATGAAAGTGGTGGCATACAAAAGGAAGTTATACCTTAGCGAATCATTGGAGAAAGGACATAATAACTTAACTAACTTCTAAGCTAAACTTAACAAGGGATTCTAAAGCTCTAGGATTCCTCTAACTTGATCTTAAAACTCTCTCTAGCCTAACTCTCTAATTTCTTTACTTGCTTTCTTATTATTTCCGTCTACCACCAATTGGATGTCCTCGACACCTAACGGTTGGTTTTAAATTGCTTAATCCCTTTTCCTTAGGACGGTTTACCGCCTTCTCCCTTTTGCCTAGCTTTCCTTACTTTAATTGCTTTCTTTTATTTGTTTTCTAGATAATAAAGCAAGTGATTAAACTTTAGTGTTTGCAAAACCATAGTTCCCTATGGGATCGACACCTTATTTTCCCTATACTCAATTAACGATCCGTATACTTGCGGTAATATAGGGTAATAAAGGTTTTTAAAATTTGAGGAGTAAAGAAAAACCTTACCAAGTTTTTTGAGGAATTATGTGATTTGTGATATGTTGATTTGTGATATGTTAAAAATTTACCAAAATTTTTTTAAAAATTTTTTCGAACAATCCTATCCAATTGTTTCAAATTCTCAATTAACTTGGAGATAGCTATTTTGTGATTAAAATTTTTGCAATTTAAGGCTCTAAATCAAGTAAACTGGCCAAATTAAACATATTTCACTAAAGATTACTATGAAATGTATTATTCACCTTCAATGACATTTGCAGCCAATGCACTACAACCCATGCCACAGCGTGACGGACCACCACAGTCCTACAATAGTAGATACCAATCATCTCATTCAGATTTTCATCTAGGTGGAGGAGAAACAATATAAGAATTATGACAAAATTTAGCTGCATGTTAGAGAAGACTCTATAATTTTTTGACATGAAGCAAAATAAACACAATGACTTAATGGGATTCATAGCATCAGCCAGGTATACATCTTATGCAAGCATCAATAAGATATTCTGCAAGATACAGAAGTAAATCTATGAAAAAGTTACTAACTTTCAATTATTTGATCGTCTCATTTACAGGATTGGCAAGTGCAACTTCAGAAAAACTCACCGTGCAGTCAATACAAGTAGGAGGATCATGGGCTCACATGGTATTCTTGAGCTGATTATGGATTCCGCGAGTTAAATACTCATTCGACACAAACATTGTATCATAACACCTAACCCTATCTCATGATTGCATAGATTCTTTTGAAAACTAAGCATAATATTGTAGGAGTAGTTGAAAAAGAAGTCCTTCGTGAGCGTAGGAGCTTCTTATATCTATGTCATAAATGGGGAAGACAAAAAGTGAAAGCAAATTACAACAAATCCACTAAATTGATCAAATAAAGAAAAAGAAATTGTAATGCAAGACTAAAAAACAAAAAGATAATAATTTCCTCTTGGTACCCAGATGATACGTTGCTTGATTCAACAAGTTAAATTTACATCAGGAGACCAAGTTTGTCCTTGTACAATTGCAGAGAAGCTAGAAAGGCACTATAAACAAACAAATGCATCAAGTGTTTGCGTTTCTCAAATTTGAGTAGCTGTACCATTCACCCTCATAAGAACAAAATCATACTACCTTAGGAACGTGGAGTTTAGTCCATACAATTGAAAATACAGTGAAAGGTATTATCACGAAAGGCATCTCCATTATCAAAATTTTGGTAAGATGCCAAAACTCTTACTGATTCTTAGAAACTTAAAAAACAAAAAACCATAAAACACGCAAGGTACTCATTAAAGCCTTTTGAGATTAAGACAAGCAATATCCTCCAATTTTATCCTCTTCATCTCATCAGTAGATGGGCTTCATACTTGACAGTTTGTATAAAATTTTGTGAAGTCTTCAGACAAATTGTACAGGAATTCATACAAAATGTTTGGCAACAAATTTGAACATGCCTCTTCAACGACCTCCAAAGTGAAAAAGGAACGCATATTAACAAGATGCAACATGTTTAAGCAAAAAAGGTTAAGTCAATCAAATAGATTTTTGCAAAACCTATAGTTTTGAGACATACCTCTGGGAACTGTAGCAAATGATGACCCAAAAGCCGTTCATCAGGATGAGCCAAATCATCTGTTCCAACCTGCCCAAAACAGATAAAGTATGATGTAAGAAGCCAGCATTCTTGGCAAAGCATATTTCTCAGCGTGAAGCCACCATTCCCTGCAAAAATACTCGGGCAGGTTCATTGTTAACATTTTATAGATAGAAGATTGTCATCCAAGGCTGGGTTCAACTTTCAATAAATAAAAAAATTTTTGAAGAAGCCACATACCTTATCCAAAACAAAGTGGGTTCAGGCTATTGAATAAATCCAAAAAACATTGTCATTCTTATAATACATCATAAGCACTTTTTCATAGGAAAATGAGCAACACTAAATATTGAAATGGATAGTCATTTCATTTGATAACAGAGTAAGAGCAGAAACCATATGAGTGCTAAGTTGCAGATTATCACAATAGAGCTCTAATCTGAAAGTTTTCCTCCAAACACTATTATAAAAATCATCCAAACACCATAAAATTAGAAGCTGCAAATTCAATAAAAGGATTATTTTTCACTCCCAAATACCCAGAATTCAAGCTACTGTTATCAAGTTACATTAAAAATGAGAAATGCATAACCAAGAGGCAAAATATCAAACAAATGGCTGTAATTTTACTTGGGGTTCAGATTTTACTAATTGGTGTCTTTAAGATATTTTAACCTACTTTTGATTGCCATTTTAGTTTTTTAAATCTCTACAATTCCAAAGTTCACAAAACAAAGAATCACTTTGACTGCCATATTAGTATCTCAAATCTCTGCAATGCCAAAGTTCACAAAACAAAGAATCAAAAACTTCTCTTTTTCCACAAAGTTAAAAGAAGGGATTGAAAAGACAAGAATCTTTACTGGTAATGCGAACAAGAGTTTCTCGCCCAGACAAATCAGTCACATGCTACAGGCAGGAAAGAAAACAAGAAAACTCAAAAACTATCCAAATTGAAAGATTTCAACCAGAAGCAAAACTGAAAAATTAAAAAAAAATTCACAGCCTATATTTGAAAAGATCAAAACAGACTTTTAGTTAGTTAAGTCTCTAAACAATGAAGTTTACGAGCTCTGTTCTGTTCCAATGCCAGAGCGCCGCCAGAAAAAGTTGCAATTTTCCTTTCATTTTCCTCAGAGCCCAACCAAAAGAGAGGAAAAATTTCATATACAAAAAGGGGGAGGGGAGAAAGCCCTAGAAACCAGACAAACACACAAAAAGGGGGATTACGATACCTGAAGAGCCGCCAACAGTTGGGAGGCAGACAAACGCACAAATTGACTGCTCAATTTAACCCTTGATTCGGAGAAACCAGGTGATTTGAGGATTTAACCTCACATTGCCGAATAGAAATCAACTTGAGAAAGCAGGCGAGAGAGATGAGAAGAGGAGACGATTTGAGAGTAATTGATTTCAGAGATGTGAGACGGATGAGAAGAGGGGACAAGGATTTAGCTTGCAAGTGTGTGAGAACATCTCTCAGCCATTTCAGAGAGCATCGTTTTAGCCGGCAAAGAGAAAGCAATTTTCACTAAGTGTTGAAAGAGAGAGTTTTAACCTGCAAAAGGGATTTTGATATTTCAGCCACTGCTTAGAGTCCGCCAACGTAAAACGACGTCATTTTGGTCCCAAATTAAAATGACGTCGTTTTATTTTTTTTTTTGATTTCTCACATACTCACAAGTGTCATCAAAGGTAGTCTAAGAGCACATTACTCGTCCCAGGTGTTTTCCAAGTAAAAGTGTCAGCTTAAATTGTCTATACTGACACCTCTAAATGTCGGTAAATGCCCTTCCTGTTGTAGTATATTGGGTACTATTACAAGTGTCAACACAGACATGCTAGGGTGACACAACCCAACTAGTGTCGTTATAGGCATGTCAGGAAAGGCCCTTTTTGTTGTAGTGATAGTTTTTCAATTGATCAAATAGTAAATGTGTCAAAAAGGGGTTTGAAATTCAAGTGTTATGAGTGCTGTAAAGTTAGAAAGAACAACTGACTGTGATATTGTTATGCATAGGTCTTATCCACCATGAATCTTGGTAAATGGTTTATTATGGCATGAATTTTAATCTTAGCATTGAGTTTGAATAATTGTTTCGAATGAAAGCATTAAAAATTGTTTTGGTGCAATTTCTTAGTGCTTTGATGTAATAATGTAGGAATAGTATGTAGTGATGTAACATTGAGGAGGGTGGTGCCGGTAGGAATGTGAATACAACTTGTATGTCGCTGTGGGAAGAACACTACATGTGGAAGTCTTTATGTTGAAAAACAGTTTTGTTTTTTGGCAATTTTCAATGATTGAAAAAAAGTTAGGCAAGTATAAAGACCACTTATGATTGGATTATTGTAAACATTGTATGCAGGTATATAAAGGTTAAGTATATGCTATATGTTTTCCCAAAGTATTATTATAGGACTAAGGGGTACCGACTCATTTAAATTAGCCATAGGTATATTGAGGATGAAACTGTCAGAATATGTGTGAGCAGGTGTTATATTAGACAGATGTGTACCACCCTTTATTATTCTTTTTTGCATGTCTTGCCTAGTGAACCAACCTTATTACTAGCTTGACATTGTTTGGATGATGATGTTGTTAAGCTTCTTGTCATTTTTTTGAAGATAGAACAACAAACTTATTTGGTAAAGTTGAGAACTCGTAATTGGTTTAAATGATACATCACTTCTCCAAAAACTTATGCCAAAACAATCATATAATAAAGGTTTCGAATTCATCAAATTTATCAATAAATTAAAATCTCCTTGCTACTTGCAAGTAACTTTATGTTTTTAGGCATCCGTTCTCCATTTTAAAATCTCCTTCCTTGTTGTATAGAAAGTTTGAAATGTACCCTGTATTACAAAAGTACATATGCTGATACATTACATATGCACTAGTCTGGTTAATACTTTTTCAAACAAGTACAAACGCAAGTTGCAATAAGAACTATGTAGAGCTTTATTTTGCAGTTTTGGGACATATGTTTCTTCCTATTCATGGGCGTTTTTTTTTTCAAACATCTTTGATTGGTAGATTTAAAAAATCAATATCAATTGGTCATTTTTTCATTAACGTAGTATGCTCTCTGTGCCTAGGACTTGGGAGATGATTTGACCAAAGTAATAAATTCATATTAAAAAGAAATAAATTTTCACAAGTCCGAAGGTAATTTTATGAATTAGCATATTTTGTGAAATTTTCACTTCCCAATAATGGATTGAATGGATTGAAATGGGTGTTGGTGAATGATTAATAGAACATAGCTTGAATTGTTGCCCCAAGGTTATAGCTCACACACGCAAAAGAGGCGTTGAAAATACGGGAAGACCTAGTAATGGGAAAAAGAGTGGGCATGAGGAAAAGGAAAGAGAATGTTCCACAAATCCAACACCACTATTTAATGTTTTCTTATAAGAAATTAACATAGCTTTTGGTGCATAAAAGTGGAAGCTGTGTATTATGTTGACTGTGAACTAAAAGTCTAAATTTGGGTAATATAGAAATGAGTTCAGAGAGACGAGGAAGCAAAAACAGCTGGAGAGGGGGAAGCAAAGAGAAACTGGGATGGAGGCAAAAGTGAGCGAAAGTGACACGGAAGGCGAGACAGTAATAATTTTGGATTTTGCTTTTGTCAACGTATAAGTTTTTTGTAACTAAGTTATGCATCAATCGGTACCTGGAATTTACATGAACAAGGAAACTAGAGTTTGTTTCCTGCAATGACATGTGTCCTCTCCATTGTGTTAACTTGGATGGAGAATCACTTGTTTCTTGAACCATCACAATTTTGATTTCTTATAACTTGGAATATAACATCTGTTGCATAGCAATCTACATCTGTTGCATAGCAATCTTCTTTGGAAAAAAATATGCTTTTGTAAATTCATACTGGTTGAACATTTATTTGACCTTGTTTAAGCATCTACTAAATGTCTACATTTAGGGTCTATAGTCATCATTAATAATATCTAAAATTTCCTCAACCTTAGGATTTGCACCTTTTTGAGTATACAATCATTTTTTTATAATAGATTCAGATATCCTTCGTATTTGTAAATTTTTTTAATTGATGTATATGTATACAACTCCAAAAATATACATATAAATTTTTGTGTTTCAACAATTCGGTGCAAGTGCAAAATATGGCACAAGTTGCCTGAGTAAACATGTCACAAAGTGAGAGAGAGGCATATAACACATAATACAGGAATCAGCTAGCAGAGTTGAAGGAAAAGAATTCCAAATTTTGTGGCAAGAGTGTGGTGGAGAAGAGTAGTAAAAGGGTAGCATGCAATGGCATAGTTTCATATTTTACATATGTACAGTACATTTAATTTATTAGTTCATTCACATTATTAACGAAGTTGATACGACGTGGCAGTGTGTACCTATTCGCTGCTCTCCCTGGAGGATAGGCAAACTTGTGAAGGGCCTCATCGAAGCAAAGAAGTAAGCTGTAATGGAAATGGGATTCGGTGGCTTACTGCATGTCGAGGCAATTAAATTGCCTAGTAAGATTGTGAAATGAATAGTAGACAGTTTCAACCCATGGACATGTGAGATGAAAATGGATGGGGGCAAATGGACAGTGAAAGAAATAGATGTTCATGCAATCTTCAGCCTACCATTTAGCGGTCCCCTTCCCACCGAGTGCCCCAAGGAAAAGATTCCAAGAAGCACCAAACAAATTTTAAAAGCCAAAGATTTACAGAAAAGAGTTGGAAGAAATGGAACTGGGGCCTGAATTCAATATAAAGTTCGTGCTATTTGTGTGTGGGTGCTTTTTGACACCTACATCTAAGTTGGACATCTCCACCGTACTTCAACCACACTTGGTGAATTTGAAATTCATAAAAAATATAAACTGGTGCTGTTATGTTTTGGATTGTTTGTGCATCTAATTGCAACACTGGAAATCTGGCAGTGGAAATCCTGACTCTAAATGGATCGGTGGTTGCATGTTTTTCTTAGTGGTAATTAATAACCTTATTCTTATTCTTGTTCTTCTGGTTAATTACTTGCCACGGGCAAATATGAACTCTGACATGTTTTCATTCTTTAAACATTGGTAAAGGTGTTTTATGTTGACTGAGTGGACATCAGACACCACAGAGTATGCAAGATAACTCCAACTGTGAGAGTGTGAACTAATAAGGCATTATGGAACGATGCTCATTGGAGATGAGGCATCATGGCAAATTTGGTCGTGGAAAGGTGTGTTGGCTATTTTGATGATTAACAAACCACCATGATGATTTTTATTAATCCCCTTTTAAGCCTGAGTGTAGCAAAACAGGTTTAATCTCAAAATTCCAGTCAGGAATCTGACAATGCTATCGGACGCAAGGCTGAGGTTCGGACGTCCAACAGGATGCAATCATAGAAGGATAGACCACTGGTTCTGTCGGACGATGCTTTCGGACGTCTGATAGTTTACGACAAAGTTTCGGACAATGCTTTCGGACGATCATCCAAGTTTCGGACGTCCAACAGATTGTGAAGATGGAAACATGAGCTTCTGGTTCTGTCGGACGGTAGAGTCCTTGGTTCGGACATCCGACAGTCTACAACACAGGAACTCAACAAACTGTCGAACGATGGCTTCGGACGCAAGTTTGAGTGTCGAACGTCCGACACACCTAACAGTTATATTTTCTGCATTTAATTCAGAACCGTTGAAGCAGTTTGGGTGGTTAAATTTGCACCCTATAAATACCATAAAGGCTGGAGATGTAAGAGACTTTTTGCAACCATTACTTACAAGTGTTTAAGAGCAATTCTAGAGAGAATTTGTGTCTTCCTTCTTTATTGTAGTGTAGTGTGTGCAAACAAGCATTGCTTTTCAGGCTCAAGTGTGTAGCATTGTGAGGGTTAGCTGTTGTAAAACTTATCAAGAAGAGATTGATGCAAGCAAGTGGTGATCCTTCCATGTACAACTTGGTGTAACTTCTTCAAACTGAAGTAGCAATTGAATTTAAGGTATTGGACTTCAAATTGGGTGCAACTTGGTAGTCCATTTGGATTCATCTCTCTTACTTGATTTTGTGTTTTTACTTGTGATTATTTACTTGGTGTGATCCTCATATGTTGTCTTGAAAAGCTTGTATCACCAAGGAAACTTGATCATCTCTAATTGTGTGTGTTAATCACTCATCAACTTTTAATTTTCCATCAACCTAATTCACCCCCCTCTTAGGTTGCTTTCGGGACCTACAAGGTGTATTCTGATTTAATAATTGAAATTGTCGTTTAGATTTTGATATGCTAGGTATCCCTGAATAAATCACTTATGTGTTTGTAATTCATGAAACTCATAGCCTGGTCAGCCATACAGCATTTCTATTGAAAGTCACCTCACCAAAACCAGCTACGGGTCAGATGAAAATGCTGCAACAATTGAGACCCCTCGTGATGTCATGTACACTCTAGAGAGTTAAGACTAGGGGAACTTGTGGTACGACATGCTCATTATCAAGTTTGTATACAAATTGAATATCTCAATATTATTACTTACATTGTCATTTTAACTACTAACACTTTTGATTGTTTTTGTAGGTGTCCATGCGAGCAATGTTCTGTTCGGTATTTGAGCTTGCTAAAGTGCCAATCACAAAGGTAGATGTCGGCAGACAGGTCATGAAGAATCTTATAGCAGACGTGCTTTAGGAGAAGAATATCTGTCTGCTAGTGGATGGCTGCAGCGGTCCTAAAAAAGCAGCAAATCACGATGGAAATGGCTCCGACGATGGCGAAGCTAAATTCGTATCATGTGATGAATGCGAGGAAGATGCAAGTGGAAAGGAAATGCAAGGGGACACAGACCCAGGGAATGTAGGGCCACAAACCATGCAACGAGATGACTCGCATCCAATCACTCCTACAACTGGAGGAGGTGAGATATTTCTTCTACCATGATTCAACTACTTAAAGATTGGTGTAGTATTGTATAAAACTTACATTGGCATAACTTGGCATATAATTGGGTATTTTGGTCCTGACATTGGTATAATTTAGTATATAACTGGTGTAATTTAGCATATAATTGGTGTAATTAGTCCTGACATTGGTGTATATTGGTGTAATTGGGTATATTGGTATAATTTGGTTTATTAATGTAATTGGTGTATTGGTGTATACTAGTGTAATTGGCATATTAGTCTTACTATTGATGTAACTTGGCATATAATTGGTGTTTTTGGTCCTGAAATTGGTGTATATTGGTCCTAACATTAGTATTGGGTATACTGGTCCTGATAATGGTGTAATTTGGCATATAATTGGTATAACTTGGCATATAACTAGTGTAAACTGTCACTTAAAGACTACTAGTTAACAATTGCTTACATCAGTAGAGGATAGGCATACTCCAACACCGAACTCATGCAATAGGGGAGGAGAAGAAGGAGAAAGTGACAGCAACAATATACAAGATCAGTTGGGAAATGCAAGTACAAATTTTACAAGTGGCATTCCAAATTTAGGTGCTGCTCCTAAAGCAATCGATTCTCCAATCCTCCAAAAGACAAGGAGTAAAGTGTACTTGGCCCGAACTCCAAAAGATGCACAAGTTGAGGATAGGTTGCCCTCTTTCAATGAATAGGATGAGCAGTAAGACAATATCCAAGTTGAGCATGCATTACCTGCTAGGAGTTCTCGTCAGTTCAACAAACTAAGCTGTAAGTATATGGGTTTTGTCAGTTTTTGTACATGTAATGTAAGTTATGTAATAGAACCAATATTAAAAGATAACTAACCATTTATTTACCTGCATGGCACCGCTGAAGTGGACACCACTAAAGTGGGAGAGGAAAGGACAAAAAGGAGGTCCGTCTGCACCATTCGTTTGGGGTCAGTCAAATATTATTAAATATATAATTGTGTGAAAACTAGTTCAGCTGACCGACAACTTGAAAATTTCATTGTGTCGGATGGATTTAATGATGATAGGTAATATTGATTGTTGTTCTCAAATGTGTTACATGTGGTAGTATTTATTAGCTAAATATTTTGCTTTGGTTACAGTTATAAGATGGTGGATATGGCTGGTCATAGGCTTGTGAGACTGGACTTACGTTCCCTTTTTGATGAGGTGAGCGTCTTGTCCACTATATATAGATACATTGAGTGTTATTTCCTAGAATTCCTACTGTGGCTACTTCCTAACAATGTTTAACTCTAAATTTAGGTTATCAACGTGTATGCATATATTTTGAATCTGGAAGAGCAGCACATAATTCACATCATTATTTTGCTGATGCCTCAGTAGTGGTAAGTGATGTATGAGCCATGAAATATCCAAATTTTTTAGTGAAGAGGATTAGCGTCTAGGCACATTTAGGATTTTTTTTATTTTTAAAATGTAATTCATATTAGTTTTGAACTTCTATTTCTGTTGCAAATTATATGAGATGTGCAATTATTCACAATCAGTACCTTATTTGTACTTATGATATTACATGATTGATTGTCTAACAAAATTATTATTTTGCCAAATAACAGCACAGAGTTCATTCCATTCCTCGGTTTGAAAAGAAGAGTCTGCAATTCTTGCTTAAGTGTTTTGCGGATAATTTCAAGTTGGATGCCACTGTTGTTGAACTCCCAAGATGTCAAATCGTACATTCCCTTTACTGTTCCCTTTTTTTTTTAATCCATTGCCACATTGAAATCACCATCACCACCAGCCAAGGCATTAGCAGATGCATGGGCCTATTTTTCATCTTGGTTCAATAGTAGCAATACTAAGGTTTGATGTGATTGGCTTATGGCTTCCAACTACAATTATACTTTGTAGTTCTTATTTCCCGTATCTATTATGAATCAATGGTTGTTGATTGTTATTGACACAAGATGCAAAACTGTGGATTTGATTAGTTTAGTGAGGAATCATAGCAATGCTAGAGTTGCTACATTGATCAACCAGCTAGTATGTAACCAAAATATTTTCATTCGATGCCAACCGATTACTTATTTGCTTTTTTTTTTTTTTGACTAGCTCGTAACTCAGTCTAGCCTTTTTTATTACTATAGAAGCTTTTAATACGATTGGTGGTGAAGGAGATTAACAAATGCACACTTGATTTAAAAAAATACGTGTTTCGGATTGCTGATGTGCCATATCAGTCTCCGAATAATAGGTACAAGCTCTAAAATCCCGATGTTTGAAATTTACCTTCCCAAATGACCTCACACATTGTAAACAGCACTTTCCCCATTTTGATTTTGGTTTTGCAGCATTGATAGTGGTGTTTTCCTCATGAAGTTTATGAGACACTGGGATGGTTGCCTGAATACCTCAATAATATCTGCAGTTAGAACCGAAATCTCCCTATCCTTGATATTTTGGTAATGCATGCCTAGCATATTTTTTAAAAAAATTCAACTAAAATTTCACTATAATGTTTTAGGAGAATGTCCGGTGATATT
The DNA here is from genome assembly GCA_013103745.1 of Gardenia jasminoides. Classification (NCBI taxonomy): domain Eukaryota; kingdom Viridiplantae; phylum Streptophyta; class Magnoliopsida; order Gentianales; family Rubiaceae; genus Gardenia; species Gardenia jasminoides. The sequence continues at coordinate 15,375,739 of CM023097.1, read as the reverse complement.
GTGTGGAGCTCATATCTAAATTTGTTTGTCATCCTCAAAACTCTATTTGCAATAGAGTTCTTCAAAATGCTGGCATTCCTGTTTCAGGCAGTTAGTACGAATTTTTTAATATTTGGGATTAGACTTGCTAAATGGCATAGAGCCACCTTATAACAAGATTTGTAAATGGTTTATATTGCAATTATAGTTAATTTAGTACAAGTGACGTAATTTTCTCTCTCCATATAAGCACGTAATATATCATGATGTTCAAAGCGTAACAGAGTTATTCTACCATCCATGCGATAAGTATTTGGGCTCCAAATGAATGGCATGAGATGTAAGCGAAATTTATAAATCTACAGAGGGGGGTAGTTATAATGTCAGAACCTCAATGGAGGTTTCTGATGTTATGTTATACGTATATTATAGTTGAAAATGTTAATATTTATTTGATAATGAATTTTATTTTTTATTCATAATGATATTAAAATTTTCAATTGGATATCCCTTTGAAATATAAGGAATAGTTACTTTTTGTTTATTTTAGGCAATTTAATGGGTTATCAAGTCGGTAGGTATATAAATTAGCATTTTATATATCTTATAGGAACTGCTAGAGAAAAATTATAGAGTGGCATTTATTCTAGTATATGTGTACATCAGTAATGATTTATTGGTCAATACGATGTGTATAAAATACTAAATTCATTTGAAAGTTGCCGATAACATTTTAAAATATCAAAAAATGCTCCATTTTGTGTGAAAAAATATGTATATATATTGCTTATAGTTTAAAGGGATGTTTAATAGAGTTTTTTTACTTTTAGCCCACAAAAAAATACAAAAAATCTTTATCAATTCATTTGGTGTAATCATTATGTATTTTAAATAACAAACTGGTCATATTGTATATCTCATAAGAATGTTAGCATGGAACTATCACAGTATGGCCTAGTTAGCTTTGTATTATACACGTGTGGAGTGGGACACCACGTAATGAGTGAGCTACTTAACATTGATGGGGGCCAAAAAAAATGAAATTGAATAATGGAAAGCGAGGTCCTATAGCTAGGGGTGTGCATTTGGTTCATTTTCAATAAATCAGTTATTTTAATTTGGTTTTCTTGATTATTTTATTTATAAAAATCTAAGCTGTTTTTAAATCCGAATTCATGTGGCTCTTGAATTCAATTCGGAAATCGGTCACAGAATTAACTCTAGCCGAATTTACCCGTGCTCAATGGAAAATTGAAAAATATGCTTACCACATGCATTTCTTGTATAACATTAATTATTCCTCAATCATACAATTTTTATTCTAGATTTGAACTCCAAAATATTTCAAATTTAACACCTAGTTCTGATTTACCTAGTTAGAAAATTAATTCAATGTCATTTGCTCCTAGATACCTAGTTATATCTTGAAAAGCGAAACACTACCATTTTAAGTGATCTGAAAGCAATTAATTGATGGTGTAAATGGCTTAAAAACAATAACACATTGTTCTTCAAAATAAAATGTTTCTTTTCTTCCTTTTCATTCTTCCATATCTCCTAAAAAACAAATATTGTATCTATTTCAGTAATTTACGATAGAGATTATTCGTCAAAAGACCGTAAAATGTTGTTAGATTCGGTATACCTCTATAGTGTGGTTAAAAGTAGGTAAATCAAACTAAATTCTATAGACCGTATTTGGAAGAAAGACTTTGGTCACACTAATTGTGAGGATTCATAAAATTTATTTTATTTTATTTTATTTCATTTTATTCTATATTATTATTATTATTTTTCACTCATTCAAGTTTAACTGCATTGAATCACCACTTAATTATGTCATTTAAGCCTGAAATTTTATTTCGCTAATCGTTTTACTATTTTTATGATAATTGAGTTGGGAAGTTATGTTGGGGTGATTGATTAATTCATTTATCTTATTTTTCATGTGATCAATCCTACCTTAAACAATCCTAGAAAACATGTTTAGGTATTGATTAAAGTGTACTTGAATTGTTTCCAAAAATAAAAGATTTCTCTCTCTGGAAAGTTTCTTAATCTAGAAAGTTTTCCCTTTTAAATTTCCATATTTAAAAATTCCTGTATACTTTTTTATTATTATTATTATTATTATTATTTTCATAAGAGGTATATGAATGAATGTTATTTGTTTGCTTACTCATTCATCTATTTCATTTATTTCTTTTCTATTTATTATTTAGTTATTTATTTATGTATATCGCTTGTTCATGTACTTATGCATTTAGCAAGTTTACTCATTAGTTTATAATAGGTATTTAACCTATTTATTCATTTATTCACGTATTTAAGTCATTTACAAGTATTTACTTGTTTGTGTATTTAGAATTTACTTATTAGTTCAACATTGGTTTGTAAAATATTCATGAGTATATCTTATTTACTCAATTACTTATTTAAGTAATTATTATCTATTTCTTTAAGCATTTATTACTCATGAGTTCGCATTTATTTATTTAATACTTATTGTTTCTATATTCAATTATCATTTAAATAATAATTATAAATTAATTAATTATTTAACTAATTACTATCAATTAGTTAGTTAATTATTTAACTAATTACTATTAGCTAATTAATTATTTATTTATTTAATTGCCATTCATGGTTTAACTAATTACTGTAAGTTAATTAATCATTTAACTAATTACTATTAACTAATTAATCATTTAACTAATTGTTACTAATTGATGCATTAATTACTTAACTAATTAATATTAAATAATTAATAATTTAAATAATTATCAATTAATTAATTAATCATCCACTAATTATTAAAATTAACTAATTGTTTATCTAACTATTATTTGTTAATTAATCAATTAGTCAATCACTAATTAATGAATTGGTTAATCATTTATCTAATTACCATTATCATTAATTGCTCAATCATTCATTCACTAATTATTATTAATTGATAACTTAATTAATCATTTAGCTAAACTATTATTTATTTTTAATCATTTACTAACAATTAGTGAATTAACAGGTTATTTTACTACTCATTATCCTTGTCAATTAATTAGCTAATTATTATTAAATCGTAATTTAATTAATTACTATCACAATTATTAATTAAGTATTTAGTTAACCATATCAATAGTTAATTATCACTCACTTGGTTAATTACGTACCAAGTTATTAAATTAACTATCCATAATTAATTAATTAATCTTTTAACATTACTATTACTATTATTGTTATTATTTTAGTAACTAATTTACTTAATTAATTATTAACGTAATTAATTACTAACATTATAATTATTGCTATTATCTTTCCTTGGCTTAGTCATTGAACGTAAGTCTTAATAATATAATTTATGATCTAGACTTATATTAGGTTGGGGCTTAAATTATTCAAATTCAATTATAGTGTTATAAAACTAATGCTAATATCAAGTAGAGAGAGAAGTAGAGTAGAGAAAGAAGTAGAGAATTTCTATTATTAACTGTATTGCTCAGAAGTTCTTGTTGTAGTTACAAATGAGGTTAAGATGCCTCTATTTATAGGCAAACTAAGATCACAGGTACATGAATCCTATTAAATATCTATACATGAATTTAGTACTTCAAGTACATGTATTTAGTAGTTCTATAGATGAACTAACGAACTACGAGAGGATACATCAATGTACCAATTAATCTAATGTATCAATCTTCTTGGGAATATAAATGGACATCCACATCAATACAGATAATTATTTCATAACACTCCCCCTTGGATGTCCATCTTACAAAGAATATGCCTCGTTAAAACCTTACTAGGGAAAAACCCAGTGGGACAAAAACCCTAGTGAAGGAAAAAGAGTACACTATTCTTGTGTATTTTCTCCCCCTGATTCAAACATCATTTGAGATCTTTTAACCGACGCATTCCAATATTTTTCACCAATTTTTCAAACGTTGCTGTCGGTAAAGCCTTGGTAAATAAATCTGCCAAATTATCACTTGAGCGGATCTGATGCACATCAATTTCACCATTCTTCTGTAAATCATGAGTAAAGAAAAATTTTGGTGAAATATGTTTCGTCCTATCTCCTTTAATATATCCTCCCTTTAATTGAGCTATGCAAGCTGCATTATCCTCATATAATATAGTCGGAGGATTTTCTTTTTCAGAGGATAACCCACAACTCTTTCGGATATAGTGGGTCATTGATCTTAACCAAATACATTCCCGACTGGCCTCGTGAATTGCTATTATTTCAGCATGATTAGAAGAAGTGGCAGCTATTGATTGTTTTGTAGATCGCCATGAAACAGTTGTACCACCACATGTAAATAGATAACCAGTCTGAGACCTTGCTTTATGTGGGTCAGATAAATACCCAGCATTAGCATAACCAATCAATTCAGGCCTAGACATATTTGAATAAAATAAGCCAAGATCAATTGTTCCTCGGAGATAGCGAAAAATATGTTTAATACCATTCCAATGTCGTCTAGTTGGAGAGGAACTAAATCTTGCTAACAAATTCACAGCAAATGATATATCTGGCCGTGTGCAATTAGCAAGATACATTAATGCCCCAATTGCACTGAGATATGGTACTTCAGGACCAAGTATCTCTTCATTTTCCTCTCGTGGTCTAAAAGGATCTTTACTAGGATCAAATGATCTGACGACCATTGGGGTATATGTGTTTTATCCATATAAAACCGCTTTAATACCTTCTGGGTATAAGCAGTTTGGTGGATAAAAATTCCACCTTCTAAATGCTCAATTTGTAAACCAAGGCAAAATTTTGTTTAACCAAAATCGTTGATCTCAAATTCCTTTTTCAAATATTCAACAGTTTTCTGGATCTCTTCAGGAGTTCCAATCAAGTTAAGATCATCAACATATACCGCAATTATCACAAAATTTGACCCATCTTTCTTTATAAAAACACATGGACATATTGGGTCATTGGTATAACCTTCTTTAATCAAACATTCACTGAGTCGGTTATACCACATACGTCCAGACTGTTTAAGCCCATACAAAGACATTTGTAATTTAATAGAATAAATATCTTTAGGGTTTGATTTACATGCTTCAAGCATGTTGAATCCTTCAAGGATTCTCATGTAAATATCATTATCAAGACATCTATATAAATAAGCAGTGACTATGCCCATTAGACGCATTTCTAACTTTTCATGCACTGCTAAACCCACAAGATATCTAAATGTGATCGCATCCACTACAGGTGAATACGTTTCATCATAATCAAACCCAGGCCTTTGTGAAAATTCTTGGGCTACAAGTCTTATTTTATATCTTATAATTTCATTTTTTTCACAAATACCAATTTATATCCCACTGACTTTACACCTTCAGGTGTTTGGACTACAGGTCCAAAAACTTTTCTTTTAGCCAGTGAATCCAATTCAGATTGGATCACATCTTTCCATTTTGACCAGTCAATTCTTCACCAACATTAATCAACCGATATATTGTCATGATTCTCATTTTCTTTCATAATGTCAAGTGTTACACAATATGTAACTTCTTTTCGTTTAAGCTCCAATTTCAAATTTTCTGTAGTTCATTCTCTTCAAGAGTAAACTCTTCAGGAGTTAGCTCTTCAGGAGCGACCTCTTCAGGAGGTTAAACTTTGTCATGACATCTATTTCATCTCCGGAGATATTTAAAATCAAAATGTGTTATTTTAGTAGGCCGGCCTTAAGTTCATTTGTAGCACTTGTACGTGTCCTTCGGGGACATCAATTTTAGCTATAATATTTCCTGCAGGAATATTCAATTCAATGACTCTTCTAGAGTCGATAAATATATTTGATAATTGATTTGCAATTTGCTGCAAATAAGTAATCTATTGAACTTCCAGTTCACATTATTTGGTATGAGAATCAAGAAAATCCAATAATATTTTTCAAATGATTTCCTTTTGGTTGATCATTCCTCCCCCTAATGTCGGGAAGTGTACAATTTCAATTTATAAATAGATCACCCATCAATATTTCATCATTTCTAATTATAAAGGGTGATTTCACTTGACATAAATTTCTATTGGAGCCACAGATAATACTAGGGGGTATGTATGAATAATTGTCGGCTCTTATTTTTAACAAATCATAAATATGTTGGGATCAGTAAACTTCTGGTTTACTGTAGGTGATGATTTTTTATTTAATCAAACCAAATGAGAATAAAGACAACTATAACAATAACCATTTCACCTTTGAATGATTTTGTAGTATAATCAATCTTTATCTCACTTGATGATATTTGTTTGTCTCATTTTGTATTTCGAAAAAATATCCATTTTAGTGGATATTTTTAGATTCAATATATTCCTTCAAGACTTTGGGAGAGAGTAGCACAGCATTTATGACAAACTTTACTCTTTAGGGAGAATATAGTGGTGGTTCTTCTGGAGTTTTTTAATTATTTTACCACCATCACTGATTATATTTATCTCTCCTATTCTCAGACAGGAATATAGTGTGCATAGTAGCACTATCAATGATACATACATTATCATTACCATAATTTTTAATCCCAAATATTTGATATCCGTTTCTTCTTCAGGAAGAAATAATAAAATAGCACAACAATTTCTTCGTCAAGAAGAAATAATAAAGAAATGTTCTTCTTCAGGAAGAATTAATAACGAAACTTACAAATAAATGTAAACATTAATAAAATCCATAACATAACTGATGACATAAAATATGCGAAAATAATAATTAACCAAATTCCAAATAAATATCGAGCGTTTGGCATCAATTTCTTCTTCAAGAAGAAAATATGATTATTACTATCATCAAATGCATTATCAATTTACACCTTCAGGGTGTTTGTTTATAATGATTGATAAAAGTCAATAAAATATTTAGTCATATGATATATATGTGACTAATGACCTTTAATACTATATAAATAGTATTTATTTTGGGATCTTTCTTTTCGCATTCTTTCTTATCATTATTCCACTTCAGGTGGTATATATCTATCTTAACTGCATCTACAATCATGACTGTAGTCATAATTTAAGTCGCATTCACTTCAGGGAATAGACTAGATCCATTAGATCGGATTTTAAACAAAGGCATGTAATAAATTCAAAATACTTCTCAAATTCATTCTCTCGATATTGCTACTTCAGGAGCATATTCAAAAAGTAAAATATGGTGAATACATTTTTCACATATCTATATTAGTGATATTTTTCACATAATAACTTGCAGCATTCGATAACTTTATCATATCAAATTTTATAAGAACGACCATTTCCAGGCGGTCAGATCTCGACCATCTTCAGGCGGTCAGATCCTTTTTTCTTAAAGGATAAACGAATCCTTATGCATCATTTTTTGTATTAATGGTGCCTTCAAAATTTATTTTTATCAAGATATATTTCACCATCTAATATTTATAATAAATAATTTATTGATAATAAAGATAAATAAACACAATTGAATTCAACAATCAGGTGCGGGAAAGTAAAAGCAACAAGAGAAGCATCCAATCAGCTCTAAATGAGTTCACAATTACGGGCACATGCAAACAGCAGTACATACAACTAGAAGCTCATGTGATGCTCAAATGACCACTTAGGAAAAGGGTGCCATTTGTTGCACCGTGCTAGCTAAGGATCATTTGCAATATAAAATGTTCACTTTCAAATTTAAAATAGTAGAAACAAAAAGTTTTGAATTTCATGGCTTTTTCTTTCTCATTTGTGTCATCCAAGAAGTTTCTTTTCAGTTAAGCCAATCAAATAATTTACATACGTGTAGGACGGCATACGACTGGTTTTGAAATAGATATATCTTTTAATCCTCTGCTATTGATGACATGCTTTCCCAAGACCTTTTCTGATTTCTACACGTCAAGTTTAGTGCTTTTGCAATGAATAGTAAAGTATTTTCTTGTAGCAACTCAATCATATAGAAAACAAATTAGATGGGCAGACATCATATAGTAATGATTTGTGGGCGTGGTGGTGCTAACCTGTGACAAGTCTGTGCCCAATACTTTTCTTAAAAGAGCTGAAATGTGTCCATTTCAATGTGTTCCAACTTTGGCGTTTCGAATCATCTGGCGCATAGAATTCAGCAAGTCATTATAAGTCAATCCGGGCTCTTTCTATGCAGCTTGGATGAAGCTGTATGTCATGGCTCTAGTGACAAAGATTTGTGATTCATATATGCCCAATGGTAGAGACTCGTGCTGATAACGTGTTATAAAACTAATGCTAATATCAAGTAGAGACAGAAGTAGAGTAGAGAGAGAAGTAGAGAATTTCTATTATTAACTGTATTGCTCAGAAGTTCTTGTTGTAGTTACAAATGAGGTTAAGATGCCTCTATTTATAGGCAAACTAAGATCACAGGTACATGAATCCTATTAAATATCTATACATGAATTTAGTACTTCAAGTACATGTATTTAGTAGTTCTATAGATGAACTAACGAACTACGAGAGGATACATCAATGTACCAATGAATCTAATGTATCAATCTTCTTGGGAATATAAATGGACATCCACATCAATACAGATAATTATTTCATAACATTTATTAGTTTAGTGCCATAATGGATCCGCATCCATTCTTGCCCATAACTTAGTGGTCTTGTGAAATTAAGATTGCACTTCTATTAATGTTTATTGGACTTAATTATAAAACATAAATTTAAATAATGAATTTATGATCTAAGACTATGTTAGGTTGGGCTTAATAGTTCAATAATAATAATACTACTAACCTACACTATGGTCTAGACTTTAATTATAGGTTTATTTGTTTGGAAACTTAGTAGGCCCACAAGCATTCTTGACCCATGTATATTTATTTTGCTTGTTTTATTATTATGGTGTTATAACACTAAAACTAGACCATATATACTCTACCCAAATGATTTATATGGCTCTATCTTAATTTTGGCCCACATTAGTTCGGTTATTGGCCCAAATATTTTAGTTACATTAACCCAATTTGTTTCTAGAATATATAAAGACCAAACCCAACCCATAGGATCTAAAATAACCCTACCTGTTTAACCTTGGTCCAACCCGTTTCTTAACCCATTTCCCTAAGTAGATTATTTCTTCGCCAACATAATTTTTTCCAAATTCAAAAACTCTAATTTCTACTCCAAATCCTAAACCTTCATCACCACCAACATCATCGCCTTTTATTCTTTGCTGTTGGCAACAACCACCGATAGCAATCACAGTAGCGACAGCGCGGCGATAGCCGCTATATATATTTTTTCTTGGCAGAGCCACGGTTGGCTGGGCCTCTTGTTGCAGATGACGTCGCCGGCAAGTAAAAGGGAGGGTCCCGCCATGGCTGAAGCTTCAGCCGTGAGCTCCTTCCCCCTTTTTTTCAAAACAACCCCAACAGTTCTTCTTATTCAAATACGTCACAACATCCACCGATCTTACTAATTTCACCCCTAAATTTAAAATACTAATTTAGAAAAGCTCCTACTTATTAATCTAAGAAGATTTGAGTAATTGAAGGGTGATAACCATGGCTATAATTCATCCATTTTTCTATAAATGATAAAAATAACTGTTGAAATAAATTAATATAGTAATAACATGTTATTGAGACATGTAAGAAAAATAATATCTTGAATTATAGAAAACTTACTTGATTAAATCTTGATGCACACTTTCCTTGAGTGTTGCTTATTGTCTTTAATTTGGTAAGGAGTTTAGCCTTTAGTTTGTCAGATGTAGAGGAGAGAAGAAAGATGCGTTATTTTGATTTGGAAAAGATAATTTTATGAACAACCTAATCTAATATTCAGGAACAATGTATGTAACCACCTACTACCTATTAGTATTTGAGTAGGAGTAAGTGGGTTAATTTATCCAACAGATAATTAATTCCTCATTTTTATTGTTTAAATACATTAGTTTTATTAATAAGCTAAATTCTTTAAAAAAATATGTTAGAAACATTCCGGGTTTCACAATAGTACTTCTTTTAAAATTGATCAGGATTGGCGTGGTGCCCTAATAAAAAATTATAGTCAAAATAATGGACTGCGCAATATCAACGCAGAAGGTACGCCGGAAATGCCAGGAGCCTTTATTCTCCGGTACTGCGGAGCTATTCAAAGCACGCCTCCTATCAGCCTCTTCAAAAGGAACGCCATAGCTATCATCTTGTGGCTCTTACCTCCTTGTCAGAGAAAGATGACGCTAATCATTCAGCAGAATCAAGGAAAGAGGAGTTCGCCATGCGTATTATTGAAACTAAAACTTGGTCCAAAATGATAAACGAAAAAATCCCAAAAGTTGCTCCCAAAACGCCAATCAGGCACGTGCGTCACACGCGCATAACTTTCCATCAATGATAGCGGAATAATTTGACAGAATGAGTTATTTGGAGATATTAAGGAGTTCGATGGTCCAATAGAAGCAAAATTTAGTGAGTGAGTGATTTGAAACTTCGTAAAAGTTTGATGGTTTCTGGTGCACTTTATCCTCAACAAAATATTAACTAACATTATATCATGCTCGTATAACCCCAAAAAAAAAAAAAAAAAAAAGAAAATGACTAAAAATCAACACCTAAAAAAGCCTCTAGAAAACAAGAGCCAGGGGCTGGAGCCAGGGGTTGGAACTTGGAAGCTCGAGTCAGAGGAGATTTTTCAAGACTAGGATGTGGCAATGGATTGGGAACCAACCACATTGAATTTTTTGATTTTTTGGCCATACGATAATGATAAGTTTTTCTAAAACAAAAAAGTTTAATTAAAAACCAACAGCTACGAAGAACTGCTCAGGGATGTTTCTAGTTCAACCATCCTGAAACAGTTTTGTTTAATTTAACAAAATATATATTCATTTCTTCAAGATATAAATCACTTTAAACACAAAATAAATACAGAATAAATTTGTGAGTCTCACACATGATATTAACATGATGTTATCTAGACTTTGCATTATTTTTTGGGTCAATCTTGACTCTTAACTTTTGAGGGACAGTTTTAATAGCAATCGTCCACCCTGCTCTCACTACAATAAATTGGGAGCAGTCTGGGCTGTAGAGTGAGATTTTTTCAACATTGGCTGGTGACGTTGGATGGGACCTTGCCAGATTGCCTTTCAATTGTAGAGGAATCTTAGCAGCCCGGAGACTTTGTTAATAAATTATTTAAAGAGTTGTCTACAGTCTTTGGTCCAGAAGTGCAATTGAACCGAGCTACTCATGAGAAGTTTGGTACTTCACTCCAAAAATTCTCAGCTCGACTCGATAAAAATCAAGCTCTAAGTTGAGTTGAAGTGGCTCGAGCAGAACATTGAGTCGAGGTCCAAAATTATGTGCGAGCCTTATCAAGTATTTATAAATAAATTTAATTTACATTTGTTAATATTTGTGAAATTACTTAAAAGTCCTAAAAACTACCTAGGTATACCTCAGAGTCCAAGATAATTATTCTCAACTCTTGATCTACAGCCACTCCTCCAATGAAACCCTCTCAATCATCTCTGATATCCTGCATCCTTGCTTTCCTACCCATCTCCCTCTTAAATCCCTCCTCTTCATCTCTCTCTATACCAATTTTCTGTTGTTGCCGCTTTACATCCTTGCTTTGGTTTATAATCAAATTTCAAAAGTCAAAAGTCAGAATTGCATAATCATTGAGTTTTCATAGTTTGGGTACTACCACTACCAGATGCTGAAGTCTTGGTTTCCAAAGGATCTACTTATCTAACCACAAGATGATCTCGAACACTTCTAAAGATCTGGAGTACTTCTAAGCTTTAAGTGATGACCTATGGGGATTTGAGTTTGTACGATCTGAAATGTAAGATCCACAATAATTCATAAAAATATAAATAAAATTTTCCAAATTTAAGAAAAAAATGACCCATAACTTACCATAAAATTAATGGCATACAAGATAAAATGGTGTGACTTTACTCTTTATATTAAACTTCCAAATAACTATTCTTTTGGTTTTGAAACTTGTAGATGGTGTGAGCATTTAAGAAATAAAAAATCTTGTTGAAAAAATAAAGATAGTGAAGGAGATGATAATCGGTTGCCAATAGAAAGAAATGAATGAAGAATGGACTTTATCTCCAAGTTTCAACCTTTAATTTACTCTTTTAACTTTGTCTTCTTTAAGAACTTTTTTCTTTTATTTTTACCATTTTGGCTTTTAAAGTTTTGGGAAAATGGCCAGTTTAGTCCTTGAACATTTTCACTCAAGTCAAATTCATCCTCAATCTTTTATTTGGGTGTTTTTAGTCCCTCAATTTTAATTTACTTGCCAATTTCATCCTTTTACGGTGGTGCCACCAATTAGTATTATTTGAACAGAACAAGCACCACCATGTTAGGGGCATTATAGGAACTTTGGTTATAGTAATAGTTAAAATGACTAAAAATATTTTCAATTAAATAGAGGACTACAGCTGCAATTTTGAAACGTCCCTCTTCTTCCAACATTTGCCGCTACTTCCTGATTCTTCTTCTCTAGCCATAGCTGGACTAGTTAGACAACACTAGCACACACATATACAGACCCTATCTAAATTAACAAAAGAAGAAGGGCAAAAGGAAAAGGGTTAAAGAGATAGAAAGAAAAGAAATATTCAACCGTTACTATTTGCATTCACCGGCTAGCGAGGCAGAGCTGGCCATGGATGCAATCTAGATGCAACAAACACACACACACACACACACACACATTTCACTGTGTAACCTCAAGACTAAAGCAATTAAGGCATTTAATCAAACATGTGGTAGGCAGACAGAAAGATAGGCATATTTTTGTAAAATTATAATGAAATCTATACCACAATAGAGTACTTTCACCTCATGGGTTATCATAATTCTAAATCATCATCAACATCCTCCTTTGACCAAGTCGCAAGTTATACCATGATGATGACTTCTATGAGCTTTACATTCTTCTTTTGCCACTTGTTCATGGTATCCATCCCCTTGCCAAGCTTTCTAAATACTCATGGTTGGTAGTCTACCCAATAAAAAATACGCATTGTATAATAGTGTAAATACTATGAAACAAACTAGAATTCAACTATTGTTTCATCTTCCCCTTGAGCAAAAATATCAGGGGTTCAATTTACAGGGATATTTATTAATCTAAAAACAATCCTACTAATTCAAAATCAAATATGCATGAGAAAATGGAACGAAATAAATAACTCAGAAGGCCACCTCATGAGTCCATTGTCCCTTGACAACCTCACAACCTACAACCTTTTAACCATCCATGCAAGCACTGAGCTTCTAATCTATCTAGCAAGAAATCAGCTGCATAAATAGCAATATGAAGATTAGAAGAACTCTATATACATTGTATCATCAGACTGTAAGAGGCTAGAAAGCATATAGACATTGCAATAACTTCATATCTATCAACCCTATCTAACATCTAAGGTTAATCTATAGAAACATTTTATTCGAAGAATTAGCAGACAATCACATATAGGAGCATATTTTCTTTCTAAATGTATCATTCAGACAAATATCATTACAACATTATGTACATGCGATACTCAAGACTACTTAAGAAAATCAAAACTAATTGTTCTTGTGTACCTGCCTATCTCCTCAATCATCTGAGCATCATTTTTAAATCCTTCCAAGACAAAAACTGAATTTAATATGATTATCATTAAAAGAAGCAGATCTTTAAGATGGGGGCCTCAAAATACTCAAAGTAAGACTTCAACTTTAGACAGATATCACGACTTTCAAACAACACAATATGGCTAGGAAAGAAAAAAATGAAGATATTATCAGAAGATAATACACCAGAAAGCACAAAGATTCATCAAAGCTGGTTGAAGGAAAAGTACAAACTCGAATGTGTTGCACACTTTGAAAACAATTCTTATGCGATATGAGCAATAGACAGCAAGAGTTTGAAATTTCAACCATTAAAACAAAAAACTTACTGAAACAAACTATTTCCCATGCTGGCTGGTTTTGGGAAGGGGGTGGGGACTATCCCTCATACTGAAATTTCAGATTTTAAAGGTAAGAATTCCTTAAACCAATAACGTTTCCTAGACTACCACAAGTAATCATTTAAAGCCTCAAACAATGATCCTAAACTTTGCTGCACCATAATTGTGTATAGAATTTATAGTTCATATCATTGCACAGTAAAGCCACGCCAGCGATGGATCTGACCCAAAGCCTTGCTGCACCAAATTTAACCATAGACCCACTTATATCAAACTTAAAGCATCTTTGCTTTGGTGGGAAAATATATTCCGAAAAATATATTCGGTATTTTTTTATTGAGGAAAAGATTGAAAATATTTTTTTTCGTTTGGGTTCAGCTAGAATCTGCTCAAGTTGTTTTCCACCCTTGTCCCAACTTGCACCTTATTCTTTAATCATAATTCCTCTTGGTCCCTCATACAAAGGAAAAGATGATAAAATTAAGAAGGTAGCTTCCTCTGCAAAGATTTTGGATAACCTTAAAAGTTCAAACTGCAATGAAGCACACATGAATAGAAGACGGCAAAAGCCAAATACTCACTAAAAGTACACCAAGGAGGCCAGACAACAGTGTTGATTCTTACTGTCATAATCCAGAGGAAAATTTTGCTCAAGAAAATTTCCAAATTTGCAACCTGCAACATCTCCGCTTTTCTGCTTGTTTTTTGGGGTTTTTGGGTGGATGATATCAAAAGAAAAAAAGGGGAAATATAGAAATATTACGTGATCACAACTAACTATAACAAATCCTTTATCATATGAATTTATTTTGGGCCGATAGCAGGAATCGAATCCTCATCTTCTCCTTGGCAAAGAGAGATTTGATAATAATGCATAAAACATGTCCCTTCGAGAAAGGCGGCTGAGTAAAAAAAAAAAAAAAAGAAAAAGAGGAAACTTAACCTCAAATTAAACAAGAAGAATTGAAGAACAGTAAATTCAGCAAAAATAATGATAAAATTAATCTCACATTCCACTTAATGCTTTTCCCCTGCAATTATAAGCACCTGTGTACAAAACTTCTTAAAGCACAAAAGGAAAAAATAAATAAATAAAGAGGTACCTAAAATAGAAAGTTTAGTACTTTCTAAACTTTAGAATGATTACTTTTCAATAATAGGTTTTCAGTATCCAAGTTGCTCTCTATGTGACATGGACAGGCAACGGAAGAAAACAAAAGTAAAGATTACAAAATCAGCAACAATCTCTACAAAATTAGAAACAATTCTAGAGTTACCATGTCATTCCCAGTGTAGATGCAAGATCTGTCACGTCGGGAGTTCTTGACCGAAGTCGGGGTCGGCAAGAGCCGGAGGTTAGCTTGCAATTATGAGATTAAGAAAGGAGGTTAGGGTCTGGTCTCCGGGCCCACTCTAATGCCTATGTCAGAGTTTATCCCAAAGTGGAAGCTGATCTAAAGCTGTAAAAAGCCAGTTACCTCTTGTATTGCTGATGAAAGGGGTATTTATAGTAGATGGGTGGACGTACGGCTCGTCACGGATGGTGACACGTATATGTGGGGCCACTGCGAATGGCCTGGATATGAGGGGCGCATGATGGGGCGTTTGTTGATGTGATATATGATGGTCCCACTCAACTGGGTGATATATGGTAAATGATAGGGGGTGCCCGGGAGGAAGACCTCGGTATGCCGACAACCTCTCCCGAGGATTCAGCCCTGGGTGAGGGTGAGGAGCAAGGTGGTTGGCTAAGATGAGAACCCTGCCGAGGGCTGGCGTCGGGTTACGTCCCCACACTTGCCCCCAGCCTCGGGAGGGCTTCGAGCACGAGAAACTCTACCGAGCTCAACTCTGAATTGGGCGCCTGAGGCTTCAGTAATGATGGCTATGGGTAGCCTAGGTACAACAGTCGAGGGGGGTTCTGACACAGTAACTACAGAGACGGGCACATGTGGCAGGGCATCTAAATAGGATGGTGACGTGGCAGGCATCCGGAGAGGCGGGAGTTAATTTCTTTTTGAAACTTGAAATGGCGCGCTTCTTTCGAAGCGTCGCACCTCTTCCTACTTTTTGGCTATAAAAAGGGGTGACCTCCTCATTTTCACCCGTTGCCACAACCTAGCTTGCTTCAGACCAACCTTTCACCGAGCCAAGCTTTTAGCCGAAGACTTTCTTACACCGACTTCAGCTTCTCTAAGTTCAGCTTTTTTATTGATATGGAGAGGGCAGACGAGGTACACGATGAGGCCTTGAGAAGTTCCGAGGAAGTTGCCGGGGAGAGAACCGAGACCAGCAGCTCTTCCGAAGAAGGGAGCTCCGATTCCTCGTCAAGTAGCTCGGAAGATACCGAGGCGGGGAGCGGAGAGGAAGTCCACGAGGCTGGAATCCCGGATAGTGGGGCCGATGAAGAGGTCGTAATCATAGACAAACCTAAAGAGGAAACGAGTGAAGAGTAGGACGAAACATTCGGGGATGTGGCTAGTAGTTCAGGTGAATCCGAGAGCTTCGGTGGGGATGACTACATGCTGAATGACTCGGGGAGAGGAGGTTGGGACCTCGGAACCTCGAAAGGCCCCTGGGACCTCGGACAAACCCGAGCCTCCTGAAACAGCCAACCTCGACTTTTATGACTTCGGCTCGGTACCGGATTTCCACCCGAGGCTTAACCATACCTGGATGGATCGTCTATTGACGGACTTCCACTGGCCGAGAAGGAGAGACCAGACTGCGTGCCGACCTCCGCCTGACCAGGTAGCCCTGTACTTCGACCAAGTCGAGGCTGGGTTTCGGCTACCCCTATCTGACATCATGAGGGGCGTTTTGATATTCTGGGGGCTTTGGATCACACAGATCACCCCAAATTCCGTCCGAACCCTCGCAGGCTTCCAACTCCTATGTAGACACCTCGGTGTGGAGCTTTCGGTCACCCTCTTCAGAAGATTTTATATTTTGAAGAAGGCTACCGAAACTTGGATGGTTCTACTTCCCGTCAAGGCATAACAAGCTGAGACCTTGTAGTCGACGCTCCGACCTCCATCCACCATTGGAAGAATATGTTCTTTTATGTGCCGGATGCATACTTTCCCTGAGGATTTTGGTGGAGAACTGAGCGCCGAGACACCAACCTAAACCCTGAGGGCTTTGTGGAGAGGGAGTTCGCGCGATGAACAACTCAGGGCTCGTCTGTGTACAGCTACAATATGCCCGAGGCTCCCTTGGTGGATGCCGGCCTCAGCCAAGCCATTCTAAGCGAGGAGAAGAAAAACAACCCCTTCTATAGCAATGGCTAGAAAGACATTGTAATTCTCTTTCTTATTAATTTAATACTTCTTCTTGTTCACTAACTGATAATGATTTCTTGGGGCAGTGAGTTCGATGTCCGACCTTGTAGCTTCAAGCGGGGGCGGAGTGAAGAAGAAGAAGAGGGCTGGAGAGAGGTTATCCCGAGCACCCCCTCCCCTTAAGGTCCCGAGGACAGGCTTCTCATTTACCTCGAGATCGGCAATGGTGAGCTCGGATGTAACTGTGGCTATCCCACCACCTCGTCTCCTGAGGTCAGGATCCTCGGCCGCTATCATTCCTCGGCCGCCAGCAACAGCTATCGAGGTGCCCTTCCCCAGTCATAAGAGGGGTAAAGGTTTAATGGTGCCCCCCAGGGTCCCTCGACCTCAATTCCTGCTTCGGTGTGGGACGGCTATCACATCCCACCAATATGGATTACCCGGGGTGCCACAGCACACGCCCCCGACCACTTCTGCCCCGAATGGCAGGTCCGCCTAAACGACCAGGCGATGCATCCCGACACGGCTCGGGAGTTGGGTTTGAGGTCTGTGCTGCCCAGGGACCGGGAGTTTTGCCGTAGCCTCCTATCCGAGAAGCTAGTCGAAGGCTATCTGACCAGTAGGGTTGCAGTAAGTATAGCTCCTCGTCTTATCGCCTTTGTTTCTTCCTACATGAATTGATTCTCTTTTCTACTGATGCAGTTTGATGCCTTCATTGCCGACATTATTGATCGATACACAACTCTATTCCGAGAGGGGCAGGGTTTGGTGAAGGAGAAGAGGCAGGCCGAAGACCGGGCTGCGAAGGTGGAGAAGGCTCGGAAGGTTGCCAAGCAGGATGCCAAGGAAATGGCCGTGAAAATTGAATCGATGGAGACGAGCCTTCGAGAGGCTAAGAAGAGGGTGGCTGAAATCGAGGAGAGATTTCAGAATGAGGTGGCCTTCGCCCGGATGACCACCATTGACGAGTACCGGGACTCGAAGGATTTCGGGGACAATATCATCCAATTCTCCTGCCCAAACTACAGGTTTGGGTACACCACTGGGCTGCAAAAGACCAAGGCATTCCACCCCGAGATGGAGACGGAACTGAAACTGGACGAGGACGAGGCTTATGACTTCGACATTAAGGAGCTCAACAAGCTGTGCCTCCAAGGATTCAAGACCAGGGAGAATCTCGTCGCCCTCACTGAGGCCTTCTATGCTAAGAGGAAAGCAGAAACTGAAGTTGCCGAGATTGAGGAGAGGGCCGCTACCGAGCAGGCTGCGAAGGAGGCGGTCGAGGTTCGGAAGGCACCGAGGCGGAGACCCAAGCCTCCGCCGAACAGGCCACCAGACAAATTGAGACCAGCAGGATTAGCAAATTCCATAAGGTCCCGAGAGCCCAGAACAAGAAACTTCAGTCAAGGTCCACACTATCAAAAATTGATCTAGTCGGCTAGGTTTCTCGGCCTTCAGGCCTTTTAAAATTTCTGGATTTTTCCATTGTGCTTTCGAACCCTTCTTCGTCTTGTACTTATTTGAATATTCAAATTTAAATTCCAAGTTTTTCATTTTTCTTCTCGGAATCAATCCTTTTTCTATTTTTGCTTATCTTAAAGCCCTCGGTTGGATTTAATAATTTCAAATGCATAGCTGTCAGATGTAGCATCTTCGGATATGACCTCGTTGGCTCCCAAGTTTTCTCGCAAAA
Organism: Gardenia jasminoides; assembly: GCA_013103745.1. Taxonomy (NCBI): domain Eukaryota; kingdom Viridiplantae; phylum Streptophyta; class Magnoliopsida; order Gentianales; family Rubiaceae; genus Gardenia; species Gardenia jasminoides. The sequence goes on along the minus strand of CM023097.1, from coordinate 15,356,828 downwards.
CATCACTCAATTATTTGAAGAAAACTTCCAAGTTAAAATTTCGAGACATTGAACATAACCAGACAAGCAAAAATGGATAAACACATAATCGATGCTTAACAAAATTGTATCTTTGAGTAGCTTGTCAGTTATTTCCGACTGAGATACTCTAACAATCGTAAATACATCAAATTATGACTAGACATGACACCTTTTGAGATTTGAAAAATGCCAAGTATGGGGAATCAAGGAGTCATCCCGGTAGGCGAGCTTACAGTATCTGCTCGGATGAGACTCCACAACTCGGTAAGGTCCTTCCCATTTCGGGTCAAGTTTACCCTGTCCGAGAACTCGGCTAACGGAATTCTTTCTAAGCACCAGGTCTCCTGGATGGAATGACACTTCCCAAACCTTGGCATTGTAATGATGAGACAGGGCATTTTTGTAGTTAGCAGAGTGGATTGCCACAATCTCTCTCCTTTCCTCTAGGAGGTCCAAGTCAACTTGCCTTTCTCGAGAATTATCAGCCTCGGTGAAGGATTGCAGCCTAGGATCGGGACAGCAACTTCAGCAGGGACGACAGCCTCGGCTCCATAGGTCAACGAGAATGGAGTCTCTTGTATTTCCGTCCGGGGTGGTTCAGTAAGTCCAAAGTACGCTGGGCAGCTCTTCTACCCAGGATGTGGTAAGCCGCTCTAGTCGTGTTTTCAGGCCATGGAGAAGGATCTAATTGAGATTCTCGGCTTGTCCGTTGGCCTGGGGATGTCCCACTGAGGTGAAGTACTGTTTGATTCTTAAGATTTGGCACCATCCCTTGAAGGGGTTCTCGGCGAATTGCTTGCCGTTATCAGAGATGACTACTTAGGGAATCCTAAAACGGCAGACTATTTGCCTCCAAATGAACTTCTGCATCGCTTGGCCCATGGCGTTAGTTAGGGGTTCGGCTTCCACCCACTTGGAGAAATAATCAATGGCTACAACGAGCCAAAGAAATCCTCCACGAGCCCTTGGGAAGGGCTCGAGGAAGTCGGTTCCCCACTGCTCAAACGGGCAGGAAGAGCTTATCGGTACCAGATCCACGGTGGGGAGGTGTCTCTCGGGAGCATGAGCCTGGAGGACGGCTGCTTTTGGCTAGGGCTTGTGAGTCCTGCTGCATTGACGGCGAGTAATACCCTGTAAAACCTTCTTTGACATGGTCCGAGAACCGACATGGGACCCGCAGAGGCCCTCATGAATTTCTTGAAGGACGCACTGGCCTTCCTCGAGACTTACGCATTTAAGCCAAGGTCCTATGTAGGATTTCCTGTACAGATGGCCTTGAAAGAGAGTGTACTGAGCCGCTTGTAGTTGGATGTGCCTGGCCGCAACTCTGTCCATGGGTAAATCCCCTTGAGACAGATAAGTTTCATATGGGCTCATCCAATTGGAGGACTCGGTGATAGGAAGCACAACCTCATCTTCCAGGCTGGGATGATGGAGGATCTCAACAATGACCGTCCCCGACGCTGGAATATACGAGGTGGAGGCCAATCTAGAGAGGGCGTCGGCTTTTTTTTTTGACCTCGGTATGCGCTGGATCTCAAAGGAGCCAAAGTCCTCAATAAGTCTTACCACCCGGGCCAAGTACTTCTTCATTCGATCCTCTTTGGTCTCATACTGAGTACTTGTTTCACGATGAGTTATGAGTCACTGTATAATTTAACGCTCCGAGCCCTGAACTTTTTAGCGAGCGACAGCCCCATTATAAGGGTCTCGTATTCGGCTTCATTATTGGATGTCAGGAAACTGAACCTGAGTACATAACTACACTCGAAGCTCTCGAGACTGATCAAAAGGAGGCCTACTCCGCTACCCTCCTGGTTGGAGGACCCGTCAACATATAGACCCCTAGGAGCTGAGATATTGACATCAGGAGAGGGGTCCTCTCCAGGGGTTAATTCTGCAATGAAGTCGGCTAAGGCCTATCCCTTCATAGAGGTTCGAGGCTGGTACTCTATGTTGAACTCTCCTAACTTTACAGCCCACTTTGTGAACTTACCCAAGACCTCAGGATGAGTCATTATTTGGTGGAGGGGCTGGTCCGTTAGCACACATATGGGATGTGACTGAAAGTATGCTTTCAGTCTTCGAGGCGCATGTGTGATGCCCCATATCTCCCAAGGGCAAACCCAAGGGTATCAGTGGACGCCTGTCCAACTCTCGCCAGGACTCACTACAAAATTCAAGGTAGAATTACAAGCTTTCATTCCTAAAATCCTAACTAGCGTCCCACCAAAAACAAATCATCAATAATTATCATCAAAGTTACAACAATAGTAACTTCAAGTACACTAAACTATTAACTTCACAATTAATACCAATCTTATATAAAAATACAAAATCCTACCAAAGGAACTAAAACCTCGATCTACGATTCCCACTTCGATACCTGTTAAGGAAAACAAATATATTGGGGTGAGCGAACGCTCAGTGAGGCCAAGAAAGCATGCATGCAAGCAAGATAAAACAACACTTTAGCAAATAATACAATTGAAAGTTAAACAAACAATATTTCACGTAAAGTAAGTTAATAACACCATGTAAAGGATACAGGTGGACACAGGTGGTAAAGGTGTCTACCGTCCTCACGGACGTAGCACGTACCCCCGGTCCAAATTTCTGCATTTCCATAATCATGTCCGGTCCATTTCATGAGCTCTGACTTCCAAATCAAAATGTTGACACTCCGTCAACCACACTCTCACATCCTGTAGACACCACTTGAAACCCTCACCCGTCTACTTACACCTCCTGTACCGGGCCCGCTCGTCAAAATATATAAAGTTGGTAATACTCGAGTATAACTTGGTCGGCGAGCGCACTTCAACCGACATAACACTTTTAAGACCCATGGTTCACCAATCCCTCGACCAAGCCCCTATTGCTGGCCGAAGCGAAAGGTTTCCCAATGGGGTTTGGGCGTCCCCACACTTTCATAATTCAAGTATCCACTGTTCAAGTGGTCAAACAATGAACAATTCAAGCAGTGGAATTCACTTAAAAGCAATTCAATTATGGTGAGCGTGATAAAGTACACGCTCACCGAGCATACAATTATGCTTTTCAAATCATGCACATTAATTGAAGCACAATATCAGGCACTTGGACACTCACCAAGAAAAGGCAAGGAATCAGTCGAGCAAGTTTTGTATTCTCCCTTGACGACTTTAGTCACCTGGAGACAAAATCTCGATCACAAACTAGTTCAAGCAAGTTGACACGGAAAACATTTATACTCAAAGTTCTTGGAAATAACTCCGAGAATCACACTTTCAAGAGAAAATTCATAAAGAAAAGTACACGTCTCAGAATTGGGTAAGGATTGAGCCGTTGGACCCTAGATTCAACCCTCTAAAAGTCACAAGAAGGCATCAAGTACAAATTCACAAAGCAAGGCAATCAAAACTGGACATCAAGAAGTTGCTAGGACATTGTCGGGTAAAACAGTGCAGATTTTCAGCCATCTTCCAAGAGCTACTGTAGCTCGTAGAGAGAGAATCAGTATGCAAGGGTTATACCGTTAGAAAGCCCTGCAAGTCTAGTTTCAAATGCCGCTGATAGCATTCAATTTTGACTCTCGAGCGTGAAATGGCAGTCAACAGAACAAGACAGGTCGGGCTGACTGATCAAATAAATTTCCAGATTCACAGGGCAAGTTTTGGCATATCATTTGGAGGTCGAAAACACCTTAGATTAACACCAAATTTGGTACACATATACTATGATCTATGCAATATAATCCTACCAAATTTCAGTCAAAGAATCCCACTGGAAGGTCACTTTCTAATTGCATAAAGTTTGGTCATCAACATGTTCTCAAATCTGGAAATTTCTGCAATCTTCCTTCTAAGTTCAAAAATCATGTCAAGCCACTTCCAAACGATCTAAAATTTGGTACCCAGCTAGTTTCAGGCCTCCTTAACCTATAGATATCCCAATTGGAGCAAGTTTTCCTTAAAATTTTATCAAAATTTCCCATGAAAACAGCACCTCTTTTCGGTAGCAACTCTTCCAGGTTTTTGATGTTCCAACAAGTCTTTTCAAAATCATTTTTGTTTTGCAAAGAGTCCAGCCCTCACCTAGACCAGCATCTTAGAGGTGAAAAATCACAAAATAACAGTGTTAAAATAGGGCAAACTAACCCCAAAATACAAGTGACAACTTTGAACACCCAAATTCTAGATTTTAAGGTTTCTTGAAAAAAAATTTAAGTTTTGAGCAGTGTTCTTTGGAAAATCATAACTTCAGTTCTATAAGTCCAAAAATTATAAATCTTATACCGTTGGAAAATATACTCGATGAACTAAAACTCTCAAGAAGACACTCATAGAAGATTCAAATCGAAAACCAATCAATTTCCAGCTTAAAGCTGCTGTCACAGTGAAAACAAAGCTTATCAGTCTTGATTTTCAGTCTACTTTGAAAATTCACCAAAATTCACAGAAATTGAACTAGCCTTTGAAATTTATACTGCTAATAGAACTCAGATTCTAGTTTCAAACTCAAATGATGGAACATGATTTGGACTTTCCTACACCAAGTTATAATAGTTGCAAGTAGGCTGATCCATCAGCCCTGTTTTCCCTAAATTCCAGATTCTCACACTTCCTTTCTCAACCATTTTTCAACATCAAACAAAACTATTTTTACATGAAATTTCTCACACACTTAGGCCATCATGTGAACATCAAGAATCAACAAGAGAGAGATGAAATTATTGAGCTAAAATTGAGGAATTAAAACTGCAAGGAACCGGCACTCCAACCCCCCCTCTCTCAGCTCCTCACTTTCTCATTCCTCTTTCATTTTCCAGCAACAAATCTCACACAAAACACCTCACACACACACACACAAGATCATCAACAGCCCCAAGTTCATATATGGTGGGATTTCATAGAGCCCACTTTCATCAATCAACAACAAATTCCATTACAAAGAGCTACAAGCTCTCTTAGCCAAGAAAGTGAAACAATTGAACAAGATTTTTGGTGTTTATGAAGCTTACCCCTAATCCAACAAGAAGCTCGATTGATGGTGGATGAAATGGCTCACAAAAGCCCTCAATCCTCAAGCTCAACAACCGGTTTCTCCTCCCTTTCCAAGGTGGTCCGAAGCTTCCAAGAGAAACTAGCAAGTTCTTCAAGTTTTTGTTGGTTTAAATGGTGATTTGTGGTGTTTCCTGAAGCTGGAATTTTGAAGACAAAATGAAAGGAAATGAGGACCAAGTGGTCGGCCAAGCTTGGGGAAAAAAGGAAGAAAATGAATAGTATTTTTGACTATTGGAGCTTTTATGGAAAAATGGAAGGAATGAATGAACTACTGATTGGACATAAAGTCTCTTTTTTTTTTCCGCGTTGGGTTGAGTCACATGACAAAACACTACGATTCCGGTTCTCTCATTTATATACTCCAAATACATATTTTAACATTCGAAACTTACATCTTATAGTCGATCCTAGACCCGAGTACGAAATTTAAACATTCAAATAGTTTGAGTTGAAAACATAGTTTAAATGTACAAATTGCATCTTAAAACTTTTCGTGTCGTTACAATTGATAAACGACATTTAAATAATTCAAACTAATTTTAATGAAATAATTTTATGAAAATATGAAATTTTATAATTTTATAAAATAATTTGATGGTTAAACATCTTTTTCAAATAAAAGGAAGTAACGTATGACATATTTGCAATTAAAATGATCTAAAATAATTATTTAGTGAAAATAAATAATTAATTAAATAAATAGGTCGAATAAAATAATTTTTCGAGTCCTCACAGCATGCACTAGGCACAGCACCAACTTTTCCATCCGCGTATACCTCTGTTCCGAGCCATGAAGGGCACGGTTGACATAGTATACTGGTCTCTGAGTTCCAAACTCATCTTTGACTAGAACGGCGCTCACAGCTTTCGTGGTAGTCGACAAATAGAGGAATAGGGTCTCCCCCGAGGTGGGCGAAACCAACATCGGCAGGGATTTTAGATACTCTTTCAAGTCCATAAAGGCTTCCTGACACTCTTCTGTCCAGGAAAAGTGGTCCGCATTTTTCAATGTGTTGAAGAAAGGCATACCTCGGGCTGCCGACTTAGACAAAAATCCTTGCACAAACACTCATTAGTAACACCAAAAATAATATCATCAACATAAATTTGCACAATAAGGAGACCATTTGATTTTTGTTTTGTAAAAAAAGTAGTATCCACAATTCCTCTTTTAAAACCATTTTCAATCAAAAACCCACTTAAACGTTCATACCAAGTTCTAGGAGCTTGTTTTAAACCATACAAGGCTTTTGAAAACTGAAACACATGATTGGGAAATTTGTCACTTTCAAAACCGGGAGGTTGATCCACATAAACTTCTTGATCAATAAAACCATTTAGAAAAAGCACTTTTAACATCCATTTGAAACAATTTAAAACCTTTGAAACAAGCAAATGCAAGAAACATTCTTATAGATTCTAATCACGCTACAGGAGCAAATGTTTCATCAAAATCTATACATTCTTCTTGAGCATACCCCTTAACTACCAATCTAGCCTTATTTCTCACAATTTCACCCTTGTCATTCAGTTTATTTCTAAAGACCAATTTTGTGCCTATAATAGGGTGATTTTGAGACTTTCAACTAAAGTCCAAACATTGTTTCTTTCAAATTGATTCAATTCCTCTTGCATAGCCATAATCCAATAATCATCTTTCAAAACATCAACAACATTTTTAGGATCAAAATGTGATACAAAGGCAAAATTATCAAGCAATGGTTTTGAAGATGAACGAGTTCTTACCTTTTCGGATGGATCACCGATAATTAAATTCTTGGGATGGTTATGAATGAACTTCCAAACTTTAGGAAGATCCTTTGGTGAATCATCATTTTTGTCTTCTTCTTCTTGCACTTGGTTTCTTTGAGTGTCATTTTCCTTCAAATTTTCTTCCATTTCAGCATTGCTTTCCTCTTGAAGTGTAAGTTTCTCAAGTTCTTTTTGAATGTCTACATCATCATCTACACAAATACTTTTGGAAGGATCACCATTAGACTCATCAAATGTAATATGTATGGCTTCTTCAATAACAAGAGTTCTTCTATTATAAACTCTATATCCCCTTTTGTTTTCACAATAACCCAAGAAAATCCCTTCATCGGTTTTCTTATCAAAATTTTCAAGATGTTCCTTAATGTTTAAAATAAAACATTTACATCTAAAAACTTTAAAATAGCCAACTATTAGCTTTTTATCAAACATCAACTCATAAGAAGTTTTGTTCAAAATTGGTCTTAACGAAACTCTATTCATTACATAGCATGCCATATTTACGGCCTCCACCCAAAAATATTTTGGTAAATCATTTTCACTCAATATGGTTCTTGCGGCTTCAACAAGTGTCCTATTTTTTCTTTCAACAACACCATTTTGTTAGGGGGTTTTTACAATAGAAAATTCATGAATTATCCCATTATGATCACAAAATTTCGGAAAGCCACAATACTTAAATTCCGAACCATTATCACTTCTAACTTTAATAATGTGTAAACTAAGTAAATTTTGCACTTTTACAAAACTTTTGAAAGCATCGTCCTTATGAGCAAGGAAAACAGTCCATGTATATATGGAGTAGTCATAAACAATCACAAAACAATATCTTTTACCACCTAGATTAGCAATTTATGTAGGACCAAATAAATCAAGGTGTAAAAGCTCCAATGGTTTAGATGTAGAAATGTTTCTTTTAGGTTTAAAAGAAGTTTTGGTTTGCTTACCAAATTGACATGCATCACAAACCTTATCCTTCTCAAACTTAATTTTAGGCAAGCCTCTAACAAGTTCCTTTTTGGAAATTTCATTTATCACATCCATGATAAAATGACAAAGTCTTCTATGCGACAACCAATGGTCTTCATTTGAAATTTTAAAACATTTAAAACTAGAAGAATCTATTTTATCAAGAATTACAACACAGATGTCATTAAATCTTTTTCCTTTGAAAATGATATTGAACTTTGAGTCGAGAACTAGACACTCATTTTTTTGAATAAAACAAATAAATCTTTGTCACATAATTGACTAACACTTAGCAAATTATAGCCTAAATTATCTACCAAGAGAACATTATGCACAAATATTTCACTATTCTTACCAACATTACCTACCCCAGTTGTTTTAACTTTCATGTCATCTCTAAAAGTCACTTTTGCACTTGATTTTGATTTGAGTTTGATGAATTGTGATGGATGGCCGGTCATGTGCTTTGAACATCCACTATCAATGAACCACTTTGATTCTTTTATAGCTTTTTCAATCTTCACCTACACAAGAAATGGAAATTTTAGTACCCTTTATTTTTTGGGTCCTTGATGGTTAGAGTCATGTTTGACTAATCACATGCATTTCATTCCTCTTCTCAAATTCTTTCTTACATAGCAATCATGCTTCAAATGACCTACTTGACAACAAAAATCACACATAATGGTAGGATCGATCACATGAATTGGTTTAATAAACCTTACTCCTATTTTTCTATAAATTGTGAACTCATTTACACTAAAAGTTAGTTTCCTTTCATTGATATTTAAGTGAGGCTTCAATTCGTTCCTTGCAAAAACATTTTGTTTTCTATTTTTAAGAATCATGTCTAGATTATCCATTCTTCTTTTTAATTCATTTTGTTTTTCCTTAAACATTTCACAAAGGCTTGTTTTTCTATCAAACTCATGTTGCAACTCAATTTCAGCTTTTATTAAGCAATCATTGTCATATTTCAGCTTTTTGTTGTCTTGAAATAAGTTAGCATTATCTTGTAAAAGAAATGTGATTTTCTATTTTAATTCTTTGTTTCTAGCATAGGATTCTTTCAAACTTTCATGCAATCTACTAATAAATGACTCAAGATTATCATCATCATCATCACTTTCACATTGAGGGTTGCAAGATGTTACCTCATTATCACCAATTGCCATAAAAGTAATTTGAGCAGATTCCTCTTCTTCTTCAATCTCACCTTCCGAATTGCATTCATTCCAAATAATTTGAAAGTTGTTGAACCTTGGCTTTCTTTCATTCTTTATTTCTTTCTTCTTCTTTGTCGAACAATCAGCTGCATAGTGGCCAAGTTGTCCACACTCAAAGCATCTGTCTCCTTGCTTTTTATTTGCTTCTTGTCTTCTCTTGAATTTTGCATTGAATTGGTTGGGACTTTGATTGCTAGGACCCCCTTTCTTAAGTCTTCTTTTGTTGAGAATTCTTCTGAAACTTTTAGTGATGTGTGCAAGATCACTATCATCACAATCAACATCTTCGTCATCTTGTGAGGCCGAGTCATCCTCATCTTGAGAAGCCTTTAGAGCAATGCTCCTCTTAGCCCTTGCATCTTCTTCATCTTGTACCTTGTTTTTGAGTTCCAACTCATAAGATGTTAGTGAGTTTATAAGAAACTCAATAGACATTGAATTTAAGTCCTTTGCCTCTTCAATTGTCGTTACTTTATTTTTCCATTCTTTAGGTAAAGCATTTAAAATTTTTCTATTTTTCTCACCAAGGGTGTATTCTTTATCTAACATCTCCAAGTCTTTAATAAGATCATTGAATCTACAATACATCTTATCTACATTCTCATGGGGTTCCATTTTGAATGATTTGTATTTAGTAACTAAAATAGACTTCTTTTGTTCCCTTACATCCTCACTACCTTCATGAATCTCCCTTAATTTATTCCAAATTTCTTTGGCGATTTACATCCTTTAACTCTAATGGATTCATTTGAATCTAATGCACTATATAATACATTCATGGCTTTAGCATTTGAAGTGAGATTAGTCTTATCCTCACGTGTCAACTCATTTCTAGTTTTTAATCTAGGAACATGAGTAATGAGATCATCAATGGTAGCAGTATAATGACCTTTATTAACAATAAACCATAGATCAATGTCAATAGATTGCAAGAAAATAATCATACGTTCTTTCCAACTAACATAGTTTGAACCATTGAACATGGGTGGCCTAGTAGCTGATTGTCCCTTTACAAACATAGCATTGTTGATTGCCATCTTTTCTCTAAGCGGTTAAGCTTGATTCAGAGACCAAACTCTGATACCAATTGTAAGGCCCAAATACAACCTAAGAGGGAGGTGAATTAGCTTGATTGAAAACTAATCAAATAGTGGCCCTTTTTCAAAAACACAATCTCAATTTCTCACCCAATTGATTTGTCAAACAAATAAGCAAGTAAAATCGAGAAGTATAGATGATGTAGCAATCAATAAATTGAAAGATAAGCTAAAAATAAGATGATGGAAAGCAAACCAATCTTCTTCAAAACTCCACTCGAGCTGAAAGAATAATCTTCAATTCAAGCAACTTCAACTTGGTGAAATTCAATCAATCTTTGTGTACAATGGAAGGCACACTTCCTCCTTGCCCCAAGCTACACTTAGTCAAGGTAGGAAGTTTTACAATCTCACAGATAACCCTCACCAAGCTATACTATTGATGAACTCATTCACAATTGAAAAGCTTGCAAAATGAACTAACACTTCAAGACCAACAATTCTTACACCAAGAGTATTTTCTTGCTAAAATCACTCTCTAGAACTTGTAGTCTAAGTGTACAAAAGTTATTTTTGAAATTCAGACAAGGCTGTATTTATAGGGGACCAAAAAGTGCCTTGATATTTGAGGTCAACGGATAGAAGAAATTGAAGGGTCAACTAGCGGTTGGGGCTATCGGACGTCTGACACCATGTTGTGCATCCGATGCTAGCGTCTGACAGGCTGTTTCATTCTTTATCGAACGGCCGATGTCTATTTTTATGTCCGATGAGTTTTGCATCCGAAAGCGACCAGTGAGCTCAAAAAATCTTCTTGAATATGATCGGACGATCGATAAATATTTTAGCGTCTGATGAGCTTTGCATCTGACAGCGACCAGAGAGCTCAAAAAATTTCTTGGATACGATCATACGTCCGGTGAGGTTGTTGTGCATCCGATACGAGCGTCTGATGGATCCCCTATCTATCGGACGTCCGGTACATCGAATTGAGTGTCCGATAGAGATGTTTCGAGTTTTATCGGACGTCCGATACAAACTATTGAGCGTCCGATAGTCATCAGTGACTTTTGCTTCTTTTTTCTTCAAATTGAACCAGTTGCAATGATTACCTGAGTTGCAAATATCCTTAATGGAAAATGTTAGATAAACTTTTTCAATTATTTTGTAATTGTCAAAATACGGGATCATGATTAACAGAAGCAATAATGTTAGAGTTGCTCAATAATGTCCTTGAACTTACTTTTCCAACTTTGCTTACTTTCTTGGACAGAATCAGCTGAAATTTTTTTATCAAAAGCAGTTAAAAAGTTAGTGTAAAAAGGCCACAACCTGCTTTATAAATTGAATAGTCGAAATATGGATCCAAGAGTCCGGATCCGAGTTCGGATCTACACTTGGGATCAAATTAGTGCTATAAATGAATTGAGTAGCTTGTGAGCCGCTCATGAGCGGTGTGAGTTCGAGCTCGACTTGAGCTCGATATTGATTGAGCTTGAGTCAAGTTCGAGCAGCTTGTTTTCATGCTCGGACCGAATTCGAGCAATCTTCTCTCAGACTCGATAGCTCGTGAGCCGATTCGAATAGGCTCAAGTATATATATTATTTTTTTATTTTTATTTTAATAGTGAAATTCTATAAATCCCTAATATTTTTATTATTTATTTAAAAAATAATTATTGTATTCAATTTTGAAAAAAATAAAATAATTATTTTTTATTTTTTCGAGCTCGAGTAGGCTCGAACTCGAGTTCAAATAAACTCGAATTCAAACTAGAGCTTGAGTTTAAGTTTCATTTTGAGAACTCGTCAAGCTCAAGCTTGATGAAAAATAAGTCGAGTTCGACTCGATAAGGGAAAAACTTGACTCGACTCATTTGCAACCCTATATTAGATCCGATTTTGGATCTGAATGGATCCAAGCTTGGATCTTGCTCTCCTATTTTTGCATCAAGTTGAACTGCAAATTTCTTCACGATGATGGATAAATTAGCACTTGAGCAAAATACAAAAGTTGTAGATAATTGAGCTAGCTTTCCAACAAGAATTATCTTAATCTGATCTCTGTAGGCTGGTAAATATCCAAAATACTTTCGATTGGTCAGATCCTTTGTTTTCACTTTTTACAGCTTAAATGCATCTTTGATATTGCGATTTTTGACTTGGAAAACATGCTAATTGGATCCTTATCAATTTTGATCCCGGATTTTGATGTTTACAAAACAATTAGATAATTCAAACTAATATTTTTCAATTGAGAAAAATGTCAGCTCAGATCATTGGTGCAAATGGAGATAATGAAAGACTCAATCAAAAGGAGCAAAAGAAACTCAACTCTGTTGGACGCTTGAAAGCTAGTACCGACGTCTGATAAAGATTGAGAACTCTCAGAAGAACTACTATCAGACACTCAAACTAAAGTACTGGACGTCCGATAAACAGGGGAAGTATCGGACACATATCATCATCACCGGACATCCGATCAAATTAAAGAGAAAATCCAAACTCTCTGACCAGTTTCGGACGTAGACTTCATCGGACGCAGAAAATTCATTGGCCATCCGATAAATGTTGAGAAGAACCTTTCGGACGATGGCACTGGACTCAGAAGAATGTACCGGATGTCTGAAACCTCCAACGGCTAGTTCACTCTTCAGCTACCTTCTATCTGTTGGCAGCTTTAATGATGCACTTTTTTGGTCTCATTTAAATAGTCTTTGGTCTGAAAAGTGTATATACTTTTGCACACTTAGAATACCAGTTCTTAAGAGTGATTTTGACTAGAAAATACTCTTCAAACAAGATTTGTACTCCTTGTGGTATGAATTTGTTTGTAAGCTTTTCATTTGTGATAGAATTCTTCAATAGTGTAGTTTTGAGAGGGTTGTCCGGAGTGATTGTAAAACTTCCTAACTTGACCGAGTGCTGCTTGGGGCAAGGAGGAAGTGAGCCTTCCATTGTACACAACATTGGTTGCAGTTCATCAATTTGAAGTAGCTTGTTCTAAGAATTGGTCTTCAAACTCAAGAGGAGCTTGGTAGTCAATTGATTTGCGTATTCTTATCTCTTCTACATTTTATTTTACGATCCTTATATTGCTCATAACTTCTACATTTCTTGAGTAATATTGCTCATTCATTGATTAATCCATTGTGTGATCACTTAGAAAAGAGGGTATATTTTGAGTTGTGAAAAAATGGTGCAATAACTTGATTAGTTTTAATCAACCTAATTCACCCCCCTCTTATGTTGTCTTCGGGCCTTACAATCCTAATATCTTCATAAGAAATGTAGAGATATGCTTTAACTTCAAAACACACAAGAATTACCTCAATCAGATACATATAGTTCATGTTATAATCAAAATACCAAAATATATCAAAACTGCCACTTTTTACTTGAATTAAACTTAGTTGCCTTTCATCATTTGAACATTTTGTACTTTATATCCAATTCAAATCATCAATCATCTTCAAATATGTCAATTGTACCTCATTTGAACCAAATTGATGTCTAATGAGACAACCTACAAAAACACAAGATTTTATGCATTAAATTGCTCTTTTACATGTTTTGACAATAAAATGATATTTGAAGAAATAACCACCAAAATGGAGCCAAAAGTCCTCTTTTGATCCTAAAAACACACCAAAACTAAATAATTAATCATACCAAAAATAACTAAAATAAATTCTTATCAAACTACCTCACACTTGAATCATTACTTGTTCTCAAGCAATAGGAAATACAATCCAAAACAATGATTCAAATGTTACTACCACCTGAATTCAATCTTTCTCAACTAGGCAAATAATCATCATGTGGCCATTCAATTTACCTCAAATACTCACAATATCAAGCAAAAGAGAAGCCATCATACCTTAATTCCCACTCTCTAATTCAATCTCTCACCCTAGCCTAATCTCACAAACAAGCAACTCATATAGTCAATTCATAACTTTCTTTATCCACAATCTCCCCAATTTTAAACTTAAAGAGGAATTTTATTCATTATTACTAATACTATCATACTCAAATTGTGAATGCATCTTTTGACACGAAAATTGACACTTTTATGTGAAAACTCCCGATTACGCAACACTTCACTTATTTGAATTGCTTTGTATACTCTTAATTCAGGTATCTTTTGACGCGAAAATTAACATTTGTAGATGCCAACCCCTGGTTACTCAGTACAAGAATCATTGGAGTAGAATAATAACTATTATTCTTTTTTTTTCTTCTCTTTTCTTTTTCCTTTCTTCTTCATTTTTTCTGTTTTTTTTATTTATCCCTCTTAAAGCAATGAACACAAGGAGAGAATTGCTTTTGTGACTATATCAATCACTTGCTTGTAAAATTAAGTAAATAGGAGAAATATCATTCAACATGTAGAATATAGGCATAATGATCTCTATTTTACAAAATATACTTTCTAAAAGGTAAATATCCTAATCATATAATAACATGTTCCCTATCAATTGAGGAATTCATTTTCCAAAGCACATATAGATTTTCAACGTATGGGAGTGTGAGGACCTGCATTTTCATTTTTTTTATTTTATTCATTTTTATTCAATTTAAATCAATTGCATTAGCTAGTCATTCATTTTCATCCATTGAGCATGAAAATTTCTTTTTAAAAAGCCTTGCGTGACATTCGTGCATTTATTTTTGCAAAAGAGTGAGTTAGTGCGATTAAGTGGTGAATTGGTCAAATGACAATTGGACTAGCATTAGTGAGTGTTAGTAGAGTAAGAAAAGTCATTTGGGTGAAGTTAGTATTAAGTGGTGGATTAAAGATAAAGTTAGACAACAAACACTATTAAGCTACTATTAGGCCCTAGCAAGAGTTAACTACTATTCTAAAAGTGAAAATTATCAACTCAATCACCTTTATTTCTTTTCTACCATTCCCTTAACTTTATCATTTCCATTTTATCACTCTCTCTCCTCTCTTGCTTCAGCCAAAACACTCCCTCTCTCTCTCCCTCTCTTGTTTTTCATTTTCTGTCCAAGGAAACACTCTCAAGCCTTGCCAAATCTTCACAAGATCACTTGGTAGCTTTGCTCTAAAGTGACACTAGGAAGAGGAGGAGGAAGAACCGAGGAGGCTAGCTAATTCTCTGTGGTATTTTCAGCCAAGAAGAAAGGTAAAAGGCTAAGCAATCTCTCATCTTTTCACTGAGTAAAGATCATGCTAGACTTGAGCTTGTTTATGGTTGTTTTTACAACCTAATAGGTAGTGGCTTGAGGAGGATTTTCTAGGTAGATGACTTGAGGAATTATTGTATTTCATGGCTGATATTTTGTGTATATGCATCCCTAATGATCTATGTGTTAGTTGGTTAGAATTTGGTTGATTATTGAAGAAGGAATTTCTGGAAAAATTTTGCCCTATTCGAAAATTGAGCTGCAGAATGACCAAACTAGCTCTTGCACTAAACATGAAAGTTGTAGAGAATTGAGTTAGCTTTCTCCCCACAAAATTTCAGACCAATTGGAGCTCTGTGTCGCATGAAATGACTGAAATACCCCTGACTGTTCATGTGTACTGTTTTGCTGGAAAACCCTTGAATGTTGCTGTCCGAAAATTGCAGTGATGATTTCTCCATGTTGATGACCAAACTAGCTCTCACACTAAACATGAAAGTTGTAGAGAATTAAGTTACCCATCTACCACAAAATTTCAGCCCAATCGGAGCACTGTGCTAAGTGAAATGACCAAAATACCCCTACTGCTCAAACCCTTATATTTTGCTGGAAAATGGCCTAACTTGCTGCCCGAATTTTTCGTGAATTTTCCAGCCTATTTTCGAAATTTTCGTGAGATGATATTGCTGTGTTATGGTTTGTCTTGAGTAGGTTGAAATGTGGGTTGAATTTCAAGAGAAATAAATGATGTTTGGTTGGTTAAAATTGATGAGAGAATTGTTGAAATCTTTAAGTGTATGCTGTCCGAAATTTGGGTGAGATGAGCTGAGCTTCACTTGACTTTTTGTTGATAATTGTTGGTTAAATTCTACTCAAATTCTGTTATGAATGTTGTATTATGATTATATGATTGTTTTGAGTAAGAATCTTGGTGATTGTTTGAAAGAAAAATGGGATTTTCCAAGTGATATTGAGTTTCCAAAACCCGGATTTGGTCACTGACCAATTTCGGGAAACTATTTGTATCTTGGTATAGAAAAATTCAAATGGAGCGCTGTCAGTGGAATTTGAAACTAGACTCATAGCTCTTCAAGCTATAAGAATTTCAGATTTTTCCTCCACATGTACTGCTACCAGTAATTTTCCAAAGTTCCCTGATTTTTCATGACTGTTCTGTTTTGCACCAAAATGAATTTCTGACTTGAAGTGAATATTTGACCTACTTGTGGTTTGAATCTCTGAAAAGTGTCTTCTAGGAAGCTGTAGTACTAAAAATCTATTTTCCAACGGTATACTTTTATAGTTTTCTGACTTGCGAAACTTAAGTTATGAATTTTTAAAGAGTGCTGACACTATTCATGTCAGTGAACTATTTCCAACTGAAAAAGGGATTTCTTGACTTTGAAACCCTAAACAACCTATTTTCAACCTCTTACCTTGATTTTTCTACTTTCTTGACTTCAAATGTATTCTCATTGAGTTTCTTGGGTTGGTGTAGCTCACCGAAGCTACGTATGATTTCTTTTCCTTAAAATTTTACACTTTTAACAATTTTCTTGAGAAAAAGAGTTTTCACTAGCTGTGGTGAGGTAATAAATTGTTGATCATTAGTCAAGTTTGCTTCAGGTGGCCAAGGGAACTACGGCGTGAATCCCGAGGCACTCAAGTGATCTCACCTGCATACTTTTACTTGATTTTTTTTGTTGGTGAGTGTTCCAATACATGTTTACTTGAATTAATTGCTATTGCTTGAATGAACTATCACTAGTTGATTATAATGTTACGTGCTAGATATTTGGTTGATTCCATGATTGTTTGCTCTTTGTATACCAAGAACCATTTTACTATTTGAAAGCCAATGTGTACTTTATCGCATTGGCCAAATTAAATCTCAAAACCTTTGGCTACAAGCCTGCCCCTTTAGTGATCGGTAGGCCAAAAACCTACTTGAGTACGCCACCTCCCTTTAGCGATCAGTAGGTCAAACCTACTTGAGTACATTTTAGCGAGGTTGGGTAGGTTGAAAACCCTATTTTTAAAATGAAAACTCCTTGGTCTTATAGGATAACTTATTTGTGCATGGTTGTAAGCCTTTGGCTAAATTAGGCCCCTACCTCTTGTGGTTGACCTTTTTGAGCCAGTATTGGGCTTGGTCGACTGGTTAGTTACGTTAGGATAAAGATGGTAGACTCGAGTATTACCTGAAGTCTGGTGGAGTTATGGCTGGATGAAAGAAAGAACGTCCTAAAGCGGGAATTCTAGATAGGGGAGGTTATAAGGAGGAGTTTGGTGGAGTTGGCGGCAAATGATGGAATGACATGGTAGGAGGAAAGAATCAAAGACTCCAAGAGAGCAACCGTATCCTTTTAATGTCTATTTTCGAATGATTGCTTTCTTATAAATTGAATGAATGAATGAATGAATGATTTAATGTGTGTTTTCTAAATGAATGCTTGTGAAATTGCTTTTCTCTTGGTGCACTCACTGGGCTTCTAACTCATTCTTTTCCATTTGTCTTCCTTAAAAGGAGGCGAGAACATGGAGTTTTAAGTTTCAAGAGCCAAGATTGTAGTTAAGCCTCAATGATGTACCATAGCGACTCTTTTGACGTTTATTTGAATTATAAGCTTGGACTTTATGTTGTATATTAAGACACCTCAATGATTTGACTTATGGGGTTATAATAGTTAGTAAGGTTATATATTAGTTAGTGAATGGTTTATATGATATTGATAATTGGAGTTTGAGGTTTCATTACTAAGGTTTTATTATTGATGGCTTGTTTTGCAATTATTTGGGAGGTGTGGTTTTCTTACCGAGGAAATATGTTTGTGGTCGTGGTTGGTTAATAGATTCGTATTAGAGTCCGAGAGTTGGACAGGCGGCCCGCTGAACCCTCTGGTTTGCCTTAGGGGAAGGTGGGTAGTCACAGGGAGAAATAAAACACTTAAGATTAGAACAAAGTGGCCCTTTTTTAATACAAAATAGCAAAAATTTCAAAAAATTTTGGACTCTAGTGAAACTTTGGAAAAGATTTTGAAAAAATTTTGACAGAGTTTTCTCTTATAACTGGACGAAACTGTGAGGGCCTCAAAAATTTATTTTTCAATATTGTTAGTATTTATTATTTTAAATATTATTATTATTGTTAATAATCTGTATAATTATTTTAATGTCATTTTCAGAAAAAAAATTTAGATGAAAATTTATTTTATTTTTGAGAAAAAAAAACTTAATTCAACTTTATATTCATTTTTTTCGGTAGATTTTCAATATTCTATTCATCTTATTTTAAAATTCGCTCTTTTTGTATCAATTAGATAGAAAATGAGAAAAACACGTTTTTCGAGGTAGAATTTCGGGCAATGACTTAAGTAGTACTGGAATGTAAGGATGATCACTCGTAGGTTAGGAATATAATCAAGGGACCAGAAGTGAGATTAAGTAGGGTTTTGAAACCTTAAAACCCTAGTTGGACAAATTTCCCGAAAGTTAGGATTTTAACCTGCGACTGTTTACCCATCTAATTTCCCCCAATTCACTTCAATTTTTCCTTTTCTTCTCTCTCTCTCTTAGCCGAGATTGTCCTTTAAATTGCAGCCAAGAGAGTTAATTATTTTCCCTCCAAAATTGCTAGCAAAACTACTATTTCCATTTGGACTTTTGACCCTTAAAAACTTGTCTTGTATTTCTTCCATTTATTTACAAAACTACCACTCAAACATTTCAGTTTTTTTCCTTCCTCTTTGGCCGACTCTCTCCTCTCTTCCTTCCCTTGAAATTTCAGAATTTTCTTCATCCATTTTCCTCCCAAAATCAACCACAATCAAGCCTTAATCTTGGCTCAAGCTTTGAAGCTGGTGTAGAACTTGGAGAAGGAAGCTCTTGGGTGGTTGAAGCTTAGTTCTTTGGAGGTTTTCTTGCTAAGTTCTTGGAAGAGGTAAAACCCTAGAAACTTAATCTTTGTTCATTCTTTAACTTCCAAGCATGAAATTAGGATTGGGATGTTGATGGGTTCCTAGAACCTTGACTAGAGTGGTTTTTGGAATTTCAAGTTGTTAAGCTTTCTTTAATTTGCATTTGATGATTATGGTTGATATGTGGGCTCTTGGAATTCCCACAAAATGTGTAAATTTGTTTACTAGAATTGCTAAATGATGAAATGTGTATGCATATGTTTGATTTGTGGGTTGGAAATTGGAGGAGAAACCTCAAGGGGAAAACCGAGAAGGAGGAGATGATTTGGGGGTTGAATTTTGCTGATTTTTCCTTAATTTCGTGGCTGCTATTTTGTAGGTTTAGGGGCTGATTATTAATGCTTGAATGTTGAGGTTTAAGGTATTAAACTTTCCCACAAAAAGCCCTCTAAAAATGGTTGCAATAATGGTTATTAAGTTGGAGCAAAATCTGGAAATTTGAAGTAGCATGCTGTCTGAAATTTTGGGGCTGTTTAGTGCAAAAGTTTGATAAAAGCTTTCATCATTTTTGACCACCATTAGGCTTAGGAAGGTTGAAACTATCTTGGGTTCGAAAATAGGGTCAATTGGTGGTAGTTTAGGTATGTTAAAGATGATTAGAAGAAGAAGATCAAAACTTCACTGGTTCAAGGCAGTTCACTGAGTGAACTTTGGGTGATTAGAAAGCTGTCTTCCCGATGGAGTTTTTAGTTGAATTTTGGTATGAACTTAGATTATATATGGAAGTATTATTGTACCAAATTTGGTAATTTTTGGACAAGAAACCGTCACTCACACAAGGCTTAGAATTCTGCCCTGTAAATTCGGATTCCAGAAAATTCAGTTTTGTGAACCTGCCATGCTTGAACCATTATGATTTCTTGCTCAAGTGTCGAAATTGAGTGCCGTCGGTGGAGTTTGAAACTTCTTATGTAGGAATTTAAATTGTATAAATTTGAGAGCCCAATTCGTTTTCTGTAATTTTTGGTGAATTTTCAAAGTAGGCTGGTCGACCAACCTGACGTGCCCTGTTTTTGTACTGTAGCAGTTTCTTTCTCAAAAATCTGGGCAATTTCTGCCCAGAATTTTAACTGGATGTCTTCTACAAAGTTTTAGAAATTTTCAAGAGGTTTCTAACGGTACCAAGTACACAAAATTTGAACTTGTATGATTTTTCAAAAATTTCAACACAAATTAGGAAATTATCGAACTTGCTTTCTTTTGAAATAAATTTGGTCGGTGAACTAGGAAAACTTATTTCCATTCTCTTTTAACTATTTTAGGGCATAAAACTTGGTAACTTTGACATGAAAATGGTTGACCCTCTTTCTTGATTTTCGTGCCAACTTAGTGTTTCACTTGATTCTCAAATCGGAGAATCTTGAACTTGACTTGAGTCTAATTGAGATATTTTTAAAGACATTTATCAAATATTACCCTAGTGATTTGAATTAAAGTACTTGATCATTTCCCATGACTTGAAAATGTTATCTTTTAAATAAGGGTAGTGAGAAAACTACTAAACCTTGGTTGTATAATTAAGTAATTTATACTCGTACTTGTCTCAGGTGATCGAGAAGATCCCGGAGAACTCGATTGGTCTTGCGTGCTTTTGCTTTAGGCTCTTGACTTCAGTGAGTGCCAAGTGCATGTTAAGTGTTTAATAAAATGTTTCTCGTACTTACTAGTTACTGAGGCTAGGGTGTACTTTATCGCCCTTGTCCTTTCTCTCATGTGATTGCTTGCTTGATAAATGATAAGTGTTACTTGTGCATGTAAATGAAAGTGTTTCTCGTGAGCATTGAGCGGCAGGGTACCATCCCTCCCGTCCCAATGCTATGACCAAGTATGTCGATTGGAGCTTTGTCTCATCGACCATAGTGGGGGGGACGTCCCAACCCATTGGCTAGCCTTGTAACTCGAGTCGACAAGGGCTTGGTTGAGAAGCTTGGTGAACCATGGGAAGTGATATCGGTTGATCCAGAATTGGGGTCTTGCTAGGCATACTTGTTAAGTAATGCCATTTAAGTGCGTGTTTGGTTTCGGGCCCGAGAGGGTGAACTGTTGGTTGGAGGTTGTACCAAGTGGAGATTCTACGGACTTTACCTCTGCTAAGTTGACGGAGAGTCAACATTTGGAATGGAATGGACTCAACTGCTTGACCGTGGAAATTGGCTCCTGAGAGCCCCGTATCCTTACCTGTTTCTGTGTATTTTCCTGTATGAGCACTGTTCACTATACTTGCGCATATTCACTGTAGATAGAGAGGCTCGAAGAGGGTTCTCCGAACCCAGCTGCAAGGCTCTTGCCTAATGTGAGCCCTCGAGTAGTGATTCCTTGGGAATATGGTCTCCTGGTGAAAATTGCAACAGTGCAAGTGATTGATTGATTTACTTGCTTTTATATCTGAATTTACTGGCTTTCCTACTTGCTTGATTACGTGCTTGCATGCCTTTCCTTGGCCTCACTGAGCGTTAGCTCACCCCAATTTGTTTTCCTTAACAGGTCTTGAAGTGGGGTTCGTAGATCGAGGAATTAGTTACTTCTGTAGGGTTCTATACTTCCATCTGGAATTGAAATGTATCGTAAAGTTGTTGGACGATCTTATTTGAAGTTTATATAATTGTAATTTTGAAGATTTACTCTTATAGGTTAACTAGTATTTGGTTAAATGCTAAATAGGGTTTTAGGAATGATTTCATGCAATTATATTGTGGATTTTGTAGTGAGTCCTGGCGAGTTGGGCAGGCAACCCGCTGATACCCTTGGGTTCGCCCTTGGGAGAGGTGGGCTGTCACAGAAACTCCCTACCAATAATCTAATTTTTCAACAAAAATACCACAAGTCAACATTTCCAAACACAATTCCAATATTCTTAATGCATTTAAATCCACAAAACATCATCACAAGGCACAAAAATGGCAAGTTTACATGTACTCCCCTCTCCACACTTAAACTCCACATTGTCCTCAATGTGCAAAAAAGAAAAGAATAAAAGTAAGAACAATACTCTTCTACAAAACTTGCTCATATCCAAATCCAATGCCATGTGAGAAAGTTCCAACCAATGTCCAATCCACAAAATCCTAATATACAAAAAAAAAAAGAAACATAAAAATAACATAACAAAAGATGTGAAAGTAAGTTGTAAGGTTGCCCATTCTAGAAGCGTTTCCATAGTCTCTGTAGACATCTTCTCGTCCATTTCCATGACATGTAAGTGCCATTGTACTACCAATGTGTATAATGATGCTAGAGGATGCAAATGGTTTGAGTAACTTGAAGAAAAACCCTCAAAATCAACCCCAAAATGACAAAAATCAGCTTAGCTTTGATCTTATTTTTGAACAAAAATCCCTCCAAAAAGTTGTTTTTGAAGTGAAATTTTTGAGGGGTTTTGATCAAAAAATGTTTTGGGATGAATTGATGGTGAAAAATAGTAAAAGAAATGGTTAGAATTGTAGATGAGTACAGGAGGGGTTTGGGTTCTCAGATCCGAGGGAAGAAGAACAGAAGAAATGAAAAAGAAAAGCCTTTGGATCGCTAACGAGGTTTTACCATACACCAAATTTTAATTATAAACCTAAACAACCCCGTTTACTGCAAGTATACAGATCGTTTATTGAGTATAGGGTAGTATAGGTGTCGATCCCATAGGGAAGAATGTCAAATATCAGTGATTTTCGAACTCCTCTATTATTTAGACTATCAAAAACATGTAAATTTATACTACAATCATAAAATAAAATAAGTAAAAACAGCAGTTGAAAGATCCAAGAGCTATGGAATTCCTTACTACTCTTGCAAATGACGCTACCGGTTGAATTAATGTTATTAGTTTGGCTAAGCATAGCGTAATTTCCTAATGCATGTGAAACATACTTTCGTAGTGAATCATCTATACTTATAGCTAAACCATACCTACACTTGTGGTTATGGAATTAACTACAAGCTCATTTGCTCTATGAAATTACATGAAATAAATCATTAAAGCCACAAAAGCGTCCCCTTGCACATGTGAGTGACTTCCTAGGTTTAGCACTTCATGAACTAGTGTCAAATTCTCATTTTCATTTAAACTTAACACCTTGAGATGATCACAATTAATGGCCGGTTAATCATGATTATAAAAGCCAAAGTACTAAATACTTACTCAAAATAATAGTATCAAGCAACTAAGTAAACAACACAAACAAGATGTCGAAAGTTCATCCATAACTCAAGGCATAAACTTTAACTAAACATACTTGAATTATACTATAACTACACTACTAACTATACTAAGCTAATGAACTAGTAAAGACTACATTTTTGTAGTGATTCTAGCCTTCTCTCTCTCATCCAATTGTCTCAAAATGTCTACAAGAGGCCCAATTTATAGAAGATGTCATCCAAAGCATCCAAAACTTCCTCATGTGAACACAAGATAAGTTTAAGGTTCAAAAGTCAAGAAAAATGGCTTCAATGAATCTTCCTTCTTGAAATGTCTTCAAAGTGTCTTCATGCATTTAATCATTGAATTCCAACCTCAAATGAGTTGTAAAGTTGATGCAAATTATGTTTTGGATTTGCTATAAGTTGCTTCTTCAACTTTCCAAGATTCTTCACGCAATTTGCAGCTGAAATTCGTCTGAAAATTGAGCTGGAAGTGAGTTGGAATTCGGCTGCAACTTGATTCCATCACTGTCATGGATCTGCAAGGTAGAGGCTCACGGATCACATCGTGGATCCGGTCCCCTACTTCTTCTGAGAGGGATTCGTGAGCTGCTTGATTTTTCCAATTGGCACGTCACGTTTCTGGGTCGCGAATCTTCTTCAGAGTTGCAAAATCTGAATTTTTCTTAACGAAATTGAAGTGTTAGATCCTCCGACTTTTGACCCTTTAGTTCCTCGATAATTGAATTGCATTATACTCATTTTAATTTTGAACTTCATCAATTTCAGATATTTCAATTTTCCAACTTTTCGTCCAAGCTTCTTTGCAAATATCTTCTCATTTTCACCTCATTTGATGATTGAACCATTAATCCTACAAAAACATGAAGTTTTCACCACTTTAATCCATAGAATTGCATTTTTCCTATTTAAACCATAAAATGCAAAACTTCACTAAAAACCCTAGCTAATTAGCCATTAAAACAGCTAAAACACACAAAAACTAAATAAATAATCCTACTTCAAGCATACAAAATAAACACTTATCAAATTCCCCCACACTTGAATCATTGCTTGTCCTCAAGCAATAAGAAATACAAACCAACAATGATCCAAATATATGTGCACCTTTTGAATTCAATTTCCCAAAACAAGGTAGATAACTATTTTGCAACCATTTATTAAGCCGCAAGTACTCATAATATCAAGTAAAAGAGAGTAATTATACCATAACTTCAACTAGTTCTGTGACGGCCCCACTTCTCCTTTCTCCACCAAACCCCCTTCGGGCCCGACTCCACACATAGTTTGTCACATAATTTGTTCACATAAGTGATCACATAGTTTGTCACATAATTTCTGTTTTGCTCTCCAGAATGGACAAGCCCTTACGTCAAGTCCAGAGCACACATCACATCACATAATATTCCCTATGGCTAGTACCATTCTCCTCGGCCTAGGTCTCGTCTACAGCACGAGTCGAACGACTTGCCGATAGGTCTTGGGAATTCCCAAACTTTTCATGCACACACAATTCACATCAACACTCTTAAATCACATCATAACAATCTTACAAATTTTCCACTCAAATAGGAGTAAGTACGATAAAGTACACACCACTCTATTTGATGGATAAAAGAAATCGTATTTTCACATCAAATCACTTAACTACACATAATTCGAATCAGATTCACATAAGCACATAACAGGCATGGAAACTCACCAAAATATCAAGGTTCGGACTCCAAATTTGGCTTAGTTTCAAAGTCTTCAGTACTTCCTAAAATGAATAAGGAGAATTGATAAGTTTCACTTTCTCATTTAAAAATCAAGTCTAAATACTCTTATTCCTTCATGTAATCAAGGTCTTTCCAAAATCCCCTTGAAAACAATAATCATCTCGAATGATAAAATATCATACATGATTCTTTTCAAAAAGTGCCATATTAATTAAAGTAAAGTGCTCCATCGATATACTTCCTAGACACTATTCCCCAAATCCACTTTAATGCAAAACTTATGTGAGACTTATCAGATCAAAATTACTCTTCCAGGTCTAACTCAAACTTTAAAATAAATCCTACCAAGTCTTTATACATATACAAAATTCATGAAAATTAACTAAAGTATTTCAAAACTTCCAAGTCTAACCAATTGTCACTTTTTATCCAAAAGTTCATGGAAAAGCTTTACTTTTCTTTATTTAAAATCCATGTTTTTAATCCACATAAACAAATACTCACAAATGAGCATATTACATATCTACTTAAGCAAAATCTCTTCAAGAAATATCACAAGATTTCGAAATCAAACATCCAAAAATTGCCAAGCATAGGTTCGGCCATCTCACATGCTTTTCCTTCAAGATTTTCAACAACAAAATCTATTTTCTAACCATAAAATAAACTAATTTCACAAATATTAACCAAGCCACAGTCAGTCCCTCAAGTCCGCTACCTAAAGGCCATCTCAAGTCCGCTACCTAGGTTGGGATTTCAAGAGCCCAACTCAACATTCCAAATATAGCATTTCTTAATAGAATAAACCATGGATCTATCTTGTTTAACACTAAATAGAGTTAGATTCACAAGATTCAAGATTTATACCTTCAGATTTGACTAGATCTGACAAGATCAATCAAAGCCTTGTGAGATCTTCTCAAGGATGACACTCCCAAGCTTAGCAACCCTGAAAGCTCCAACCTTAACTCGAGATCTTCTTGCCTTGAAGATGATTTTCCAACAACTAGCTCTAGAACAAGAACAATACAACTCACCCAATCTTTTCCTTCCTTTCTTCTCCCTCTCTCACTTTGGCCCACCCCCTTCTCTCACACTCTCTCTCTTGGCTGCTATGGAGGAAGAAGAAACAAAGTTGAGATCTTCAACAAAGCCTTGAAGCTTCAAGAAAGTTGAGGAAGAAGAAATGGAAGAAGCAAGAATGGCAACCCTCTCTTTCTCCCTCTCTCTAACTCTCGGCTCTCTCTCTCTCTAAAGTTCCCAAGGGTGGCTGCAAATGAAGCTTCAAGAAACAAGGAAGAAGCCTTTAAGGAGACAAAAAGTGGTTCTTTCCACAATTTAAGCAAAAGTGGCCAAAAGACTACTTTTTGTCGCGTCGAAACGCGACAGTCCAAATTTTACTGTATTGACTCATTTCAAAACTATTCAACCTTAAATATATCTCTATGTTATTTCCACATATGCTCAGTTTCAACTTAAAGTCACTATTCACACTTCGATACAAGATTAAACACTTAAAATGGCCAAAACCACACACCGGCAAATAATTCATGAAAAATTCTCTAAATTCGGAAATAATCACACAAAATATAAGTTCAGTCATATTTTAACAATTAAACACAATTAAAACATTATTATGCATTTTGAAAATAAAATTAAAACTTTGAGGCCCTCACAAGTTCAATTCAACTTCTCATTCCTCACCCAATTTCACATGCACAGTGAATCATATAGTCAATAAAATGCTTCCTAAACCTATGATCATCTTTAGAAAGGGATTTATTCATTTAACATATCTAACATCTATTCAAATTGTGAAAGTGCCTTTTGACGAGAAGATCGACATTTGTAGATGAGGATCCCCTTCTTACTCAACACTTCACTTATTAAAGTTACTTCGCTTACTCTTTATTCAAGTACCGTTCTTACTTCGCCTACTCAAAATGAAAATGCAACATTTGTAACAGCTCAAATGAGCATCAATCAAGCTTTTCAATCATTTTACATATGCTCATGCACAAAGTTCATGCTAATAATATGTTTAGCACTTTGTTGAGAATTGTGTGCCCTTTAAACTTAAAAATGAGATTAAACTTCCCTTTTTCACCTCTTTTCACCACATCCTTCATGTTGCGACACATACAACCCACATTAACACGCTAACAATTAAAAAAAATCAAGACAAGCATAAAAATACTTAAAACACTTAAAGCAATTAAACCATTGGTTTGCCTCCCAACAAGTGATTCTTTATAATCATTAGTTTGACTATTATCGGCTTATGTTTAAGGCGGCTTTCTTAAAGAATAATCAACTTTAGACATGGTGGATAAAGAAAAGGTGATTCCATAGCAAGAACCACAAATCCAAATGATGAGAGAGATGGAAGAGGCTTATCAATCTCAAGCAATTCATACGTATTACCTTGGATTTGCAATACTTGAGACGATACCAAAGGCATGTCATTGAGACTTTCTTGGGCAATAATACCCTTAGAACCTACACTTTTGAAACACTCCTCAAAGGGATTAAAAATGAATCATCCACAATTTCTTCTTGGGGTTCAAGGTTAGTTCCAAAGATATCATCAATTGAAGTAGATATTTTCTCATTAAAACAAGTAAGATCATCCTTAACATCAAAATGCAATCAATTTTCACATGCAACATCCCAATCATTCTTAGTAGGGTCAACTTGCATATTAATTGACAAAGTAACTTTATACATAGTATGCAATTGATCTTGTATTCTATCACAATATATTCTATCACAATAAGAAGCTAATTCATCTATCCTATCCTCAACCCTATCAAAACAATTGGAAATCACATTTGTTAGCCTTTCTATAGTCAAATCTATTTGATTAGCAAATTTTTCCATAGCAAGCTCCCAAGATGGTTTAAACTCAAATTGGACACATTAAGGTTGATAATTATGATAAAAACACGAAGAATTCATATACATGCATTGATCATCCCAACCATAGGCATCTGAATTATCTTAATTAGCATCATATTAATTAAAACACGGATTGCAATACCCAAATTCATCATAGTACTCCACATTTTGTACTTGCATACATTCATACATTGCATGACAACCTTCACACAAATCACAAATCATATGATAAGAATTAAAAGTATTAACATTCCTCTTTCGCTCAGTCATATTGGCAATGGTGTCCAATTGCACTTTAGTGTTATATAATCAAGTTTAGCCTTTAAACTCTTTAAACCATCTTCAAATGACATACCTTCAAACTCATATTTGTTATTTCTATGCATGGAGCTTTGCATGTAGTAATAATCCATCGGCAAAATTCCATTTCTCATACATTGTTCTCCAAATTGAACCATCCTTCTTGAGTACCTAAACATATTTTCAAACCAACTTAAAAGCACATTTAGTCAAGAAGAATAGGTGAGTAGACAGATACACAAAAAAAACACAAAAACATAAGACAAAAAAAACACAAGACTAACAACACTTAAAATATGCACAGGTAACTAGACTCAACAAACACACTAGACTTGAATTAGACAAAACATCAAACACAAGATAAGCAATAAATATAACTAAAATGTCTAAACTAATAAAGTTACTCTTCATGCCAATATTGTCACAAATCTTCCTGGCAACGGTGCCAAAAACTTGACATGCGTGAGGGCATGCATACACATTAAGCACAAATCATTAATTAAATTTTACATTTATAAATTTTAAAATACCCCAACACATGATTTTTTTTATGTATACAAGTTGTGATTGAGTATAGGGTATTAAGGATCGATCTCACAGGGAAAAATGGACAATTATTGGCACTACTAGAGCTTCTATATTGTGTAGATGATCAACAAATTGCTTAAAGTAAAGCTATGCTAAAATATGCAAGAAAATAATGAATAAAAACTCCTTAGGTCATGGAGTCCCTTACTACTCATGTAAGTGCAATTCTTGGATTAATGAACACTGCTACCTTGGCTAGTCATGACGTAATTTCCTAATATACGTGATGCCAGTTTTTGCCAGCGTATCAACCATACCTATAGCTAATATATACCTACTTTCGTGGTTATGAAGTTAACTAAAAGTTTATTAGCTCTACGAAATTACATGAACATATCACTAAAGTCACAAAGTTGTATCTCAACTTTTATGAGTGTATTCCCTAGGTCTAACACTTCTATGCACTAATGCTAAACTCTAATTTTCATTGCAAATCTAACACCTTTAGATTATCACAATCAATGGCCAATCAATCATGATTAGAAAAACAAAAGTGCTAAATAACTTGCTCAAAATAATAGCATCAAATATCCAAGAAATCAACACAAAATAATCATAGAAAGTTCAATCAAAACTACGGGAGAAAATTTTGAAACACATGATAAATAGAAGATCCAAACTTGTATTATAACCAAACAAGAAATCCAATACAAAAGAGAAAGTGATAAGAGAGATATCACCCTTGTCACATGAGATCGAACCCTACATCTTCACTCCTCGATCTTCATCCAGATCTAGCTATAAATAAGAGAGGATAGAACTAGACTATACTACCTAATCTATACTAAACTAGTCTAAACTAAAGAACTAAGAGAACTACATCTTTGGTAGTGTTCTTCTCCTCTCTAAAAGCCTCTTGATCCTGTTTTGAAGCTCATATATATAGAGAAATCCATCTGGAAGCAATAATGTTAGAGTTGCTCAATAATGTCCTCTATCTTGCTTTTCCAACATTGCTTGCTTTCTTAGATGGAATCAGCCGAAATCTTTTACAATAATGTCCTCAATCTTGCTTTTCCAACTTTGCTTGCTTTCTTGGATAAAATCAGCCGAAATCTTTTACAATAATGTCCTCAATCTTGCTTTTCCAACTTTGCTTGCTTTTTTGGATAAAATCAGCCGAAATCTTTTACCAAAATTTGTCAAAAAGTTGGTGTGAAAAGGTCACAACTTGCTTTGTAGCCAAAATATGGATCCAAGGGCTCGAATTTGAGTTTGGATCTACCTCTCGGATTAGATCTGACCTTGGGAATGGACCAAACTTGGATCCTGCTCCCCTGTTTTTTGCATCAAATTGAACTACAAATTTCTTCATCATGAGGGCCGAATTAGCACTTGTGCAAAACATGAAAGTTATAGATAATTGAGTTAACTTTCCAATCCATTAAGAATCATCTCAATTGAATCTTTTTCGACTGAGAAATATTT
The DNA here is from genome assembly GCA_013103745.1 of Gardenia jasminoides. NCBI lineage: Eukaryota > Viridiplantae > Streptophyta > Magnoliopsida > Gentianales > Rubiaceae > Gardenia > Gardenia jasminoides. The sequence goes on along the minus strand of CM023097.1, from coordinate 15,326,539 downwards.
AAAATACCTTCAGTTGGTCAGATCCTTTGTTTTCACTTTTCACAGCTTAAACGTATCTTTGAGATTGCAATTTGTGATAGGAAAACATGTTAACTGGATCTTAATTCTTCATAATAAATGTAGAGCTATGTCTTATCTTCAAAACACCATAAGAATCACCTCAATCCGATACATATAGCTCAAGTTATGATCAAAATACCAAAATAAACTGCCACTTTTTACTTGACTTGAACATGCTTACCTTTCACATTTGAATAGTTTGCACTTCATATCCAATTCAAATCATCAATAATCATCTTTGAATATATCAATTGTACCTCACTTGAACCGAATTGATGTGTAATGATCCAAAACTTACAAAAACACAAGATTTTATGTATTAAATCGCTCTTTTACATGTTTTGGCAATAAAATGATTCTTAAAGAAATAACCACCAAAATGGAGCCAAAAGTCCTCTTTTGATTCTAAAAACACACCAAAACTAAATAATTAAACTTATCCAAAATAACTAAAATAAACTCTTATCACTTATGCACTAACTAAATCTCAACCTGTTGCAACTGTGGATGTCAAGTCACAAGATGTATAGCAATATGCCAATAAGGTATGCTGATATACTATTTTACAAATACTTTCTAATGAATTATTTGATGTGTACTGTAGTTGCAAGAAGTCAGGATAATTTGGGAAGTCTTGTTAACAAAGTTTACCATTGAAGATGCAACCAAACAAAATTTCATTGTAGGAAAGTACAACCAATGATAGATGACTGATGACAAGGAAATGAAAGTTCAAATCATAGAGTACCAAATGATACTGAAGGATCTGGAAAATGAAGATATTAAGCTGCCCGAGAAATTTACTATAGGCATGCTAATTGAAAATCTGCCCGAGTCATAAGCTGACAACAAAAATAATTTGAAGCATAAGCAGAAGAATTATACCAAGGATGAGCGCATGAAACACATCTTGATTGAAGATTCAAATAGGATAGAGTTAAGAGCTGTGAAAGTTAAGGAGATGAGTCTCAAAGCTAATTTGGTATAGAACAACAATAAGAGGTACGCTAATAAGTCCTAAAATAACAAGTCTAAAAATCCCAATTACAAGCCCAACAATCCCAACTTTAAGAAAAAGAAAGACAATTGCTATTATTGTGGGAAATCAGTATACCATGCTGTTAAATGTAGACACAACAAACGTGACAAAGCAAATGCTAGTCCTCCTATGGCTAATCTTATCAAAGGAGATGAAATAATTGCTGCAATCATCTCTCAAATGAACATTGTAGCCAATGTGAAAGACTGGATGGTAGATTATGGGGTATTCCAATGGAAAATTAGAAATCAAGAAAAGAAAAAGTAACTGAACCTGACCCATTGAATCATAACCTTATTCATTATTCTGATATGAAAATCTGATAGAGATGAAATTGGAAGAGTTAATCCTTTTTTTATTTCATTTCATTTATTTGACTCCGCACGAATTTATTGATATTTCTAATTAAATCTTTTTTTTTCGAGATTGTCTATATTATATATAAGAATATATTCTTATTTAGTTCCTCCACAGGGATGGGTTTCTTTCAAGTTACAAGATAGGAGACTTTTCCACTCTCTCTTTGATTACATAGTTTCTAACTATATAAGTATGTATATTCATCAAATTGTGGTTTCATGTACCAAATGTTTTGCATCCGATATTTTTGTATGATGGATGCGAGAAACAAACTTTCATTTCTAGTCTTCTATTTCTATTATATTTATTTTATATTTATATTTATTTTATTAAATTAACAAAAAATAGAAATTCATTCTTTTTCTTTTTCAAAAGAGTTTTAGATTAATCTAAAGGAAAAATAGGTAGAACTAACAAAGAAAATGCTAAAGAAAATGAAAAAAGAAATTAATAAAAAACTTTAATTTATTAAAATAATCTCTAAATTTCTTTATTTTTCTCAATATCATGAACAAGATCTAATAACAACATTAATGGAACAAACGAGGGGTTAGGTTTGAGGGTCGATTGAGGATGAAAGAGGAGATTGGTTGTTCCTTGAATAGTTCTTTGAAAATACATCATCATCTGATTGACGAGTCATAATAAGACAATTCACAATTTATATACTTACTAAGTATGAATCTACTAATCTAGGAATAAAAAATTGAGTTATCTGGGCGACTTTATAGGCCAACAAATGAAGGATTTTTATCTTTGAAACCCATTGCATTGAGGTGGGGCAGTGCAAGAGAAATCATATAGAAGAGATTGGATGCCCTGAAAATGCTGTGAGGTGCTCGGAAATGGTCGAAGTAGTTGAATAGGAGGATCACTATAATTATAGCCCTTGGTAAAGTTACTAAAGACGCAAATGATTTATTTGATATTATGGATGACTAGTTACGTAGGGACTGTTTCGTTTTTGTATAAGTCCCTCTTCTATAAATTAATTGATATGAATTGACATTCATATTTATAAATTAGATCATTATCAAACTGAATGCAATCTATTTCTGTCCGTGAAGATCCCACCAGAGCGCCTTCTACTTCTAAAAGACCATGAATTAGATTCGAATCGTTCTCAATGAGCCCATAAGAAGTGATCCTATTTTTTTTATCGGGTCTGGGTAGAGACCAAAGATCTTGGGCGACTGATCCGGCAGAACAACTCAAAAGATAAAGAAGTATCGTCAATTTCTTCATTTTCGTTCCAAGTTTGAAGTACCATTTGTACAAAAAGAATGAGATATGTTAGTTACATTTATATATGACTCGAGATCTAGTGATATAACGCAGGGTTTTCCAAAAGTGGAACGAATATTAGAAGTGTGTTCAATTGATTCAATATCGATGAATCTACAAAAGAGGATTTGATGACAGAGCTAAAGCTGTCCAAACGAGTTCAAGTGATGAGCTTGTGGTTCCAAGTGGTCTTATCACTAGGAGTCGCGCTAAGAAGCTCAAAGAAGCAATGCAAGCTTTGGTTCGTGTTGTTCAAGACCAAGTTGGCAATCCAAGTGAAGAAGATCAAAGACTTGTTACCCTTCTTCAAATTGAAGACCAAGATAAAGAATCTTAAATGTTGCTTGGATTTGCTTAAAGTCTTCAACTCGGTTTTAGTTGTTAGTCGTTTGAGTGTTAATTGTTATTCGGCCAGCTTACTTCTTGGGAGGGCCGAATGCTGTTTTTCTTTGAAAGTTAATTAGTTTTAGTTAAGATTATTTGATTAAATAAAGCTAGTCATGTTGACCATTAGTAGCCGTTTAGGTTAAGTCTTAACTAGGGTTAGTTGATCACCTTAAGTGATTCCAACTAGGGCTAGGATTTACGTCGTTTTTCTAACCCAGCTAGGGTTCGGTTTTTGTCATTTGTAAGACTACAAATAGCCCCTTCAATGTCCGAAATTATTCAGCATATTTTCAATAAAGATTTTCCAGCAAAACCATGTGTTTGCGACTTCTCTTTCTAAGAGATCCTTTCTTGAATACTTGAGAGATTAGCTTGAGTGTTCTTGGACTTATCAATCAAAAATCACACTTGATTGTGGCATCTTCTACCAAATCCTTGTTTCACTAAATCAAGCAATCGTGGGTTGAGATTAAGTTCGTAGGTTTGTGATTCATTGATTTGGAACTTAAGGATTTTCCGCACCTTAACTTGATTCTTCATCTAGATCTGGGGCTGTGTGGGACACGAGTTCAGGCCTTCTAGGTGGGTTCATATCAGCTTGGTATCAGAGCTAGTTTGACGGTATCAAGTATATCCCTTCCATGTCTTTTATTCATTGTTTATTTCGTGTTCTTGAAGTCTTGTCAAATCTGTCCATGCCTTGTTTCTTTTTGTCGTCCTTGTTCTTGCTGTCCATCTTGTTTTCTTGTGTCTTGTTGTCCATTTACTCCTTGCTTGTTCCATTCAGATTGCTTGTCCGTGGTTTGAGTCTTTGTCATCCTACCAAAAAAAAAAAACAGCCGTTAGTTTTCCTTGTTCATCCGCTAGGGTTTCTGTCTTGTGAAATTGTTTGCTGTCCGGCTTTAGTTGCTTGTTTTGTGCATTAATTCTATTGTAGTCCATCTTGTTTGTGCTGCATTCATGTCTTTCTAATCTGTTCTTGACCAAAAAAAAAAAAAAAGAAAACAAAAGAACGAAAGAAAGCTGCTGTTTGCAATTCTTGAAAACCTGGAAAATGTTTCTTGAAGCTGTCCAGTTTTATTGTCCTGGTTTCTTGAATTATTTGGCTGAACTTTTCCTCCAGAATTTGCAATCCGTAACTGCCTTGAAACCTTCTTGAAAGCTGTACTTAAATCTGGAATCTTTCTCCCAAGTTTCTTGAACAAACAAGCGTTCTTGAAACCTAGAAATTCTGGAAAAGAAAAAAACCGAAGCTGTTTGTTTCCTTTGGATCGTTCAACAATTCTCTTGTTGATCCGAAATTCAATAGCAAATCTGCAGCTTGGTGTTTAAGAAACCTCCAAATCAGTTGCTCGACCAAATCCAAACAAGCAATTTCCAAACCAGTTTGTTCTTATCCAACCAGAATTTGGAAACTCCAGGTCACCACCTGATCTGCAGCATCCTCATGTTTCCAAAGACGAACCTTAATCCGTTTGGGAAAGCTGGTGGAGCAATTTGGGTAGTTTCCTAAAACTATTCTTGGAGTCTTGCCATTGGAAACCTTATCCAAACCAGCCAAGAACATTCCAAAAATCAAAAATTCTTGTTTTCTAATTTGAACATTCTTCTCGAAGCTAGTTTTGAAAGTTCCTTCTAACTGAACCAAGACCAATTTGGACCAGTTACAACCTGAGTTTTGAGCAGCACAAACCTGTCTTTAAGCACCCAAATTCAAGTCCGAAACTCAAGCCAAAACAGGTCTAGATTCACGTTTACTTTTGGTCAAAATCTGTTGTGTTTTTCTTGAGTCAATCTTGAAAGTTAAACTTGGTCATTCAAGTCTTAAATTTCTAGATTTGATTTGTGTCATTCAAGTTACATTCTTGTCATATTCCTTGTGTCAATTTTCCAGATTTACGTTGTGTATTTATAGATCAATTCCAACCATACTTTTTTTGAGTCAAAATTCATTCAAAATTGTCTTAGTTCAAGTCCCAATCTCAACCCCAAGTGAATTTCCCTTCGACACCACATTCTTGTGAGATTATTGTGAGATAAGTCTTGAATATTTTGAGCAATTTCTGATTTCTTCAAGAGAGGAAATCAAGGATATAGAGAGTTGCATGTGAGACCATTGGAGTGTTTTAAAACATTTGAGTTATACACGAGGGTGATTGAAACACGTGAGGGAGCGTGTGAGGCTTTTACTTCTATTGTTTGCTAATTTTGCAGGTTTGAAACATGGCAACCAAGGAAGAAAGGACCAACGGAGATAAAATGACCATTGCTCAACTTGCCTTCCAAATGCAAGCCATGTTTGCTGAATCCCAAAGGAAATTTGAGCAAAAGCTTGAGTCCGTGCATGAACGTATTGACAATCTAGAATCTTCAAAGAGTTCCTCTAAGAAATCTAAGGGGAAGACTATATTGAATGAATCTAATGATTCAAATGCGGACATTGAGCAAGTGGAATTTGATGAAAGATCAAGAGAAAGAAGACCAAGGCCTAAACATGAAGATGACACCGTCAAAGGAGTAAAGCTGAAAATCCCTTCTTTCCAAGGTAAATCGGATCCCAAACCTTACTTGGAGTGGGAAAGAAAGATTGAAAAGGTCTTTGACTACCACCACTACTCCGAGATGCAAAAAGTGAAGCTTGCTATGGTAGAATTCACTGACTACGCAGCAATTTGGTGGGATCAACTTAGGGCCCGGCAAAGGAGGAATGAGGAGCCATCCATCCAAACTCGGGATGTTCTTAAAAGAATCATGAGAAAGTGCTTCATACTAGCCTACTATCATAGAGATTTGTACAACAAATTGCAAACTCTCACTCAATGTAGTATGACAGTGGAAGACTACTACAAGGAGATGGAGATGGCCATGATGAGGGCCGACATTCGTGAGGATTTGGAAGTGACTATGGCCTGATTTTTGAGAGGTTTAAGGTCTGATATTGCTGATATTGTTGAGCTACAACATTACCTTGACATGGGAGAGCTGTTGGAAAAAGCGATCAAGGTGGAAAGGAAGCTCAAGAGGAGGGGTACGACTTGCTCCAACTCCAACTTCCAATCTAGAAATTGGACAAATCAGACCATGAAGAGGGAAGAAAGGACCATGGCATCACCTAATGGTGGCAAGACAGCTGAACCTTTCAATGGAGGCTCAAAGCCGAATGTGAACTTCTTGAAACCAAGTGGAAAGGCTTCAAAATTCAATGCCAAAGGAGGTTTCAAACAAAATTCAGAGGAAAATAAGGCAATAAATAGGGATACTAAGTGTTTCAAATGCTAAGGTTTTGGCCACATTGCGTCCCAATGTCCCAACCAAAGAATTATGCTAGTGATGCAAAGTGGAGAAATCATGACTGATGAGGAAGAAGATAAGTATGAAGGGACGCCATCTCTTATTGAAGAAGAGGAAGAGGTGTTCATGGAGGAAGAGCCGACACCTAACAAGCTAGCTATAGTGGCTTGAAGAGCATTAGCTACACAAATGAGCCTAGAAGAGCAACAACGAGAGAACATCTTCTATACTAGATGTCACGTCCAAGAGAAAGTGCACAGCTTGGTGATTGATCCCGGGAGTTGTACTAATGTTGCTAGTGCCGTCATGGTGGATAAGCTGAAATTGCCAACGACTAACCATCCATATCCATACAAGCTGCAATGGCTCAACAATAGTGGAGAGGTATGTGTACTTAAACAAGTACTTGTTTCTTTCCACATTGGTCGACTTGTGGATGAAGTTCTTTGTGATGTAGTTCCTGTGACAGCCCCACCTCCCCCTAGGGCGTACCAAAGGGTTCGGTGGACCGCCTACCCAGCTCTCGCCGGGACTCACTACGAATTCCCAAATATCGATCCAAACATTCATTCGTAAAGTCATCAATAAAAGTTATTAAAATTACTAATAAACTCTCACAAAATACAAACCCCAAAATTTCATCAAAATTACATTGATAATAACTCATTGATAACAACTCCAAAGTACCATAAACCATCAAATTCATCCATTAATTTCAATCTTATACAAAATGAGGAAATCCTACAACAGTACTAACTTCCTCGATTCACGTGCCTCACCTCGAATCCTGTTAAGGAAAATAAATTGGGGTGAGCTAACGCTCAGTGAGGCCAAGAAAACATGCACAGGCAAACCAAAGCAGTTAAATAAAATTAATGAAACAGTAAAAGAGCCAATCAGTTAATAAAACATTTTAACAACACAATTTGAAGGATACAGTTGGCCGGCTCCACATTTCTGCAATTCTCTGCAATTATTTTCTTCACCAGCATTAATTCAAGCCACATGTTGACACTCTATCAACCACTCACTCTCACAGTCCATATTCATCACTTTTCTCACTCTCCCGTCTACTTACACCCCCTTGACTGGGCCCGAACTCCTAAATTTGAACAGTGTTTGGCAACCCACTATGAGTATGCCAAGTCGGTGGATTCATTCCAACCGACGTGCTTTAAACAGTAATAACCCATGGTTCACCCATCCCTTGCCCTAGCCCCTGTTGCCGGACAAGGTGAAGGGATCCCCGATGGGGTTTGGGCGTCCCCACAGTTATAAAACAATTCAATTCAAATAGTTCAAGCAGTCAGTCAATTAACATTTCAAGCAGTAGGACTCATTTAGAGGCAAATTTCAGTAAGGTGAGCGTGATAAAGTACACGCTCACAAGATCACACAAGCATGCTTTTCAAATTATTTACATCATTTAAAGCAATTAAACATGCACTTGAACACTCACCAAGTCAAAAGAGCAAATAATTGATCACACGAGCGGATTACACTTCTGCAGGTCCTTCCTTGAGGAAACTTTGATCACCTGAGGACAAGTTTTAATCACTAACCAGGCCAAGCAGTCGGTATGCCAAGCAGTGCATTTGAAGTTTAGATAACTAGTTCCACTAATTGGCACTTTCAAAGAAAATTCATAACTAAAGTTTTACACATCGGAATTGGGCAAGGCTTGAGCCGTTGGAAGCTAGATTCAACCCTCTAAAATTCGTGAGAAAACATCAAATGCAAATTAACAAAGCAGGGAAGTAAATTTTGGAGATTAAGTGGCTGCTGAGACAAAATCCAGGAAAACAGGCAGAATTTTCAGACACCTTTCAAGAATCACTGTAGCTCGTAGGAATGGATTTAGTGTGCAAGGGTTGTACCGTTAGAAAGCTCTTCGAGTCTATTTTCAAATGCCGCTGACGGCACTTAATTTTGACTCTCGATCACGAAATGACAGTCGTTAGAACAGAACAGTGATGAATCAAAGGCTACCAACAACAACCTTCCAAGTGAGGTTTCAAGATTCATCCTCTAAGAGCAAAATCAAAGGCTAGATCTTCAAGATCAAGAGATTACCTCAAGCCTAGTGGTTGTTCCAAGATTAGAGTTTCCAAAAGTCACCACCAAGAGTTCTTCCTCCTCCAAGAATTCGGCTAGCCTTAGGTGAGAGAGTGTGAGTTCCTCAAGCTTCCAAGACAAGAGTTGAAAAGGAGGAAAGTTGGATCAAACCTTGAGAGAGAAAGAGCAAGGGTGGCCAGCTCTTGAGGGAAAGAAAATGGAGAAGTTTTAAGTTGTTGATGAATTTGATTCTCTTGAGGAGAAATGGAGAGGGTGGGCAAGGGAGAAGAAATGGAGTAATGGGAAGCTTAGTGAGATGGGTTTCCTTAGTTCTAGGACTTAAGAAGTGATGGTGAGAGAATGTGATGTCATGAAGTGATGGGAGAGAAGTTTTGTCTCCAAGTGGGATGTGATAGGAAAGAGAGGGAAATTGGTTGTTAGCCTCTACTAATTTAAGTGATTAGTGAATTTAAAATAAGTGACATAGGTTTTCAAACTCGAACAAATGAAGTGGGTGTACTAAGAATCGAGTAGGTGTAATTTGTGTCGCAGGCATAACGAGTCAATTACTCACACTTAAAGTCTAAACCTAGGATTCGATTGCAGAACTCAAGGATACCATATTTAATCAGTCCCGCAAGGAAATAAAGAACGAGACATGCACATAATATATTTCCGCCTTGAAAATTTTAAAATAAAGCAATCGAATGGGGAATTTTGGTAAAATAAGTGAAATATATCTAAAATGGCATAAAATTAATTTTTAACATTAAAAGAAATACGAGTCCTCACAGTTCCTATGAAAGCTGCCCATATCATTCTTGGTCATCCATGGCAATTTGATAGGAAAGTTAGTTGGGACGGATTCATTAACAAGTATTCTTTCTCTTATGGTAATAAGAAGGTTGTCCTTGTATCTCTAACACCGCAACAAGTGTACAAGGATCAAGCTAGCCTTCAAAAGGAATTTGAACTTGAGCTTGAGAAGAAAAAGGAGAGAGAAAGCCGTGAGTTAGTGAAAGAAAGAGGAAGCCATGAGATTGACAGGAAAAATCAGAATCAAATTCAGGGAAAAATAGGTGAGTTGGCCGAGGCAAAATTAACAACAAAAGGCAAAGAAGGCTCAACTATTGAGGTAAAAAAAGAGAGAAAACAAGTGATGATTGCAAAAACCAAAGATGTGAGTAAAGCCTTGTTTTCTACTAAACCTCTTCTACTACTTGTTGGTAAAGAGGTACTTGAAACTAACCAACTTGATGTTTCCTTGCCTAGTTGTATTGCTAACCTTTTGCAAGAATATCAAGATGTGTTCCCTGAGGATATACCTAGTGGTTTACCCCCTTAAGAGGAATCGAGCATCAAATTGACCTCATTCATGGGGCTTCACTGCCAAATAAACCACCATATAGGACCAATCTTGAGGAAACTAAGGAATTGGAATGCCAAGTAGGTGAACTTTTGACCAAAGGATGGGTGCGTGAATCACTTAGTCCTTGTGCTGTACCAGTCCTACTTGCGCCCAAGAAAGATGGAATGTGGAGGATGTGCACTGACTGTTGCGCAATAAATGCTATAACGGTTAAGTATCACCATCCTATACCTCGTTTAGATGATATGCTTGATGAATTGCATGGTGCTATCATATTTACTAAAATTGACCTTAAAAGTGGATATCATCAAATTAGAATGAAAGAAGGAGATGAATGGAAAACTGCATTTAAGACTAAGCATGGTTTGTATGAATGGTTAGTTATGTCTTTTGGTTTGACTAACGCACCTAGTACCTTCATGCATCTAATGAATCATGTCTTACGTGCATTCTTGGGTAAATTTGTTGTTGTCTACTTTGATGATATACTTATCTATAGTAGGATCTTAGAAAAGCATGTCATGCATGTACAAGTTGTTTTAGAGGTTCTTAGAAAGGAGCACTTGTATGCTAATCTTAAAAAGTGTACGTTTTGCACTAATGAGATTGTGTTCCTAGGATATGTTGTAAGTGCGCAAGGTATACATGTGGATCAAGACAAAGTGAAGGCCATTCTTGACTGGCCAGTTCCTACTTTAGTAAGTGAAGTGAGGAGTCTCCATAGTTTAGCCAGTTTTTATCGTTGCTTTGTCAAGGATTTTTCTACACTTGCTACACCACTCACATCCATCATCAAGAAGAACCAAGCTTTCCATTAGGGAGATGAACAATCTAAGTCTTTCCAATTACTTAAGGACAAACTCACACATGCATCTGTACTTAGTTTACCTAATTTTGATAGAACTTTTGAAGTTAAGTGTGATGCCTCTGGTATAGGTGTTGGGGCTGCGTTACTTCAAGAAGGCAAGCCAATTGCATACTTCAGTGAGAAGCTTAATGGTGCTTCATTGAACTACTTAACGTATGACAAAGAGCTCTATGCACTAGTTAGAGCTTTGCAAACTTGGCAGCACTATCTAAGGCCCAAGAAGTTTGTTTTGCATACTGATCATGAGTCGCTTAAGCATCTTAAGACTCAAACCAAGTTGAGCAAGCCACATGCAAGATGGGCAGCATTCATTGATACCTTTCCCTTTGTGATCAAGTATAAAACTGGCAAGAGCAACATAGTGGCTAATGCTTTATCAAGAAGGTATACTCTTATCACTACTCTTGAAGCTAAATTGCTAGGTTTTGAATTGATTGGAGTTCTTACGCTAACGATCCAGATTTTGGAGAAATCTTTGTGTCTCTTCCACGACAAAGTCGTGAGAATTTTACTTTGTCCCAGGGGTATTTGTACTATAAAGACAAGTTGTGCATTCCTAGCTACTCTTTGTGTGAGTTACTTGTCAAGGAAGCACATGGTGGAGGATTAATAGGACACTTTGAAGTTTTTAAGACACTGTCTATACTCCAAGAGCATTTTCATTGGCCAAGGATGAGGTGAGACGTGGAGAGAGCCATACAAAGGTGTGTGACTTATCATCTTGCCAAGTCTAAGGTAAATCCCTATGAACTTTACACTCCATTGCCTATCCCTAGTCTTCTGGGTGGATCTTTCTATGGATTTTGTCCTAGGTTTACCTAGGACTAGATATGGCCATGACTCAATCTATGTGGTTGTTGATAGATTCTTTAAAGTGGCACATTTTATTCCATGTCATAAATTTGATGATGCTAAGCATGTTGCTACTTTGTTCTTTAAAGAAATTGTTAGATTGCATGGAATGCCTCGTACCATTGTTTCTGATAGAGATGTTAAGTTCCTTAGTTATTTTTGGAAGTCTTTGTGGAGTAAACTATGAACTAAGCTCTTATTCTCTACTTCTAGCCATCCTCAAACAGGTGGTCAAACTGAGATAGTTAATAGGACACTCTCTACCTTATTACGTGCTTTAATTAAAAAGAATCTTAAATAATGGGAAGATTGCTTGCCACATGTTGAATTTTCCTACAATCGTACAATTCATAGTGCCACACACTATTCACCTTTTGAAGTTTTCTATGGTTTTAATCCGCTTACACCATTGGATTTGTCTCCTTTACCTTTACCTCAACAAACTAACATGGATGGTCTAAAATGAGCTAAATTCGTTTGAGAGTTACACGCAAAGGGATAATATAGAGAAGAGGACACTTCAATATGTCTAAAGTGCAAACAAAGGTCGTCGAAAGATGGTCTTTGAACTAGGTGATTGGGTATGGCTGCACATGCGCAAGGAGAGGTTCCTTAGCAAAGGTGTAATAAGTTGATGCCTCGAGGAGATGGTCCATTCCAAGTTGTGGAGCGCATCAATGACAATTCCTACAAGCTGGATTTACCAGGTGAGTATGGTGTGCATGCCACTTTCAGTGTCGCTGACTTGAGTCCTTATCTTGCAGGTGATGAGCTTGTCCTTCAAGAGAAGGGGAATGGTGATGGAGCTAAAGCTGTCCAAATGAGTTCAAGTGATGAGCTTGTGGTTCCAAGTGGTCCATCACTAGGAGTCGCACTAGAAGCTCAAAGAAGCAATGCAAGCTTTGGTTCGTGTTGTTCAAGACCAAGTTGGCAATCCAAGTGACGAAGATCAAAGACTTTTACCCTTCTCCAAATTGAAGACCAAGATGAAAAATCTTAAATGTTGCTTGGATTTGCCTAAAGTCTTCAACTTGGTTTTTAGTTGTTAGTCATTTGAGTGTTAATTGTTATTCGGCCAGCTCACTTCTTGGGGTGAGGGCCAAATGCTGTTTTTCTTTGAAAGTTAATTAGTTTTAGTTAAGATTATTTGATTAAATAAGGCTGGTCATGTTGACCATTAGTAGCCATTTAGGTTAAGTCTTAACTAGGGTTAGTTAATCACCTTAAGTGATTCCAACTAGGGCTAGGATTTGTGTCGTTTTTCCAACCCAACTAGGGTTCGATTTTTGTCATTTGTAAGGCTATAAATAGCCCCTTCAAGGTCTGAAATTATTTAGCATATTTTCAATAAAGATTTCTAGCAAAACTGTGTGTTTGCAACTTCTCTTTCTAAGAGATCCTTTCTTGAATACTTAAGAGATTAGCTTGAGTGTTCTTGGACTTATCAATTAAGAATCACACTTGATTGTGGCATCTTCTACCAAATCCTTGGTTCACTAAATCAAGTAATCGTGGGTTGAGATTAAGTTCGTAGGTTCACGATTCATTGGTTTGGGAGTTAAGGATTTTCCGCACTTAACTTGATTCTTCGTCTAGATCTAGGGTTGTGTGGGATACGAATTCAGGCCTTCTAGGTAGGTTCGTATCAGGATTGAGGGTTGGAACAAACGTACAACAAGAATTCTTAGAACTCCTTGGGGATTCTTGATTAGTGCTGAACAAACTATAGTACAAAGTCATGGTTGCAGGAGCCTATTCATCGCGTATAGACTTTAGAGGCATCATGGCATAAATGTCGATTCGAACATATTTAAGTAATTGTCGTTTTGTAAGGCCATAATGAAAATGCAACTTTTGTTTTTCTTCTATTCGAATACGACATTGAGATTTTTTTTCGAAACGTGATTGGTTGCAAAGATCATTTCTAGCTCTAGGCATTTTATTAGTTAGTCCTTGACAGGTGTCGAGCCTGTGCAATAATAATCAATAGACCTAACTGCCAATGAAATCAACCAAAATCCAATTCCAAGTACTGGAGCAGGGACTCCGAATGTGCAATGGGTTACTTGCTTCACCCTGAGTCCAAGGTGTATGCTTGATCCGATATACCAGAATTAATTAACTTGCGTATAGTGGCAAATAGGTCGTCTCCACAGGGACTGGGGAAAATTAGCTACTTTTTCAGTTGCAAGAAATGGGGGAATTTTGAGAATTAAATGCTAACAAAATAATCAACTGTAAAAATTAATTAAGAGAGATAACTAATGGAAAAAACTCTAGCCAAGGATACACTTCAGAAATGGTTCAAATAACTAATCATTGATGCAAATATAATTCCAACACTCATCGAAAAATAGGTTTTTAATTGCCGATTGTAACAGCCCCACCTCTCCCAAGGGCGAACCCAAGGGTATCAGCGGACTGCTGCCCAGCTCTCGCCGGGACTCACTACAAATTTCCAAATAATAAACCAAACATTCATTCGTAAAGTCATCAACATAAGATATTAAAATTTCTAATAAACTCTTACAAAATACAAACCCCAAAATCTCATCAAAATTATATTAACAAAAACTCCAAAATTCCATAAACCATCAAATTCATCTATTAATTTCAATCTTATACAAAATGAGGAAATCCTATAAAGTACTAACTTCCTCGATTCACGTCCTCCTCAAACCATTAAGGAAAAACAATTGGGATGAGCTAACGCCGGTGAGGCCAAGAAAACATGCACAAACTCAAAGCAATTAAATCAATTAATAAAACAATAAAAGAGCTAAACAGTGAATTTAGCAATAAAGCTTTTAAACGATACAATTTAAAGGATACAGGCTCCACGCTTTCAAATCTCGTAGTTACTTTCTCCGCTTCACAAGTATCAATTTCGCCATACGCTTGACACTCACAACCACTCACTCTCACAATATTCATCACTTTTCTCCCTCTCCGCTACTTACACCCCTTGACCGGGCGAACTCCTAAATTTGAAAAGTGTTTGCAACCCACTATGAGTATGCCAAGTCGGTGGACTCATTCCAACCGACGATTTTAAACAAGAAAAACCCATGAGTTTCCCAACCCTTCTAGCCCCCTGGGACAAGGCGAGGATCCCGATGGGGTTTGGGCCCCACAATTTAAACAATTTCAACAATTCAATCAAGTCAAGCAATTGAACAAGAAACCGTTTAAACGCTCATTTTGAGACAATTCAAGAAGGTGAGCGCGATAAAGTACACGCTCACCAGTTCACACAGGCATGCTTTTCAAAATTATTTACATCACTTAAAGCAATTAAACATGCACTTGATCACTCACCGACAAAGTAGGGGTCGGAGTCCAAGTTTTGATCAGTTGCAAATTCAGCACTTTGCCCTAAAATAATTAAAAGAGAACAAAAATGAGTTTTCCTAATCGATGGTGAAGTTTAAAGCAAAAAGTCGAAAGTTCGACAATTTTCCTAGTTGAGCTGAAAACTTTGAAAAATCATAACTCAAGTTTTACAAGTCGGAATTCTGCTCATTTGGTACCGTTGGAAACCTCTTTAAAAGCTCTAAAACTTTTCAGAAGACATCAAATTAAAATTATGGACGAAATTCACCCAGATTTCAGTTGAACATTCAGCTACAGTAAGTCGACAGTGTCCGTCAGGCTGGTTATCCAGCACATTTTGAAAATCCGCCAAAAATTACAGAAAATTAATTAACCTCTGAAATTTATACACAATATAGTCCTACATATGAAGTTTCAACAGCCACTGACGGAACTCAATTCCGACATCCGAGCATGAAATTACAACAGTGCAAACAGAGGCCACTCAAAATTCTGCAGTTCTGGGATTTCGAAAATACAGGACAGCTTTCAAGTTGCTATTTGAGTGACGAATTCAAGTCCAAAAATTACCAAATTTGGTACACCAAAACTAACATATATAGGCTAGGTTCACACAAAATTTCATCCATAAATTCAAGCAAATGAATGTCAAACCGAAATGAACTCAAACAGTGTTCAAAGCTGGGGAAGATTTTCCAGATTAGAGAGGCAGTTTTGAAACATCATTTGAGCAATGAAATGGTACTGGAAAAACACCAAATTTTGCAGACAACAACCTCAGTATATGAGCTATATCTGTACCAAAATTTAGCTAAAAATTCGCATGGGAAGGCAGTGTTCAAAGCAACTAATATCAGGGCAGCAAGGTTCGATAAATCTGGAAACTGTTTTCCAGATTTTAACTTCATTTTTCATGCGATTTTTGACACACCAAATGGAATGATTTTTGCAGCAAGGTTTACACACATATAGACCAACATTTCAGCTCTCAAAATGGCCAAGAAACTCACGAAAATCAGTAGCTAAAACAGGGCATGAAATCAGCAAAATAAACCGGCAGCACTTCAAATTTTTCTTCAACTCAAGCTTCACATTTCTTCCTAACTTTCTAACTTCCATGAATCCAACTCAACTCACCCCATCACACACACCCACCTCATAGCAGCCAACAACAAGAAAGGTGGGAATTCATAGAGCCCACTTCAACAACCCAAATAACAATAATAGCAACTAAAGAACTAATAAAGCTTTAAGCATAACAGTAATTAACCTAAAAGACAAGAATTGGTTGGATGATTATACCTCTAATGGAAGAACTAGAAACCCTAAGTTGGAGATGATTTAGAAGGCACCAAGACCTCTTCCTCCTCCAAGATTTCAGCTAGCCTTAGGTGAGAAAGAGTGAGTTCCTCAAGCTTCCAAGACAAGAGTTGAAAACTACTCAAGGTTTCTTGGTGGATTTGGGTGGAGTTTTGGTAGTTTTGGAGATGAATTGAAGGGGAAAATGGGAAAGGGAAGGTGCGGCAGCTATGAGGGGGAAGAGAGAGATATTTTGTGTAATTGGTAAGGTGGAAAAGTCAAAGGAAGAAGAAATATAGGACTTTGCTTCATGGAGTCCAAAATCAACTTTAAATTTGTGATCCAAAGTGTTCCAATTGGAGTTTAATCCTAGTCAATCACTTCTAATTCCCCAATTAGCTTTTCTTAATCTACTAATGATCATTCTTATTCTCCGAATGTACATCACTCTCAGTCTGAATATTTGTCTCGAAAAACGTGCCCATTTTCTTTTTTCACAATTAAGTGCCAGAAAAATCAATTTGATGTTTAAAAATAGTTTTTAGAATAAAATGAGGTAATGTATAGTGTAAATGCAATTAAAATGATTTAAAACAATTAAACAAATATTCAGAGAAATTAAATAATTAATTAAATAAATAGGTCAAATAGAAATAAAATTTTCGGGTCCTTACACCGATACCATTGACTATTTCCTTAATTCAGAAATAACCCTAGGTACGACCCTAGGATTTAATTCCTTATTGCATTAAAAATTAGAGAAACCCTGTTCTAATTAATAAACACGCTACGAGGGTCCATTCAAATTAGATTGTATGTTTTCCTGACATAAACCCAATTATAACAGTTGCTACCAGGATTAGAGTAATCAAACAATTACGGATTCAACTACTCTAATTAGCAAATAAATCACGTGAATAACTAAACATTGCACACTTATTTAACCACACACAATCACCATAATCAATAAAGGCAAAAAATGTACAAATATCAATGAATAGGAGGAACGAGTAAAATAAATTAGATCTCATAGAAATAGATGAACCAAATCTTCAGTTGTTCCTTGACTAGAAAGATGAAATTAGCCACACATCACGTAGGGAATTCCACCAAAGTTTTTAAAAGAAAGTACCAGAACCATCTAATAATCTTTTCAAAGAAAATAGCGAAGGAAGGAAGAAAACAAGAAAGCTGTCCTCGGCCTTCTTCTCCTTCGTCCGAAGTCCTCTGAAGCCAAAAAGATAGGTAGGTCGCAACTACTAATCACCAAGGTACTAATATACTTCACGCGACCCACGTCCTTTTCTCATGAATGCACGTGACAGACCAAGAATACTAGTCTCCTTCGGATCCTCCTTTCCTTCGCTGGACCAAGTTACCAAATAAAAAAGAAAACCTAATCTATGTCAACTAGGAGACTTCCCTTAATTCTGTCTGCCTTGGAAAAAGGAAAACTCCAAATACTAATCAAATAGGAAAGCTCTAAAAAAAGTTAAACTCACAATTTCCTAATACAAATATTAAAGTAGAAAACTACTAAAAGTCAACTACTAAATAGGAAAACATAATAATCAACTCCAGCACATCTTAGATTTGGTATTCTTCAGTTTTTGGAACTTTCCCACGTGCTCTTGAAATCGCGGAAACCCGGACCTGGACATCTGATTTAGGCATGCCCACGCCTAACTATCAGGAAAGCTTTTGGAATTACATCTTTTCAACACAATTCCACCAATTTCTGCAATTAACCACCAATTAAACAAATTCAGCAGAATCCATCAAATAATGCAATTTTTAGTCTAAATAATTAGGAAATATTAACCCAATAAATAACTAAAATTGCACCCTATCAGTCCTACTAAAACTCCCAGACTGCATATTTTTTTGAAATGAGATCCTTGGTAATGCGACATAAAGACTTCTTATTCTTATTTTGAATGAATTTAATTCTTTTTTCCATTTTATTTATTAAATTTTTATTTTTTAAAACCTAAACTAAAACAAAACTGAATTAAATGAAGCAAAGTTTATTGAAATAGCATGCTTGTGTACTATAAAAAAGAATGAGATGAATTGGATAAATATCCACACTCCATTCTATTTATTTTTCTATAATAGAAAAGGGTATTCCCTTCTTGATGATACGATCCTTGCCCTATCTCAGACGAGACTCGAACCACGCACGGACCACAGGATCTAGAAGATTGAAATCAAGTTTAGGCAGCGGAACCTAATTCAATCTTGGACAACTCAAGAACGAATTAAGTGGTAGATGACACCATAATCAAGGAGATGACTTGATTAATAAAGTCGAAGAACACTTAGAACCTCTAACGTGCTCAAGGGGTTGCTTCAAGAAGCATGAGAAAAACTCTCAATTTGCTGGAAAATTCAACTTCATTAACTAAATAAAAACGTGACTTAAGTAGCCTATTTATGGGCTTACAAACAAAACCCTACTACTACTAGGAAACATAAGAAAATGGCTAGCCAAAGAAACCCTATCCAAAGAAGGAAAAGACTGCTCCACGATTGTTGATCAGAAAACTTCAGCTTGTAAGGCGTGCCCACGACTAACTGGCACAAGTCGGATCAGAAGACTCTGGCTGACAAGGCGTGCCCATGGCTAACTGGCGCAAGTCTTCTGGTCTGTTTTATTAGGTAACGAACTCTACCCTTGGCTCTTCTAATGTGCAACATGCACTTAACCAATTAATCCCACTAATCAAAAGTTAAACTAAATGTAACACTATTCGGCCAACATTAGACATTAATCTAACATAAGCTAAACATGAAGAAAATAACAAGGAAATAACTTGGAACTCCGATTTGCATCACTTGACATAGTTGGAAGGTCTTATTCTTATAACTCAATAAATTAGAAATTGATGGCTTTTGGAAAAGGTGGATGACACCCTTTTATTTAATATTCTTTGAGGCATTATCAATTACGTAAAAATTTGAATAAATAGGATGCGATGGTCCAACCTCTGAGCTAAGCAAGCTCATAGCCATTTAATATGGATAGGAATTCCTTAAACTATTAGAATCTTAGTTAGTAACTATTACTTCTATCTATGCATAATCAATATGGATCTAGAAAAGAATAAAATAGAATTTCAAATAAATTATTAATTATTATAGAGCACAACAATTAATATAGCGATATAGAATTTTGATTTTTTATCACTCAATTAAATTCAAATTATCATCTACTATTAGACAGTAAATAGTTTTAGATAGTTAAATTAGTTAAAATTTTCATTTTTGAATTCAAATAACATTTGGAATTCTTTTGTACACTTATATATATTTTTTCATTTTTGAATTCAAATAACATTTGGAATTCTTTTGTACACTTATATATATATATATTTTTATATTATTTGATTCTATATCATAATCATATATTTCTAATTAGGAATGATTAGTTCTAACTAATGAGACATTCTCCACTTTCATTCACAAAGATGTAATGTTGTAATGTAAAGCAAATAAACCAAAAAGGTGAAAATTAAGATGACAAAAAAAGAATCGACCGTTCAACTATTCAAAATTACGTTGAAAATCTAATAGGGAGATATATATATATATATATATATATATCTAAGATATATATATTTATCTCTATTGAATTGGGGATACAGAAATTATAAAATCATATTGGAGTGGACCAAATAGGGGTCTCCTATAGAAGATAGATAAGAAATAAAAAAGGAAAACACTTTTTCAAGATAGGAATCGGTATCTAATACATTCAACAATTTCAGTATAAAATAAAGGAAAGAAAAAAAGCAACGATTTTACAATGAAATTTTAATGTCAAACCAAAAGGAAGGGGATATGGCGAAATCGGTAGGAAATACCCTTTTCTATAATAGAAAAGTAAATATATTGGAATACCTTTTTCAAATATAATGGATTTTCAAAGTTCCTTGGTATGGAATACCCGTTTCAAATAGTTGAAAGGATAAAATATATAGTTGGAAGGTCAAGTACTGGATTATCCTTTGAAAAGGGTATTCCATACCCTTTGAAAATCGGTAGAAAATTTATTCATCGCGTAAGAGGAAAATCCATCGACTTTAAAAATTGTGGGTGTTCAAGTTCCTCTATCCCCAAAAAATATATATTTGATCCCCCAACTATTTATCCTATCCCATTTCTGTTAGCGGTTCAAAATACATTATTCATTTACTTTATTCTCTTAGAAATCGATCTGGATAGATGATCCTTTTTCTTATCACAAATCTTGTGTTATTTGTGATATACATATAAATGAGCAAGAAATACCCATTTGAATGGTTTACAATCGATATAACTTCTCATACTGAAACTTACAAAGTTCTCTTTTTTAAGATTCAAGAAATTCTAGTACGTAGATAAAACTTTATATTCCTTTTTCCTTCTTTTAATTGACATAGACCCCCCTTTTTCTCATAAAATAAAGATGCTACATTGGGACTGGTCAGGATAACTCAGCTAGTAGAGCAGAGGACTGAAAATCCTCATGTCACCGGTTCAAATCTGGTTCCTGGCACATGATTAATTTGTATAAGTCCCTCTTCTATAAATCAACTGATATGAATTGACATTCATATTTATAGTTTAGATCATAATAAATAAAAATTGTTTTCCACTTTAGCAAGATATATCCCATTTATTTTATAGACAGGTAGAATTTTTTAGATAAGGTATCTAAAAGAATTAGATTCTATTTCTTCATCTTTTTTATTTCTCCTCTTGTTCAAAAAGAGTGTTAATACTTCATATATATTCAAAAGACATATTCAAGGGGTTAATTTAGTTGGTTTATATTCAAAAGACATATTCAAGTGGTAAATTTAGTTGGTTGAGATCGCATCTAGAAGAATTGAAATACACAAGAGATACAAATAAATAGAATCCAATATTCTTCAAACCAAAATACCAACAAACCCTCATTGTCTTTTTTTTCCGGTTAGCCTACATAGAATTCCCAAATACAAAGAAGACTTGCATTATTTTAGTTAATCTAGAACAGAACGTAAAATCCTTGAATATGTGAAATTGTATAAGTGGAAATTAGTTTGTTATCCTTCAATGAGCATCTTGTATTTTATAAAAATTGGGAGCAACATAATCCTTGCGCAATGGCCATCCTATCCAACTTTCAGGAATTAAGATACATTTCAAGAGTGGATGGTTATCATACGAGATTCCCAACATGTCATTTTATCCAATAGCGTTCCGTTAATAGGAATAGATTTGATAAATACTGATAACTCTCGGATAGAATATTAGAATGGAGAGATCCATTGGACAATGAATTACTGGCTCTAAGCCATCTATGACGATTAATCAACAATTCAAAGTGCTTTTCTTGCGTATTCTTGATAAACCAGTGTTTATATATAAATGAAGGAGGATCTGTTTGGGAAGTAAGAAGCCCCTTTTGTGAGGGCCTCAAAATTTGAATTTTTCTTAAAAATGCAAAATAATGCTTATATTATGTTTATTTATTGAAATATGAGTGAAGTTATGTTTAAAGTGAATATTTTCTAATTTAGATAATTTTTTTCAAGATTTATTTGCCGGTGTACGTGTTCGGCCTAGTTAAGCGCTAATTAATGTTCCGAAGTGTGATTAGTGACTTTGAATTGAAATCGAGCATATGTAGAGATATTACAGAGATATATTTAATCTTGGACAGTGTCGAAATGTGTTAAAATAGTAAAATTTAGAATGTCGCGCGCGACGCGACATAAAGTGGTCATAAAGTCACTTTTCCATGATTTGGGGGAATTCTCCCTTTTTGTCCCCTTAAAGTCTTTCTTCTTGCTTTTGGAGCTTCATTTTTCAGCCACAAAATTGAGAGCTTAGAGAGAGAGGGAGGCCGAGAGAGAGAGAGAGCAAGAGAGAGGGAAAACTTGAGATTTTTGCTTCCATTCTTCTTCCTTCCTTTCTTGAAGCTTTGAGCTACCATTGAAGACATCCATTTCCTTCCTTGGAGCAGCCGTGTGAGAGGAAAAGGAAGAGGGGGGCTGGTTCGAATGTGAGGGAGAAAAGAGAGGAAGATTTCATCTTGATTCTTTCATTTTCTTCTTCATCCATCCACTAGAAGTTGTGAGATTTTAGTGGAGGATATTGGCTTGTTTCTCTTCATCATTGCCAGCCGAGAGAGAGTGAGAGGAAGAGGGGAAATCCGAGCTTGGGAAGAGAGGAAAAGAGGAGAAAGAAAGCTTGTAAAAGTGCTTTGTTCTTGTTCTTGAAGTTTTTGTTGGAAGATCCTATCCAAACAAGGGGATCTTGAGCTAAGATTGAAGCTTTTGGAGGTTTCAAACTTGGAGGCATTCTTCTCAAAGAGGAACTCGCAAGATCTTGTGTGATCTTGTTAGATCTATTTAGATCTGAAGGTATAAGACTTGAACTTTTTAGATCTAGCTTGATTAGTGCTCAATAAGATAGAGCTACGGTTTATTTTGTTAGAAATGTGTATATTTGAAATGATCGAGTTGGGCTCTTGAAATCCCAACCTAGGTAGCGGAGTTGAGGTGAATTTTAGGTAGCGGACTTGAGGACTTGATTATGGATGTGATTGATATTCATGAAATTAGCTCATTTTATGGTTAGAAAATAGATCTTGTTGTTGTTGAAAATTTTGAAAGAAAAATGAGTGAGATGGCCGAACCTATGCTTGGCAATTTTGATGTTTGATTTCAAAATTTTGTGATATTCTTGAAGAGATTTTTGCTTGAAAATGTATATATGATAAGTTTATTTGTAAGTGTGTGTTTGAGCAGAGTAAAGTCATGAATTTCCTTAAATGCGAAAATTGAAGTTTTTATGAACTTTTGAATAAAAGTGTTGATTGGATAGATTGAGGGTTTTGCAATATTTTGGTTAATTTTATGAATTTAGGTATAAAAAAGACGTAGTGAGAAATGTTGAAAGAGTTAAAATCTTGAACTTCTGTGGTAAGAAATTGAATTTTATTAAACCTGGAGGGAAAAGTACCATTTTGAACAAATTGGAGGATTTGAGATACTTTAGCTAATTTTCTTGAATTTTGTACATTGAAACCTAATGAAAATCGTTTGAAAAGTGTGTTAAATCTTTGGTTAAAGCGTAGGGTTAAGAATGAATTCAAATGAGTGACTTGGAGGTGAAAAACCTCACCTTGATTCATTTTGCTAAAGATTAGAAAATCGCCTAAAAGGAGTACATCGATAGAGTTGGTTGGTTATGTGAAATTATGATTTGAAAAGCTTAAACTTATTTCTTCTTTACTTGATAATAGGAAGTGGAGAAGGATTTGAACCGATCCCAATTTGGAAATCGAACCTTACCACTTTGGTGAGTTTCCATGCATGATTCTTGACTATGTGAATTTAATTGGAAATGTGTCTGATTAAGTGAATTGTTGTGAAAAGCAGATTTTTGATCCATCAAATGGAGTAGTGTGTACTTTATAACACTTACTCCCATTTGAATGGTACCATTTGCAAAAGTGTTGTCATGATATTTCAAGTATGCTTTGAACCTCTTGACTTGTGACATGAATCCTGTTTTGATTTATATGAAGTGATATGACGTGTCTTGTATTTTCTGTTCTCGAGAATTCTTAATACCCATGGTAAGTTATCGACTCGAGCCGCTTGGAAGACCCAGTTGAGGAGATTTAACAACCTTGACAAGCCCCACCTCTCCCTAGAACCCTAAGGTATCAGCACTTCTCACGGGACTCACTACCAATCCTTAGTTCAAATGCAAATAACAAAATACATCGATATCCTCAAATCAACTGTAACAATTAAACCCCAAAATTTCCTTAACGAACCACAAACATCCCGAACTATAATTACAGATACAAAAGTTTATCCATCCATCCAACATTCCATTAGTACAATTCAAAATACAAGGGCTACATCAAAATACAAGGTTAGGTCTCCAAACCAACCGACCTAGTGTAACCCCTGGAAGCTCTCGATCTCAAATCCTGCTAAGGAAAAAAACAAAGTTGAAAGGGATGAGCTAAAAGCCCAGTGAGCGGTCCTAATATCATACAAATCACACAGTAACAGTGGAGCAAAAATATATCAGATAAGCACTCGGTAGGGTTAATATAATTCAGTTTAGAAGCATAAAATGTATAAACACATAAACTGGGAAATACCCAGTGAAAGGATACAGGTTCCACTGGAAGCCGTTGCAGTCCGTCTTGTTCAATACTCAACCTCCTACTCCTCCTTATAACTCCTAGTGGTAATACTCGAGTATACCGTACCGTGCCCTAAGTACCAACCTACCCGACCGAGTCCGCTTCTGGCTCGAATAGGTCGATAACGAAGGGGAAAATGCCTTATTCAGCCCATGTGGTAAAATACACATGGCCTACATCATGCGCAAGTAATATACAAACAATGGAAAAGCACACAGCTTGAATAGAATACAAAGTAGGCGAGGTGCGATAAAGTACACACTCGCCTTCACATAATTATTAAAAGCATTTAAACACGTCAACAGAGCAATTTATTCACAAACATGCAAGGAACACTCACCAATAATTGAGCGTAAGCAAGATAATGTAGAAGTCAAACACGCTCGTCAACGTCCACGGACTCACCTGGAACATGCAAATCAAACCATCAACCCCTTTTTGGTTTCTATTTAAAACAATCTTGTCATAAGATTGGAAGAAAACCATTTCAAAGGTGAACCGACGCGACATGCATATGCCCAATGAATTAAGCCCTTATAAACGCTTATAAACACTTAAAATAGCAAAAGAAGCACATACGTGGGCGTTAGACGGAAAACGGACGATGACAACGTGAAAACGGAAAACACACATTGGAAGGTGGAAAAACAGTTTTGACACCTTGTACGCCATTGCCCATATCTCAGGCTACAAGTGTCGGATTTGAGTGTACGAGGTGCCGTTTCGAAGCTAAGAGAACAACCTACAAGTTTCGTGAAGACAACATCAACCCAGATTTACTCTATCTAGGCCAAAAACGCAGAAACAGTTTCGGGAATTTCGCCGTCAGAATGCCCGACAGGCCAACTTCAAACGGACATAACTCAGCGCTCACAAATCGAAATCAAGAAATTCCAGATGCGTTGGAAAGTTAGAACAAAGGGCTATAACTTTCGTGTTTTGGCCAAAAGCTAAATCACAAAGGAACAACACCAAAAAATGGCGTAAAGTCGCTGCAGTCAAAATCCTGTTTTTCCGTTCAATGCCCAAACGAATTTTACATAACAAAACACATTCATGCAAATTCCATCGCTCAGCCTGCATTACAAACATGCAAAACAACTCCACACACACCTCACACCACTCCAATTCAGCACGCACATACACACACTACACACACAACACACCACAAGTGGGATTTCAAGAGCCCACCAACCGTTCGAATTTACGCGCGGGTGGGAATTCAAGAGCCCACCAAACAACTAAACACACAATCCAACCTTAACTTCTACCATTAGCGTTAAAGCAAAACCCTAACCCTAGCTCATAATCATGGCAAAGCATAAACACATCAAAATCAACCAATCTAATCCGTAGTCTCATCCCACAAGCTAAATATAAACATGAATCAAGCCAAAAGAACCACAAAATCCAACAATTTAAAATCCTCAACTCAATTCAAGCTTATAGGAAACTAGAAGAAACCTTTCTTGAGGTTGTTCTTGGTGAAACTTCAAGTGCTCAAGTCCAAGCTTCTCCTCCCAACTCCGAATCGAAATCGTACGGTTGAAAGTTGCAAAAATTTCCAAGCTTTTCTTCCTTGTTTTCCTCTCTTTTCTCTCTTTTTTTTCCTTCTATTTTCTTCCCTCTTTTCCCTTGGTTTGGCCGACTTCCTTGTCTTCCTTTTTGCTAAGAGATTAAGTCTCTTAGATATTTTTTTTTAGTTTAGTCAAAATTTGGTCCAAGTCCAAGTCAAAAATGTCATGCTCAATTCAACCTAGAAACTTAAGCTATTTCCCACTCTTGCCCAAGTAATTTTCTTTCCTATCAAACTAGTCCATAGGTGCTCAATTTAACCTAGCCTATCAAAGCTTAATCACACTTACTTAGGCTACTAATCACCTATGCACCCTAATCTCTCTTCTTGCACATGCATTATCACACATAAAATCAAGAAACAACAAACTTGTCATTAAACGTAAAACTTAAATATATTTTCAAAACTAGGGTTTTACAAATCCAAACTAGGGTTTTGCATATACATATTAGGGTTTTCTCCCAATTTAGGGTTTTCGAAGCAAATTAGGGTTTAAATGCAAATTAGGGTTTTCACACTTGTAAAACAAAATAATTAAAACAAACATTTTTAAAAGTAAAACAAACCATATAAACACCTTGGCAAACAAAAATAACTATAATTAACATTATTTAATATTTTCCAAAAATTGAAAAAAAATCGGGGCCTCACATACGTGAAGTGTTGTGTGCTCTAGACTTGGCAAATGGCCTTGTCCCTGTTGAAGCGCAATACACAAATATAAATTTCCTGTTAAGCTGGCGGGCCCGTTTGGGGTTTTGGTGGAGAAAGGAATAAGTGGTTGTCTATTTGGTTCTGTATGTGAAAGTTGATGGAGTGTCAATTAAGTGATCGGTGCACCAGTCCATGCATGTGCTTCAGCTTCGAGGACTATAGCCCCTGAGGGCTACCCGTATCCTACTTTGTATGGTTAATTGTGTTTCATCATTGCTTTTCTTTAAATATGAATTTGGAGAGTAAATCCCATATGTGTTATGTGCTTCACATGATTTTGGAACTCACTGGGCTTTTATCTCATCCTTTCAAATTTGTTTTCCTTAGCAGGGACTGAGAATCCAAGTGAAGGCGCCAACCGTTAGAAATAGGGTTTTCTTTCGTACCTGGTTGGTGAAACTTGAGTTGTGAATTTGGGATATTGTAATGTGGAACTTTGTATGTGTATTTTAAGTACTCTATGTATTTTGAGATTTTAAGGTTTGATGAATGAATTGTGTATTATCGTTTAGTTTAAATTATTATCTAAATTTTGGGTTTGTGAGATTGAAGTAGTTTAATTATGAGTTGGTCGTAAAGTTTGGGATTGATGTTGAAATTGTTCCTTTGAGGAATTAGTAATCATTTATGTGAGTGAGTCTTGGCGAGAGTTAGGCGGGCGGTCCGCTGATATCTTAGGGCACGCCTTAGGGAGAGGTGGGGCTGTCACACCTTTGGCATCTCTTTGTTTGTAAATAATTCTCGATGTGAAAACACAGATCTAGAGGTCTGATCTTTGAACAGGAAAAAGAGAGTATCTGCAGGGTCCCAAATGATACACTTATTCGAAAAGGGGAATACCAAAGGGAGTTATTCATATTCAAGCAAATTTTCGTAATACCATTGTCACTGTTACAGATGTATGGGGTCGAGTGGTTTCTTGGTCCTCTGCTGGTACTTGTGGGTTCAGAGGTATGAGAAGAGGGACACTGTTACGTGAACTAATACATCCGTTCTTACGTGAACCCACTGTCGGTATAACTTTTGCCATACTTTATCATCTCGTAAATATGAGTCAAAGATATATGTATATATCCATTTCTTGCTAAAAAAGATTTCTTAAGAAAACAAATGTAAAGATTACAAAATCAGCAACAATCTCTAAAAAATTAGAAACAATTCAAGAGTTACCATGTCACATTGAGAGCAACTTGGATACTGAAAATCTATTATTAAAAAGTAATCATTTTAAAGTTTAGAAAGTACTAAATTTTCTATTTTACATACATCTTTATTTATTTATTTTTTCCTTTCGTGCTTTAAGACGTTTTATACACAGGTGCTTATAATTGCATGGGAAAAACATTAAGTGGAATTTGAGTTTAATTTTATCATTATTTCTGCTGAATTTACTGTTCTTCAATTCTTCTTGTTTAATTTCAGGTTAAGTTTCCATTTTTATTTGTTTTTTTGCTCAGCCGCCTTCCTCGAAGGGACATGTTTTATGCACTATTATCAAATCTCTCTTTGCCAAGGAGAAGATGCGGATTTGATTCCGACTATCCATCCAAAATAAATTAATATGATAAAAGATTTGTTATAGTTAGTTGTCATCAGGTAATATTTCTATATTTCCCTTTTTTGTTATCATCTACCCAAAAACCCCAAAAAAACAAACAGAAAAGCGGAGATGTTGCAGGTTGCAAATTTGGGAATTTTCTTGAGCAAAATTTTCCTCCGGATTATGGCAGTGCGAACCAACACTGTTGTCTGGCCTCCTTGGTGTACTATTAGTGAGTATTTGGCTTCTGCCGTCTTCTATTCATGTGTGCTTCATTGCAGTTTGGACATTTAAGATTGCCCAAAATCTTTGCAGAGGAAGCTACCTTGATTTTATCATCTTTTCCTTTCCTCCCATTACTTTTTTGTTAGTTTTCTTTATTTTTTCATATTTTTTATGGTTATACCTTTTTTTTGTCTTTTCCTTTCTGAAATTTTTGTAGTGACTATTTTAATTTTTTGTCAAGTTAGAAGTTTGGTTTCTTGATGTTCAAAATTAGGAACAATTAATAGTTTATGCTTCTCCATTAAAATAATATGTAGTCATCAAAATCTTTAATGTCATTTTTGTTTTAAATTATCTCTTGAAAGACATACTCTATTAATGCATTTGTGTGCTTTAAATCAAATATTCTCTTTTGAAGGTGAGGATTTTGTTGGTGTTTGGTTGTAACACAAATTTTTTTTATTGATTTTGTAATATATTGTTACTTTCTTGAGTTTATATGATATAATTTAATGATTTCTTCAAAATATATACTCAATTTTTTTAGTTCTTATTTAATTGTTGCCTAAGCCTCCTCTTTTGTTCGCTTTATGATTTAGTTTTTTGGAAATGTCTGAAATCATGAATCTTCTTGGCTCTTGATTTTAATTTGTCTGAATCCAAGGTAATCTTTAAGTTCAATACTTCTATATAGACTTTATTTCACCAATTAACTAGGGCAAGTTTTTTTTTTTTTTTGCTTGCTTCCTGGATTTCCTAAAACGTAAATAGCAAAGAAGAGGAGTAGGAGTGAATTGTATCATTGGTAATCCTGGTTGTTGTTACCTTTAAAAGAGACTGAATGCTTGATAATGTTTTGGATATTGAAAATTTCTAAGCTACCTTTCTTACGTTGCAAAGTTTGTATTTGTATGAGGGACTAAGAGGAACTATAATTAAAGAATAAGGTGCAAGTTGGGACGAGGGTGAAAAACAACTTGAGCAGATCCTAGCTGAACCCAAACGAAAAAAACAAATTTTTTTCAATCTTTTCCTTGATAAAAAAATACCTAATATATTTTTTGGAATATATTTTTCCACCAAAGCAAAGATGATAAGTTTGATATAAGTGGGTCTATAGTTAATTTTGGTGCAGCAAGGCTTTGGGTCAGATCTGTGGTTGGAGTGGCTTTACTATGCAATCATATGAACTATAAATTCTATACACAATTATGGTGCAGCACAGTTTAGGATCATTGTTTGAGGCTTTAAATGATTGCTTGTGGTAGTCTAGGAAATGTTATTGGTTTAAGAAATTCTTACCATTAAAATCTGAAATTTGAATATGAGGGATAGTCCCCCCCCCCAACCAGCCAGCATGCGAAATAGTTTGTTTCAATAAGTTTTTTGTTTTAATGTTGAAATTTCAAACTCTTGCTGTCCACTGATCATATCGCATAAGAATTATTTTCAATGTGTGCAACACATTCGATGATGCAAACCCGAATCTCCAAACTCCCGCTCTTGAAGCAACAAATTTGCTACGTAGCGGAATGATCTATTTTGAACAGATTATGGATATAAAGGGATGGAAATCCTATGACCCCTCTAACCCTTGAGATTGCGAACCTTGAATTGAATCTCAACCCACAATCTAGTGAATTAGTGAACCAAGGAATTTGGGTAGAATGGCGCCACAACTCAATGCGATCTTGAATTGATAAGTCTAAAGTTGAACAAAGGAGTTCATTCACTTTGTATCAAGGGTTGTTCCCAAGGAAAAAGAAAAGAGAAAACTCTCAATTTTTATATCATCAAAATTATCTTCATATTGAATAATGAAAAAGTATTGGCTATTTATAGCCTACAAGACTCAAAACCTAGGCCAAATTGGAAGCATAAACTCGGCCAGTTCTAGAAGATTTAGGAAACCTACACGTAAAACAAACAATTAGGAAATCAACATTTTAGACAACTACTAATAACCTAACTACTAAACAATTAGGAAACAACTTAAATAGGCATTTGATCAAGATGTATCACATTTGGAAACTACTTAACCGATGCTTTATTGACCTAAATTAAATGCTTTAACTGACTAACACAAATTAAACATACTAATTGGACATTAATTTGACATGAATCCAGTCTTCTTAACCCACGACCAAGGTTGGACTTCACAAGTTAAGGTTGGACGTGATTAGACTTGATTGACCTTTGACTTCAAGAATCTGGATTCATATCATTCGAGTTTGTACTTTTCCTTCAACCAGCTTTGATGAATCTTTGTGCTTTCTGGTGTATTATCTTCTGATAATATCTTCATTTTTCTCTTTCCTAGCCATATTGTGTTGTTTGAAGGTCGTGATATCTGTCTAAAGTTGAAGTCTTACTTTGAGTATTATTGAGGCCCCCATCTTAAATATCTGCTTCTTTTAATGATAATCACAGTAAATTCAGTTTTTGTCATGGAAGGACTTAAAAATGATGCTCAGATGATTGAGGAGGTAGACAGGTACACAAGAACAAATAGTTTTGATTTCCTTAAGTAGTCTTGAGTATCGCATGTACATAATGTTGTAAAAATATTTGTCTGAATGATACATTTAGAAAGAAAATATGCTCCTATATGTGATTGTCCGCTAATTCTTTGAATAAAATGTTTCTATAGATTAACCTGAGACGTTAGATAGGGGTTGATAGCTGTGAAGTTACTGCAATGTCTATATGTAAGGCTTCCAGAGAATCAAACAAAGAAATTGAGGTAATTAGGTGTGAGGCCTACGGATTTATTACTCGATACTACTTCTAGACTACTTGAGCAATCACTTGTATTCTGATGTTCTAGTTGCTGCAGCATGCCAGTACCAGTACAAACATGCATTGCTTTTCCTTACTCTAGATTTTCCTTCTATAATAAGGGAAAAACGGTTTAGTCTACATGCTTGGCCTTTGAAGCTCAAAAGTTTCCAGAATTTGTGCTCAAAAAATCAAAATTCATACTTCTCATTAGATAGCCTTTTTTCATATCTGGTGTTTTTTCAATTGAAGAGTACTTTCTATAAAGAAATGTTAAACGCACAAAGACAGTGTAGTCAAGACTTCCCGTTTTTTAAATTAAACTCTAATAAACTAACATTTCTTCCTGTAAAACAAATAGTATACTCTAAAACAAGAAACAAAAAAAAACTTTCCATAGCTGAGAAGAAGAATAACTAATTCATTGAGCATTAAAATTTTGGAGTAATTTACATACCCCATTGCTTAACTGGGAAAAATTTTCCCACTACTTACTTTCTCTGATATAAGCCTCAGTAAAAGAACAAAATTTACCAAATTAGATATGGGAAACATTCATAGAACAAGAACATTGCAGTGCATCTTTTCCTGTCCCAGCAAAAATAGTAAAATACTGTAATAGAGTAAGGGACAAAAGAAACCCTTCAAGGGATGCGAGCAAATTTCTTATCAGTAAAAATTTTAAAAAAATAACCTCCGGAGAACTAAAAAAAATGAAGCAGATCTGCAACTACTGTATCCTATCAAAAAATGCAATAAAAAAAGTGGATGCGGTCGGCATCTTTCTTCCTCCAAAGATAGTGATATAAACAAGAAATTCAGATGAATAAAAAATAAGAGATAAAAAAAACTTTCTGGTCACCCGAGGGTTGAGAGACAAAGATTGGAAGATCAAAGGTCATATTAGCAAACAAAAACTTGGCTCTACGATTGGAGCAAATAACAGCCCAACCATTTTTCCACCTGCAATCGCATTAAAAAAGGTAATATTCAGATAAGTAATAGAGGGAATGAAAAAAAAAAAAAGAAAAAGAAAAATTAAGACGGAGCTACATTTGCATAGAAAATGATCAAACATAAGAGGAGAAAATTTTTGAAAAAATCTCAGATTCAGTGTTGACAATATATCTCCTAAAAATCTAGGACAATCTCACAATTGTCTCTGCTGATCGCCCATCGTATACTCCCAGATAGAATGGAGAAATGGTGAAGGAATAAGAGAACTTTGACACAACGAAAAAAAAAAAGAAATAGAAAAGGAAACTAGAAAAAAGGAGAAGACGAGAGGAAGACGCACTTGAGTCGTTGTGGGTAGTTCTCTGAGGATTGGGTGGAAACCTGTTAGTGCCGATCTGTGACTGACCTCCAGACCACGGCCAGCAGGGGTTGGAAAGACACGTGCAACTGCAATCACATGAGGATGACCAGAAATGGGCCAATGTAGCTCGACACATCAGTGGGACAACCGTCATTTACTAAGTGTGCATGCATGCTTGGACTTTATTGATGAGGAAACGGAATAGGTCCAATGAGACCATCTGAAAGTCACTGGTGCTAGGTTTTTGGGGTAGCAGACGCAGCAGAAAATAAAAATTTTAGTCCCAATAATCCACTAGGAATCACCGTAAGTTACGTATGATTTATAGAGAAGAAGAGTTGTAGAATTACCTTAATTCTAGAAGCGGCTTCCTTGTAGCGTCGTAGAGAGTGGTCAGCCCCTTTGAGCAGTCCAAACGTCCTGCCTCTACTGCAGTTCACGCAAGAGAGAAGTTTAGATATTCTCCAGAATCGTCTCTACGATTCTATGTGTGTGTATGAAAGTGTAGAAAAAGTGCTAGCCTATTCTCTTTTTCTTTGGAATTTCTCTCTACGTAGGTTTTTCTCAAAAACCCTAACCTCTCTCTATTCTGTAAATCGTTGTTACGTTATAGACGTATCATATAGTCTGTCTATTTATAAGAGAGAGGTAGAGAGAAAAGATAGGGTTTTGTTTGATCCAAATCAAAACAAATATAGGATAACTATTTTATCCTATTTGCTCAAATAGCCCCGGAATCTATTATTCCTTGTAATTAGACCCCAAAAGGTTTTATTTCCAAATCTCTATTTGGACACACAATTTTAATCCAGAATTCAATCTCTAAGCGTGTGATCCAATAGGTTCCAAATACACTGACAATAATTATGAATTATAATTCTCAAGAAGAATTAGATAAAATAAACAACTTTATTTTATCATTAATTACAATAATTAATCCATTCATAATTATAGATTGTAAGCGGTGTCCAGCAACACATCTCAACCACCCAGGTATTCGGAATTAGTCAAGGGAATTTTGACCAAACCTTTCTATGAAAAATTACCATGTAATTATTATCCTTTCACCATCGATATCCAATTAGTCAGGGAATGAGGAATCAGTGCCAATTCCTTAATGACTAATTAATTTTCTAGTTCTCAGAATTAACCTTAGATTAGGTTAACTTGAAGACATTCTTCAATTAATCTAAGGTAGTCGACGATTAAGGTTAATTTCCACTAGTGGCCATTCTGGATATCAGCTCCCACTATCGGAGTGGTGAATCCTCTCTTGATCACTCACTATCTTTCCATGCTTCACACTACCCCCAATTTCTATTCTTTAAGTCACTCTTGGTGAGCAACAAGTAATAGAATCAAAAGGCAGTGATTCACATTTAAGATACTATACTGATCTCAAATCTAGGATCACTTACATAATTTTCCATAAGAGATTCAACCATTGGCACTTGATAGATATCCTAATGGGATCTCTATGTGGATCACTCCAATGAATTCGTATCTTACAATTCATCTACACATTAGCCAAGGTATCACTATACCTTGGTTGATGAGAACAACCACTACTTGTATTAAGTAGAGACTAACTGTGTACTAGTCTTTCCGTATTAATGATGTCCTTTCTCATTAATACTATGACTAGGGAACTTTAAGAATATTTATTATAAATGTGATTGACATCTCATAGTCAGCAACTCTTGTGACTATCATCACATCAATAAATATTCTAAGGACTTTATCAGTTATATCAAATATTTAACAAATAAAATGGAAATTCATAAAATACAAAACATAATTAGGAATGTATTTAAACAAAATGATTGTTTTAGGGCATACATTCCAATAACCTCCCACTTGCACTAAAACAATTCATTCATAACCTTCAGTCCAAATGAAAGTACATGACTATCATGTTTCTTTTGGGATAGCGCCTTAGTAAGAGGATCAGTTATGTTATCCTCAGTGAGGACTCTCTCTATCTTTACATCATTTCTGGCATTGATTTCTCTAATCAAGTGAAATCTTCTAAGTACATGTTTGGACCATTGATGAGACCTAGGTTCCTTTGCTTGGGCAATAGCCCCATTGTTATCACAGTACAGAGTTACTGGATTAACAATGCTAGGAACCATACCAAGTTCAGACACGAACTTCTTGATCCAAACGGCTTCCTTGGCTGCCTCTGCAGTTGCAATGTACTCAGCCTCTGTTATAGAATCCGCTGTGGTGTCTTGTTTGGAACTCTTCCAGCAGATAGCACCTCCATTGAGAGTAAAGATGAAACCCGACTATGACTTACAGTCGTCTTTATCAGACTGAAAGCTTGCATCTGTGTAGCCTTTAACCTCCAATTCACCATTTCCATACACTAAGAACAAATCTTTAGTCCTTTTCAAGTACTTAAGAATGTTCTTAACGGCTATCCAGTAACCTTCACCTGGATTAGTCTGGAACCTGCTCGTGACACTCAGAGCATGGGAGGCATCTGGTCTTGTACATAACATAGCATACATAATTGATCCAATTGCCGAAGCATATGGAGCATTATGCATCTTATCAATCTCAACTTGTGTCTTAGGACACATGTTCTTAGAAAGGCTTATACCATGAGTCATAGGTAAGAAGCCCTTCTTAGACTGATCCATGCTAAATCTCTTTAGCACTTTATCTATGTATGTAGATTGTAAAAGACCAAGCAGCCTTTTAGACCTATCTCTATAGATTTTAATACCTAGTATATAGGGTGCCTCTCCTAAATCTTTCATGAAAAAGTTTTTGGATAACCAACCCTTCACTGATTGTAACATTGGGATGTCGTTTCCCATTATTAATATGTCATCCACATATAATATAAGGAAAACAATTGAACTCCTACTAACCTTCTTGTATACACAAGATTCATCCGGATTTTTGAGAAAACCAAACTCTTTGATTGTCTTATCAAATCGAATGTTCCAACTCCTTTATGCTTGCTTAAGTCCATAAATGGAACTCTGTAGCTTACATATCTGATTGGGATTTGGTGACGTAAAGCCTTCAGGTTGTGTCATATACACATCCTCTTGCAAATTGCCATTAAGAAATGCAGTCTTTGCATCCATCTGCCAAATCTCGTAGTCATGGTATGCTGCTATTGCAAGTAATATTCGAATAGATTTAAGCATAGCTACTGGTGAGAAAGTTTCATCATAATTGATTCCCTCTTTCTGCTTGTAGCCTTTGGCTACCAGTCTAGCTTTATAGGTAATCACATTACCATCCATATCGGTCTTCTTCTTGAAGACCTATTTGCACCCTACAGGTTTTACCCCTTCAGGTGGATCAACCAAGGTCCATACCTTGTTGTCATACATGGAATCCATTTCAGAATTCATGACTTCTAACCATTTAGAGGAGTCTGGACTATTCAAGATCTCTTGGTAGGTAGTAGGTTCGTCATCTTGAATGACTAGTACATCATTACCTTGGTTCACAAGGAACTCATATCTCTTGGGAGTTGAGCGTACTCTTACTGACCTACGGGGCTCTTGAATGTTTACAGTTTCCGTTTGTGCCTCATCACTATGTGGCTGAACCCTTTCTTCAGCAGGTTGTTCAATATTTGTTT
The DNA here is from genome assembly GCA_013103745.1 of Gardenia jasminoides. Lineage (NCBI taxonomy): Eukaryota > Viridiplantae > Streptophyta > Magnoliopsida > Gentianales > Rubiaceae > Gardenia > Gardenia jasminoides. The sequence goes on along the minus strand of CM023097.1, from coordinate 15,290,381 downwards.
GATCATTTTGAATTTCTTCAAGTTCCATGTTAGTATCTTGCACTTCTTCAAATTCTATTCTACTCCCACTGCCCCTTTCTAGAATAAACTCTTTTTCTAGAAAGATAGCATGTTTTGAGACAAACACTTTGTGCTCAGTTGGGTTGCAGAAATAGTATCCTATAGACTCTCTTGGATACCATACAAACAAACATTTGTCAGATCTTGGTTCAAGCTTATCTGACTCTGTCTTCTTCATATCGGTTGGGCAACCCCAAATTTTCATGGAAGACAGTTTTGTTTTCTTTCCTTTCCATATCTCATATGGTGTGGAATTAACAACCTTACTGGGTACTCTATTAAGAGTATGGGAAGCTGTGTCCAAAGCATATCCCTATAACGATTTTGGGGCACTCGAGTAGCTCATCATGGACCGTACCATATCTAATAAGGTGTGGTTTCTCTTTTCAGATACACCATTTAGTTGTGGTGTCCCTGGAGGAGTCCATTGTGGAACTATTCCATTGTCCTTTAGATAAAATTGAAACTCAGTGCTTAAGTATTCTCCACCACGATCAGATCGTAGTGTCTTAATACTTTTACCGGTTTGTTTCTCTACTTCATTTTTAATTCTTTGAACTTTTCAAAAGATTCAGACTTGTATTTCATTAAATACATATAACCATATCTAGAATGGTCATCAGTGAAGGTAATGAAGTATGAAAATCTACCTCTAGCTGTGATTGTCATTGGGCCACATACATCAGTATGTACTAGTCCAAGTAAATCACTGGCCCGTTCCCCTTTACCAATAAAGGCCGTTTTGATCATTTTTTCAAGTAAACAAGCCTCGCATACATCATATGATTCATAATCAAATGAGTCCAAGTACCGACCTTTGTGTAACCTGGAAATGCGTTTCTCATTTATATGGCCAAGCCTACAGTGCCAAAGGTAGGTTTTATTTAGTTTATCTAACTTCATTCTCTTTTCTTGTATGTTGAGAACTTGGTTATCAAGATCTACAATATATAAACCGCTATTCCAATTTTCAGAACAATAAAACACACCATTCTTAGAGAAAGAACAACATTTATTCTCTTGAGTTATCTTAAACCCGTTTACATCCAAACAGGAAATAGAAATGATGTTTGTAGTAAGTGCTGGAATATAATAACAATTTGATAATTCTAAAATTAACCCACTGGGTAAACTAATGTAGTAAGTCCCTACAGCTAAAGCAGCAACTTTTGCTAAATTGCCCACACGTAGGGTTACTTCTTCTTTTCTCAACTTTCTACTATCCCTTAGACCCTGCATAGATATGCAAATGTGAGAACCACATCCGGTATCTAATATCCAAGAGTCAGATTTGGAAGTAGAAACATTAATCTCAATCATATATGTACCTGGTGTTGAAACTTCCCCAAACTTCTTTTGCTTCAAGCTCTCCAGATAACCCTTGCAGTTCCTCTTCCAATGTCCAGTTTGTCCACAATGGAAGCAGGTTGCATTGGACTGATCTGTCTTGACCTTCTTGGGTTTCTTGGTGGGCTTGTTCTTGGGCTTCTTAGGCTCTTTTCCTTGCCTCTTCCTTTTATTAGATGAAGCAACAACAAGCACCTTAGTAGGACCCTTCACCTTTTTAATTTCTTTCTCAACAGTTTTCAACACATTCAATAATTGAGGTAGTGTGTGCTGCAGATTGTTCATCTGATAGTTCATAACGAACTGAGAGAAAGAATCTAGCAGAGATTGAACAACTAAATCAACATTTAGCTCTTGGTCTTAAAGCCCAATTCAACCAATTTCTCAATTAGCCCAATCATCTTTAAGACATGTGGAGCAACAGGTGCTCCCTCTGCCATCTTGCACCTGAACAATTCCTTGGAGGTATCATACCTCACCGTCTTAGATTGTTGTTCAAACAACTCTCTCAAATGTTGTACAATTTCATATGCCCCCATATTCATGTGCTACTATTGGAGTTGAGGAGTCATAGAGGCTATCATGATACATGAAGCCACTCTATTATCATCCTTGTGCTTCTTGTAAGCATTCTTAACAGTAGCAGGTACAGTTGGTTCAGGTTCATCAGGCATAGGCATCAAGTACATATTCTATTTTTTATGAGTGAGAACGAGTAGGACATTGCGATGCCAGTCGAGAAAATTTGTGTCATTCAGTTTACAATCAGTGAGAATTGTGCGTGGACTCAGATTATTACTCATTCTACAACAAAATAAAGATAGAATTTGTCAGAAAAAGCTTTGTTTAATAAAATCATAAAAACTTCCAAAATTATGATTTTATTTCCACTATTTTTTCAAATCAATTACCCTCTACAAATTGATTCGGGATTTTCTAAAAAATTCATAGTGGCTAGAACCCCATCTTCATTATTTTGACTTTGAGTGAATCCCAACAAATCAAAAATAATTTTAACAGGTAGGTACTTTACCAATTACAACCCATTTGTAATTTTTAGATCCGTTAGGTATCAACTCTTGATTTTACATCTTATGTATTAACCTAACCCTTGCCTCTAAAATTCATGGCCTTGAGTGAATCTCAACAAATCATAATTTTAGTTAAATCAAACCCATCATTCTTAAGAACATTTTTTATAGTAAAAAACATGTAGTAAGTAAGGTAGTTTTGGGTGAATCCCAACAATCTAGCACTTAATGGCCACATTTTGTTTTATACTATAATGATTGAAGGCAGTCTTGATTTAATATTAAAATTGAGGGATTTGTTTGCCTTTTCCAAAACATTTTTAATTTAATTTGAAGTTTTGGAAAAACATTTGCCGGTCTCATCAACAATCATACATATAAATATTTTACAAATAAATATACCATAAAATAAAACGTGGATGGTTGTGGATATTCCTAAATTAATTTCCCCGGCCATTAGGGAAATTAATGGTTGACTAAGGTTAAATCGGATTTCCTCCTTCTGGTTGCACGGCTCTTGCACAGCACCTTTCTTCATCTTCCAATTTACAATTTCTATACTAATTACAATTTTCTATCATCTATTCCTATCTATTGTACATTACAAAGAGAATATAAGAAACCCCGAGTTACATTCGAGGAGAATTAGATGGTGAGAGAAATTACAATTAGAAAATCAAGAAAGGCAGGACACGCAGGCCCTATTTATTAAAAAAAAAAAAAATTCCAACCATTCAACCATTCATCCACAATCACATTGGGTTTATATCCACAACCATCCATCATGCATTCATATAAATTTAAACAACTTTAAATTAAAAGAAAGCATGTAATAACAGTCAACAACTATTCATGGATTATTTAGCTTTTATATCTCAAGATCCCAAACATATTTTGAGATCATACATGTGTAGAAAATTTTGGTAAAAATAATTTTATTAAGTCACTTTCAATTCTAACTAAATTAGAAAATAAATTGGAACATTATTTGAATTAATCAAATTAAAATTCAAATCAATTTCTGACCTAATAAAACATGAAATAATAAATTTCATAACAAATTTTAACAATTAAAATTCGGATCAAAATCAGAAAGTTTTCTAAATTTGAAAACTCAGTTTTTCAAAATTTCCGTTTCGCAAAATTCCACATCTAGAACAATCCGCGAATCTGGTTCGTGGATCACTGTTGAGCGGATCACCTTCTGGGAGGGATCCGCGAACCGATCCGCCAGACTAACCTCGCGGATCCCTTTCACGCGCGGATCAGAAATTGAGAGTCATGTTTCTGATCCGCGATCCCTATCCGCGAGGTAAATTTCACGGATCCATCGCGTGGATGGGAGACGCAAACCTGATCCGCGAGGTGGACCTCACGGATCCGAATCGCGGATCCGAGTAGCGACAGCCAACGATTGGCTTCTACAAAACTTTATCAAAATAGCAGGCAACAATTGTCAATACTTTCAGAAAACATTCATAAAACTTTCGTCTTGTGAAAATTTTCAGATTTCAGAAACACTTTAATCAAATTAAAGGTATGACATTTTCAACCAAAATTCAGCACGTGTATAGATTTCAATTATATAATCCATGAACAATAATCAACAGAACATATGAAGTCATAGGCAAAAACTAGGGATGGTTCTGATACCACTGTTAGGTTTTGGGGCAGCAGACGCAGCGGAAAATAAAAATTTTAACCCCAACAACCCACCAGGAATCACCCTAGGCTACGTATGACTTGTAGAGAAGAGGAGTTATAGGATTACCTTAATTCTAGAAGCAGCTTCCTTGTAGCATCATAGAGAGTGGTCAGCCCCTTTGAGCAGTCTAAACGTCCTGCCTCTACTGCAATCCATGCAAGAGAGAAGTCTGGATCTTCTCCTGAATCGTCTCTATGATTCTATATGTGTGTATGAAAGTGTAGAAAAGGTGCTAGCCTATTCTCTCTTTCTTTGGAATTTCTCTCTACCTAGGTTTTTCTCAAAACTAGCCTCTCTCTATTCTGTCAATCGTTGTTACGTTATAGACGTATCATATAATCTGTCTATTTATAAGAGAGAGGTAGAGAGAAAAGATAGGATTTTGTTTGATCCAAATCAAAACAAATATAGGATAACTATTTTATCCTATTTGCTCAAATAGCTCCGGAATCTATTATTCCTTGTAATTAGACCCCAAAAGATTTTATTTCCAAATCTCTATTTGGACACACAATTTTAATCTAGAATTCAATCTCTAAGCATGTGATCGAATAGGTTCCAAATACACTGGCAATAATTATGAATTATAATTCTCAAGAAGAATTAGATAAAATAAACAACTTTATTTTATCATTAATTACAATAATTAATCCATTCATAATTATAGATTGTAAGCGGTGTCCAGCAACACATCTCAACCACCCAGGTATTCGGAATTAGTCAAGGGAATTTTGACCAAACCTTTCTATGAAAAATTACCATGTAATTATTATCCTTTCACCATCGATATCCAATTAGTCAGGGAATGAGGAATCAGTGCCAATTCCCTAATGACTAATTAATTTTCTAGTTCCCGGAATTAACCTTAGATTAGGTTAACTTGAAGACATTCTTCACTTAACTTAAGGTAGTCGACTATTAAGGCTAATTTCCCACTAGTGGCCATTCTGGATATCAGCTCCCACTATCGGAGTGGTAAATCCTCTCTTGATCACTCACCATTTTTCCATGCTTCACACTACCCCCAATTTCTATTCTTTAAGTCACTCTTGGTGAGCAACAAGTAATAGAATCAAAAGGCAGTGATTCACATTCAAGATACTATGCTGATCTCAAGTCTAGGATCACTTACATAATTTTCCATAAGAGATTCAACCATTGGCACTTGATAGATATCCTAATGGGATCTCTGTGTGGATCACTCCAATGAATTCGTACCTTACAATTCATCTACACATTAGCCTAGGTATCACTATACCTTGGTTGATGAGAACAACCACTACTTACATTAAGTAGAGACAAACTGTGTACTAGTTTTTCCATATTAATGATGTCCTGTCTCATTAATACTATGACTAGGGAACTTTAAGAATATTTATTATAAAAGTGATTGATATCTCATAGTCAGCAACTCTTGTGACTATCATCACATCAATAAATATTCTAAGGACTTTATCAGTTATATCAAATATTTAACAGATAAAATGAAAATTCATAAAACACAAAACTTAATTAGGAATGTATTTAAACAAAATGATTGTTTTAGGGCATACATTCCAACAACTAGATGAGGAAAAGAAACAAGACAGTGGCTCATGCAACAATCAATATCAGGAACAAGAAAGCTGGGAGCCACCACCGGAAGGGGTGGTAAGATTAAACACAGACGCTGCCATCTCACCTAACATGGGACGAACTGGCTTGGGGATCGTTGCTAGGAGCTGGACGGAAAGGATAATCAAGGCACAGGGGCTGGTTTATCAGAGGAGCTGCGGCTAAGGAGGAAGCTGCGGCAATAAGAAGCGCATTACAAATGGCCAAGAATGCAAGGTGGATCAAAATAGAGGTTCACACAAACTGCAAATCAGTAGTGGATCTGCTCTCACATAACAGTACATGCGACAGTAGCATCGCACCAGTCATTGAAGATATCCAGGAGCTAAAACAAGATTTCGAATCTTGTAGTTTCTGTTTTGTACCTAGAACACGGAACAAATGTAGCCACATGCTAGCTCAATTTGCAGTAAAGCTAGTCAAAAACACAGAATGGGACGATGCCTTCCCAGTATGGCTAATGGACATAGCTAAAGATGAAGCAAGGGCATTTGCCCCTTTTTGTAATTAGCTCTTGTGTTATCAAGTGGTAATCAATGTACATAAAATGTTTTCGTTTGTGAAAAAAAAAAAGACCATTTGAAAGTCAAAGGGAACTAAATCATCACCGAAACTAATGAGTTGCTCCCGAAGGTAGAATTTCCATGAAATCCTGGACTAGAAAATGCACATCCAAGAAAGGACTTATGTCCCTCTTTGGTGGCATTGGACTATAGTGCAATGGTTGATATCAAGCACGTTCGGCTTAAGGGTTTCAGAAATTGTCAAAAAAAGTGTGCGTGTGCGAGGTGATTAGGCATGTACCAGTGCATTAAAATCCAAATTGTGTGTTGCATTTATTAGCACTACAATAAGTTTCAATTATGCCTCTTTCTTAAGTGTTTTAGAACTGAAACTGAGCTTGCCGGTTTGACCCGTTGAATGAAAAGTCATTAAGTTCTCCCATTCATCTGGAAAAAATCGATTTCTTTTTTTTTTGCATATTTTTTTCTATATTTTTAAGTTTTCTTGAACCAAGTGATAGAAGGGTCAATCTCATCTTAGGACGAGACCCGGCCGTCTATAGGATGCTCTAAGTACGCGTGCTCCTATAGACTTGAATTTTATGTTCAAAACTTCATATTACCCATTTTGACCTTTGAACAAATTGAATTACTTTATATAAATGCTCGTATGACTATATTTCTAATTACAACCCAATCTTAGATCTTGTTTGAGCATCAATTCAATACTTAAAATTTAAGTGATAATTTCATGAAACTCCCCTAAGGTTTTTCACAATTTCACTTAATTACTAAGGTTTGAAAAATTACACCTAGATCCCTTGATTTGACACTTTTGGTTAATAAAAACTTAGATTTGGTAAAATTTTAAATGAATGCCCTAAAACATGCTCAACTTATAAAGTTTAAATTATTTCCAAAACCATTATAAAATATTTAGCAGAAACATATAGAAATAGTGTCAAGTTTTCAATACCCATATTTATTTTTTGATAAGTAATTATTGTAAGGGCCTCAAAATTTGATTCTTTTTTTAAAAATAAATAATAATGATAATAATAATTATATTATGTATTTTCACTAAAATATTAGTGAATTTATGTTTTGAGTTATTATTTTCTAGTTTAGAGAATTTTTCTTGAATCAATTGCCGGTTTTTGGTTTCGCCCAATTTAAGCGTCGATTTTTGAGTTGTGACGTGAATAGTAGCTTTAAGATGAAACCAAACATATGCAGAGATAAATTTAAGGTAGCACAGTGTCGGAAGTAGAAAATCCAGTACAAGTTAGAGTATCGCGCGTAAGACGCGACATAAAGTTAAAGTTGACCACTTTTCCCTAAAATGAGGACAACCAAGTTTCTTGTCTCCATAAAGCTTCCATCCTTGCAACATTTCTTCTCCATTTCAGCTGGCCAAAGAGAGCACAAGAGAGAGAGAGAGAGAGAGAGAGAGAGAGAGATGAGTTACAAAGAGAGAGAAATAGAGAGAGATTGGAGCTTGCAACTTCTTCTTTTCAACTTCAACATCTTGCACCATGAAGGCACCATTTGAAGAGCTTCATCTTGCTCCTTTTGCTTCTTGTTTCAGCCGAGCTAAGTGAGGAAGAGAGACGGAGATCTGAGAGTGAGAGAGAGAGCAAGAGGGAAAGAAAGTAAGGTCATCTAGTTTTTCATCTTCTTGATCTTGAGGTTTGTGGAGGAAATCACCAACAAGCAAGCAAAACTTTGGCTAAGTTGGAGTTTCTTGACGTTGCAAAGCTTGGAAGATCATTCTTGATCTTGCTAGATTTAGCTAGATCTTGAGGTATGATACCTAAATCTTTTAGTTTTAACCTTGATAATGCTAGATCTTTTAGATCCATGGATTACTTTTGCTAGAAATGATAATGTTTGGTACATTTGAGTTGGGCTCTTGAATTCCCAACTTAGGTAGTTGTCTTGAGGTGGCTTCTTAGGTAGCGGACTTGAGGATTTGGTTGTGGTTGTGGTTGTTGATGTTAGATGAGTTTATTTTATGGATAGGAAGTAAAAATGTTGGTGAAATTTGAAGAAAAGCTAAGCTTGTTGGCCGAATCATAGCTGAAAAATTGTGACTCTTGATCTTGAAATTTTATGATGTTTCTTGACTCGATTTTGTTCGAATAAATATGTATTATGTTTACTTATGAGTATATGCTTGAAGGGAGTTGAATCTTGAATTTTGAATGGTGAAAAGTTGAGTTTTTCACTAATTTTTGGATAAATGTATTATTTGGACAGATTTGAGTACTTGAAATGTTTTACTATTTTTCATGATTTTGCGTCCATCGAAATTTGGTGAAAATTGAACTAAAAACATGTTAATGTCCTGATTAAAGTTTTAGTGTTGAGTTTAAGGTCGAATGGGTGATTTTAGAGGTGAAAGACCTCACTTCATTTCATTGTCTTAAAAGTTGAGAAGTCGCGAGTAGGGAGTATATCGTTGGAGCATTTTATTTTAAATGATATAGCGATTTTAATGATGTAATGATTTTAAATAGAGTCTTTTTGTGATATTTTTCTACTCGATATGACTAATTTTCACTTGAAGAAAATTGAGGGAAATTTTGGGAAAAAATCTTGATTAAACCAATGATTAAGTTTATTTTGATTTGTTTTCAAAATTAGAGGAGCGAAACTTATTTCCTTTCTTTATCTGTTTATAGGGAGTGTGGATGACTTTGAGACCGAGCCAAATTTGGAATATAAACCTTGCTATTTTTGTGAGTTTCCATGCATGTTATTTGATTATGTGAATTTGATTTGAAGTATACTTGATTAAGTTATTTGACGTGAAAACTTGGTTTATGGATCCATCAAATGGAGAAGTGTGTACTTTATCGCATTTACTCCTATTTAAATAGTAATATTTATGAAAGTGTTTTGTTGTGATTTATGTGCATGATAAAATTTAGGAATTTCCGAGACCTATCGGTAAGTCAATCGACTCGAGTTGTAGGCTAGGCTCAGGTCGAGGAGAAATGACAAGCCATAGGGTTATTTATGTGATGTGTGCTCTGGATTTGGCGTATGGACTTGTCCCTTTTGAAGAGCAATAATCAATTTATGTGTGACTGAATGGGAGTAAGTGCTACGCCTATTAGGGTGGGAGTCACCTCTTAGTCCGTATCAGTTTATGTGTCTGAACGGGAGTAAGTGCTATGCCTATTGGGGTGGGAGTCACCTCTTAGTCCAAATCAGTCAATCTTAGTATGTTCGAGCATTACCGTTCCTGCGTGTGTGGAGTCGGGCCCGATAGGGGTTTTGGTGAAGTTATGAGTAAGTGAATCTCTACATGGTATTCATATATGAAAGTTGACGGTGCATCAACTACGTGGAATGAGTTCAAGGTGTGACAGCCCCACCTCCCCCTAAGGCGAACCAAAGGGGTTCGGCGGACCGCCTGCCCAGCTCTCGCCGGGACTCACTACAGCCCTCAATTAATTACAATTTAAAAACTCCAATAAATATTAATTACAATTCTAAAACTCCCAAAAGTACAAAAATGCTAAAATCCACAAGTACGTCCCAGTAGTAAATATAATTCAGGTTCTTCAAAATATAAATTACATCTCCACCCAAAATTACAGTTGTACAAGAAATACTCCAAAATACCATAAACCATTGAATTCATCCATTAATTTTATTCTTATACAAAATGAGGAAATCCTACAAAAATACTAACGTCCTCGATTCACGTGCCTCACCTTGAAACCTGTTAAGGAAAACAAATTGGGGTGAGCTAACGCTCAGTGAGGCCAGGGAAAAGCATGCAAGCACGTAATCAAGCAAGTAGGAAAGCCAGTAAATTCAGATATAAAAGCGTGTAAATCAATCAATCACTTGCACTATTGCAATTTTCACCAGGAGACCATATTCCCAAGGAATCACTACTCGAGGGTTCACATTAGACAAGAGTCTTGGAGTTGGGTTCGGAGAACCCTCTTCGAGCCTCTCTATCTACAGTGAATATGCGCAAATACAATGAACAGGGCTCATACAAGAAAAATACACAGAAATAAGTCAGGATACAGGGCTCTCAGGAGCCAATCCACATCTTGGCCCAATTGATCCACTTTTAGTTGACCCTCCGTCAACCCAAGTAACCATGTCCGTAGTACCCCACTTACTTCCTCCAACCACCATGACACCCTCTCGGATCGGTAACCAAACACGCGCTTAAATGGCATTACTTAACAAGTATGCCTAGTAAGACCCCAAATTCTGGATCAAGCTATAACACTTCCCACGGTTCACCAAGCTTCTCGACCAAGCCCTTGCCAACTCGAGTTACAAGGCTAGCCAATGGGTTGGGGCGTCCCCCCACTATGGTCGATGAGACAGAACTCCAATCGACATACTCGGTCATAGCATTGGGACGGGAGGGGTGGTACCCTGCCGCTCAATGCTCATGAGAAACACTTTCATTTACCTGCACAAGTAACACTTATCATTTATCAAGCAAGCAAGCACATAAGAGAAAGGATAAGGGCGATAAAGTACACCTTAGCCTCAGTAACTAGTAAGTACGAGAAACATTTTATTTAAACATTTAACATGCACTTGGCACTCACCGAAGTCAAGAGCCTAAAGCAAAAGCATGCAAGATCAATCGAGTTCTCCGGGATCTTCTCGATCACCTGAGACAAGTACGAATATAAATTACTTAATCATACAACCAAGGTTTAGTAGTTTCCTCACTACCCTTATTTAAAAGATAACATTTTCAAGTCACGGAAAATGATCAAATACTTTAATTCAAATCAGTAGGGTAATGTTTGATAAATGTCTTTAAAAAAAATGTCTCAATTAGACTCAAGTCAAGTTCAAGATTCTCCGATTTGAGAATCAAGTGAAACACTAAGTTGGCACGAAAATCAAGAAAGAGAGTCAACCATTTTCATGTCAAAGTTACTAAGTTTTACGCCATAAAATAGTTAAAAGAGAATGAAAATAAATTTTCCTAGTTCACTGACCAAATTTATCTCAAAGGAAAACAAGTTCGATAATTTCCTAATTTGAGTTGAAATTTTTGAAAAATCATAACTGGAGTTGTACAAGTCCAAATTTTGCGTACTTGGTATCGTTAGAAACCTCTTGAAAAGTTCTAAAACTTTTAGAAGACACCCAGTAAAGATTTTGAACAGAATTTGCCCAGATTTTCAAGAAAGAAACGGCTACAGTAACAAAACAGGGCAAAACAGGTTGATCGACCAGCCCATTTTGAAGATTCACCAAAAATTACAGAAAACGAATTGGCCTCTCAAATTTATACAGTTTAAAGTAATATGTGAAAAGTTTCAAATGCCACCGACGGAACTCAATTCCGGCACTTGAGCAAGAAATTAAAGCAGTTCAAATAGAGGGGGTTTAAAATTCTGAAAATTCTGTTCCCAGTTTCGCAGGGCAGATTTCAAGGCTTCATTTGAGTGACGGATTCTTGGTCAAAAATCATAAAATTTGGTACAATAATACTTTCATATATAGGTTAGGTTCATACCAAAATTCAACCACAAATTCGAATAGGAAGGCAGTTTTCTACGCGCCTAAAGTGAACCGGTCAACACTTGTTCATTCCTGCAAATTTTCTTCCCCTTTCTTACCATTGCATTTTACACATCTAAACCACTTCCGATTGGCCTCAAATTCGAACCTAAACTGGTATTAACCTTCCTAAGACTAATGGTGGTCAAAAAGGATAGAGGATTATATCAATTTTTAGCATTAAAAGCAGTCCAAAATTCGGCCAGCATATTTTTCCCCAAATTTCCAGATTTTGGCTTCAACTAACTCTCATTCTTGCTATGACTTTTAAAAGGGCTCTTGTAGGGAAAATTTAACCACTTAACTTTCAACATTTAAAGCTCATATTAAGCCTTCAAATTGGCCAAAATCTCAACCACGAAAATCAAGATAAATTCAGAAAATTTCAGCCCTAACTTCTCTCTCTTCTAGCCGAATTTCCTTGAGGTTTCCTTCCAACTTTTTAGCAACAAATTCAAGCATATACACACATATATCACCATTTATCCAACTAATAGACAAATTCACACATTTTGTGGGAATTCCAAGAGTCCACTTTTACTCATAATCATCAAATTACAAAATAATGAAGCTTAGCACCTCAAACCACATAATCAACATCAATCAAGGTTCTAAGAACCTATCAACCACCCAAACCTAATATCATGCTTAAAATTGTAATCAATAGACAAAGATGGAAGATTTAGCAATTTACCTCTTCTAAGAAGTTGACAAATTTCCTCCAAGATTGCTAGCCTCAAACCTCCAAGAGCTCCTCTTCAATGCTCCTCACCACAATCCCAAGCTTAGGCCAAGATTAATTGGAAGTTTGTAGGTGATTTTAGAGAGGATTTGGAAGAAGAAATTGATGAAAACTCAAGGGAAGAGGGGGAGAGGGAGTTCGGCCATGGAGAGAAGAAGAAGAGAGGTGTTTTTTGTTTAATTTTTGAGTGAATTAAATGTAGAAAGGAAGACAAGACATAAAGCTTGTCTTTTAACCCCAAAAGTCAAACTCTAAATAGTACTCTTAATTAGCAATTTGGAGGGAAAATTAATTGCCTCATTTGGCTTGAGATTAAGGAGTTAATCTCGGTTAGGAGAGGGAAAAGAAAAGAAAGATTTTAGGTGAACTGGAGGAGATCAGTTGGAAGAATTAGCGGTTAAATAAAATTCTAAACTTGAAGAGGTTAATCCAAATCTTAATCAAGATTTCAAAACCCTAATTAATCACTCTTTTTAATTCACTTCCAATCACTGGAGTACATTTCTAACCTGCGGGTGATCATCCTTATATTTCAGCGTTACGTCACTCACTGCCCGAATTTCTACCTCGAAAAATGTGTTTTTCTCATTTTCTGTCTAATCGATATAAAAGAGCAAATTTAAATACTAAACGAATTATTGATAAACTACAAGAAATTAAGGGTGAAATAAAATCAATTCACTCAAGACGAAATAAATTAAATTAATAAATGAATAAATAAATGAATAAATTGAATTTTCATCTAAATTTTTTGAAAAATTCGTTTAAATATAATTTTAAAATAATTGAACAAATTAATAACAATAATAACATTATTTAAAAATAATAAGTTGTAATAATATCAAAATAAATTTTTGAGGCCCTCACACAAGGCATTTTGAAAATAACTCTTGAGACTCAAGTTTCATGGATCTTGGCTCCTGAGAGCCCCTATATCCTCTCATGTGCTGTTACTTTCTTTCTTTATTTGTGATAATGTATATACTTGACTCATGATTATTGCTTGTCTTATGTATTTGTATGCCTTTTTGGAACTCACTGGACTTTTAGCCCCCTTTCCCCTATTTGCTTTTTCCTTAACAGGGATTGAGAACCCGTGAGAAGACATTGTTGTCTAGGGTTAGATCCTACTTTTGTACTCTTGATTTGTTGTATTGAATCTGGGAACCGTAGACTCTATGTTCAGGATTTGTAATTTCAGCGTTTGGATGTATAGTTAGTACTTGAAATTTATTTTGGGAATGTAAGTTGAATTTTTTGTTTCATTAAGTAGTTGGTTTGCAATGTGAAGTTAGTTATGTTAGGAATAATCTCTTGGGTTGGAATTGTCATTTAAAATTTTTCTTTGGAGAATTAGTGAACATTTTAAAGAGTGAGTCCTAGTGAGAGGTGGACAGGCGGTCCACTGAGACCTAAGGGTACCCCCTAGGGAGAGGTGGGGCTGTCACAATTATGATAATAGGTCTATCACTATGATAGACTACTTTTCATGGTGCTTTACTAGGGTGCATATATACTTTCTAAATTGGAGAGGAAAATAGTATCATAATTCATTTATAGTTCATCGATTTTTGAATTTTTGTGGTGTCATAGTTTTGGTAGTAGTTTTTTGGTCCCTTTTTTTAGTTATTTTTGCTTTTGATACGGGGAAAAAAAAGATCAACCAAAAAAATTGGATCACTTTCAAAGCCATAAAATTTGGTAGCAGCAACAACTATGGTCAATATTTATAGTTTTGTCATGTTATGGCAAAATATAAAAAGGAGGAATACAAAGAAAAAGGAAAACAAAAAATTATTAGAAATCCCATTCTTCATATATGAATATCCAACAAGGGTGTTATAAGTAAAATGTTAAGCCTAGTATTATCATTTTAGGTGAACAAGAGAGATAAGCGTAGATTTTAAAGCCTTGAGGGAGCTTAGTGAAATTGTCAAAACTCTTAGAGGAGATTTCTAAAATTATCCCTAGAGACATTAATATATTTAGGCGTATTCAAAAATTAAAAATAGAACATCTTAGTTAATTAAGGGATCATGAATTATCTGGGTAAAACATATTTCAAAAAATAAGTGAAAAGATAATCACTTATCACTTAATGCAAGCATAAGATTTTAGGGTCTTCTTGAGATTAAACTCAATCGACCTAGGAGTAAAGATGGCAACCAATAATGCATTGTTCTTAGAGGGGCAATCCATCATTAGACCTCCCATGTTCAACGGTAGAAATTATGTTAGTTGGAGGGATAGAATGGAAATATTTTTGCAATCTATAGATATAGAGTTGTGGTTTATTGTTAGTGAAGGACCTTATTAGGCTATAATTATAGATGAAACAACCGGTAGAAATAGAATTAAAACTAGAAGTGAATTAAGTGCTCAAAATAGATTCAACCTCTCTTTGAATGCTAAGGCCATGAATGTATTGTACAATGAGACCCCAAGTAACTAAGAGGAGCAACAACCCACTGAATATGGGAGAATTTAGGGAGACAGGAATGATCAAAATTTGGAGCCCAGGAAAAAACAAATTTTGCAATTTGTTTTGGATAATGTTCCCGTATGTGAGAAGGTTGTTCAGTAGTTGAAAGCAAAAGCAAAGGTGGATAAAGTTTAGGCCTCTAAAAGCCATTGAAAAATATTGGAGGGAGAGGATGTTGTAAATAATATATATATTTCAAAAGAGTTTGTTTCTTATCAGAAATAAAGCCTTATTTTACTTTTATTGGATAGAGTTTGACTCTTTCCAAGAGTTAACGTTTTTCTGATAGATTTATTCACATGAGTCTAAAAGTTAGGAACCACTTGAACATTAGCAGAATATTTAGAACTGCAATGGCTCTTTTCTTAACATTGCTGTTCCTGACAAATAGCTAAAATCTTATTTTTTTAATAACATTACAACTTCTAATGTTACTTTTTCTGAAACCTATAAATAGATGCCTTCCATTACCAGTACACTTTCTAATTTCTTCTTTTCCTGCTCTCTCCTCTCACTCTTTACTACTACTCTTTTGCTGGATCAAATATTTTGTTGTTCCTATTTTTTCTTGTGTACAAGAAGAAGGATTGTTTAATTTTAAGGAAACATTTCATCACTCTAAAATAGTTTCTTAGAAAAGTGGCACGGCTCAAGTTTGTTTATTTTTTCCTTATTTTTTCGTTATTCTACTATTAACATTGTTAGCCATTTTTACAACGATCTAAGAAACTATGGCCTTCGACAATGTTAAAACCTCACGGCCTTAATCCGCATCAGTTACAGTCACACTACCATTTGCTAAGCTTTTTTTAGACCTCTCTATAATTGAAGTTTTTGCTAGTGAAAACTTTAAAAGATGGCAAGAATGTGTGCACTCTTTGCTCGACATCCATGGAGTAGCTTATACACTAACTAAATCTCAACCTATTACTATAGATGTCAAGACACAAGAAGTATGGCAATATGCCAATAAGGTAAATCGACATACTATTTTACAAACATTTTCTAATGAATTATTTGATGTGTATTATAGTTGCAAAGAAGCCCAGACAATTTGGAAAGCCTTGGTAACAAAGTTTTCCGCCGAAGATGCAACCAAACAAAAATTCATCATAGGAAAGTACAACTAATGGTAGATGGCTGATGGATGACAAGGAAATAAAAGTTCAAATCATAGAGTACCAAATGCTACTCGAGAGTATGAAAATGAAGATATTAAGTTGTCCAAGAAATTTACTGCAGACATGCTAATTCAGAAGCTGTCTGAGCCATGGGTTGACTACAAAAATACAAGTACAAGCAGAAGAATTACACCATGGATGAGTTCGTGAAATACATCCTCATTGAAGATTCAAACAAGATGGAGTTAAGAGCTGCCAAAGTTAAGGAGATGAATCTCAAACCTAATCTGGTACAGAACAACAATAAGGGGTACGCTAATAAGTCCTAAAATAACAAGTCTAAAAATCTCAATTACAAGCCCAACAATCCTAACTTTAAGAAAAAGAAAGGCAATTGCTATCATTGTGGAAAACTAGAATACCAGCGGTTCAGTGTAGGCACAACATAGGTGATAAAGCAAATGCTAATCCTCCTTAGGTTAATCTAGTCGAAGGAGATGAAATAATTATTGCAATCATCTCTCAAGTGAACGTTGCAGCCAATGTGAAAGAATGGGTGGTAGACTCTGGGGCTATTCGGCATGTGTAAATCGAGAAGTGTTTTCTTCCTATATTCCAATAAGGGATGATGAAGAGGTGGTCCACCTTAGAGACTCATGAACTATTAAAGTTTTGGGTAAGGACAAAGTGCTCTTGAAACTCACTTCAGAAAAAACTTTGTATCTTAATGATGTGCTATATCAACCGAACATCTGGGCAAATTTGGCTTCTGTAGCTTTGTTAGGAAAAGTTGGGGTGAAAGTATCATTCGAATCTAATAAGATTGTAAGTTTTAAAAACAATGTGTTTATGGGCAAAACTATTGTAATCAGGAACTCTTTGTATTTAACATTTTCAATGTGATTAATGAGAATGCTTCTTCTTCCGTTTATATCATTGATTCTATTTCCTTATGACATGTTAGATTAGGAAATGTTAATATAAGTTATATAAAGAAAATGTAATCAATTGGTTTACTTTCTAGTGTTAATAATAATAATATGGAAAAATGTGAAATATATGTAGAAACTAAAATAACAAAGAAAGTTGTGTAACTTTCATAAGAGAAACTAAATTATTAAGTTTAATTCGCATAGACTTAGGTGACTCGAAACAAACTATGACTAAAAGTGGTAAAAGACATTATGTTATTTTTATAGATGATTATTCTAAATACACTAAATTTAATTTACTCAAAAATAAGGATGATATTTATTATGTCTTTGTATCTTATAAGACTGAAATAGAAAATAAACTTAAAAAAAAGATTAAAAAAATTAGATTAGATAGAGGAGGTGAATATATTTAGTTTTAGATAATTTTTGTGAGCATGAAGGCATCCTACATGAAATAACACAACCTTATTCACCGGAATCTAATAGGGTAGTTGAAAGGAAAAATAGAACATTAAAAGAAATGATAAACTCTATGTTTGTTAGTTCTCATTCTCCTGATAATTTGTGGAGAGAAGCTATATTATGGGCATGTCATTTACAAAATAGAATTTCTCATAAAAGAATTGGCAAAACACCTTATGAGTGGTGGAAAAGTTATAAACCAAATTTAAAATATTTAAAAATATGGGGCTGCTTGCTAAAGTATTATTACCTGAATCTAATAAAAGAATGTTAAGTTCTAAAACTTCTGATTGTATGTTTATTGGATATGTTGAATATAATGTTGTTATAGATTTTTCCTTTTTAGAAGTGATGTGCTTGATTGTAATACAATTATTAAAACAAAGAATGCCGAATTCTTTGAACACATTTTTCCACAATTCAATAAAATTTCTCATGTACCTGTTGAAGTAAATAAAAAAATAACCACTAATGAGGGATTGAGAAGGAGTAAAAGGCCAAGAAAAGAGTTTTCTTTTGGAAATAATTTTCAAATCCTTTTTATTGACAATGATCCTTTAACTTATTCTGATGCTATTTCTTCTTCTAATAGAAAATTTTGGAAAGAAGTAATTAAAACTAAAATTAAGTCTATTATGAAAAATAAAACATGGACCTTTGTAGATTTACCACCTGGTATAAAATCTATTGGTTACAAATAGATTTTTAAGGGCAAATAATTGTGCAAATAAATATAAAACTTGTTTAGTAGGAAAAAAGTTTCTCAAAAATAAAATATTAATTATTTTGATATATTTGCAGCAGTAACAAGAATTTCTTCCATGCATGCTTTATTTGCTTTGGCTTCTACCCATAATTTTTTTGTTCATCAAATAGATGTTAAAATAACCTTTTTAAATGGTGAATTAGAAGAAGAAATTTATATGATTCAACTTGAGAAATGTGTTGCATTTGGTAAGAAAATAAAGTTTGTAAATTAGTTAAATCTCTTTATAACCTAACTAAAATAACTCCTAAATAGTGGTATGAGAAATTTGATCAAGTTTTGATAAGAGACAAATTTTCATCTGTAGAAGTGGATAAATGTGTATACACTGAAATTGTAAATGAATAATATGAAATAATTAATTTATATGTAGATGACATGCTTAGATTTGGTACTAGTTTAAATATTGTTAATAGTACTAAGTAATTTTTTTGTCTTTTAATTTTGATATAAAAGATTTTGGTGAAGTAAAAATGATATTGAGTGTTAAAATCATAAGGAGAGATGATGGTATAATAGTGTCACAAGAGCATTTTACTGAAAGACTTCTTAAGAAATTTGAAAATTATGATGTAACATCTATGAGCATTCCTTATGATTCTAACACTTAATTAAAGAAAAATAATGGTGATCCAATTGCTCAGTCTAAATATGTTCACGTTATTGGAGTCTAATACATTTAATGAATTTACAAAACTTGATATAACTTATACTGTGTGTAGACTGAGTAGATATACTCACAATCCCAATCGTGAGAATTGATTGATTTGCATTAGTAAGACTAATGAAATATTTGAGAGGTACCATAAATGATAGTATCCTATAGTGGATTTTTCACTATATTAGAGGGTTACAATAATGCTAATTGGATCTCTGATTCAAATGGGACAAAATCTGCTAGTGGTTATGTGTTCACTCTCGGTGGTAGAGCAGTAGCATGAAAATCTACGAGGTAGACAATCATTGCTAGATCAACTATGGAGTTAGAGTTTATAACTCTGGAACTGACTGGAACTAAGGTTGATTAGTTGAGAAATTTCTTAGCCAATGTTCTTTCAACTAAGGATCTGTTGCCTCCTATGTCCATACACTTTGATTGTTAAGCGGCGATTGCTATTATTAAAAATAAATCCTATAACTGTAAGAGTATACACAAAATGGAGACATGATGTAGCGGCCCCACGTTTCCCAAGGCAAACACTAGGACCTGCGGCCGCCGGCCTAGCTCTCGCCAGGACTCGGTCAATCCAACAGTTCAACTTAGAGTTTTCAATATAAAATACATCCATAGAATTCGATTAATTTAATTCACATCCATTCATCCACTAGGGTTCCACATACCCTTACCGTTACCATTCAAAAGAAATTCACAACATTTTCACCAATAACAAAATACTTAAATAATTACATCCACAATTCAAAAGTCTCGATCTGGACTTGGAATTTCTTCTCACCCAATCTAACACTCTGGAGAACCTAGTAGGGGAAAATATATATTGGGGTGAGCTTTTGAAAGCCCAATGAGATTCCCAAAACACATAAGCAGATAAGCACATTGGTATAGCATGCTTTCATATAACAGTGAAATTCACATATGGGAAAATTTTTCAAGTACGTAAGTTTTCCATTTTTGAGAAAGTCATGAACAGTATGTTTAGCACAGTTTAGTCAATAACAGGAGCAGTAAAAGGATACAGTGCTCATTTGAGCCAGTCAGTACAGAGTTTGCAGTACTTTGATCAGTCTTCACTGCTTCCCATTCGCCAACCCCTTACTCCCAACTTCGGGCCCGAAAACCAACAGTCGGTAGGTGGTGTACACTCGAGATAACCTTAAACGGTCCCCAGGGTCCGTCGACGTACCCGACCAAGCCCAAATGCCTGCTTCGAATAGGCCGACTCACCTTTGGAGTTTGGGATCCCGGACTAGCCTATTGCGGCAAAGCATGCAATGGCGTCACAGTCATGCACAGTTGACATGCATAGGCACAAATACAGTAGTTTGAAATTGTTTTTGTAAAACGGGGGGGAAAGTCGGTGCGATAAAGTACACACTCGAACCCTTTCCTTTATAAAAATTATTTTGAAATAGAACTCAATAATTAAGCAATATAATGGCTCACTTAATAAACAAGTACATTCAATGACAACACGTAATGAGCAAGTATTCTATCAACATGTAGTACTTAATAAGCAAGTATTTCAGTAGTGAGTAATACTTTAACAAACAAGTAATTTCAATGACAAGTAGTGCTTATTAGTTAAGCATGGTAATTGTCAAATAACAAAAAAAATCATTTAGTAACAAATTGGAACCCCACCTTAGTTAGGTCAAAGTTGAGTTGGTGAGTTGAAAGCTTCAGTATCAACGCCCTCGCTTGGTTCACCGACGGGTCCTGAGGTACATAATTACTATATTAACTTTTATTTATTTAAAATCAATTTTGACCAATTCACTTCTTTTATAAAAACAAGTATGTATTTAAGGTTTTACTAATCGAGTTAATATTATGGCAAAACGGTGGTATGAATTTCGAAATTTGAGGTTTTGGTTAGTTAGGTCAGAATACGTGAGTTTCAAAAATTTGGCAAAATTAGGGTTTGAAAATTTTTAATAGTTGATATTTAAAATGATTTTGATAACGTAGAGTATTACGTTGGAGAAAACAGAGGAAAACTTGCTTTGGTTAGAAAATTGACTAGCGGTGTCTAATTTCATTTGTTATAGTACAAAAAAGAGTTTTCGTGACTTGAATTTGGTTTAAAATAATTTGATTCCTTGTTTACCCATTTTGGTCTTGTTAAAGTACAATATCTGTACGGATTGAAACAAGTTTTTTTTTATAGGTCGGAATTTGAGTTTGAAAAATGAAGGTTTTGTCAAATGATCAAATGTAATAAATGAAAGTTTCATAAGGTGCATTGTGTGAAAAACCAATTTGCCACGGTTTCTTTCAAAAATTGAATCGGAAGTTCTATTCGTGTGAATTGCATGATTTTGGAGCCGTTTAAAACTAGATTCATTGTTCTTTATTTCCTCAGAAAACATCGAAGACCAAATCAATTTAGAAATCACTCAAATTTGGAAAATAAAGTTCGAAACCATCATGTTTAACAAAATCGCAGGTTTGATTTTCAGCGATATTCGTCGGATCGCCACGATGTGTAGAAAATGAATTACGGGACGTGTGAGGTACCGAATCGAAGATTTTTGAGTCTAGTTTTGAATTCCGCTGACGGTACATGATTTGGACTTATAAACTGTGAGATACAAGCAATCTGTTTTGGACTGTTTTGTCCATTGATTTTTCTGGAAAAATGCTAGCTTTTGAAAAATTTGTAGAATTCCAGCTTCAAAGCAACGTGGTTAAGGGTTCATTTTAATTTCCAGCATACTAATCAGGTTTATCAGCATGTAATACATCCATTTAAGAACTCAAGGGCTCCGGCACATGATTAAAATTTGAACAAAGCCTCAACCAACATGTCTCGAGTTTGGAAACCATCAAGACCAGTTCTTTCCCTCTTATTTTCCTTTCTTGATATAAGATTATTTTCTCCATTCAAAAGCCAAGTATTAGGTCATTACATGTCCAGTTTTCACTTTGTTTTTGACTGACCGAATATATCTCATACAAGGAAAAATAGATACATATAAATTTTAAGGAGAAATGACAGGTTCAAGCTTGGTCTAGTTAAGACATTTAGTCCATGAAAATTTTAACCAAGTCTAACCGGCCAAATAACCACATGCATGAGCTGATTTCCAACAAGTTTTAACAAGAGCAGATTTGGATGGAAATAGGGCAAAGCCCTTCAGCCCACAAACATTCATAACAGCAAGGAATTCGTGGTCTTCTAGCATCGAGAAAGCACAAGGAAAGTTCCAATCACTTCACAATCACTTCTAATGATCATACATGGGATAGTACCACTAAAGTTACCATTTTAAGGCTTTGGGAAGCTTAAAGGAAAACAAGAGCAGTAATCTACATTGGTTAACTAGATTTCCAGAAGATATATAAAAGATATAAATATGTCAAGGCAAGATTTCAAGTCAACCGGTGCATGCATGGCCATATCATCTTTCAAGATGATCTTTTGAGAGAGGGAAATCATTTCTTTTTAAGCTGAAAAGGATAAGAAATGACTCTTACCTCCAACAAGCTTTCAAGAACGACTGAACAAGTGAGAAGCTTGGCTTAATCAAATCCAGTTTCCAGCTACAAGAAACGAAATAAACTAAGAATGGAAAATGCTAAGCTGCCAAGAAGTTTTCAAGAGTAGATGATGTTTTACCTTGACTTGCTTAGGGAGCGAATGGAGAGAAGACAGCCTTGATCCCTTGATTTCAAGCTTGGTTTCAGCAGCTTGCAGCCACGGTCTCCTCTTGGTGCAAGGCTGAATCGATCAACAAAAGAAAGACAAGGAAATGGAAAGTTAAAAGGGAGCTCTCGGTTGAGCTTGGGAAGAAAAGAGTTTGAAGTGAAATGAGGGGGTGAAGGGGAGAGCTTCTCGGTTGAGAGCTTGAGAGATGAGTGCTGAAGTGAAGTGAAAGTGAAGAGTGAATTTGAAATGCAATAAGGAGAGTTTAAGGCTGATGACCATCAGTTGGCCTTGAAGAAATAATTTTGTAGACTTGCCTTGCTCAAGTGAGCATAAGGTGGCTGGAATAAGATGCCAAATGGCAAGAGCCTCACTTCTATTGGTCATGGAGGCTGGTGATCACATTCAAGATGATCTAAAAATTTTTTTTTTTTCAATCAATTGAGCAACCGGTGGAAGGATGAAACTTGTTCAAGTGGCCAAAATTCCAGCATGAAATTGACACATGGTGGTCTTGTAAGGGTGAAGAGAAGTGGCAAGATTTTCCTAGCTGGGAATTGGAATGAAATTTCCGAATTTGCTTGGAAAGATTTTAGCTCAATCCTAATTTTGATTTAAGGAGTGTTGAGTGAATTCGATTGAAGAAGAAAAATGGTTAAACCTATAATGGTAGTGATTTCAATGCAATTCGTCTAGGGTTTTGGAATGAGATACACTCACTAGAAGATTGATCAAGCACACGCTCAAACAATTATAAAACCATTCATGAAAAATCTAAACGAGATTTAGGTTTAAAGTTCACGGTCCTCACACATGATGTCATTAAACAACTGCTTAAAGATAGAATAATTTCTATTGATTTTGTGAAGTTAGAGTTGAACTTGGCCGATCCTTTGACTAAACCAGCAGGAATAAAAGTAATTCATCAGACTACATGGGAAATGGGAATTAGGTCAACAGTGGTCAATAGAGATAGTAACCCAACCTATGTGATTGCTGATCTCATGAAGTAGGTCCATATGCGTAATAACAAGCCAATATTGACTGTAAAATATTTCAAATTTAAGTCCCTTCTGAGATAAATGCTTTACTGCTAGTAATTGTGAGGTTGAGTTTAAAACTCTTAATGAATTCATATCCCTTTAGGGAGATGTATTTAAGGCAATATACACTTGATGAATTCATATGAGAGTGGAGTAGGGCCACTCCTATAAGATTTTTTAACTAAATCTGTAGAGCTCTCATGAATAATGAAGCAAGCAGACGGCCAAAATGTACAAAATCGTATTGAACAACAAATAATGGGTTGCAATGTGATTGATGAAATCTCTATTTTACAACAAGAATTATTAGTTCATAGAAAATCATATTTTACCAATAATTCTGTAAGACATATTTTGTTGATTTAAGTTGGTTCATAGTCCAAAAGATACCAAACTAATTACATTGAACCCAAACAAATCCAGCAGTTTTTTTATATACTTTTTGAAGATTTTTAGATGAAAAAATAGAACACACTTTTTTATGTTTTCCACAAGCAAAATATGTCTATAACGTAGACGTTTATAGGGCATCTAAAGATTACAATCCTATCACAATCTTGCCATAATTTAAGGTAATAGAGTCATATTTTTCGAAATAATGTAATCAGCTAATATCCTATTTCCTATTTTAGTTATTCTATTTGAAACTTCCTTAATCATAGGAAACAAACTCCCTTAATCATAGGAGTTAATGTCTTTGACACCCTCCCCCCAAGTTGGTACGTAGATATCCATCATTCCCAACTTGCTTGTAAGAAGTTCAAAATTTGGTCTGAAGAGTCCTTTGATGAGAATGTTAGCTATTTGTTGAGCTGATGGAACAAATGGCATATAGATAATTCCACCTTTAAGTTTCTCTTTTAAAAGTGGTGATCAATTTCAATATGTTTGGTTCTATCATGTTGCACGGGATTGTGAGCTATGCTAATTGCCGCCTGGTTATCACAATAAAGTTTCATTGGAATTTCAATAGGTCTTTTTATCTCATCTACAACTTTTTTCAGCCATAACATTTCACACACACTATGAGCCATAGCCCAATACTCCGCCTTTGCATTACTCCAAGGTATAACACTCTATTTTTTTACTTCTATAAGTAACTAAATTACCCATACAAATGTACAATAACCCAAAGTTGATCTTCTATCGATGATTGATCCTGCCTAATCAGCATCTGTGTAGGCCTTAATAGTCCTTCAATCTCCCATTTTAAAGAACAATCCCTTTCCTGGAGTACTTTTTAAATACCTTAGAATCCAATATACTGCATCAAGGTGCTCTTCATATGGAGAGTGCATAAACTAGCTCACAAGACTCACTGAGAAAGCTATATTAGGACGAGTATGAGTCAAGTAAATTAGCTTGCCCACTAGCTTCTGGTATCAAGTAGTGTCAAATTGGTGTTCCATCTTTTAGTTCTGCTAACTTGTGATTCAGATCCATAGGGGCGTCTGCAGGTTGACACCTACTTATCCTTGTTTCCTTTAAAAGATCTAAAACATACTGTAGACACCAAATTTTGACTATTTCAATTGTTTTTTTATGTTTTTATCTATTAATATTTAGTTATTTATTTTTGAATATTCTAACACATTTTTCTTATTTTTGTAGGTTTTTCTTTAAAAAAAAAAAGAAAGTCAAAACGCGGACCAGTTACGCGGATCTATCTACGTAACTAGTCCGCGTAACCTGATCAGAAGCGAAAAAAAATTACGCGTTTTTTTTCCAGCCATTTCCTTCCTCATTTCCAGCTGTATTTTTTGTGTCTTTGGCATCAAGTAATCGATTTAGTTAATGCCCAAATCACCCTTGATCCTTAAGACACAAATAAAACGCATCCAATGATCAAAATTAATCCAAGAAAACCCTCAAAGTATCTAAGCCTTTGGTTGTAGGTTTTAATGCCTATAAATCACCCATGTTAGGATTTTCTGAAAAAAGAGGAAGGAGGCTGAGAGTGAGCAGAAAGAGAGAAGAAAGAAATTAGGAAGAAAAAGAAAAACGATTGAGAATCAAAGAGAAAAAGAAAAGAGAGAAAAGATAAAAACTAGGGTTTCTTTTTTTAGTGAAGATTTCTTGAATTTTGGTGATTCCTTTTCGTTCTTTTCAAGCCTCCGAATCAGGTAGTCTTCCTTTACTCTATCTATTATTTTTCTGGTCGAAAATTTCTAAAAATCAGACCTTTTGGTGGAACCAAGGTCTTAAAGGTGTTTTTTTTAAGTTTTATGACATTTGATGATGATTATTGGTTGTTATATGAGCATGTTGTGTTTATAAATCCTTGGTAAGGCTCATAGTCTTGTTCTGACGTTTAAAATCAGACGTTTGATGCTTCTGTGTTGATTTTGTTGTGATTTCTGAAAAATTTCTGGAAAAATGTACTTCACGTTTTCAAGATGTGAAGAAACGCGGGATACTTGCGCGGTTTTACTTCGCGTAACGATCCGCGTTTCCTTTTGAATGTTTGAAGATGTGAAGAAACGCGGAGTTCTTGCGCGGCTTAGTTCGCGTAACTCTCCGCGTTTCTGCTTGAATATTTGAAGATGTGAAGAAACGCGGGGTTGTTACGCAGAGACCAGTCCGCGTAACTTCCCACGTTTCTAGCCTGACAGTTCTTCACTTTCCCCTTTTTTGTCTATTTGATGATGTTGATGCTTAAGATTTGGCCTTTTTCGGTTTTAGCTCGTCTTGACATGATTTGAATGATGATGTTTAATGCTTTAAATAGATCCCCTTTGCCTCTGAAGATTTTGTTTGTGTTATTGTCTGAAAAACTGGAAGCAATCTTCCTGATATTTTGAAGATGGGAAGAGACGCGGACCGTTACGCGGCTGAGTCCGCGTTTCCTATCCACGTTTCCCCTCTGAACTTTACATTTTGCATGTAACGCGGACGTAGTTGTGCGGCTCTGTCCGCGTTTCTACTCCGCGTAATCTTTCTGTTCCTCAGTTTTGTTGCTATTTCCTGCTCTTTTGTTCCAAAATCTTACTCTATTATTCGTATTTCCTAGTCTTGTCCATGTTGCTCGCAGAATCTGTTTTGATACCTTTTCTTTGAATTTTTGATTGATTTTTCCTTTAAATTGGTACCTTGATCCCTTTTGTTGACATTGAGTCTTATATAACCATTCCCCTCATTTAAGGATTCAATTAAGGCATCACATCAAGGGATGGTAACTTCTTTCCCCTATTATGTGCTCTTATGTGTTTTTGCATGATCTTACATGTTTTAAATTAAGTTTTCCTTTGCTTTTATTCATGTCTACTCTTCATTTATGTCATTTAATTTTTGGGTAAATCATTTGGAGGTCTTGGATGTCAAGTTATAATAGACAGATTTAATTTTACAAAAAGTGTATTTATTCTAGAAAATGTAATAGTTAGATTATTATTCCAAATTTTTTCCCTTTAGAATGTATTTAGGTTCCCCCAATGTAATAATTAGGTTTTATATGCTTATTTTGCATGCTTGCATGTTTATGTGTTTACTTGCTTTCCTAGGGTCTTGCATCTAGATATTATACCTATGTGTTATGTGTTTATGTGTTTTATGTGTTTACTTGCTTTATTATCATGTCTACATGTTTATTGTGTAAATGTATTGACGTCACCACACTAGTCCAACGCTAGTTGTGGCCTTTCCTTTCGATTTCTCACTAATCCAATGTCAGTGAGAACTTTTAGATGAGGGTTAGTCCAATGCTAGACCCTTAATACCGTTCATGCATTAGATACAAATTTCACACACATTTCACTTTTAGAGTTTCTTTTCCATTTTTGCATGTTACTATTCTCCCATCCCGTATGCGAAACATGTCATTTAGTTTTCTTTTTCGTTAAAAATAGATTAGCTTTTTTTAGGGCATTACCCTTTGAATTAGGGAAAAGAGCGAGTATGGCTTCTTAGCCTTAGCACACTTTTATTTCCTTCTATGAAAAGGAAGATTTGAAGTCACGAATTTAGTCTCCCGCATCCATTATGTTGCATTATCCCTCTTTAGGACATACATATGCATTATTTTAAATTCTATCAAAATCATTCTTTAAAAATCAAGTTTCTTCTTCATGTTTTAGCAATTCAAAGTCAAAAATCCATTTTTCTTAAAATTGCATCTTTTGAAAATTCAAGTTCCTCTTTGCACTTAAAATTGATCTTTTCAAAAATCCAATTTCTTTTCCCTTGAGATTTTATAAAAATTGCATTTCTTTAGAAAACCCTATTTTCCTGTTTGTTCGAGTCTCATCATTTGCATTTTTCGTGACCTCCTCGAGGGATCAAATTTGGATGACACAACTAATGTGATCAATTCCAATCAAACCTCAAGGAGACATTTTGCCCCTCTCGATCCAATATTAG
This sequence comes from Gardenia jasminoides, assembly GCA_013103745.1. Taxonomy (NCBI): domain Eukaryota; kingdom Viridiplantae; phylum Streptophyta; class Magnoliopsida; order Gentianales; family Rubiaceae; genus Gardenia; species Gardenia jasminoides. The sequence goes on along the minus strand of CM023097.1, from coordinate 15,262,327 downwards.
GTTTAAGTTTTGCATACATATAGATAACATCCAAATGTGATAAATTTTAAAGTTAGAATTAGGAAACTTTTAACTAAATCTTGCAACTAACTTTGGCTAGGTTAGAAGGGTGCTTTAGAGATGAGTAACATCGAATCTTTGCCTTCCCTTCTTTCAACTGTGACTCCCGAACCTTTTTCTCTAGTTTTTCAAAGACCTGGAGTCGTCTAAAAAAGCGTTTTCTTAGTTTATTTTCATTAATTAAAATTTTTGGGTGACTTGGTACACCTAAACTCTATACCAAGTGGCGACTCAAAATTTTTCTAAAAACCCTTTTTTTAGACTTTTGTTTTTGGGTCCAAATCGTCGCATTTTTTTAGTCCCAAGACCCATTTTCTTTTATTTTCAAAAAATCAAAAAATCAATTTTTAACTAAAAAACCTTTTTCCAACTAAAAATTCAAAACGACAAGTTTTCTTTTCCTTTTCCAAAAAATAGGGCGCGTCACATACTTACATTGGGATATAACTAAACCCTTTCTGGACCGAACTACCTCCATCCCTAGGAAGTATCATAGTGTTCCCAAATCTTTGATTTCAGAGCTAGAAAAAAGACTTTTCTTCAACCACTCCATCTCTATCAAGTCATCTCTTGTGAGAATGATATCATCCATGTACATAATAAGTACTGCTATCTTCCCATCTTTGGAGTGTTTAACAAATATTGTGTGATCACTTTGAGTTTGGGCATAGCCTTGATCTTTTGCTGACCTGGCAAATTTTTCAAACCAGGCCCTACGAGATTGCTTGAGACCATATAATGATTTTTTCAGCTTCTAAACTCTAGACTGAAACTTCCTTTCAAATCCAGGGGGAGAATCCATGTAGATTTCTTCCTCTAGATCACATATTTAAAAACGCATTCTTTATATCAAGTTGTTATAGTGGCCAATCAAGGTTTACTACCATTGAGAGAAGCACTCTAACAGTGTTTAATTTTGCCACTAGGGCAAAAGTTTCCAGATAGTTGAGGTCGTAGGTTTGATTAAACCCTTTAGCCACCAACTGATCTTTGTACATTCCAATGTCCTATTGGAATTATACTTGCTAGTAAAGACCCATTTACACCCTGTTGTTTTATTCCCCTTTGGCAAGTTCATTACTTCCCAAGTTTGATTCTTCTGAAGTGCATATGTCTCCTCTTCATAGCCTTTTTCCACTCTGGAACTTGTAATACTTCATGTACATTCTTTGAAATTTCCACAGAAGAAAGTTGTGAAATAAATGCCAAGAAAGTAGGAAATAGCTTATCATAAGAGACATAGTTAGACATAGGGTGTTTGATACAAGAATGCACTGCCTTTTGAAGTGCAATAGGAAGATCCAAATCATCAATCTTTGAATCAGAGAAAACTTCATTTAAATACTCAAGCACATCAAGTTCTGTCCTAGGTTCGGATTCCTGGTTATGAAGAGAAGGCGGTGCTTTTTATTTTCTTTGATAATTTTTCCTGATATAGGTTTGCAGTTTTTTTCCAGTCACGATCCTATCTCTTTCACTAGGAGAATTTGACTCTGTTATTGGCACTAAAGGCAAGGGATCCTCAACATTTATTTTTTCTTCTAATCCGTGATCATTTTTTTCAAGTTTTTCAGAAACCTGTTAATGGATAGATTGAATAGAGTCATTTGATTTGTCTAGATTGTTATCTTGAAAAGATTCTTTTCGAGGAAAATTTGCTGTAATTGAAATTGTAGATTCCTCTAAAAAAATCAGAAAAATTGATTCCTCTATTAGCAAAACTTTGATTAGGAATTTGATTTTGTCGCGCCCCATTTTTTGAAAGAAGGAAATGAAAACCTCGCTGCTTGGTTTTAGTTTGAAAAGGTTTTTAGTTAAAATTGATTTTTGAAAATAAAAAGAAATGGGTCATGGGACTACAAAATGCTACGATTTGGACCCAAAACAAAAGTCTAGAAAAGGGTTTTAGAAAAGTTTGAGTCACCATTTGTATGGAGTTTAGGTGTACCAAGTCCCCAAAAAAGTTTAATTAATGAAAATAAACTAAGAAAACTCTTTTTTAGACGACTCTGTGTCTTTGAAAACTAGAGAAAAGGTTCGGGTCACGGTTGAAAGAAGGGAAGGCAAAAATTGATGTTACTGCTCTCTAAGGCACCCTTCTAACCTAGCCAAAGCTAGTTAGTGATTTAGTTAAAAATTTCCTAATTCTAACTTTAAAATTTATCACCTTTGGATGTTATCTATATGAATGCAAAACCTAAACCAAATATTGGATCGAGAGGGGCAAAATGTCTCCTTGAGATTTGATTGGAATTGATCACATTAATTGTGTAATCCAAATTTGATCCCTCGAGGAGGTCACAAAAAATGCGAATGATGAAACTCAAAAAAAATGGGAGACTAGGATTTATTAAAAGAAATGCAATTTTTTATAAAATCTCAAGGGAAAAGAAATTGTATTTTTGAAAAGATGAATTTTTAAGTGTAAAAAGGAACTTGATTTTCAAAAGATAAAATTTTAAGAAAAATGGATTTTGACTTTGAATTGTTAAACAGGAAGAAGAAACTTGATTTTTAAAGAATGATTTTGATAGAATTTAAAATAATGCATATGTATGTCCCAAAGAGGGATAATGCAACATAATGGATGGGACTAAATTGACTTCAATTTTCCTTTTCACGAAGGAAATAACAGCGAGCTAAGGCTAGGAAGCCATACTTGCTCTTTTCCCTAATTCAAAGGGTAAAGCCCTAAAAAAGAACTAATCTACTTTAACGAAAAAAGAAAACTAAATGAGATGTTTCATAATGGATGGGAGAAAATAACATGCAAAAATGGAAAAGAAACCCTAAAAGTGAAAAGTGTGTGAAACTTGTATCTAATGAATGAATGGTTTTAAGGGTCTAGCATTGGACTAGCCCTTGTCTAAAGGTTCTCACTAACATTGGATTAGTGATAAATCGAAAGGAAAGACCACAACTAGCGTTGGATTAGTGTGGTGGCATCAATTCATTTACATACTAAAATATGTAGACATGATAATAAAACAAGTAAACACATAAACATAATATCTAGATGCAAAAAACCTAGGGAAGCGGTAAGCACATAAGCATGCAAGCACACAAATAAAGCAATATAAAACCTAATTATTACATTGGGGAAACCTATATACAATTCTAAAGGGGGAAATCAAAATAATAACCTATCTATTACAACTTGGCATTCAAGTGCCTCCAAATAATTTACCCAAAATTTAAATAAAATAAATAAAGACTAAAAATGAATAAAAACAAAGGAAAACTCAATTTAAACATGCAAAATCATGCAAAAACACATAGGAGCACATAAGGGCACATAATAAGGGGAGAGAAGTTACCATCCCCTGATGTGATGTCTCAACTGAATGCCCAAATGAGGGGAATGGCTATCTAAGACTTAATGTCAACAAAAGGGGATCAAGGCACCAATTTAAAGGAAAAATCAATCAAGAATTCAAAGATGAGATATTAAAACAAACTATGCAAGCAACATGGATAAGATTGGAAAACATGAATACTAAGGTAAGTTTCTGAATCAAAAGAGCGGAAAATAGCCACAAAACAGAAAAACAGAGAGGTTACGCAAAGGGTTACGCGGACCCGTACGCGCAACCAAGTTCACGTTTCATGCAAAAGGGAGACCAAAGAGAAACGCGGAGTGGAAACGCGGACCAAACATCGTAACCTCTCGCGTTTCTTCCCATCTTCAATATTCCAGGAAGATTGCTTCCAGTTTTTCCAACCAAAACACCAATAAAACACCAGAGGCAGCAAGATCAATTTCAAGGCATAAATATTATCATTCAAATCACATAAAGACGAGCTAAACCCAAAAAGGTCGAATCTTAAGCATTAACATCGTCAAGTAGGAAGAAAAGAGGAGAAAAGAAACTATCAGAATAGAAACGCTGGCGCGCAGAGATCCGCTGTAGTATCCGCTTTCTTCACATCTTCAAACATTCAAAGAGAAACGCGGAGGGTTACGTAGATCAGTTCGTGTAAGAACCCCGCGTTTCTTCACATCTTCAAAGCGTGAAGAACATTTTTCCAGAAATTTTACAGAAAACACAACAAAATCAACACAGAAACATCTGACATCTGATTTTTAAACTTAAAAACAAGTCTATGAGTTTTACCAAGACTATATAAACACAACAATACTCATACCATAACACATAATTATCATCATTATCACAAAAAACTCAAAGAACACAACCATGGCCTTGGTTCCACCAAAAGGCCAAACTTTTCAGCGATTTTTTGATCAAAATAAAGTAGATAAGGTAGAGGGAAACTACCTGAGTCAGAAGCTCTACAAAAAACGGACCAAAACTATAAACAAAATGATCTTCACACCCAAAAAAGAAAAGCCCTTGCTTTCTTTTCTCTCCTTTCCCCTTTTCTTTTCTTTTGATTCAGCTGTTTCTCTCTTTCTTTCTTCATTTTCCTCACTCCAATTCGTTTTCCTTAGTCTTTTTTTTTTCTCCTCTTCTCAGAAAACCTAAAGAGCTATTTATAACCCATTTACCCTAGAACCAAAGGCTTGGATGCATTTAGGGTTTGTTGGTTGATTTTTGATCATTAGATGGGGTGTTATGGATTAAGGGTGAGTTAGGGATTAACTAAATAGGTTCCTTGATGCTCAAGGAGCAAAAAATACAGCTGGAAATGAGGAGAAAAATGGCTGGAAAAATCATATTTTTTTAGCCTCCGATCGTTACAATTGTTACAACCACTCCGCAATGTCCGCTTCAGTTCTAAGCCCTTTTTTTTTTAAACCCTACAAAAATAAGAAAATATGTTATAATTAATAAATAAATACTAATAGATAAAAAACATGAGGTAATAATTGAAAAGTCAAAATTTATGTTCACAGTTGCTCTTTTGTCCTGAAGTTTCAAGAAACTCTAGACAAAGACGTGACACCAAATGCTTACAACGAGACACCAAATGCTTACCGGTTTCGCTTGGTTGTATCGAACCATTGTAAACAACAGGAATGTTAGATTGCCAATTTTCAAACTAAAAATGCATAATGTGACCGAACTCCTATAGAGTTGCCTACGTATCTCGCCATGAGAATCAGGTCAAACGTAGTTCAAATGCAAATGAACTGCGATGAAATGAGTATTGAATCTTGTAAAATTTGAGAACGGGAGATAGAAGGGTGCGCGGTGGACGCAGAGACTCACCAATAGGAATTTAAATATTCAAGCCAAGAATAAAATTAAATGCCAAGAATTAGGGTAGAAGGGTGTGCCGCGGACGCAGAGACTCACCAACAGAAATTTAAATATTCAAGAAGGGAAGATAGGAGGGTGCCCGGCGGAGGTTGAAACTCACCAACAGGAATTTAAAATAATATCAAAAAAATTTTAAATATCGAGAAGAGGAGATAGGAGGGTGCCCGGAGGAGGCTGAGACTCACCAACAGGAATTTAAAATATCAAGAAGGGGAGATAGAAGGGTGCCGGAAGTTGAGACTCACCAATGAATTTAAAATATCAAGAAGGGGATAGGAGGGTGCCAAGACAAAGAACCAACAGAAATTTAAATTGAAGTAGGGGAGATAGAAGGGTGCCCGACGGAGGTTGAGACAGAAACCAACTGAAATTTAAAATATCAAGAAGGGGAGATAAGAGGGTGTGAGGAGACTCACCAACAGAATTTAAAATATCAAGAAGGGGATAGAAGGAGGGAGACTCACCAACAGAATTTAAAATATCAAGAAGGGGATAGGAGGGTGCCAGACAGAACCAACAGAAATTTAAATTGAAGTAGGGGAGATAGAAGGGTGCCCGGCGGAGGTTGAGACAGAAACCAACAGAAATTTAAAATATCAAGAAGGGGAGATAAGAGGGTGCCCGGCGGAGGCTGAGACTCACCAACAGGAATTTAAAATATCAAGAAGGGGAGATAGAAGGGTGAGAGACTCACCAACAGAATTTAAAACATCAAGAAGGGGATAGAAGGGTGAGAGACTCACCAACAGAATTTAAAACATCAAGAAGGGGATAGGAGGGAGGTCGAGACAGAACCAACAAGAAATTTAAATTGAAGCAGGGGAGATAGAAGGGCTCGGCTGAGGCTGAGACAGCAACCAACAGAAATTTAAATTGAAGCAGGAGATAGAGGTGCTGGATGAGACAAAGAACCAACGAAAATTTAAAATTCTTTCCAAATTTAGACTATTCAGTGGGACTGGACCCAAACCTGAATGACTAGATGAGAAATGCAAATATGCCCTAGGTCTAAATTGCTGGTGGGATTGAACCCAAATCTAGACACTAATGGGAGAGATGGAAACATAAATTTTGGATTGCCAGACTTTGAAAAAATAAAACACATGCTGTTCAAACATGGTAAATGTAAAATGCAAGTAATGATGCACTCAGTGAAATGTTGCATTTCTGATTTTTGACTTTCTTGTCTCGAAAAGGAAGTGATTGATAGGAACGGTGACTTCTCTCTCCCTTTTTTTTTCAAGAATTGATGGATTTTGAAAATTTGAAGAGTATAACTGAAACATTTCCTCTCCAGGGTTGAAACAAATACACATATGTTGCAATCCTCTTGATCTGTAAACTTTTTCCGGTAAAAATTAATTTTTGAATGCATTATCCAAAATTGGAAATCACTTGCCTTAAAACAAAATTTCCCCAGTGTCGAATGAATCGTTAATCCTGCAGAAGTTATGAAATATTAACCAATTAGTCTATGGAAATTCAATTTCTCTTCTCTCTCTCTTTTTTTTTTTTAATCATAAAGTGCAAATTCTCTTGGGATCACAACTGTTAGCCACTAAAATGACTAAAACATATCAGAATCATGTGATAAAATACATTCATGAGATATTCATGAAACATTGCTTGTTCTCAAATGGTAGGAAGTATTCATCAAAACAAACTACGGGATTGAAGTAAACCATGCGATCTTGGAAATTCAAATCCTCATAAACCAGACAAAACATTATTATGCAATTATTCAATTTGCATCAAGTACTCATAATATCAAGTAAAAGAGAGACAATTATACCTCAATTTTAACAATTCAAGCTTGATTTCTCACTTTCACCAAATTTTGCAATCAAACGACGCATATAGTCAATTCAAACTTGCCTTTTCCACAGTTTTCTCAGATTTTACTGCTAAAAAGGATTTGCTGAAACACATCTTCTTACTCAAATTGCAATAATGCCTTTTGACGCGAAAATCAACACTTTTAGGTGAAGACTCCCGGTTACTCGACATCTGCCTTCTTGCTCAAATAGTAAAAATGTCTTTTGACGCGAAAATCAACACTTTTAGGTGAAGATTCCCGGTTTCTCAATATTTTACTTGTTCGAACTGCTTTGCATACTCGTAATTCAAGCACCGTTTTACGCGAAAGTTAACATTTGTAGATGCTAAACCCCCAGTTACTTAGTACTAGAATCATTGGAGTAGAACTTTAATTCTCACTTTGCTACTTTTTCCTTTTCTCTTTCTTCTTTTTTTTTCTTTCTTTTTTTTTAGCATATCAATTGAAAAAGGATTATTTGCCAACTATATTAATCATTTTCTTGCAAAATCCAATAAAAGAAGAAATCTCATTTAATAGGAAAAAACCGAGGCATAATTTTCCCTCTTTTACAAAACATATTTTCTAAAATGCCAATGTCTTAATCACATAATGATTATTTCCTGAGTAAAATGAAAAATGGATCTTTCAAATTGCACGGCCTTTATTTCAGAAGGATGAAAGCAATTGTAACCAAAATTGGACATTTGCACCCTTTTTGAATCAAATTTCGAAAAACAAATCAATTTGTGGGGCAAATGTGTAATTTGGATAAAGTTTTTTTTTTCTTTTTTTTTCTTTTTTTTTCTCTTTTTTTTTTTGAAAAATTTTGGCAAATTTTCCCCTATAATTGGATGAAACTCCTTGCCAGCAGCCCAAATTTTCAAAACACATTCAACACTTATAAGCACATAAGAGCCAATTTTAAACAAATATATACATCCTGATGCAACAATTTGACCAAAAATATTTCTAACAGTTAATCCTATGTCTAAATATCAGAATGCAGGATCAAACATAAAAGGTGAAATAAAGCAAGGATGGGATAAACTGCAAATCAGGGATGGGTCTGTCGTCCCCCTCAGCTCCATCATCGTTTCCAGTGGCCTTTGGGATAGGCGGCTTAGGCGGCGGAGTGTCGAGGCGCGCTTCTATACGACCTAGTCGAGTGCTCAAAGCTCCGAACTGTGTCTCTATACGCTCCCATCGGACAGATTAAAATGTAATGTGCTCATGTATGCATTGACAAAAACATTCAGTGAATGTTGCAAACTTGCCCCAATTTTCACCTTTTATTGAGAAATTCTTTCTTGCAGATTTTTTTTAAATTTTCCTTTAAGCATTTGCCCTATTTTGGTCAACCAAAAATTTGCCTCATTTTGGTCAACCAAAAATTTGCCTCAATTTAATAAAAAAGAATGCCCCAGTTTAATTAATGGAGAATTTGCTCCCGTTTAATTCAATAAAAATTGGCTCTAATGTAGCCAACCAAAAAATTTGTCCCAATTTAATCAAATAAAACATTGATTCAGCGGGCTATTTAAAATTTTCTCTCTTCTTTTTTTTTCTTTTCTCCTCTCTTTTTTTTTCAAATTTTCTTTGTTTATTGAAAATTTTCCTTGAAAAATTTTCTCAATTTTCCTTCAAAATTTTTTTTTGCCCCAACAAAAAATTGCCCCGATTTAGAAATGCAATCCAAAGGTAAAATGTTTCAAAAGTCCAAAAGGAACTATATGTAGCATTAAAGGGAAAACTTTTCTTTCCTTCTTTTTCACTTTTTTTTTCTTTTTCACTTTTTTTTTCTTTCTTTTTTTTTTTGAAAGGTAAATCCAAAACTAGCTGTTAGAGTTGGCGCTCCTTTGAAATTGATAGGCTATGCCTTCATCTTGAAATGTAGTGTTATTGATTTTTTTTATTCATGCTTGATCTTTGGATCTGCAAAATTTGTCTTCTGCTTCTTGCGGATCTCAGCCATGAATACCTGCATACAAGAGGGGACTTGCAAAATATGATGTGCACTTGAATTCTCAAAAAATTTGCTTTCTTTATTAATTTTTTTTTTGAACATGATACAATAATTATTACTCAAGAAAAATGCTAACTTATCAAAAGTCAAATTTTGAGTGGCAAATTTAAAGATATGTTACTTGACCCTTGGGTATACCCACAAATAGATCATAGAAATGCTCTAGGGCTCTTTTTTTTTTCTTTGTTTTTTTTGAAAGCAATCAAATGGCAATATCAAAAAAAACATTAGTCTGTTATTAGAGACATCCAAGACAATATAAATTACATTACTCAAATAAAAAGCAAGCCAAAATGTCATGCTTACTCATATAGGAGAACTCACAATGAACCTCTTGAAACTAGATCAAATTGCAATAGGTCTCACCCTCACTTAGGGTCAATATTTTAGGGAAAAAAAAAGCCACTCTGTCTTGCTATCACATGCTTCAAGACCAGTCAGATAGGTATCGTTTCAAAAGAATGTGAGAGAAAACACTGCACATTGAGGTTCTTCTTGGTATTGTATCTCAATTGCATTAAACTGATTCAACACCCTATTCTTGATGAAAGTCAAAAGTTACTCACCCTTAATTTGTATGAAGATTTAGTTAGCATATAAAATCCAGGGGTTTGTAATACTTAAGAAGAAGAGATAGCCAAACTCAATAGGTCATAACCTTGCGATCGTGAGTGATTCATGAGCCTCTTAGAGATTAATCTACACTTCAAGTTGTCATGAAACATAAGTCAACGATGGACTTTGTGAGCTTGTAATGTAGCTTGAAAACGATAGCTAAAAGAAATAGGATTGTTAAGGACATTTGCACCTATCATCGTATTTCTTTCAAAAAATTGCCCCAGTCTTGGAGTTTGACCTTAAGATCTTGCATCTCATCATGACTTCTATCATCCTTCTTCGATGATTTTTAGCATTGAAATTTCTCTTTGCTTTTCTCAGTTTTTCTTTTTTTCATATTTTTCTCTTCTTCTTCACTTTTTTTTTTGTCTCCTTTTTTTTTCTTTTTTTTTTTTAACTTCACTCCTTCTTTTTGCCTTTCTTTTCTTCTCCCTTTTTCAATTTTTTCTTTCTTCTTTTTTTTTCAAAAATTTTAGCATCCTTGACGTCATTGAAAATGCTTATATCTCCTACCCCAATGTGGGGATGCGATCATAAGTGCTGTTGAAACAAACCACCAATTTAGGCTCAATCTTGGGATGCAAAGGGTAAAGAGTGTTTAGTTAATAGAAGAGATGGCCAAAGCATCATTCCCAAGTTCCATGACAACCAAGTAAAGAACAAATCATTGTGAGAATCTGTTCCTTTCTAACATTTGAAAATCACTCTAATAGGGGTATGATCATCAAAGCTTTTATTTGAAACGAAATTGTACTTCTGATGACTCAAATGGGAGAATAAACGACAAAATTTGTGTGGAGACAAAAACGAATGCCTAAAGCGTCATCCCAAATTTTCAAAACAATCAAAAGTAATGAACATTTTGCTTTCAACTGAATATGAGTTGAATCAATCTAGCTGTAGTGAACCTTTACAAAATAAGACTACCCTGGCTTGGGGTGTGCTAACCAATGTAGTTGATTTATTCATTCTGAAGGCTTGATAGAATCAGAAAAGTAAAACGAAAGGAAAACACCATCTTGCTTGGTTACTGAAAATAAGATAACAAATTCGAGTGACTCATTTGAGATTTTGAATTTAGGCTCCCTCACTAAATTGTTGAGGCCACAAATTTACTGCATGCAAACATTTGTAAATTTTATTCAACAAATGACAAGATTCAACTTGGTCTTGTTTTCTTAAAATCCATCATGAGGTCTCCTTATAAGTAAGAGAAGATGAAATTCACATAAATATGTACACAACTACAAAAATAACGAAAGCCCAAATGAATAGCTTTATCTGTGTAAAAATATGGAGTAAAAATTTATTCAACTAAGAAAAAATGAAAACATCTAAAATACACCTCTACTTTTCATTCTTCCCTCTTTTTTATTTACAAAACATGTCAAAACATTGATTTTCATAGACAAGTCGTTAAACCTCTATTCCATAAATCTCATAGATGCTTTGAGCTTGTGTTTCCCCAAATGAATTCTCCATAGTTTGCATTGCAGGATCTACCCAAGAATCAAATAACACTTCTAATCTTCAAAAATTTATTAGATCAAGAAAATGTTTCTTCCCTATCAACGCACACATTTTTTATGAATGCAAGGAAGGGGGGAAAGGAAAAGAAAAAACTTAGAGTCAGTAAGCAGAATTGCAAAACTGGTATGCATGTCCTATGGGGGAGTTCTTTTATGCCAAGGGTCGGCCTAGTATGAAAAATACAATCCTCTGGGGTATGCACCATAAAATACCTGATGGATCCGATCACTTCACTGATATGCGATTAGTAAAACAATCTAGAGGATTGACCAAAAGAAAATGTGATACTTGATGCATCACGAGGACAAAGTCCGAATGGATTTATTACTTTAATTGATATGTGAAGAGAGGTTAAAGGTTAATTTAGCATGAAAAGGACTATTCTTGAAAGAATCGTAGTGCCTTGACTAGTCTTGAGGGAAATATGGATCTAGTTCAAATGGATTGGACGGGATTGATGGTTTACCCAAAAGTCGACTGGGTTCATTGCTTACCTGTAACTCCACATCTCAATTTTATTTGCAACACACTAGCTCATAAGCCTTCTAAAATCAAGATTTGGCCTTGATAAAATCATTATCTCAACAATGAGAAATTATTTGTGCATTTTTTTTCGATTTAGTGTCCTTATGCATGGGATTTTACCAACTTTGATAAAATGACCAAAAAATGATTATTAGAGGTTTATATTCTAGCATGCGAAGGTCACTCCATATCTTTGGATGCCATCATAGAAGGGATCGGACCCTACCTTACCTTGTGCACTACCCCTTTGGATGTTACTGAAAACATAAACATGCAAGTCTCATTGGATTATATATCCGAGACACAAGGGTGGTTTATTCCTATCGTGGGATTCTCTATGCGGCATTCCCTCTATGGCTTATGCATGATGCCAGTTTATTAACGCAAGTAAGGGTGCAAAATGAAACATGGCCTATAGGAGCCCCATTTGAATGCCGGGGTAAGCCTAAAAGTGATATGCAATTACAACTTAAATGCAATAGATATAAATTCAAACGTGCAATAGCCTATCTAGAAGGATGGCTTGTCTTAAAAGAGTGCCAAGACTCTTATTTTCTAGAGTTTGTGAAATGCAAAAAAAAAAAAGAGAAGACAACAAAAGGTTAGTTTAATCGACAGATATCACATAACACATTGGAGCAACAAATTGCACAAGAATAAAGAGAGGTTGAATCCCTTCTCTCGTGTCTAGTGATCCTTAATAGGGTAAGATGGACTCTACCCTAGGCAATTCTAACATGGATGCATGAGGTTGAGCTCGTTAATGCATCTAGACTCGACAAAGGTTACAGGCTCCCAAACCTTCAGACCAAAAGGCAAAAGATCATCAATCCGAATGCCTCAAGTCGGTGGTTCGAGCGATCCCCTGCACATTGCTACGTGCACGTCGTGCCCCGGCCACATGTCCAAGTGGATCAATCCTAATCCTAATAGGGAAGAGTGGCGTGACAAGCCACTAAAGTAAAAAAACTAGGGTCAAAATAAAATACATATGCATGTATGAAAGTGATTCCTTTTGAGAGGAGAGATTTAAATACCAAACATTCTCAAGGCTCTAGGGTAGATGCACACCCACCCCAAATGCAAGGCACGGTACAAATAAATACCAATGCAAATAAATAAACAAATAATTCATTCATCATGTACGCGATGTGCAAGGAACGATTGCGCGGGAAAAAACCCTAAAAGAGAAACGAAAAGAAAAAGAAAAACGAAATGCAACCTAAAACATCCAAATGTGATGTATAAGAAAGTTAGAAAATGAAATAATCAACTAAATCAAGTGCTCGGACCCTCTTAGGAAAATCCCCAGTGGAGTCGCCAAGCTGTTGCGCCCCATTTTTTGAAAGAAGGGAATGAAAACCCTCGTCGTTTTGGGTTTTTAGTTTGAAAGAGGTTTTTTAGTTAAAAATTGATTTTTTGAAAAATAAAAAGAAATGGGTCATGGGACTAAAAAAATGCGACGATTTGGACCCAAAAACAAAAGTCTAAAAAAGGGTTTTTAGAAAAGTTTGGAGTCGCCACTTGGTATGGAGTTTAGGTGTACCAAATCCCCCAAAAAATTTAATTAATGAAAATAAACTAAGAAAACCCTTTTTTAGACGACTCCAGGTCTTTGAAAAACTAGAGAAAAAGGTTTGGGGGTCACGGTTGAAAGAAGGGAAGGCAAAGATTCGATGTTACTCGTCTCTAAGGCACCCTTCTAACCTAGCCAAAGCTAGTTGCGTGATTTAGTTAGAAATTTCCTAATTCTAACTTTAAAATTTATCACCTTTGGATATTATCTATATGAATGTAAAACCTAAACCTAATATTGGATCGAGAGGGGCAAAATGTCTCCTTGAGATTTGATTGGAATTGATCACATTAATTGTGTCATCCAAATTTGATCCCTCGAGGAGGTCACAAAAAATGCGAATGATGAAACTCAAAAAAAATGGGAGACTAGGATTTTTCAAAAGAAATGCAATTTTTTATAAAATCTCAAGGGAAAAGAAATTGTATTTTTGAAAAGATGAATTTTTAAGTGTAAAAGGGAACTTGATTTTCAAAAGATGAAATTTTAAGAAAAATGGATTTTGACTTTGAATTGTTAAACAGGAAGAAGAAACTTGATTTTTAAAGAATGATTTTGATAGAATTTAAAATAATGCATATGTATGTCCTAAAGAGGGATAATGCAACATAATGGATGCGGGGGACTAAATTCGTGACTTCAATTTTCCTTTTCATAGAAGGAAATAACAGCGTGCTAAGGCTAGGAAGCCATACTCGCTCTTTTCCCTAATTCAAAGGGTAAAGCCCTAAAAAAGAACTAATCTACTTTTAACGAAAAAGAAAACTAAATGAGATGTTTCGCATACGGGATGGGAGAAAATAACATGCAAAAATGGAAAAGAAACCCTAAAAGTGAAAAGTGTGTGAAACTTGTATCTAATGAATGAATGGTTTTAAGGGTCTAGCATTGGACTAGCCCTTGTCTAAAGGTTCTCACTAACATTGGATTAGTGATAAATCGAAAGGAAAGACCACAACTACCGTTGGACTAGTGTGGTGGCATCAATTCATTTACATACTAAAATATGTAGACATGATAATAAAACAAGTAAACACATAAACACATAACACATAAACATAATATCTAGATGCAAAAAACCTAGGGAAGCGGTAAGCACATAAGCATGCAAGCACACAAATAAAGCAATATAAAACCTAATTATTACATTGGGGAAACCTATATACAATTCTAAAGGGGGAAATCAAAATAATAACCTATCTATTACAACTTGGCATTCAAGTGCCTCCAAATAATTTACCCAAAATTTAAATAAAATAAATAAAGACTAAAAATGAATAAAAACAAAGGAAAACTCAATTTAAACATGCAAAATCATGCAAAAACACATAGGAGCACATAAGGGCACATAATAAGGGGAGAGAAGTTACCATCCCCTGATGTGATGTCTCAACTGAATGCCCAAATGAGGGGAATGGCTATCTAAGACTCAATGTCAACAAAAGGGGATCAAGGCATCAATTTAAAGGAAAAATCAATCAAGAATTCAAAAATGAGATATTAAAACAAACTATGCAAGCAACATGGATAAGATTGGAAAACATGAATACTAAGGTAAGTTTCTGAATCAAAAGGGCGGAAAATAGCCACAAAACAGAAAAACAGAGAGGATACGCGGAGGGTTACGCGGACCCGTACGCGAACCAAGTTCACGTTTCACGCAAAAGGGAGACCAAAGAGAAACGCGGAGTGGAAACACGGACCAAACCGCGTAACCTCTCACGTTTCTTCCCATCTTCAAAATTCCAGGAAGATTGCTTCTAGTTTTTCCAACCAAAACACCAATAAAACACCAGAGGCAGCAAGATCAATTTCAAGGCATAAATATTATCATTCAGATCACATAAAGACGAGCTAAACCCAAAAAGGTCAAATCTTAAGCATTAACATCGTCAAGTAGGAAGAAAAGAGGAGAAAAGAAACTATCAGAATAGAAACGCGGGGCGTTACGCAGAGAGATCCGCGTAAGTACTCCGCGTTTCTTCACATCTTCAAACATTCAAAGAGAAACGCGGAGGGTTACGTAGATCAGTTCGTGTAAGAACCCCGCGTTTCTTCACATCTTCAAAGCGTGAAGAACATTTTTCCAGAAATTTTGCAGAAAATACAACAAAATCAACACAGAAACATCTGACATCTGATTTTTAAACCTAAAAACAAGTCTATGAGTTTTAGCAAGACTATATAAACACAACCATACTCATACCATAACACATAATCGTCATCATTATCATAAAAAACTCAAAGAACACAACCATGGCCTTGGTTCCAGCAAAAGGCCCAACTTTTTAGCGATTTTTTGATCAAAATAAAGTAGATAAGGTAGAGGGAAACTACCTGAGTCAGAAGCTTTACAAAAAACGGACCAAAACTCCAAACAAAATGATCTTCACTCCCAAAAAAGAAAAGCCCTAGCTTTCTTTTCTCTCATTTCCCTTTTTCTTTTCTTTTGATTCAGCTGTTTCTCTCTCTCTTTCTTCACTTTCCTCACTCCAATTCGTTTTCCTCAGTCTTTTTTTTTTTCTACTCTTCTCAGAAAACCTAAAGAGCTATTTATAACCCATTTACCCTAGAACCAAAGGCTTGGATGCATTTAGGGTTTGTTGGTTGATTTTTTATCATTAGATGGGGTGTTATGGATTAAGGGTGAGTTAGGGATTAACTAAATAGGTTCCTTGATGCTCAAGGCGCAGAAAATACAGCTGGAAATGAGGAGAAAATGGCTGAAAAAATCACGCGCGTATTTTTTTTAGCCTCTGATCAAGTTACGCGGACTGTTACGCGGACCACTCCACGTAACAGGTCCGCGTTTCAGTTCTAAGCCCTTTTTTTTTTTAAACCCTACAAAAATAAGAAAATATGTTATAATAAATAAATAATACTAATAGATAAAAAACATGAGGTAATAATTGAAAAAGTCAAAAATTTGGTGTCTATAGATTTTCAATTTGAAAGATATCATCATATTCTACAAGTTCTTCCTTATGCCGAATCCCCCCCCCCCCAAAGATGATTTCCAAAAAAGGTTTATCTTCAAAAAATGTTAAATCCATGGTTACAACTATTTTTCTTGAAACGAGATCAAAACATTTATACCCCCTTTGAGTGGGTGCATATCCAACAAAAAAGCATTTTCTTGCTGGAGGATCTAGCTTATTTCAGCCATGTTCATGACTATGAACAAAGGCTATGCACTCAAAAACTTTTCGTGAGATTTCATATAAAATGTTTTGAAAAAATTCAGAGGAGTTTGAAAATTCAAAGTTCATGAGGGCATTTTGTTTATGATATATGTAGCAGTTAACACTGCTTCACCCCAAAGATATTTAGAAACATTTCTTGAAAAATGTAATGCCCTTGCCACATCTAAAAGATGTTTATTTTTCCTTTTAGTTATCCCGTTCTATTGTGGGGTATCATTGGAGGAGTTTTGATGCACAATCCCTTTGTCAAGGAAAAAAATTTCCAAAATTTTATTAAAATATTCTTTTTCATTGTCACTTCGAACAATTTTGATTTTTTTTTTTATAAAATTGCATTATAATCATGGTGCAAAAAGTTTGAAAAACACTTTCAACCTCTGATTTCTCTCTTAATAAATACACCCAACAAACTCTTGTTTGATCATTGATGAATGTAACAAACCATTTCTTTCCAAATTGAGTTGAAATTCTGGAAGGACCCCAAACATCAATTTGTAACAGGAAAAATGGTTTTAAGGGTTGGTAGGGCTGTATAGAAAATGTAGATCAACAATGTTTAGCCAATTCGTAGATTTCACATTGAAATAAAGATGAATCCTTTTTTTAAACAATTCTGGCAATGAATTTTTCAAATAATAAAAAGTAGGATGTCCTAGTCTATAATGCCATAACATAATCTCTTTATCACTAGTAATAGAGACAAACCCGTAACATGTGCTTTTAGCTAGCCTTGTTGCATTTGACCCATCTTCAAGGAAGTAAAGCCCCCCATTTTCTCTAACACATCCAGTCATCCTCCCTGTAGTCATTTCCTGAAACTCACAGAATGAAAGGAAAAAATTAACCCAACACTTAAGATCCCTAGTTAATTTACTTATGGATAGAAAATTGCATGATAAGTTTGGAACATGAAGTACTCTATGGAGTATTAGAGTGGGAGAGATAACAACGGAACCTATGCCAGCTATAACAGATAATGATCCGTCAGTGACCTTGACACTTTTATTGTCTGCACATGGATTGTAAGTAAAAAATAGTTGTGATGAGCTGGTCATATGGTTAGTGGCCCTAAAATCAATAATTCATACAACCCATGGACAAAATGCATTCGATGTTTTACATGAAAGAGCAATAGTAAAACGATTACCATTTTTAGCAAAAGAATAGGGGGGAGTAAAGGTATTTGGCTCAGTGACTAAAAATTGTGAAGACTTAAAAAGTTTGCACATTTGGTTTAATTGTTCCTTTGTGAAGATGGTGTCTCAGAGTTGATTTGTTGCTTTTGAGAATCCTTGTTCACAGTCAGCAATGCCCGGCTATCACCTCTACTTTTCTTCTTGAAATTTGATGGTTTCCCATGTAATTTCTAGCACATGTCCATTGTGTGCCATGGCTATTTACAGTATTCACACCAGAGCTTTCTTCATTTATCTCTATCGAAATCTATACCCTTAGAAATGTTGAACCCTTGGCTTCAGGCTCTACCTTGGACTCAGCCTTTTCCGGCATCACTTTATGCCTTGATTCTTCTCTATGAACCTCAGAAAAGGTCTCATGAATGGAAGGAAAGAGGCTTCCTGCATTTCATCAAATTCTTGATTTAGTTCTGCAAGGAAGACATGGACTCTATCATTCTCCTCTCTTTTCTTATATCGAACACTATCTGCAGGGCAGTCCTATTCTTCCTCATAACATAGATCCAATTCCTACCATAAAGTTACCATCTGATTATAGTAGGTCGTAACATCTCAATCCCCCTGTCTTGATTTCCACAATTTTGTCTTAAGATTGAAAATCTGAGATGAATTCTCTATATCGGAATACATATCCCAGATAGCATCCCACACATCCTTGGTTGTGGGAAACAATAAATCTAGTTTTCCTATCGCTAGTTCCATATAGAGTTTATCAACCAAGTGATAACTAGAGAATTCTCTGAATGCCATGCCCTCAAATTTGGATCTCTAGCAGCTGGTCATTGTACTTCCCCAGTAAGGCGGCCGAATTTACCCTTGCCATCGATAGCAAGTTTTACGGATTGGACCCATTCTAGATAATTGGAGCCATTTAATTTATGAACGCTTATCTATAGAGAAGAAGACGAGTTCGAAGCAAAGGAATCTGGAGTTTGGATAACTTCTGAAGATAAGGATGAGTCTTCTCTTGTGTGAGCAGTAGACTCCTTGGATCTATTCATGGTTGCTCAGTAATTCATGGATAGGAATTGGTACAGAGTCGAAGCTTAGATACCATGAAGATTTTTAGAGGAAAAATAGAACACATTTTTTTTTATTTTTTTCCACACACAAAATATGTCTACAAGGTAGACATTTATAGGACATCTAAAGATTACAATCCTATCACAATCCTACTATAATTTAAGGTAACAGAACTATACTTTTAGAAATAATATAATCAACTAATATCTATCTCCTATTTTAGTTATTCTATTTAAAACTTCCTTAATCATAGGAAACAAACTCCCTTAATCATAGGAGTCAATATCTTCAACAACTTTTTTGTCCAAAATCATTTGAAATAGGTGGGAAATTGTTGTAAATAATATACATATTTCAAAAGATTTTATTTCTTATCAGAAATAAAGCCTTATCTTAGTCTTATTCGATAGAGTTTGACTCCTTTCGAGAGTTAACATTTTTGTGATAGATTTTATCCATATGGGTCTAAATGTTAGGAACCACCTGAACGTTAGTAGAATATCTGGAACTCCAATGGCTCTTTTCTTAACGTTACTATACCTAACAAACAAATAAAATCTTATCTTTTTATAACATTACAATTTCTAACATTACATTTTTTGAAACCTATATATGGGTACCTTCAATTCTTTACAAGACATATAACACTACCATTACAGTTTCTAATTTCTTCTTCTCCTGCTCTCTCCTCTCACTCTCTACTATTACTCTTCTACTAGATCAAATATTTTGCTTCTCTTATTCCTTCTTGCATACAAGAAAAAGGTTCGTTTAATCCTGAAAAAATATTTCATCACTCTAAAATAGTTTCTTATGGCAGTGTTATTTAGCATGACTCAAGTTTGTTTAGTTTTTCCTTATATTTTTGTTATTCTACTATTAGCATTGTTACCCATTTTTACAATAGAGTATTCATCCTCTCACAATGAGTCTCGGGATCAACATCCTAGAGGAAGAAAGTTCGACACTCTCCCTCTAAAATGCATATTTCCATCCTAGATGTGTCCTGATCATATTCTTAGCATCATCCCAAAAGTAAGGAATGAAATCATTTTACCCGATATCTCTATTTTCCTAAGAAATAGAAGATTATCCATTACCAAAAAGGTTTAAGATCCCAATCTTGGAATGATATGATGCTTTTACAAATTCAAAAGTTCACTTATTTGTTTTTGTCACATATATATGGCTATGAACAGTCACAAATGAGATTAGATATAAGACCTTCTCAGTGTTTTTAAAAGGAAGAGCTGAGTTGTGGTTTCAAGGGCTAGCCTCAAGGTCAATTAGGTCCTTTAGCAAATTAGCTTAGGAATTTGTGGCTCAATTTGTATCATCAAGAACCTTTTTTAAGAATGCTACCTATTTGGTGGCTATTAAACAATGCCGAGATAAGTCCTTGGATGATTATATGTCTCGGTTCAACAGTGAAGTGAAAGATAAGAATGAAAAGGTTAATGAGTTAAAGGTTACGTCCATAATGAGTTAAAGGTTAGCCAACTCTACCATGAGTTGGTCAAAAAGCCACTCTAAACTTCGAAAGAATTGTTGAACAAAGCACATGCAGTAGCCAATAATGATGAGACTATAAATATCAACTAAGAATCAAAGAAGTGCTTTCATGATAAGAAAAGGAAATATGGAGAAACTAAAGAGGGGTAGCCCAGAAAGAGTATCTTTGACTAGCTTTCAAAAAGAGAAAAGCTCGACGCAGGAAAAGGATCTCAAACCATTAACCACACCAAGATCACAAATCATGGTTGTAATAGAGGTAGAAGATTTGGGACATTGACCTCATAAGATGTCTAGTTCTAGGAATAAGAGGGGTTAAAATCTTTATTGTGCTTTCCATAGAGATGTTGGCCATGACACCAAGGAATGCAAAGACTTGAAAAAAGGAGATTGAGCAGCTGATCAAAAGAGGATACTCGAAACAATTCATCCAGAATGAATAAAATACCCTAGGAGAAGAAAAGAATACCAAGGGCAGAACTTCCAATGTGAGAGAGGAAGCAATGATCGAGACCTGTACAAACCACCTCAAGATTGGGCTCCTGATTCCGATCCATCGAATCTAGCTGCGGTTATGAACATAATAGTAGGAAGCCAAATAGAGGTGGCAACTATTCAGCTTGGAGGAATAACCGAACTCTCCCGATAAAGACAACTCTCATAAGCACTTGAATATTTATGAAGAGATTGTGCATCGGCCTGGAATTTGGTTCCATTGGCATCCAATAATCATGAAACTATTGTTATTGATGTGGTTACAAACAACTTTAAGGTGACAAAGGTACTGATTGACCCAAGCAGTGCGATGGATTTCTATATTACAAGACATTGAAGGAGCTTTAGTTGGATGAAAAGCTGTTCACACCAATTAGGACCCCTTTGGTTGGATTTGCTGGTCCTTCTATTAAATCAGAAGGAATGATAACTATAATGGTTATAGTAGGAAAATCACCCAAATATTGAATTGTTCCTGTGAACTTTGTGGTGGTAACACAGCCTTCATCACACAATATATTCCTAGCAAGGCTAACTCTAAAAGCCTTAAAAGGCAATCACCTCCTTATTTCATTTAAGTATGAAATTCCCTATGCCTGTTGGAAGACTGAGAAACATGGAGACCCTGAGATGGCTAGAGTTTTCTATATTGCAACCTTGAAGATTAAGAAAAAATTAGTGGCTTATATAGCTAGTTTGGACTCCTTAACGCTCGAAGAAAATAGACAATAACTTGAAATGGAAAATAGCGTACAGGGGTTCCTGATAAGGAAGGATAGACAAGATTAGACAATAAAGATAGGATCTTCTCTTCCCGAGTAGGAAAGAAAACTATTGAAAGATAGGATCTTCTCTTCCTGAGTAGGAAAGAAAACTGTTGAAAGACCTTCGTAGGGAATTTGTGGAGATCTTTACTTGGATAGTTGATGATATGCCTGGAATACCTATGGAACTGGCGGTAGATAAGTTGAATATAGATCCAAAGACAAAACCAGCAAGCCAAAAAAGAAAATTTTACTCCAGAGAGCAACAAGGTCATCAGTCATGAAATAGAGAAGCTCCTAGAATCTTGTATAATTAAGGAAGTATACTATCTGAGATGGTTAGTTAATCCTATACTACTTAAAAAGGATGACAAGGTGTGGAGAATGTGTGTGAACTTCACTAACTTGAATAAAGCTTGTCCGAAGGATTACTACTACTTCCTTGGGTATGCAAGTTACTAGATCCACCATGGGTTATGATACTTTTTGTTTTTTAGATGCTTTTAGGGATACCACTAGATTGAAATGATGGAGGAAAACCAAGAAAAAACTTCATTCATCATGGAGGGAGGTACCTACTGCTGTAGAAACATGTCTTTTGGATTGAAGAATGCAGGTGCCACCTACCAAAGGGTAGCGAACAAGTTATTTCAGAAGCAAATAGATATATACATTGAGGTTTATGTGGATAGCATACTGGTTAAGAGTTGAACTACCAAATAGCTATTACCAAATTTAAAGGAAGTAGTCTTGATATCAAAACAAAGTAGAATAAGGTTGAATCTGAAGAAATGCACTTTTGGGTTTAGGTCTGGGATTCTAAAGACGAAATCCAAGCTAATTCAAATAAATTAAGTGCAATAATGAAAACATTTTCACCAAAAATATTAGGGATGTCCAGAGGCTTACAGGACAATTCTTCATGCTCAACAGGGTCCTATCCAGATTTGCAGTTTAGGGACTGCCATTCTTCAAGATACTTAAGAAGAACTCTAAGTTTGAATGGGACAAGGAATGCCAGCAGGCATTTGAAGATTTGAAGAAGTATCTAACTGAGCTGCCTACTCTAACCTTCCTAGAACAGGGGAAAACTGTGTTCATCTACTTGTTAATTTATGAGTAGGTCATCAGTATAACCCTGACTAGAGAAGAAAAGGGAATCCAAAACTTGTATATTCTATAAGCTAAGTCCTTCATAAAGCAGAGACTAGGTATTTACTTGTAGAAAAATTGGTACTAGTACTTGTTTATGTAGCATGAAAGTTAAGATCTTATTTTTAGGCTCACAGCATTATGGTGGTGATAGATCAACCTCTACAACAAATCTTAACTAAGCTTGAAGTGTCTGGAAAATAACCAAGTGGATGATTGAATCAGCTAAGCATGACATTACCTACCAACCTTGAATAGTAATTAAGACTTCGGCCTTGACTGACTTCATAACTGAAGGAGTAGCAATATTCCAAATAGATGAAAACACCTCAAAAAAAAAGCAAACTTAGTATGGACCCTATTTGTAGTTGGGGCCTCTACTAAGAAAGAAAGTAGAGTTAGGCTACTTCTAATTAGCCCAAGTGAAAAAGAGTTGTCTTGTGCCCCAAGGTTTGATTTTAAGGCATCAAATAATGAATCTGAGTGTAATGCTTTAGTCATAAGGATGAAAATTGCTTGACAGGTTAGTGCAACATCTCTGAGGACTTATACTGACTCTCAATTGATAGTCAATCAAGTAAAAGGAGTCTATCAAACTAAATAATAGCTAATGAAAAAGTATCTGGGAAAAGTGCATGAAATGATAAAGGTGTTTGAGAAACTGAAGGTTGAACAGATTCCATGTTCCCAGAATAAGAGGGTAGATGCATTATCCAATCTGGCTTCATCACTCTTTACTCACTTTAGCAAAGAAGTATGAGTTGAAGCAATTAATCAACACGGATATCAGCAATAAGAGTTCAAATAATCTCAAATGCTAACTCATAAATGATCCCTATCATTGACTACCTTAATATAGGAATATTACCAAAGGATAAGGGTAAGGTATGAAATTTTGAGCAGCAAAATATATGTACTTCCAAGGAACCCTCTATAGAAAGTCCTACCTATCACCATGGCTGAGATGTATCACTCATGAAGAAGGAGACTATGTTCTTAGAGAAATCAATGAGAGCATATGTGGAAACCACGTGGTATTCTGGGTTCTGGTATCCCAAGGGTTCTAGCCAAAACATATATGTCAATGGGCTATTATTGACCTGCTATCTTCAAGGACACGGGCAAACTAATGCAGATGTGCAAATTGCATGTCAAGTGCATGCATTAGTTCATCACCTTCTTACGCAGGAAATGATTCCCATTTAAAGTCCATGACCTTTTACCTAATAGAAACCTTTTCCCTCAGCTCTTGGAGGATACCAATATTTAGTGGTGGCAATTGACTACTTTACCAAATAGGTAAAAACTGAACCACTCAATTCTATCATAGAAAGGGCAATTCAGACATTCTTCTAAAAGAACATTATATGCTATTTTAGAATACCACATGTTTTTATCTCTGATAATGGGAAGCAATTCACTAAGAATCCCTTTAAGATTTAGTGTGAAAAGCTAAAAATACAACAACACTTTACTTTGATAGGATACCCTTAGGCTAATGGGTAAGTTAAGAACATAAATAGAACAATCTTACAAGGATTAAAGACGAGGCTGGAGCGAGCCAAGTAGGGATGGATTGATAAGCTGTCAGTATATTGTAGGCCTATCAAACTACTTCCTGCACTGCTACTCATGAAACCCTATTTGCTTTAACTTACAGGGTTGAGCTGTTATTCTAGTAAAGACACGATTGCCTTCATCCAAAACTCAGAATTTCATAATAGAAGCTAATGATGAAGAATTGAAGGATAACTTGGATGCATTGGAGTGAAAAAAGAAAGAAGTAGCTATTTGGATGGCAAAATACAGAGGCTAGTTAGCTCATTATTATAATGCCAGTGTTCAACAAATGAGAATCAAGTCAGGGAACTTAATCCTTAGAAAAAACTCAATTAGTCATACTCAAGGAACCAATAAGTTAGATCCTCACCTGAAATGACCCTACAAAGTTATTAAAGCTAGTTGATTTAGTTATTACAAACTTGCTCAGTTCAATGGCAAAGAAATCCCGCATACTTGGCATTCGTCCAAGTTGAAAATCTTCATTAAGTAATGAATTCAGATTTATATAATTTTGGAATTGAATGGCAATAAAATTTATTTTACAATTTGCATCTTAGTGTATATTTCTCTTCTATTTGTTTGCAAACTGGATAGAATGAACTATGCAGGTAACATTGTCTAACTATCCTATTAGCATTAAAGGATAATACGCTTAGAAAATTTTTTAAGTGTACTATAGGAGGCAGGTAGGCAAAGGAGCAAAAGTAGGACATATAATAAATTAGAATACAAAATAAACAAAGTCTATTTCATTAACAATTGAGAAGATTTTTACAAGAGGAGGAATACAATGCATCAGTAAGTCCTAAGCTATAGGCTACTTATCTGTCACCTTGCTAGTGACGTCTTCCTCATAGGTCCTGCTACCCTACGTAGCCTTATCGCCTTTGTCCAAAGTATCCTAAGATTGCGCGAACAATTCCACTTCATGGTTGGTAGGGACCTCTTCTAACTTGTAACAATTGATATACCCATCAAATAGCATATCAAGTAGATCAGCAGCCTTTGAGTTGTAATTGAAAATTTTGGCCAAATCAAATCCAAGGAAGTTCAAGGCCTGAATTGCATCTAGTGCTTCAAGATAGCTGAGCTAGGAAAGGCTTGTTGAGGATATACAAGTCCTTATCAAATTGAAAAGAGTAGATAAATTGCCAGACTATATTTCTTTCCCCCTTCTCAAATGATTTCACCAACTCCACAATATGCCTTTCCTCCAATTTGACATATTTTCTTTGAGAATCATCAAGACTGTGTTTGAGTAAAGCAACTTGAGTCTAGGAACTCTTCAGTTCAATTTCCAACTTGTAGAGCTGCACCTTTATAATGTCAATCTCTTTTTGAGAAGACCCGAGTTGCTTCTCATAGGCTTCATTTTTCTTTATTGCCTTATCTAGCTCAAGCAGTAGCTTCTCATAGTGGCGAGTGACCTCAATGCTGAACAAGTCCATCTGAGATAGAATAAAATAAAACATGAGAATTAAACTGAAAAGAAGAAACCCTACAAGAGCAAACCTACTTAAGAAGAATTATAGACAATCTAACCGAGCTTTACCTGTGTAGAAGGTATCCAGTAGCTCAGAGTGAAAAACTAGTTCAATAAACCTCTTATTTGTAGCCAACATAGATCCATGGGTGAACTCATGAGCTATGTGGGGATGTTAAGTTCGGTCATTGATGGAAAGCCTCCAGTTTAGATAGAAGGAGCGAGGATCATGCATGGTGAAGTGTTGGCTGGGGTTGATAAGTGCCACATTCTTGAAGTGCCAAATATAAAGTGGTGGATTGTGGTCGCCTTGTTGTTCAATAGAACTAAGCCCACAATGAGCTGTTTTGCTAGTATTCGACCTTACTACAAGTCTCTTAAGCTGGAATAGCAGTCGATATCTTAGGAACAGGAGGAGGTTGGTTATCATCCTATCAACCTCTTTTTGTGGCAGACTTTTTCTGCTTCTTCTCCTGCGCTTTGGTCTATCAGCATTAATGAAGAGCTAATTGGCAATAGGACTAGCCTACTGAGCTGAACTGGAACCTTGCTGCTAAGGCTTAGAAGGCTGAGAATGGGTTCTAGCAAAAAGATTAAAATGCTGAGAGAATCTCTTCATCGTAAAGGAGCGGAGAGAGATAAGATGGATTAAAGAAATAATAATAAAAAGAAAAGAAAATAAATGGATAAATAATTATGTTTCTCATACTCTTCATCAATCAAATCCCTATTCTCATCACTGAACAAGGAGTGGATCAGTCCTATGGCAGCAATCTGGCTAGTCAAAAACTTTTTGACATTTAATTTAGCTATCAAATTAAGGAATAGATCAAACACTTCCACAGACAGGTTAAAGGGATAGGGATCAGCTTCTGATATATCTCCTCTCTTGTAGTTCTAGGGGAAAACATTGGTTTTTGCAAAGAAATATTCCTACTTCCATCTTCTAATGGAAGAAGAAATACCATAGAAAATGTCCCTGGTGCCTTTGTAATCTTTCTAGAAGAGCATCTAGCAAAGTTGAACCACTCAGGTTGAAAACCCATAAAGGAGAAGTAAGTTCAGAATAAAGAAAGTAAGGAATCTTATCTAGGAAACAATAAATTCAAAAACTTGTAATAGCCCTAACGGAATTGGAGTGAAGATTGGCAATTTTAACTCCCTAATAAACGAGGATATTGAAGAAGAAAGTGGAGATTAGAAGCCTTAACCATGAGATGAGCTATTTGTGAGAACCCTAGGAAAAAAAAAAGAGATTTCTAAATTGATTGCACCATTTAATCAATTAGTGCATTACTTTCCTTGAAGTACTCTATTTTGTGTGTTTTGCATGGCATTGATCTAGAATTGCATTTTACATGTTTCATGTAGCCAAAACATCAAACTTATAGTGTATTAATTAGGTCATATTGTATATTAAGGGATTTGAAGACAATTTGTATAGATTTTATCCAATTCATGGCCAAGACTTTAGCACTTGTCAACCATCCATCAAAGCCTTGACTTAAGCCTTCCTATATAATCTCTCATTTTCAAAAAATTGAACTAAATTTCCCCCTCTTCTCTCTCCTCTTGGCCGGCCACTCTAGCAAGAAAAACACTAAAACCCTAAGCTTGATTTAGCCATTTTAGTGAGGGAAAAACTACTCCAAGTGAAACCCTAGGTTGGATTACTACTTAGTTATCAAGCTTGGTTGGAAGAAATGAAGCTTTTGGGTGGATTTTCTCTCTCAAATCTCAAGGTAACTCACCACTTATCTATGCTTCAATGATCTTCAAATTCAAAGAGGATGCATTTTAGTTAAGCTTAAGGTGTTTGAGGTTGATTAGGAGGAGAAATTATGGAACAGTTTCTTGTGTTTGAGAACTTGAACTTAGGCTTTTGTTTTAAACCTCTATGTGTTTGATGAAATGTCTAAGGGTTGGTGATGTTTTATTGATTGATTTATTTGATATTTTTGCATGTTATACACCTTACTAAGAGATGGAAATAACCTTAAAGGATTAATTGTAGTGATTGTGTCGAAACTGGAAATTTTCACAGGAAAACAGAAATGGAATTCAGTGAACTTTCTAAACTTTCTGGTGATTGTAGAAATTTAATTAGAGCCTGAGCTTTATACTGTTAGAAAGGCCTATGAACCTAGTCTTAAAAACCGCTGACGAAGCTCGATTTTGATTTTTCTACATTGAGTTATGGCCGTTCTTCCGAGGCTGTTTGACCAACCTGCACCTTGCCGACAGTTTTCTGATGTCTCTGAGATTGGCCATTTCGACCCTGATTTAGTGTGATTTGATGTTCGACCTCTTCATGAAAATTGTATGGCTATGTCTTGGCTTTGAAACACCATAAAGTACATCTCAATCCAATAAACGTAGCCACAGTTATGATTAAATTACTGAAGGGTAGCAAACCTGTCAATTGTTGTTTTCGTTTCCACGATTGTTTTCCTCATTCCTCTTGACTCTTGTGCATTCTTGCCGTGTCCCGACCTGCGAATTCATGATTCTAATATGATGATAAGATTTTCATTTGTTCACCCTTATAATTTGGATTGGTCATTTTGTGGTTTGTGCAGCCAAGTTGTGATTTCTATCAAGTAAAGAGAACAACGAGCATATGCATTAGGTCTTTCTTGTTTGGGGTAGCCGAACTTAAATACCTTTCATTTCATTTGTTATTAGACTTGGAGGAGGAAATAGAGGAGCTTCGGGTGTGAGCACTTGAAAATACTTTGCTTAACTCGGTGAGTGTTCCATGCTTGTTACTTGACCAACTTGATAGCTGAAATACTAGACTATTTGAATTATGTGATGATTCATTCTCTTGTGATTTGCGAGCCAATTAATGTGACCGAGACGAGTGTGTACTTTATCACACTCGATCTCCTCTGCGTGAAATTTTGTACTTTGATGTTTGAATCCGTGTGAATTGGCCTTTGGCCTATATTTGATTTGTGAGTCGCTTGGGTGATATCCCATCGACAAATCTGATTTGTTTGGAGCTCAAAACCTAGTTGGTGAGTCAATCGATTCGAGCCGGCACGAGCTTGGTCGAGGAAGTTGACGAGCCATTGGGTATGATATGTGAATCTGAAAAATCGGTATACTCGAGTATTACCTAAAATTTGACTTGTTGAGGTGTTTGGGCCCGGTAAGGGGGTGAAACGGTAGACGGTACTTGGTGTTAAGTGGGCATATACTGTTTTGGCTCTGAACTGCAAATGTTGATGGAGGGTCAACGGGATGTGATATGATTAAGTTACAGGGAAATTGGCTTTTGAAAGCCATCCGTATCCTATAATTGAGTTTGTTCAATTTATTTGGTGATTTTATTTGTGATACTTGTTTATTAAGTGAACTCTAATTGTATACTTGGCCGCATGTTTTTTGGAACCTCATTGAGCTCTTAGCTCACCCTTTCCCCTTTGTTTTCCTTAGTAGGGAAATTGCTTGAGCTCGGGGTTGGAAGTGCGCGCGATTAGTATAAGGCCTTGTGTTACTTTTGTTTAAGGGATGATGTACTGGAAAACCCTATCATGGATAAGCTTAGCTTTTGGTTTTGTAACCTAAATCCCCTGTTGAATTTTAAGTTTGAATTGTGGTATGAAATTTGTGTAACTATGTTGGTTGGTCATTCGAACTTGGAGAATTTAGTTTAGTAAGTTGGGTTGTTGGTTTCTTTTATTGACTATCGAGTCCTGATGAGAGCTGGGCAGGCAGTCCGCTAACCCCTTTGGTTCACCTTAGGGGAAGGTGGGGCTATCATAGTTGGTATCAGATCCTACGTTTAGAAATAGCATGGGTAGAATAGAAGTTTTGATCTAAGTTTATATAAGTTTGATCTTAAGACAACTAAGTTGAAATTTGTGTTTGTTCTTTTAGGTCATGGAAGGAAATAATAAAGAGGGTGGAAGTGAGCAGCCCTGGAAATTCCTTCCGATAGTTGACTATGAGGTGAAGTTAGGAGGACCAGTTCGGTTTCGGGGCCCCTCTAGCCGAGCCAAGTGATGTGAACGTTGCCAGAACTCTCCTACCCTGATCATGTGGTTCTAGCAGTGTTAGATGAGAGGCGGAGGTTAACTAATGCGAGTTTTCGGGATCAAGATGGAATGGAGAGGATGAGGGGAATCATGATTATGTAAAGGAATAGGATCCAGCAACTTCAGGAGGTTATCATAGAGGAGCAGGAGCATACTGATGCGATGCGCCAACAGGTGCAAGCTGTGACTGAGCGCCTTACTAGGATCCTAAGAGAAGTAGGTGATCGAACCGAGGGCATTCTACTTGAATGCCAATCTTTACTTGGTGAGGTTATGGACGTCAATTTGGAGGACATGCATCGTCGTGATAACATCCCTAGGAACGTGACGTCTACTGTCTCTGTTGGAAACTAGGGTAGGGTCCCGTGAGCGGCCAACTATATTTTGACCCGTGAGAAGGGTGGTTAGGAAAAACCTTGTGACTTTTGTGTATTTTGGTATGGTTTTCCTAACGTACTTTTGTTATAAACGTGCTACTTTTCTTATGGGCTTTCTTTTTGTCGTAATCTATCGGGTATGTAAAATATTTTGCTATGTGATGTATATGACTGGATGGTGTGTGAATATATGTAATCTTTCCATGCGTTATAATTTTGTGTTTACTTACATGTAGTTACAATTTTCTTTTGAGCGTGCATTTTAATTTTATATGTGCATTCGGCCCTAGACTTAGTAAAACTATCAAATGGAGGATAGATGTCGAGGACGAGGCCGTGGACGTGGACTCAGACAACCCCAAGATCAAGAGGGTGATCATGAATCGGTCGCGGGGGATAATCGTGAACAAAAGGTTGATGCTAACGAGCAAGTAACCACAGCTATCCAACGTATGACTGACTTACTAGCCCAGATAGCTGGTCAAAACCCTGGAAATCAACAAGAAAACCCTAGGAATCAGGTGGAAGGAGAAGATAGGGCATTGGAGAGGTTCCAGAAATTTTCTCCCCCCAAGTTTCTTGGAAGACCAGACCCTGAGGTGGCCGAGAGGTGGATAGAGAAAATGGTTGACACTTTTGCCGCTTTAAACTATACGGAGAAAAGAGAAATTACCTTTGTTGTATTTCAGTTAGAAGGGGTAGCTCGTGCTTGGTGGAATGTAATACAACTAAAGTGGGAAAGGGAGCAGACCCCGAGAAATTGGACTAATTTTATGAGAGAGTTTAATGCTAAGTACTTTCCACCTCTGATCCAAGAAAGGAGAGAGGATGAGTTCATTAAGTTTCGTTAGGGTATTCAGAGTGTGGTTGAGTATGAGACCCAATTCACTAGACTTTCTAAGTTTGCACCTGAGTTTGTGGCGACTGAACAGAAGCGGATAAGGTGCTTCATTCAAGGGTTAAACGTTGAGATTCAAATGGACCTGACGGTAGCTCAAATCAATAGTTTGGGGAAGCTTTGGAGAAGGCTCAACTAGTGGAAAGTGCTAGACTGCAGGTTAGGGCATTCTAGGCAAAGAAACGAGGTGCGCAGGTGTTACTCAAGGGCAAGTTGACAAAACTGTGCCCTCCTAAATTTGGCTGAGGGACAGGTGGAGGACGAATTCCAGGGACACCAAGAGGGGCCCCATCAAGAGAAGTCCAATATGGAAGAGGATTGCAAAGAGGTGCCTCGCAAAGAGGTTCTACCTCGACTTCCCGCGTAAATTGTGGGTATTGCGGGTAACCAAACCATACGGAGGATAACTATTGGAGGAAGGAGAGAAAATGCTTGCGCTATGGGAGCTCTGAACACCAAATTTCATCCTGCCCTAATATGCCCCGTGATGGGAGTGCAGCCCCACAGTCGGGTAAACCAAACCCAAACCCTAACCAATCAGCTGTAGCAGGGAATAGATCTTGAGTCCCTGTGAGGGTTTATGCTCTGGATTAACACCCGGTTCTCGAGTCATCTGAGGTGGTTGAAGGTACGATTCCTGTATTCCATCGCTTAGCTAAGATTTCGATCGATCCCAGTGCGACGCATTCTTTTGTGAATCCTGCTTTTATGTGTAACATCGATGTTAAATCTACTAGATTACCTTATGATTTGGAAGTTAGTACACCTACGGGTAGTCAACATCTAGTCACAAGCACAATCTTTAGAAATTGTGAGTTTGGATAGGGGTGTGAGAGCCGTGAATTAAACCCTAAATCTTGTTTAAAATTTTCTTGAATAATTCTTATAAATTTTGCTTGAGCATGTGCTTAATCATGAAAAATTTTTTTTAAAAAACCATTGAATTTGTTGTAAAACGATAGCTCAGGAAAAATTAAATAAACATTGAATTTCATTCCGATAATTAGTGAGCAAATCAATCTTCTAGTGAGTTATATCTCATTTCAAAAACCTAGACAAATTTCTTTGAAATCACTACCATCATTTATACAAAGTTTAACCATTTTCCTCATCAATCGGTTTCATTTAAACCTTCTTAAACCAAATTAGGATTTAGCTGAAAACCATTCAAATAAATTCGGAAATTGCCTCACAATTCCAGCTAGGAAAATCTTGCCACTCCTCTTCACCATTACATGATCACCATTTGTCGATTTCTTGCTAGGAATAAGTTGATAACTTGAACAAGTTTCATCACTACCGGCAGCTTCATTTGATTCTCTCCATTGCTGCTCCTCAAATTGTTTCAACCGAGAGCTACCACCCCTCATGCCCAATGGAAGAAAGTCTTGATGCCATCTGGCATTTTATTCCAGCCGCCTTATGCTCACTTGAGCAAGGCAAGTCTGAAATTTTCTCCCTTCAATGCCATTCGAATTCCATCAGCTTTAAACACCTCCAATCCATTTCAATTCACTCCTCACTCTCACATTTCACTTCAGCTATTTTCCCTCAAAGCTCTCAACCGAGAGCTCCCCATTTCACCCTCCTTTCTTGCCCCTTTTCTTGACCGATTCAATCTTGCACCAAGAGTAAACCTTGGCTGCAAGTTGCTGGAACTAAGCTGGAAATTTGGAAAGGAGCAAGGCTGTCTTCATATCATCCGTTTCTTGAGCAAGGAAAGGTAAAACACCATTTACTTCTTGAAAAGTTTCCTTGGCAGCTTAGCCTTTTCCATCCTTAGCTTATTTCGTTTCTTGTAGCTGGAAACTGGACTTGATTAGCTCAAGCCTCACACTTGTTCATCCGTTCTTGAAGCTGGTTGGAGGTAGGATTCATTTTATATCCTTTTTAGCTCAAAGAAGTAGTTTTCCTTTTCAAAATATATCATCTTGAAGGATAAAATGCCCATGCATGTGATGAATAACTTGAAATCTTACCATTTCATACTTGCATCCTTTTATCTTGCTGGAAATCTGGTTAACCGAGAGGTAGCCATTGTTCTTGATTTCTCTAAGCTTCCCGAAGCTTCAAATGGTAGTTCTAGTTTTGATTCTCCATGTTCAATCATCGAAAATGGTGGAAACCTATCCTTGTGCTTTATTATTGCTTAGAAACCTTGATTTCCTTGTTGATTTTAAAATGTGGTTAGCTGAAGGGCTTTGCCCTGTTTCACCCGAAGCCCTTATTGTTGATGACTCACTGAAATCAGCACATGCATGTGTTACATTTCACTTGATCGGTGGGGTTATAGTTAAAAATTCTTCATAGACCAAAATATTTTAGCTATGTCGAGCTAATTCTTCATGGACCAAAATATTTTAGCTATGCCGAGCTTAAGTCATTGTTTTATCCTTTGAAAGTTGGATATTTATTTCTCTTTGCATGAATCACTCTCGGTCAATTAAGAAATGGATGTATAATGACATAAAACTTGGCTGTGAGTGGAAGTTAATCTTGCATCAAAAAAAAAAAAAAAAGAAGAAGATTTGGACTTGGTGACTTTCATCTTAAGATTTGTTTAGTTGCAACTTTTGATCAGTTTTAGATCGTATGCATGAATCTTTGGTTTGTTAAATGGATGTATCACATGTTAAGAGACCTGATTGAGATGCTGGGAATCAAGTTAGACCATTAGCAACGTTGCTATGAAACTGGAATTTCCACAAATTTTTTTTTTCAAGAAACTTGCAAATTCCAGAAAATCAGTAAACAAAATAGTCCAAAACAGAATGCTTATATCTCACAGATTATAAGTCTGAATTAAGTGCCGTTAGTGGCATTCGAAACTAGACCCAAAGAGTTTCGATTTGGTACCTCACACGCCCCGTAACTCATTTTCTATACACCGTGGCAAACTGATGAACATTGCTGAAAAATCAAACCTGTGAATTTCTGGAAATGATGATTTCGAAATTTGATGGCCAAATTTGAATGATTTCTAATCTGAATTGATCTTCGATGTTTTCTGAACAAATAAAGAACTATGAATCTAGTTTTTAACGGTTCCAAAATTATGCAATTCGCGCAAGTAGAATTTCCGATTCAAATTTTGAAAGAACTGTGGCAAAACTAGGTTTTCACGCAAGGCACCTTATGAAATTTTTGTTTACAACATTTGGGCATTTGACAAAAACCTTAACTTTTACAAACTCAAATCCCGACCTACCAAAACTTGTTTTAATCCCGTAGAGGTATTGTACTTTAGCATGACCAAAACAGGCAATGGACTCAAATTGTTTTCAAATTAATTAAGGTCATGAAAACTCATTTTGTGCTATGGCAAAAGAAACTAAACTTTTGATAGACAATTTCTAAACCAAAACAAACTACTTCTAATTTATTCAAACATGTTATAAAATATTATCAAACTCTTTTAGTATACCAACTACTTAAATTATTTCAAAACCCAAAATTTTGCCACATTCTCAAAACTCCCTCATTTTATTCATCTAACCCAAAACCTCAATTCTCGAAAAATTATTTTACCACAAAAATCAACTCGTTAGTAAACCTAAATACATTCTTGTTTTTCATAAAAGAATTGAATTGGTCAAAATTGATTTTATTAATTAAAAGTTAATATAATAATTATGTACTTCAGGATCCGTCAGTGAAGCAAACGAGGGCATTGATACAGAGGTCTTCGACTCACCAACTCAACTTTGACCTAACTAAGGTGAGGGTTCCAATTTGTTGTTAAGCGATTTTGGTTATTAAGTGTTATTTGTTATTTAAAATACTTGATTAATAACTATTACTTATCATTGAAATCTCTTGTTTATTAAGTATTATTCGTTATTGAAATACTTGCTCCTTAACTGCTACTTGTTATTAAGTGTACTTATTTATTGAGTATTACTTGGATTGAATGTACTTGTTTGTTAAGTGAACCATTATATCACTTAATTATTGAATTCAATTTCAAAACGATTTGACAAAAGGAGGGGCCGAGTGTGTACTGTGACAGCCCCACTTCTCCCTAGGGCGAACCCTAGGGTATCGGCGGGCCGCCTGCCCAGCTCTCGCCGGGACTCACTACAGTCCTCAATCATATTACAAATTTCAAATAATTACAATGCAAGATCTTCAAATAATAATTACATTTCCAATGAATCCAAGTACTCCAAAGGTCCAACTGTCCAAACTACAAATAGTACAAGAGATAATCCTGCCAGTCATACTATGAAAGATCACTTCCTGCTTTCCTTCATCTCGAGCCCTGGGGGGAAAAATAAAATATTTTTGGGGTGAGCTAAAGCTCAGTGAATGTTCAGTGAAAACAAGAAAATTCACGTTTTATCAAATTCATGGACATTTGAATTAAATACTTTTGTAAAATATTTGAGTCTTTAAAAAAATACGTGTAAGTCGAGAACATGGTCAAATGTTCACTTTGAAAACATTTAAGAACCTTTTGATTAAGATGAGACAATAAATAGGCAAACAAATAGACAATCTCACATTTAATACAAAATAAAGCAATACATGCAAATAAAGGATACAGGTGGCTTCCAAAAGCCATATCCGCAAAAGCTTGATCGAAACATAAGCCGTTGACTCTCCGTCAACGTTTGAAATCTAGAATCAGGTCCGTAGACACCACTTACACCACAACCGTCCACCATTCACCCCCTTACCGGGCCCGAACACCTCAACTTATCAAATTTGGGTAATACTCGAGTATACCAAGCAAGTTTAAGTATGGTCGATGAGATAACTCTTCAATCGACTTATCAAGATCAAGGTACTGAGACGGTATGAGAGGTGCCTCCCACTCTATTCGAGCGTGACACATACTGCCGTTCAGTATACAAATCAGATGTAGGGCGAGACGGGATGAGAGGTACCTCCCACTCGGCTTGAGTGTGGTACATACTACCGCCAACTTATAAATCAAGCACTTAATCAAGAACAACGCATCGGGACGGGATGAGAGGTGCCTCCCACTCTGTTCGAGCGTGACACATACTGCCGCCCAGCACTCACAAGTCAAGCACTTAGTCAAGATCAAAGTACTGGACGGATGAGAGGTGCCTCCCACTCTATTCGAAGCGTGACACATACCGCCAAAGACTCACAAGTCAAGTATAAGCCATGCACACACCACAAGTTCATAATTCAA
Source organism: Gardenia jasminoides (assembly GCA_013103745.1). Lineage (NCBI taxonomy): Eukaryota > Viridiplantae > Streptophyta > Magnoliopsida > Gentianales > Rubiaceae > Gardenia > Gardenia jasminoides. Next base: position 15,226,081 of record CM023097.1, on the reverse strand, counting down.
AGATACAAAATTTCAAGTAAAAGAGATTGAGTGTGATAAAGTACGCACTCGTCTCATTCACATTAAGTGGCTCATAAATCACAAGAGAGCGGATCATCACATCATTCAAGTACTCAAGTATTTCAACTAATCAAGTTGGTCAAGTAAACAAGCATGAAACAGTCACAAATCCTTCAAAATTATTCCACTTGAAAAAGTAAATTTTACTTGGAAATAGTGATAAATCATTTCCTTATAAATACTCAGAATCATTTCAACAGATCATTCCTTTGCAACAATAACAAGATTTTTCATTTGAAAAGGAGTTGGAACACTCACCAATAGTAGAGAGTACGTCAATCTCGAATATTTTCGGATCAAAATCAATCCAAGTAAAATTCATCATCACAATAAAGCTTAACTTAAGAAAATGGACAAACCAAAATATACAAGTCTAGGGTGTCCAATATAAAGCGATTAGAGCCTAACCGATCAAACTTAGATAACCTAAAGTCTATCCACGGTTCAAAAGTGTCGCCAAGGTTCAAAATGAATTGGAAGTGGAAATCCAAGAAGAATCAAGTACAAGCTAGGTTAATGATTCAAGTGCAATATGGACTGAAAAATATCCATTTGAACCAAATAAAAGGGATTGAACCAAGACAAGTGAAGAAAGGAAATGCAACGGTGAAGAACAAATGGTGACAGCTTTGTCACCCCTCGGCATTTTGCTCATAACTGGTGCTACGTTTATCGGATTGAGATGAATTTTATGCCTTTTCGAAGCTAAGACATAGGCCTACAATTTTCATGCGGAGGTCGAATCTCAAATCAGAATTAATCATGGTCGAAATTGGCAAAATCAGAGGCACAGGAAAACTGTCGGGTCAATGACAGGTTGGTCAAACAGTCTCGGAAGAATGGCCATAACTCGATGTAGGAAAATCGAAATCGAGCTCCGTCAGCGGTGTTTAAAACTAGGTTCATAGGGATTTCTAACGGTGTAAGGCTCGGATGCTAATTCATTTCCTACAGTGAACAGTAATCTCGGGAAGTGGGCTGTTTTTCATTTCTGATTTCCTGCAAAAATTTCCAGCTTTGACACAATCCTTCAATTAATCCTTTAAAGTCATTTCCATCATTTGCCAAGGTGTTTAACAAGCTAAAACAGCAATTAACTCCATCATTAAAGCATCACAAGTCATTAAGCATTTCATCAAACACATGATAGCCAAAATTGAAAACCTAAGTTCTAGTTTTCAAACACAATAAATCCTTCCATGATCAATCCTTCTAAGCAACCATAAGTACTTTAATGTCACCTAACCAACATCCTCTAAGGATTTAAGCTCATTAAAGCATGATTAAGAGAGGACTTACCTTACTAGAAGTGTGAGCAAACCACCCAAAAGAATTCCACTCCTTGCCACCAAGCTTGAAGTTGTAGTAGTAATCTAACTAGGGTTTCACTCAAAGTTATTTTCCTTCACTAGAATGACTAATTTTTAGCTTAGGGTTTTGTTGTTTTTCCCCTTGATATGGCCGGCCAAGAGAGAGGAGAGTGGAGGGAAAATTAATTCAATTTTTTGAAAACAAAAAGTTAAATAAGAAGACTTAAGTCAAGACTTTGTAGGTGGTTGACAAGTGGCTCAATTTAAGCCATGAATTGGAGTAAATTCTTCATATTTAGCCACTAATCCCTCAATGTAAAATATAACTACTTAATTCCCTATAAGTTTGATATATTTGGCTACATAAAACATGTAAAATGCAATTCCAAATTATTTTCGTACAATACATACAAAATAGTGTACTTAAGGAAAATAATGCACTTAATGAAAATTGTATGCTACCAATGTTTAAAAAAAAAATGATTTGCACTTAAATGAATACAATGAGAAATAATTCATGAAAAATTTAGGGTTTCTCGAAAGAAATTTAAGCAAATAATTCAAGAAATTTCGGGTGTACAATTCAAGAAATTCTGGGTCCTCACATACTTTATCGCACCGACCCCACCGTTTTACAAAAATGACTTTAAACTACTATAATTGTGCCTGTGCATGTCAACTGTGCATGACTGTGACGCCATTGCGTGCTTTGCCGCAATAGGCTAGTCCGGGATCCCAAACTCTAGAGGCGAGTCGGCCTATTCCGAGCCGGTATTAGGGCTTGGTCGGGTACGTCGACGGACCCTGGGGACCGTTAAGGTTACCTCCAGTGTACACCACCTACCGACTGTTGGTTTTCGGTCCCGAAGTTGTGAGTAAGGGGTTGGCAAATGGAAAGTTGTGAAGACTGATCAAAGTACTATAAACTCTGTACCGACTTGCTCAAATGAGCACTGTATCCTTTTACTGCTCCTATTATTGACTGGACTGTGCTAAAAATACTGTTCATGACTTTCTCAAAAATGGAAAACTTACGTACTGGAAAAATTTTCCCATATGTGAATTTCACTGTTATATGAAAGCATGCTATACCAATGTGCTTATCTGCTTATGTGTTTTGGGACTCTCATTGGGCTTTCAAAAGTTCACCCCAATATATATTTTCCCCTCCCACATTCTCCAGAATGTTAGATTGGGTGAGAAGAAATTCCAAGTCCAGATCGAGACTTTTGAATTGTGGATGCAATTATTTACGTATTTTGTTATTGGTGAAAATGTTGTGAATTTCTTTTGAATGGTAACGGTAAGGGTATGTGGAACCCTGGTGGATGAATGGATGTGAATTAAATTAATTGAATTCTATGGATGTATTTTATATTGAAAACTCTAAGCTAAACTGTTGGATTGACCGAGTCCTGGCGAGAGCTAGGCCGGCGGCTGCAGGTCCTAGGGTTTGCCTTGGGAAACGTAGGGCCGCCACAAGGGGAACGGAAATTGATGATAGATTTGATAAGTCTGGACATCAAGGGGTACAACCGGGGGAGGCGACCTTAAAGTTAGATATGCGGGACAGGTTAGCCTCGTCTGCACTTATTTCTAGAATTCGGGCTAGAAAATTATTGAGTAAAGGAGCACAAGGTTACCTAGTTTTTCTAATTAACACTCCTGGAGATAAGGTGAAATTAGAAAACGTCCTAGTGATCAATGAATTTCCAGAGGTGTTCCCTAATGTGTTAGTGGCGTTACCACTAGAAAGGGAAGTAGAATTTAAGATTGACCTGGTACCGGGAACAACTCCTATATCGAAAACCCCGTATCGAATGGCACCTGCTGAACTCAAAGAATTAAGGCTACAATTGCAAGACTTGCTAGAGCGAGGGTTTATTCGAGTGAGCGAATCTTCATGGGGAGCTCCAGTTTTATTTGTGAAAAAGAAAGATGGCAATTTACAGTTATGTGTTGATTATCATGGGTTGAATGATGTGACCATGATAAATAAGTATCCATTGCCACATATCGATGAGTTATTTGACCAATTGCAAGGGGCAGAAGTATTTTCTAAGTTGGATCTTAGACAGGGATATTATCAGTTGAGAATCTAGAAGGAAGATATTCCAAAAACTGCTTTTAACTCTAGATACGGGCATTTGGAGTTTGTAGTAATGCCTTTTGGCTTAACTAATGCCCCAACTGCATTCATGGATTTGATGCACCGAGTCTTTAAACCCTATCTAGACCAATTTGTAGTGGTGTTCATTGACGATATCTTGGTATACTCTAAAACTCGAGAGGAACACGAGCAACATCTAAAGATAGTTTTGCAAACCCTAAAGGACCATCAATTGTATGCTAAATTCAGTAAATGTGAGTTTTGGCCGGAACAAGTATCTTTTCTCGGGCATGTGATTTCTAAGAAAGGAATCTCCATAGATCCAGCAAAGGTGGAAGCCGTTATTGAATGGAAACAACTAGAAAACCCGACGGAAGTTCGTAGTTTCCTAGGTTTGGCAGGGTATTACCTTCGATTCATTAAGGATTTTTCAAAACTTCCAGGACCTTTAACTGATTTGACAAAGAAACATGGAAGCTTTGTTTGGACCTCTAAGTGTAAAGCTAGTTTTTGAGAGTTGAAGAAGAGATTGACCTCGGCACCAATTTTAACTTTACCCAATGGAAAGGATAGTTTCACGGTATACACCGATGCTTCGAGGAAAGGTTTGGGGTGCGTGCTAATGCAAAATGGAAGCGTGATTGCCTATGCCTCTAGAAAATTAAAACCCCATGAACTAAACTACCCAACCGACGACTTAGAATTAGCAGCTGTTGTTTTTGCTTTAAAGAAGTGGAGACATTATTTGTATGGGTTGGTTTTCAAAGTCTATACGGACCATAAAAGTCTTAAGTACATGTTTTCTCAAAAGGAGTTAAATTTAAGACAGCGTCGGTGGATGGAATTTTTGGAAGATTATAACTGTACGATTAACTACTATCCCAGGAAGGCTAATGTGGTAGCAGATGCTTTAAGTCAAAAGGCTCAAGTAGCAAGGTTGATGATTCAAGAGTGGGATATGCTGGAAAAGATCTGTGAATGGAACCCTCATCTTGAACGCCAAAAGGTGATGTTTGGAAATATCATAGTAAAGTCCACACTACTAGATCGTATCAAAGAGGTTCAGAAAGGTGATCCTGCAGTACAGAAGTGAAAGGAAAAGGTAGAAAAAGGAAAACTACCCGATTTTAATTTGAGTCCTGAAGGAATTTTAAGATTTCAAGACCGAATAGTGGTGCCCAAGGACGAAACATTGAAAAAGGAGATTTTGGAGGCTCATCGCTTCTAAGTATACAGCCACCCTCGCAGTACCAAGATGTTTCGTAATCTAAAAGGGTTATATTGGTGGGATAACATGAAGAAAGAAATTGCCCAACATGTTCAAACATGTCTCCACGTCCAACAAGTAAAATCAACATCAAAACCTTCCGGCTTTGTTACAAACCACTTGAGATACCTGAATGGAAATGGGAGCACATTACATGGATTTCGCTTCGGTTTGCCACCTAACACAAAAGGTCATGATGCTATTTGGTAGTGGTCGACGCTAACCAAGTCAGCTCATTTCTTGCCCGTGAACATGAAGTACTCCATGGAAAAATTGGCCCAATCAGATATGGGTGAAATTGTAAGGTTACATGGGGTGCCGCTAGCATAGTTTCGATCGAGATCCCTCATTTCAGATCTCGGTTTGGCAAAAAAACTACAGCAAGCCTTAGGAGCCAAGTTGAACCTTAGAACAACCTACCATCCTCAAATTGATGGACAATCCGAAAGAACCATTCAAACCCTGGAAGATATGTTGAGGACGTATATTATGGATTTTGGAGGTAGTTGGGGACAATACATGGCATTGGTGGAGTTTGCTTATAACAATAGCTATCATTCATCTATTCAAATGGCACCCTACGAAGCTTTATATGGAAGGAAGTACCGATCACCAATTTATTGGGATGAAGTAGGAGAGAGGAGATCTTAGATCCGACCACAATGCCCTGGATGGAGGACACACGAGAGAAGGTCAAGGTGATACGTCAGAGACTTCAAACTGCCCAAAGTCGACAAAAGAGCTACGTAGATAACCGAAGAAAAGATTTGGAATTTGAAGTTGGCGACAAAGTGTTCCTTAAGATCACACCACTGCGAAGTGTCACAGCGGGAAAAGGAAAGAAACTTCAACCAAGATACGTCGGACCTTTTGAAATTCTTCAAAAAGTGGGTAGTGTGGCATACCGACTCCAGTTACCATCAAGTTTATCCAGGATTCACGATGTTTTTCATGTCTCAATGTTGAAGAAATATCATCCGAATCCAACACATGTTTTGAAGTCAAAAGAAATTGATATAGATGAGTCCCTAACCTATGAAGAGAAACCCGTACAACTCTTGGATCGAAAGGTGAAGGAATTAAGAAATAAGAGAATTCCTTTGGTGAAAGTTCTGTGGAGAAATCATGGGATAGAAGAAGCAACTTGGGAAATAGAGGAAGAACTTCAAAAGAAATATCCAGAGCTATTTACCAATCAAGGTGAGAATTTCGAGGATGAAATTCTTTTAAGGGGGAGAGAGTGTGAGAATCCTAGAAAAAAAAAAGAGATTTCTAAACTGATTGCACCATTTAATCAATTAGTGCATTACTTTTCTTAAAGTACTCTATTTTGTGTGTTTTGCATGGCATTAATCTAGAATTGTATTTTACATGTTTCATGTAGCCAAAACATCAAACTTATAGTGTATTAATTAGGTCATATTGTATATTAAGGGATTTGAAGACAATTTGTATAGATTTTATCCAATTCATGGCCAAGACTTTAGCACTTGTCAACCATCCATCAAAGCCTTGACTTAAGCCTTCCTATATAATCTCTCATTTTCAAAAAATTGAAATAAATTTCCCTCTCTTCTTTCTCCTCTTGGCCGGCCACTCTAGCAAGAAAAACACTAAAACCCTAAGCTTGATTTAGCCATTTTAGTGAGGGAAAAACTACTCCAAGTGAAATCCTAGGTTGGATTACTACTTAGTCATCAAGCTTGGTTGGAAGAATTGAAGCTTTTGGGTGGATTTTCTCTCTCAACTCTCAAGGTAACTCACCACTTATCTATGCTTTAATGATCTTCAAATTCAAAGAGGATGCATGTTAGTTAAGCTTAAGGTGTTTGAGGTTGATTAGGAGGAGAAATTATGGAAGAGTTTCTTGTGTTTGAGAACTTGAACTTAGGCTTTTGTTTTAAGCCTCTATGTGTTTGATGAAATGTCTAAGGGTTGGTGATGTTTTATTGATGGATTTATTTGATGTTTTAGCATGTTATACACCTTACTAAGAGATGGAAATAACCTTAAAAGATTAATTGTACTGATTGTGTCGAAACTGGAAATTTTCACAGGAAAACAGAAATGGAATTCAGTGAATTTTCCGAACTTGCTGGTGATTGTAGAAATTTAATTAGAACCTGAACTTTATACCGTTAGAAAGGTCTATGAACCTAGTTTTAAACACCACTGACGGAGCTCGATTTTGATTTTTCTACATTGAGTTACGGCCACTCTTCCGAGGCTGTTCGACCAACCTGCACCTAGCCGACAGTTTTCTGATGTATCTGAGTTTGGCCATTTCGACCCTGATTTAGTGTGATTTGATGTTCGACCTCTCATGAAAATTGTAGGTCTATGTCTTAGCTTCTAAACTCCATAAAGTACACCTCAATTCGATAACCGTAGCCACAGTTATGATTAAATTACTGAAGGGCGGCAAACCTGTCAATTGTTGTTTTCGTTTCCACGATTGTTTTCCTCATTCCTCTTGACTCTTGTGCATTCTTGCCGTGTCCCGACCTGCTAATTCATGATTCTAATATGATGATAAGATTTTCATTTTTTCACCTTTACAATTTGGATTGGTCATTTTGTGGTTTGTGCATCCAAGTTGTGATTTCTATCAAGTAAAGAGAACAATGCGCATATGCATTAGATCTTTCTTGTTTGGGGTAGTCGAACTTAAATACCTTTCATTTCATTTGTTATTAGACTTGGAATGAGGAAATAGAGGAGATTTGGGTGCGAGCACTTGAAGATACTTTGCTTAACTCGGTAAGTGTTCCATACTTGTTACTTGACCAACTTGATAGCTGAAATACTGGACTATTTGAATTATGTGATGATTCATTCTCTTGTGATTTGCGAGCCAATTAATGTGACTGAGACGAGTGCGTACTTTATCACACTCGATCTCCTCTGCGTGAAATTTTGTACTTTGATGTTTGATCCGTGTGAATTGGCTTTTGGCCTATATTTGATTTGTGAGTCGCTTGGGTGATATCCCATCGACAAATCTGATTTGTCTGGAGCTCAAAACCTAGTTGGTGAGTCAATCGATTCGAGTCGACACGGGCTTGGTCGAGGAAGTTGACGAGTCATTGGGTATGATATGTCAATCCGGAAAATCGATATACTCGAGTATTACCTAAAATTTGACTTGTTGAGGTGTTCGGGCCCGGTAAGGGGGTGAAATGGTGGACGATACTTGGTGTTAAGTGGGGATCTACTGTTTTGGCTCTGAACTGCAAATGTTGACGGAGAGTCAATGGGATGTGATATGATCAAGCTACGGGGAAATTGGCTTTTGAAAGCCATCCGTATCCTTTAATTGAGTATGTTCAATTTATTTGGTGATTTTATTTGTGATACTTGTTTATTAAGTGAACTCTAATTGTATACTTGGCTGCATATTTTTTGGAACCTCATTGAGCTCTTAGCTTACCCTTTCCCCTTTGTTTCCCTTAGCAGGGAAATTGCTTGAGCTCGGGGTTGGAAGTGCGCGCGATTAGTATAAGGCCTTGTGTTACTTTTGTTTAAGGGATAATGTACTGGAAAACCCTATCATGGATAAGCTTAACTTTTGGTTTTGTAACCTAAATCCCTTGTTGAATTTTAAGTTCAAATTGTGGTGTGAAATTTATGTAACTATGTTGGTTGGTCATTTGAACTTGGAGAATTTAGTTTAGTAAGTTGGGTTGTTGGTTTCTTTTATTGACTATCGAATCCTGGCGAGAGTTGGACAGACAGTCCGCTAACCCCTTTGGTTCGCCTTAGGGGAAGGTGGGGCTGTCACACTATTCCTTATAGATTGGCACATATTTAGGAGAAGGCCAAAATAGCTTTGGCCTGGTAATACTCAACAATGGCATAAGTATGAACAAGTCTATTCGTATCCCCTTGGGAAAGGGTAGATTAAAAGTGAGAAACATGGCCAAAGTCAATTGTGTTTGGGTCAGGAAGTTTTGGATCAACTTCTAGGCCTATACCTTGGCCAGCCTCTCTAACCTGACCGCCTTCGAGCTGTTCTCCTTGAACTTAAGGAGCAATCTCCTGAAATTGTTGAACTTGCTCAATAGGAATTTGTTCTTGATCCATAGAAATAGTTTCTATTTCTTCCCTAAATGAGGGAGGTGAAGAACTCATAACTACTACTGGGGAAAGAAGTTCAGCAGTGAACAATTATTTGCCCCAGTGGATTCGGACAGACACGTTACAACAAGGACAAGGACAACAAGAATGAATATTTGCTCCGGCCATGAATAAATCTGAGTATGGTGCATATCCAGAAGAAGTTTCTCCAAGTTAAAATCAAAAACAATGAAAATGCATATATTCTCTTTTTTTTAATTAAATAAAATAAAAAGGATATCAAAAGGGAAAAGATAGGAAATACATATTCACAATTTATCCAAAAATCCTATAAACCGAGATAAGTAACATGAAAAATATCAGTTAAACTATTACCTTGAAGGTGGAGCTCTCGATGTTGTTTATGTGGTCTTGGTAGGAGCTTGGTAATCTTCGATGGCAAACTGTCGCTGCTAATTCAAAGACGGAAGATTGCAGAGGCAACTGAAGATGGAAGATTGCAGTGAGAAGGGAGGATGAGGGTGGATTGCTGATTGAGGATCCCAATTGGTGAGAAAGCTTTTGATGATTCTGATTTGTGAGGGCCGAGTAAAAAAACCTAAGAGAGAGAGAGAGAGTGGAAGTGACGATGGAAAGAAAAGACAGTGAGTAATGAGTATTGAGTAATAAAACCAACCCTAATAATTGAAATTACCATTTTACCCCTGTTCGTGAACACTAACGATTGTTCGCGAACAGAGCTCGAGCTCGTTCGATAAGATATCGAGCCTTATTTTTTGTTCGAGCTCGGCTCGTTTAACTTGTCGAACGAGCTGTTAGCGAGCTCGAACGAGCTTAAACGAGCCGAGCTCGCGAACAGCTCGTTCGTTTTACAGCTCTAATGAAAAGGAAGATTTCAAGTCACTAATTTAGTCCCCCGTACCCATTATGTTGCATTATCCCTCTTTAGGACATACATGTGCATTATTTTAAATTCTATCAAAATCATTCTTTAAAAGTCAAGTTTCTTCTTCATGTTTTAGCAATTCGAAGTCAAAAAACCGTTTTTCTTAAAATTGCATATGTTGAAAATTCAAGTTCCTCTTTGCACTTAAAATTGATCTTTTCAAAAATCCAATTTATTTTCCCTTGAGAATTTGTAAAATTGCATTTCTTTTGAAAACCCTAGTTTCCCGTTCTTTTCGAGTCTCATCATTTGCATTTTTCGTGACCTCTAGGGGATCAAATTTGGATGACACAACTAATGTGATCAATTCCAATCAAACCTCAAGGAGGCATTTTGCCCTCTCGATCCAACATTAGATTTAGGTTTTGCATCCATATAGATAACATCAAATGTGATAAATTTTAAAGTTAGAATTAGGAATTTTTAACTAAATCTTGCACCTAGCTTTGGCTAGGTTAGAGGGTGCCTTAGAGGCAGTAACATCAGATCTTTGCCTTCCCTTCTTTCAATTGCGACTCGAACCTTTTCTCTAGTTTTCAAAGACACGGAGTCGTCTAAAAAGGGTTTTCTTAGTTTATTTTCATTAATTAAAATTTTGGGTGACTTGGTATACCTAAACTCCATACCAAGTGGCGACTCCAAACTTTTCTAAAAACCCTTTTCTAAACTTTTTGTTTTTGGGTCCAAATCGTCGCATTTTTGTAGTCCCATGACCCATTTCTTTTTCAAAAATTAAAAAATCAATTTTTAACCAAAAAAGCATTTTCCAACTAAAAACCCGAAATGACGAGGGGTTTCCCTCCCCCTCTTCCCTTTCAAAACAATGGGGCGCGACACTCTGAATAATTGATTTAAATCATTTTAATTGCAATTACTCTATACATTATTTCATTTTATTTTAAAAACCTTATTTAACCTTCAATTTAATTTTTCTGTCACTTAATTGTGAAAAATTAAAAAAAGGCACATTTTTCGAGACAAACATTTGGACTGAGAGTGATGTGAGTTTGCAGAATAAGAATGATTATTAGTAGATTAAGAAAAGCTACTTGAGGGATTAGAAGTGAGTAATTGGGATGAAACTCAAAATGGGGCAATATTGGCCATAAACTCAAAGTTGAATTTTGTACCCAAAACTTGTGGTTCTTATTCCTTCTTGCTTTCCCCAATTTATCCATCAAAAATCACAAGAAAAACTCTCATTTTTCTCTCTCTCTCACCCGAACTCTCTCCTCCTCTTTCTCTCAAATTTTAACTTCAATTCTTGCAAAGATTTGCCAAGAAAAGCTTGAGAAAACTTCCATTTCTTCACTTGAAACTTGAAGATTATCTTGTCTTGAGGAAGCAGGCTAGGAGCTTGAAAAGAGGGGTTGTTTTGGGAGCTTTGACACATCACAAACAAGGGTTTCTTCTTGAGCCATTAGAGGTTCTTTGATTTCAACAAAAACCTTGCTCCTTGTTTCCATTTTAGGTAGTTTTAAGCTTTGATAGTTCAATGTTGCTATTCTTGTTGAATTGGATGGTTTTGTGGGCTCTATGAATTCCCACCTTTCTTGTTGTTGGGCTGCTATGATGTGTGTATGTGTGATGGATGAGTTGTGTGAGTTCTTGAAGGTTAGAAAGTTAGGAAAAGAAAGGAAGAAGCAAAATCGATAGAAGAGGGGAAATGCTGCCGGTTTCATTCTTGATTATTATACCCTGTTTTGGCTGCGAATTTTCATGATTTTCTTGGCTATTTTGAGAGCTGAAATGTTGTTCTATATATGTGTAAATTTAGTTGCAAAAATCATTCCATTTGGTGTGGTAAAATCGCATGAAAAGAAGAGGCCAAAATCTGGAAAAACAGTTTCCAGTTTGTCGAACTTTGCTGTCCTGTTTTTGGTTGCTTTGATCACTGCCTTCCCGTGTGATTTTTTGGGTAAATTTTAGTAAAATTTAGCTCACATACTCAGGTTTATTCCTGCAAAATTTGGTGTTTTTCCAATATCATTTCTTTGCCCAAATGATGTTCCAAAAATGACCCTTCAAAACTGGAAAACCAAGCTGTCAGACAGCTTACTGTCCCAAGTTCAATTGGCTATATTTTCTTGATTGGGAGTCCAAATCAAGTTCTGTTTATTGCATTTGAAACTAGACTTGAATTTATTTAAGTGATATAAATTTCAAGGGCCAGTTCAATTTCTGTGAATTTTGGCGAATTTTCAAAGTTTACTGAAAACTAAGACTGTCATGTCTTGTTTTCACTGTTGTAGTGAATATTTCTCTATGTTAATGACCAAACTAGCTCTTACACTAAACATGAAAGTTGTAGAGAATTGATTATCCATCTATCCACAAAAGTGCAGCCCAATCGGAGCACTGTGCTGAGTGAAATGACAAAAATACCCGTACTGCTCAAACTCTTATATTTTACTGGAAAATGGCCTAACTTGCTGTCCGAATTTTTCTTGAATTTTCCAGCCTATTTTCCAAATTCTCTTGAGATGATATTCTGTGTTATGGTTTGTCTTGAGTAGTTTGAAATGTGGGTTGAATTTCAAGAGAAATGAATTTCCGACTTGGGGTGAATATTTGACCTACTTGTGGTTTGAATCTCTGAAAAGTGTCTTCTAGGGAATTGTAGTACTGAAAATCTATTTTCCAACTGTATAACTTTTATAGTCTTCTGACTTGCGGAACTTAAGATATAAATTTTTAAAGCGTGCTGACACTTTTGGCTAACGAGTAAGTTCAGTGACATTTTTGGCTAAGGCGGATAATTCAGTGACATTTTAAACAATTTGCGCATAAATTGTTGAACATTAGTCACATTTGCTTCAGGTGGCCAAGGGAACTACGGTGTGAATTCCGAGGCGCTCGAGTGATCTCACTTGCATACTTTTATTTGATTTCTTTTGTTGGTGAGTGTTCCAACTCCTTTTCAAATGAAAATCTTGTTATTGTTTGCAAAGAAATGATTTGTTAAAATGAACTTGGATTATTTGAAAGACTTGAATTTCATAAGAAATATGCTTGATCTATTTTATGATTTGAACTACCATGTGAGTGTTTTTTCCTTTTCGTATGATATTGGGAATTAAAAGAATAGTGTGCTATCTTGTGACTAATGTGACGTCGTTGGGTGAATACCCTCGACTAGTCTACTTCGTTGGGTGAAGTCCCTCGAGTAGTTTCAGTGAATTATTGTAATGTCGTTGGGTGAAGTCCCTCGACTAGTCTACTTCGTTGGGCGAAATCCCTCGAGTAGTTTCAATGAATTATTGTGATGTCGTTGGGTGAAGTCCCTCGACTAGTTTACTTCGTTGGGCGAAGTCCCTCGAGTAGTTTCAGTGAATTATTGTGATGTCATTGGGTGAAGTCCCTCGACTAGTCTAATTCATTGGGCGAAATCCCTCGAGTAGTTTTAGTGAATTATTGTGACGCTGTTAGGCGAAATCTCTCGACTAGTCTACTTCATTGGGCGATGTCCCTCGAGTAGTTTATCTGGTATATCCAGGCAATACCCATTTACGTGTTTATCTACATGTTTTAAATTTTAAACTTGAAGTATGATTTGAACTGTTCTACGTGAATTGCAAGTCTTTTGGCACTCATTGGGCTTTTAACTCACTCTTTCAAATTTGTTTTATTTAACGGGGATCGAGAACCCGAGTGAAGACATGATTAGTTAGGGTTGGAACTTATCTTTTGAATTTCACCTTGAAATGTTGAATTTGATATTTTGGGTTTGTAAGATAAAATTGTGGTTGTACCTTAAATCTATTGGACTGTAATTTGAGAAGTTGGGTTGTAAGTTGAATTTAGTAATGTTATTAGTTGTGGTTTGATTTGGAATGGTTATGTACGTTTACTTTCGAAGTGTTATTAGTTATTCAAGCGAGTGAGTCCTGGCGAGAGTCAGGCAGGCGGTCCGCCGAATCCTCTGATTCGCCTTAGGGGGAGGTGGGGTCGTCACATGTCGTGTCCCCAATTTGTTATAAAGGAGTTAGGGTTAGTGAACATCTTGGCATATCCAAGGTAGGAGACTTCGGAAGTGACCCCTTACAGTTAACATTCTTGTTAATATGGATAATATAGTGAGTTAAAAAGCCTTAACAATTAGTAGTAATCCTCATGACATCGATCCTATCTCCTCAATAGTACAAGAAATGACCAGTATAGTTGCAATGAATGAGAGATTATAAATAAAATTTAGAGCACAGATTTAAACTTCGTCAACAAATAACAACTAAAATCATTAGCCTGACATATTTTCTTACCCCTCGTTTGGAACATTGTAAAGGTCTTTCCAACTTTTTCATTTCATTCCAATGTTTGGTATGGGCATTTTTTGTTGGAAAGTCCTTTCTTCCTAGAAATTCTATTCCAACTTTTTCTTGAAATCCCATTTCTCACAAAAATTTAGGGAAAGGCCATTCCTATTTTATCCAGGAAATACCTATATTATATAAGTCAAGATTACCTTTCTATGTTCTATATCTCTATTTCCTATATACGTATAATACCCTTCTATGTTCTATATCTTTATGTCCTATATACATATTTATTTTTCATATATATTAATTTGTTATTTGCATTGTCAAATATTAGGCCCATTTTATGTGTTTAGTTAATAAGTCTAGTACTTTTTTACTTAAAAATAATCCTAATTCTATTTAATGACTTTTCTTTCTTTCACTTTAAAATAAAATATTCACTTGACATTTTTAATATATTTTTATTCACAATATTGGATTATATGATAATATTTGTTAACTCAAACAAACAATAACATGCTAAAATACATTCATGCGAAGTTAAAAAAAAAGAAAAAAAGAAAAAGTAAACCCACTAGATCATCTACTAAGGCAAATTCATTTTTCTATTTACAAATTGTTCTTAAAACCCTTTAGAAGGAAATCAAGGGTAGAGAATTTAACGTGCATGAATAATAGATTTAATATACATGAAAAATACATGGAATTCAATATGCATGCAATTTAAAATTTTAATTTAGTTACAACTAGTATTTACCTATTGCAATTATACAACAGTTAGTATTCACCTATTGTAATTATACACTAGTAAAAAGTTATGGTCTTACTTAATAACTTATTGTGATTTTATACTATTAAAATTTTCTTTATTAATTAATAATTCATTTGTTTCTAAATCAAGATGTGTATAGAATGTTATATATAGGGGTAATTAAGTCAATATAGTAGTTTTTTTTTTCATTTCATTCTAACTTCTCAATATGATTATACCAGACATGGAAAAGAAATTAACATTCCGTTCTGACTTTGTTGCCAAACAGTTAGTATTCACCTATTGTAATTATACACTATTAAAAAGTTATGGTCTTACTTAATAAGTTATTGTGATTTTATACTATTAAAAAGTTCTTTATTAATTAATAATTCATTTGCTTCTAAATCAAGATGTGTATAGAATGTTATATATAGGGGTAATTAAGTCAATATAGTAGTTTTTTTTTCATTTCATTCTAACTTCTCAATATGATTATACCAGACATGGAAAAGAAATTAACATTCCATTTTGACTTAGTTGCCAAACAATGAAATGATAAATATTTTCCTGTCCATTCTAATTGGAAAAGAATTCTGGGTGGAAAGACTTTTCCAATGCACCAAACGAGAGGTTATTGAACAACTCAAACTATTTTGCAAATATAAATGAAAAAGCAAAAAAAGTGATAACTATAAAGAATAGGAAAGCATTAAGAAGAACGACAAAAAAGATTGAAATACAAAGAAAAATGTACCAATAAAAGAAATGATTATTTTTATACACTGATATTGTACACTATCAAAATTGAATACATGATAATTAATTTGAATTTGAGATTAAAATTTAAATTATATATATATATATTATATCCAATTGTAATAGTGTATGCACTGATTAACTCAAAAGAAATCCACCATCTAATGTTTAAATTTGAACTATGTTGGGGACATGCACCGGCACTCTCACTCTCGTTTCTAGGCCCTTTTTTGGTTTCTTTTCGGTATGATGTCTTGCTCTATTACCGTTGGAATCATAAATACCTCCTCACATTTTGGCGTATCACTTTACTTTTCTTTACTTGCAGCCTACACACCGTCTCACCAAACCAGAAACCAAATGGCACAAAATCGAGGCTTACCAAAAAAAAATGAATAAATAAATAAGGAGAAAATGAAAGAAAAACAATTAAAAATGTGACAAATTGAATTGAACTTAAAACAAAAGAGAAAATAATATCCAATTTCTTCTCAAATCCTCATACTCAGCATCTATATGTAGTTTCTTGTCTGTTGTTGTTTACTTTCTTTTTTATGTGACGTGCAATTTTATTACCGTAGGAATTAATAGATGTTCATCACAACTTGATGTTACATAACACACTACAGTAAAACTGAAGTAAAGACACAAACCAAAACGAAAATTTAATGAATAGAAGGGGTGGCTAAAGTCCTCACCTCTTGCTCCATTATTTCAAACTATGGAACAAAGAAGCAAAAACACTAACCTAAAAGAAAAATTTGGTGAAAAATTTGACTTCATCAACGCTTAAATCTGCAGTGGATTAAATCACTTAGGAACAGGCTTAAGTTGAAAGTTGTTTTTTTTTTCCTAAAAGAAAGGTCCTAAAGACCGATACGACATATGAAGTTTATCCATGCATTGTTTAGGGTGACATCCAATAATCATGAGCATGTGATTTGCCTGATCTAAAAAAAAGGTTTGCCATACAATTACTTTTAAATTCCAATTATGCAAACTTATGCAAATGAAAATATCAGTGAAAGCAATCGAAACAAAACTGGATCATACCAAGATTCTTAGGCATACAGTTAAACCATCGAGTAACAAACCTTCTTATCAAAATAGAGGAGAGCAACCAGTAATTTTTCACACAAAAATGTGATGGGGAGGAAGGGGGGATGAAGAGATTTTACAAATTTTTTTCCTAAAAAGTGCCAATGTTCTTTGCCTGCTTGTTCATTGTTAAATGATTAAAAATAAGAAACTAAACATATAGTATTAAGGATTGGTCAAATGCGATTTCTGCGTGTAATCATTGCAATTCTCTTTTCTCATTTTCTTAGATGGAAGACAAGAATAATAAGATTTGATAGTCATTATTTTTGCTAAGCTTGACCAATATTTGGTTGAGACTGTAGTTCGTCTTTTCTCTTTTAAAGGGATTGGAAATATATTTGCCCATTCCCAAATCTTATGATAACAAGTGAATCTCCTTCGTGCTTGTTAGATCGCTGTACATGCCAAAATGCAGCCTTGATTATTTAACCTATTGCCATGCAACTTGCAGAAGCAAAATAAATAATTTTAATTACCTTCCAACTGTAGATTAATTAAGCCAAAAAAAAAATTGAAAACCTGTACAGGTACTGAAACGTGTGCTTTAGTTTTGTATATGCATGGCTAAAATAGAATAATTTCCCATATGTTCCATGTCTAGATTACTCAAGTTAAAAAAAAAATTTGAAACTGTTTTGGCTGTTATGACTTATCCAATAGCTTTGCATGTGTATAGTTCAGAGATTATGTTTCGATATAAATTTCATTTTAATCTTTTTAGTTAGCATCGAAAAGACATTTAAATTTTGGGAAAGGTTAAATCCACACCCCTATAGTTTAAATTCATACATGGTATAACTTTTAATAATAATAATACAAGTTGTTAATACTCGTGGTATAAGTCATTAATGTAATAGGAATATGGATTTAAGTTGTAGGGGTGTGAATTTAGCATATCCCTTACATTTTTTTTTCCTTCCTAATCATTCAAGTTAATAAAAGTTGGACTAAAAGAGGATTAAAATTTTGGTTTTGTTTGATATAAACCACATTGTTGGTGATATTATCAAAGCAATAATCTTCTTGCCAATGCTATTATGACTTAAAATACCAAGATTACATTCAACCAGTCAACAACATATGCTCTCATCGATTTTTTCTAGAGTCATTAAGCAATCATTACTCTTTTTTCTCTGTCTAACTAATAATTTTCCTACTCTTTTACTGTCCTTACTTCTCTATCTCTCCAGTCACTATTTTATCAATTATTTTCATAATTAACTAACTTGGTTTTGGCTCTAATAATTTCTTATATACTTGTTATTTTGCTTCAACGTGCTTTTTTTTAACATTTTTATTCACAAGGTTCTTTTTCAAGTACAGTGTAATTTGACTCAAACAAACAATAGTTTAAAATGAAAATGACCCAAAAATTTAGCCTAATTTTTCCTTCAATATTCATGGGATATACAATATAACACAATTTAAACTTACTTTTATCTAGTTATTAGAACTAATATGTGAATATTTGATAGAAGTCAAGGCCAATATGACGAGTATAAAAGTAGAGAACGTAGAGTTTTTAACAAAACTAGCTGCACAAGGACATAATAGACAAGCAAAATTCAAAGGAATAAAGCATGTTGCATGTCAAAATAATTTCAATGCACACCAAAGCATTGAATTATAATAACACCATGAAAGTAATCATTTTAAACTGAAATTTATTGAAGTTAAATCACGTAATAATGGAAAAGGAATTTTTTAAATAAAAGATTTTGAATAAATGAAAATAGAGCACAGGGATGGCAATTGGGTAGGGTAGCCCTCCCTGTCCCCTACACCGAATTGCAAAAACTTCCTTTGCTCCACCTTGTCCTGGTCTTGCCTAGGGGTGACCACGATTCAAATTTGAATCGGAACCGGACCGGCAGTTTATTGAACCTAATTCAGAACCGGAATTGAGAAACCGGAACCGGAACCATAACCATGACTAAAGGTTTAGGTTCAGGTTCACGAAAAATTTGTACCGAAACTGGAACCAGCGGTTCAAGACCCGTTCAAACTGTCTAAAATACATGCTAGGCTTTTTTTATTCAATTTAGAATTCAATTTCAATAACCAACACTCAATATCAAATAGTCTCAGTTTTAGTCCAACTACTTATTATCCAAATTCATTAATAAATTTAGGGACAATAAATAATTTAGATTAAAGTCAAACTAATCAAAGTATTAAACTAACATTTGATGCCACTTTGAGTTTGACTAGTCACTATGATAAATTCTCAAAAAATTCAGTTAAGGTATTTAAAGCATTTAATATAAAAGTATTAAACTAGATTATGTATCTTTTTATTTTATTTAAAGCATTCAATATAAGTTGAGGTGTTTTTTTTATAAAATTTGTATTCTTTATTTTTCCTTGCCACATGATAGTACAATAAAATTAATAATTTTTTCAACATTAGTTGTTATATTTATTTAAGATCCATTTTATAATACAAGTATTTATACGTAACTAGAAGAATTGAAACCGGAACCGGAAGAAATCAAAACTGTAATTGAACCAGAACCCGAGGTTCAATAACCATAACCGTAACCGTTCTTGTAAGGGCCAGTTCAGTTTCCACCTTTCAATAGAACCGGAACCGTCAGTTTTTAAATCAAAACTGGCGGTTTTGGAATCGTGGCACCTCTAGTCTTGCCCAACTACCTCCACACGTGCCCCATGGATGTTGGCTACTACTATATTTATTTTTTGTTGACCTTTTTAACATATAGAGCACCCTAAAACGTTGCCAATCACTCTTTATTAGTCTTAGTCAAAACTTTGACATGAGGATAAGAACTACTCTTTTGAGTTTCTCTTCCTATATTTGATACAATGTAGTAGACCAATAGGTAGCTGTTTTATTATAAATAACATGCAATACATGAAAAAATAAAGTACACCAGTATAAAAAAATAATTCTTGTACCACAATTAATTGATAAGAAAGATTATACTATAAAATATCATATTATTTGTTGCACAATATAAGCATATGCAAAGTTTTTTTTCTTTTTCGATTTTATTCAAAGTGGATGAGTAAAATCCCCCTACACCATTTCTCTTTTCTAGGTCCTTGCTCCTATTACCATTCTTACTAGAGCGCATTCAAGCAAAAGAATTAGTGTATAAGAAAAGATTAAGACAAAATCAAGTTAGTAAATTATAAATATAATAGATTAATTAATCAACCACCAAATCTGGCCAGCAGTATTACACTACATTTGCAAAGCTTAGGTACCTCAAAGCAGAGTTTTGAATTTAGATACATTTCTATAGACTCAAAGCCTAATGAACGAAATCCAAATCTTCGTTGTCCTTCTTGTGAGGGCCCGGAAAAATTTTTCCTAATCTATTTTAAATGTATTAATTTTTATAAGTAGAATTTTATTTCTTTTAGCATGTATATAAATTATTTTACCCTAAATTTATCCCGGAGATTTAATCGAATAAGCGTAGAAATTATTCAGGATTCTAGATAAAACAAGTACCTAAGAATTGGGGTCAAATTGGAAGCATTTTTAACTTCATGCAATGAAACAACAAGTGGCAACTTCCTTGTGCCATTTGCCAAAAATCTTATAAAAAGACCATTTTACCCCTCAACTTCAAACAAATTACCATGCAACCAATGCCACTTTCAATAAAACCACCCAACATCAAGACAAAACCATTCATTTGTTAGTTGTTGTCTTGCCATAGAGAGAGAGAGAGAAGAGGCCGAGAGGGAAAGAGCAAGAAACCAGAAAAATCTCTCCATTTTCTTCTTCCAAAAACCTCCAAATAGCTAGCAAAAATCACCAACAAACTTCACTAGTCTTTGCTTCTACTCTTGGTTGAGAACTTGGTGTTTGGTGTGGTGGATTGTGGGCTGAGTTGGGGCTGTTTTTCTTCAAAGTTTCTTGTTCATTAGAAGGTATAAGATGCTCCTTACTCTCTTCTTGATTATACAGTAGATGCATGTTGATTTTGAGTTATGATCTAGCCTAGAAATGACCATGCATGTTGCTGAAATTTCATTCTAGTAAACTTCCAGCTTTCTTATGTGTTAAACCTTTACTTTTCTTACAAAAATAAGCTGGAGTTATGGCTATTTAGTGTTGAGAATCATGTATATTTGATATATATTGAGTATGGAGGCTTGTTTATGGATATTAGATGGTTGTTGATGATGGTTAAGGCTTGAAAGAAAATCCTGCTTGAACTCCCGTAGTGCTGGAAGAAAATTCCAGCAAAGCTGAAGTTTGTAAACATCTCATTTTCTTGCATGATATCTCTGTTTTGCAGCTAAAATTTTGATGACATCTTGTGTGCTCAAAGTATGATAGAAATCTGAGATTGCATGTTGAATTTTACTGAAAATGAATCAAGTTTCATGGCTGGAATTTAGTTACTGCACTCTTGTAAGCTGATTTGAGTTTTCAGCCTTGATCCATGGCTTGAATGTGTTGTTTGAGTTGGATAAATGTTTGAAAATGAGCTGGAATCTTGTTGCTAAGACTCTAACCTACTGCATGAAGAGTTTAAGCATGAGAACTTGCAATTTTAGCTAAGGAAATGACATGCACAAGGCTGTTTTGCAGCTAGCAGATTACTGCTGAAAATTTGATGAAGAACCCCAAAGCTGTTGAGACTTATTTACTGCTTTGTGCTGCTGTTATGACTTGTATCTTATATATATATGTATGCCTGTCAGTTTTGGGTTGAAAATATAAGGTTTTAAGGGAAGAAAGACTGATTTCCTCCAACTATGTACGTTCTGGATTTTCGCAGGACTGCTTGAGCAGTCTGGGGAAAACAAGCACAATTTGATGTAGAAAAATCCGATTTTAGCTCTGTTTGTTGCGTTGGAAACTACATTCAGAGAAGTTTAAACCCCATAAATTTCAGAGTCTAATTCATTTTTTAAAAATCCCAGTAAATCTTCAAAGTTGGCTGAAATTCAAAACTGTTTTCATTCTCAGGTTTTAAAACAAAACTTTGAACCTATTTCACTCGAGCATTGTATTAAAATGCTGCTTGGCAGCCTATTTTGACTTGATCTTGCATATCTCCAGCTTTTCATGAATGCTTGATGAACTTGAATCACTCGGACCAAAAGTTGGAATCTTGAATTGATGAGCTTGAGCTTGATATTTCACTGCTTTGGTTAATACTTGACTGCCTATTGCTATTCGTGCATGCCTTGATGTTTAACTGATAGTTGATGATGATGACCTAAGTTTTGATTTGCTGGGAACCAAACCAGACCTTCAACCACGTGGCTAAGTATTTAGAATTTCACAAAGTTTGCTCAAAGCTTGCATTTTTCCAGAAATCAGTGAGCAAATCGGACCAAAACAGAATGCTTGTATCTCACAATTTATAAGTCCAAATCAGGTACTATTAGTGGCATTTGAAACTAGACCCAAAGAGCTTCGATTCGGTACCTCACACGCGCCATAACTCATTTTCTACACACCGTGGCGAACTGATGAATATTGCTGAAAATCAAACCTGCGAATTTTCTGGAAATGATGGTTTCGAAACTTAATGGCCAAATTTGGATTATTTCTGATCTGAATTGTTTTCGATGTTCTCTGAGAAAATAAAGAACTATGAATCTAGTTTTTAACGGTTCCAAAATCATGCAATTCGCACGAGTAGAACTCCCGATTCGATTTTTGAAAGAAACTGTGGCAAAACTGGTTTTTACGCGATGCACCTTATGAAACTTTCATTTACAACATTTGGTCATTTGACTAAAACTTTAACTTTTACAAACTCAAATTCAGACATATAAAACTTGTTTTAATCCCGTAGAGGTATTGTTCATTAGCAAGACCAAAACGGGTAAAACGGAATCAAATTTTCTCTCAAACCAATTAAAATTATGAAAAACTCGTTTTGTACTATGACAAAAGAACTAAACCTCCGTTAGTCAATTTTCTAACTAAGGCAAACTATTTCTAAATTATTCAAAGGTGATACATTACGTTATCAAAACTCTTTTGGTGTATCAATTACTAAATTTGTTAAACCCGAATTTCCCCAAACTCTCGAAACTTACTCATATTTCGGTTAAACCTAAATACATCCTTGCTTTTCATAAAAGAAGTGAATTGGTCAAAATTGATTTTTATAATTAGAAATTGATATAGTAATTATGTACCCTCGGGACCGCCGGTGATACAAACGAGAGCTTTGAGACCAAGGATTTCGATTCACCTACTCAACCTTGACCAAACTAAGGTGAGGGTTCCTATTTGATGTTACTTGATCCTTGTTGCTAGGTATTACTTGTTATTGTATGACTGGTTTCTAAATGTGATTTATCGTTGAATGATTGAAACTAGAGTTTTATGTAAAGTGAGTTTTATTGCTTAATTTGACTCAACGTGCTTAGGTGGTTTAGTATGTTTTGTGTTTTAAAAACAATAAAGCTTATTTTCTTTTTGAGGCTTGAGGTGAAGAGGCTGGCCTTCAAGGCCCCCTCGCCCCTAAAGGCTGGTGCACTCTCCCAAGGGGGCTCGAGGTTGAAATTGATTGTCGCTTGTCCCGCCTCTAAAATAATAAACTAAACCACCGTACTGTGCTTGTGCATGTCAACTGCATGACCTGTTGGCGTAGGGATCCCAAACCCCGTGAGGCGAAGTCGCCTATTTCGAGCCGCAGGGGCTTGGTCTGCACGCCGACGGACCCCGGGTCCCGCTTTAAAGGTTACCTCGAGTACACCACCTCCCGCTTGTTTGGTTTCGGATCCGTTGGGTGAAAGGGTTGGATAATGAAATAAAAAGACCAGAGTACTGCAGACTCTGTTTTCTCCTCCTGAGATTGATACTGTTGCTGTTGATTGTTTGATTGGGCGGGCTAAGTGCCACGTTCGACGGGGGCCACCTCTAGAGCCGCACCAATCCATTGTTACGGATCGCTCCGATTGATTGGCTCAATGAGCACCATGATTGCTACTGTTTTGAAACCTGATATTTGGAAAAGAAACTACTGTTTACGACTTTCTTTAATTGGAAACTTTACCGTACTTGAAAACTGGTCCTATATGGACATTAATGTTTTAATAAAGCTTATTATGTCTATGTGCTTAATTGCTATGTGTTTTCGGACTCTCACTGGGCTTTAGAAGCTCACCCCATATATTTTCCCTTCCCAGACTTTTCAGGGTTTTAGATCGGGTGTGGAGGCCAGACCGAGACCAGATCTAGTCTTTTGAAGTTTGTTTGGTGTAAAAATCTTTCCAGTTGATGACTTTGGGAAACAATTCTGCGGAATTACCTTTTGGATTATTATGTTAAGGGTTTGTAGTATGAACTCCGGTGGTTGATTTGATGTATTAAGTTGAACCAATCTCGATGGTTGTATCTTTTAACATAAACCATGGTTAGAATGAATTTGACTGACCGAGTCCCGAGGCGAAGGCTCACGATACCCTAGGTTACGCCCTAGGGAGAGGTGGGGCCGCCACACTTCTCCCAATCGACCACGATGCCAGTAGCTAGAATCCAATAATTTCTCACCCCTAGTCACATACACAAGCACAATTACAGAACATAAATGAGAGAGAAAATAGATTTAATTTTTTGGGAAAGAATCAAGGAGGGAGAAGAAAGCTTTGTCGACAACTCATCGGACAAATAAGGAGAGACCTTTTTTTTTTTTTTTAGTTTTCTTTTTCCATGTTTTCATATTTTGGGGCAAATTTGAAATTAAGAAGTATGAGATGGCTTTTTTACCCATTACAAATTTTTAAGTGTAGGAAGCTTCAGGTGCAAATCTCAAAATATATTATGCCAGTAATACTAATTCATATGTATTATACTTATGTTAATAAATTTATTAAACATTTATGTTATATTAATATAAGACTAACATTTTATGCACTAACAGTATAGTGATTTTTTTACACTAGTAGCTTTGGATGCATGCCACATGTGTATGATTTGAATTTCAAATTTAAATCTATATTATGTGACATAATCCAAACCTGCTTGTGCAACAAATATGATACAGTGACAGTGTATAAAAAAGTTACCCATTAATGTATGCACTACTTGACAAGACCTGTTGAGCTATCAAGTAGCCAATTTCAATACTCGTATTAACCTCTCAAGTAGCTCAATTGAGTTGAGTGTTTGACCGTACTACTCACTTGCACCCTCTTTGTAACCTTCAATATTTCTTTCACTTTTTATGCATTTACAAGTTGCAATCTAGATAAATTTGTTTTTATTAATTTTGTTATAGGCTATCAAAGGCTAATTTGGACTGAATATATTTTTTATCATTTGATATGAATTGTTTTGGGATGCGCGTTACATTGAAACAAGGAGAATGTATTATTGGCAACCTCAACAAAACCAAGTGTAATTGTCAAAAACCTAGGCGAAAGTTTTGAAATTACTCGACGACTTTGTTTTGACACAAAATCTAGTTGAAAAAAATGGAAGTACCCTTTCGTAGTTGTAGCAATCTTACTTTATAGAGAAAAATAACGTGAATCTAACTTTAACATCCGCCATGAGATCCAAGACATAGGGGTGGCGTCTATTCACATATACCAAATTTGTCAAGACAAAAAAAAAAAAAAGGTATAGGACTGTCCTATACCTAATAACTTCTAAATTTTAGTTAGCCAAAATGCATAAATTAAATTATTCGCAGCAACTACCGTGATTATTAGTATCAATCAATCAAATACCAGATTTCCATACAAACAGGGACACAGCACATTTAAATATTACAAATAATTTTCCCATGTCACCTAGTGGTTAGAGTTTATTTTAGTTAGTGCCTCATGGGCAGTAACTAAGAGCAAGCTCAAGTTTTAGTATTTTAGAAAATGAATTTAAATAATGGAAGGGGGGGGGGAGTAAGTCGTGACAGTGAATCTTATAATAGATAATTTGTAGTCCCCAAATGGTACACGCATAAAAAATCCTAGTAATTATAATGTACAGCTCACATTATTGAAAAATGTCTAATTTACTTTCTCTGTTTCTACTTAAGTGTTCTAAATAATTGAATCTCTTAGATTTAAAAAGTTTGCTTTTAAAATTCAGTAAAAGCATAAATATTCGCAGCAACTACCGTGATTATTAGTATCAATCAATCAAATACCAGATTTCCATACAAACAGGGACACAGCACATTTAAATATTACAAATAATTTTCCCATGTCACCTAGTAGTTAGAGTTTATTTTAGTTAGTGCCTCATGGGCAGTAACTAAGAGCAAGCTCAAGTTTTAGTATTTTAGAAAATGAATTTAAATAATGGAAGGGGGGGGGGAGTAAGTCGTGACAGTGAATCTTATAATAGATAATTTGTAGTCCCCAAATGGTACACGCATAAAAAATCCTAGTAATTATAATGTACAGCTCACATTATTGAAAAATGTCTAATTTACTTTCTCTGTTTCTACTTAAGTGTTCTAAATAATTGAATCTCTTAGATTTAAAAAGTTTGCTTTTAAAATTCAGTAAAATTTTGCCGGACTTGTGAAAACTACTTTTTATCTTATGACTCACCCATATCTCTCTACAATTAGTACCTATAATTTACTCTCTCTCAATTTAAGAAAGTTGAGAGTATAAATAAGGGTAAAGTTTGGAAAGAATTTCATAAATCCTTTCTTAATAGTATTAATTTTTCCTACACCATCAATGTATACACTAACAAGATTGGATGAATGCCACATCATTTGAATTTGATTTTAAATATTAGATTTTGTAATGTAATAAAAGGACAAATAAAAAAGAACATGGGTTGTGGGACACTTAAATAGGAACAGAGGAGTATTCACTATCTCACTTTAATTCCAAATTTCAAAAATCAGCACTGTAACCCTAACTTAATGGTGCCCTGGTGGTATTAGACAAACTCTAATTGAGTTTTTTTTTCTAAAGGACATGGGTACTAATTAATGCACAAAATATAGCTTATAATTAGCATTCATTAGCTTCCTACATTTACACTCTCCTAGTAATTAGCACGGTTTGTCAAATATTAAATTTAGTCTAGGTCTCAAGAAATTTCCAAAAATGTTATGAAAAAAAAAGAAATTCTACAAGAGGGGTTGTTTGGGGAAGGGATTCTCAAATTAGGATGTTCGCATTTGGTAAATGTGATTTCAGGCAGGCTCGCATTTCCCAAATGTGATGTGTGTTTGGTCAGGCGAAAAATAAAAAAATATATATATAAGAGGTGTATCCACGTAGACCTCGCATTTGTTAGATGCGAGCTACACGAACTCGCATTTCACGAATGCTAGTTCATCCGAACAAAACCTCTCCCACAACTCCTCAGCTCCTCAGCAGAGATGGTAACAAATTACAAACCCTATCCGGCAAAAATTGGGAAAAACAAAAATCAACCCCAAATCGAGTGAAATCATTGAATCAAAACTGTGAAATACATCCATAACCATCAATTTGTGATTTCAACCGAGGGAAAATCCACATTTGCTCAACGTTTCTGCGTACCTTAAGAGCTTGGGAAGGAGTCACCAAAAAGGTTCGAAATGTCAATGACGGCATCGGCACTGCTGCTCCATACATCAACCCGTCTCTGAGGTAGGTTTTGTGCTTGCTTTCTTGCTCTCTAGAAGTGAAAAAGAAGCTGAAATTTTGTTTTTGTAATTTATTTCTGCAACAAGGGGGCTGCATTGGAAGGAGTCACCGGAAAGTCTCGAAACATCGGCGACGGCACCGGTGTTGCTGCTCCATACATCAACCCGTCATTGAGCTGCATTGTAGGGTTTTAGGGTTTTAGGGTTTAGGGTTTAGAATTTAGGGTTACAAGACGTAGTATAGGAAAAATAAATCCGTGTTGCAAAGGAAAAAATATTTTATAGTAATAAATCAAAATAGAGTGAAAAATTTTTATTGAATTGATAAAATTGGAAAATCCAATGTGTTTGAAAGCTGTAGGAAAAAATTTGAGTTATATTAGAAAAAAAGTTTTGTTTATTCTGAAAACAAAAAAGTTGTAATATATATACATCAAGTTTTGTTTAATCTCATTTATTAAGTTCTCGAACTTGATGTATATATATTACAACTTTCATATTTTTAGAATACGTAATACTTTTTCCCTAATATAACTAAAAATTTACTTAACAATATAATAAAAAATAGAAGCTTTTTTTTTACTGCTTGTCAAACTTAACGCAACAGAAAGATATGATTCTTAATCACCTACCCCCAGAGAGAAGACAGTCTACTACAGAATGTGAAAACAAATTCTCTCCGGAAGATACAAATGATGATGTTGTAGCTTCAAAGCCACGAGGATAGGCAAAGCCAAGACCTACAGCAGAAATGCCCGTGGCCAATGATGATAAATCTGGCAGGCCAACTGATCCCTCCAAGTATAACAGAACTTGCCTCATACTGGGTCTAATCTTTGGTTCTGAATGAGAGCACAATAAGCGTAGTTTCAGTACCAATTCTGCTTCCTCTTTCGCGTACTCATTACCCAAATTTTGATCGACTGCCTGGAGAATACCACCCACTTTCCAGGATGAAAATACCCAATCAACCAATATAACCTTCTCTGCTGGCATTGCTCGGGGTTCTATTGGCCTTCTGTCACAGGTAACCTCTAGCAAAAAGGCCCCAAAAGCATAGACATCAGTGCTCGTTGTGGCCCTCCCAGTCCTATTATGCTCAGAGGCAAGGTAGCCAAGAGATCCTGCTATATGGGTGGTTTGAATGAGAGTTCCATGATCATATAGCCTTGCCAGGCCGAAGTCTCCTAATCTTCCATTCATTTCACCATCTAATAATACATTACTGGCTTTTACATCTCGGTGGATCACAACTTGCTCCCATTCTTTGTGCAAATACACTACAAGAAAAAGTTGTTTTTGTGACCCCTAGATGATAGTCACAGAAAAGTCTGGTTACAAAAACTTTTTGTGACCACATTATGACATGTATATAAATGTCATGTATTCAATAGTTACAAACTTTTTATGACTTGTATATGAAAGTCACATTATCAATTATGACTTGTAAGAATACTTTTTATGACTTGTATTTTGAATGTAATAAAAAGTCAAAAATATTGAATTTATTTGTAACATACAAATAATAGTCATAAAAGATCTTTTGTGTCATGTCTTAATGGTCACAAGTTCTATTGGGAACCGCTAATTAGCCATTAAAAATGAGACTCAAAAGTTTTGTGACTTGAAGGATTTCAAGTCACAAGAACATCTTTTTTTTTTTCCTTTTTTGACCTGTTTTTATTATTTTTTTCTTTTTGAAAGCCCAAAACTAGAAGAAATCCACCCACAAGCCTCATGTGATGGACAAATTAAAAAAAAAGACAAAAATTTGTTTGCAACAAAATAAATGGCTATTTATTTGAGTACTAGTGAATAAAACTATCCACTACATAATACACTAATTGGCCTTGTAGCATTACACTAATATTCACCATATCAACTTCATACAAAATGGCTCAAGTCAAAAGAAAACAATCTAAGAAAGCAGTTGGAGAGCATTTTGGTGCATCTAGATTCTTGGCTTTCTTTCGCTTCTTAGCCTTTGGTTCTGTAGCTTCAGCTTCCTTCTATACATCATCATTACCATTATAAAAAATAAAAATAAAAAAAAGAAAAACGAATCAAAGCAACAATTGGCGCATGATAGGTAGCGAGAAGTAAAAATAAAATGAGTTCTACAAAAATTACTTTTTAGCTGGATTTTTCTTCAATTCAACAGCCTTCTCCACAACCTGAGCCTCTGTTTAGCATCAAATTAACTCATAGAAAATGCCACATCAGGTCAAGTAACCGATAAAACTACAGTATTCAAACTAAAAATTAAAATCAATTAATATCAAAAAGAAAAGTGAACTACCCACATGAAGATATTTATCTAGCATTAGCTTTGGGAACTCGTGGAGTAGCTGTATCGCTTCCAACTATTAAGCCCGAAGCACTATGCAAGTCTGATGGATTTAGGCCAAAACTTTGGATAGAATAACAACTTGATTCAATTTCTAATAGTTTGAGATAGAAATATTGATTGCTAGCAAAATTAAACTATGTATCATTTATGCATGTTGAAATGTTGTCTTAGAATGAATCAGGCTCTTGAAGAGATACCTCAATGATTTTGGAATTTCCTAGATAAGTGTTGGACTGTAGTTCACAAGAAATTTTTACTCATGAAAATATCATTGAGAAAATATTCAGAGTTAGAAAATATCTAACATAGAAAGATCATTGAGGAAATGAAGCAATAGAATGAATGTTACCTTTCTTCTAATGTTCTTTATGTTAATCCTGTAGACATCAATTTAAAGACAACAAATAACATCCCAACAAAAAAAGGCCAAAACATTTTGCACTTGTCTCCCCAAGATGCTCACATTTAACTGCAAAACCAAGAAGAAAACAAAACACACACACACTAAATTAGTTAAATAACATTTAGTTTACAACTAAAAACCCAAATTATTCATCCAGACTGTAAAAATTTTATGCTGAGAGTGAAGCTTCACAGTGACATCAGAATGCCATATTGCCAATACATGACAAAGGTACCACTTCAAGGGGTGCACACGGATTCTAAGTGATTGTGTCATAGAGAAAATTCCATTTTTGCCAGTTGACTACACATAATAACATATTAACCAAGTAAAAGCATAAGGACTGTGGAAAACCAACGCCATAGTGAAAGTAGTAAGAATTTTGTAATATGCAGTTGCACTTACCATTCCTTTCTTGATCACATTGCTTAGGCGACAGGGGGTGTTTAGAAGACAAAGAACCGAAATCCCCAAATACTTTAGGGTTTGGATCACCACCCTAAACCAAAAGAGACACACAAATCAGCATAACAAATACTGTATCAACAAAAGTTACAAAATGTAGGCAGTCTATACATGCAACCTATTCTTTTCTCTTTTTCCAGGTTGGCTTGGCATATTGTCTTGTTAGGAGCAGGTGGAAGGGAATTACATTGCACTTGAGCCATTTTGTAGGACAAATTCAAAATAAAGAAAATTAACTCTGAGATGTGATAAACAAGCTTAAAAGTATCCATCACATATTTAGTTATGGCTGGTGATCTCATTTGTAAGCCAAAAGAAGTAGCATCGCTTCCAAATTAAAGAAGCACAAAGTTTCTCATTGCATGCTTCACTAGGAAGGCTCAAATTTTTCACCCAACTACATGTTAAATTAACCATTGTTATGCATATGACTGTTGCTCTTCTCTACAGAGTAGTGCTCAGCAAATTTTGTTAACAATGCTTCTCTATCCTGTTTATGATAAACCAAAAAGAAGCAAACAATTAAACTAACTCATATAGTATCATTTCAAGCAAGCAAGGTAACTCACATAGTATCATTACAAAACTCTACATAATCTTGATTTCTGATCAAGTGTTGTGAATAGCTTCTAGCCAAATGATGCATTTTTTAATTCCCTCCACAAAATAGTGAAACTAATGTCCTTGACAGGTGCTGAACCTGTGCAATAATAAATATTAAAATCCTAATTACCACCACAATTAATTACAGGATAATTCTGAGCAGGGACCTGTGCAATGGGTTAAACCTGATTCCAAGGAGTATGCTAAACCCGATATACCAGAATTGCCTCTAAGAAAATATTAATATGTAGTAGTGGCAAGCAGGGTCGTCTCCTTAGGGAACGGTAGGAAATTGTTTCTTTCTAAATCACAGGAAAATGGGGGGTTTGGATGGGATAGAACTAGAAATAAAATAAATAAAATAAGGAAATGAAAAATGAAAATACCAACTAAATAAATCACCAGAGAATAATTTAATAGAAATAACAGGTAATGAAATTCTACTCAAAGGAACAACTTCTCACACCCAATCAATTGATCAACGATGCATAAATATTTCATTAATTTGTCACTAGGCTAGTTATAGTTGCCAACAAGCTCGACAACCAGCTTTTCCTTACTTTTTTCGACTACTAACTAGATAGCAACCCTAGGTACGACCATAGGAATTTAATTATCCAATTGCATTGAAAGCTAGAAAAACCCAACCCTAACCAATCAACACGCTAAGAAGGTTCATTTAAGTTAGATCTTACGTTTCCCCAACATAAAACCAATTATGGTGGTCGCCACTAATTATTAACTAAATGAACGATTACGTATTCAATTAGTTAATTTGACAGAGGCTATCAGGTTAAATTAAATATCCGGCCGTTGATATTCAATTAACAAAATAACCTTTAAACAATTAATCCAGGAAACGTACGAATAGCAACAAAATTAAAGGAAATAATAAAGACTCGATTAGATCTCACAAATGTTTGGGACCGCGCCTTTGACTCGCCCTTTGAGTAGATGAGGAATTTAGCCGCTCCTCATGGAGAATCGCATCCAAAAAATGTTTGAGAAACTTTCAACCACGATTAACCAAAAAGAGAGAAAAATAAAGGAACGAAGGACCAAATCTTCCAAGTCAATAAGAAGATTAGATCAGCCGCCAAATGCCTTTTCCTTGGATGTTCTCGTGACTAATCAAAAAGGGAATAACTTAAAGAAAACCTACGAAGGAAAAAGAAAGCAAATGGAACAAAGCTTCAAAAACAAAAACAAAGAAAACGTCTTCTTAAAATCTAATCTAAGTCTATCGAATCCCCCCTACAAGTCTGTGCCCAAGGCTGGATAAATAACGATGCTTGCCCCAATTCCTACCAAATTAGGATTCTCAAGAGTTCTAATCCTAATTGGAGTCTAACTTGCTAAATAATAATAACAAAGTAAATAAGGAAACCAAATTACAACTTTCCTAAATAAAAGTATCTTTTTAAGCAATTCCCAAAAGTGAAATAAAATCTTCAATCCCAAAGATGACAAATATCAGGTGTAGGATTTTTTCCACGAAATCCTTTTTCACATCCAAATACAGCGTGCCCACATCGTAACTTTGGAAGTCTTCTGGAATTTTTACCAAAATTGCACTTTTAAGCTCCAAATAATTTCAATGACCTAAAATCAATGCCAAAACCAAACATAAGTAGAATCGAGCAATTAACAAAATATTTTTGGCATAATAAAAGGGAAATCTCCATAAATTATGTGCATAATTAAGGACTTAACAGTCCTCTGAACCTTAATTAATAATCTGAAACCAAAAACATATGGTTGAGTCACTGGCAGTAAAATGACCTTATAAACTTAGTAGTATACCTTCAAATTCTCATCCATCTCCATGCCAATCACAACACCAAAACCTTTCAACTGCAATTGCAAAAATCACAAGTTACACCACCACAAGTTAATACACATATTAAAAGAAGCAACAGCAAACCCAACATGGAAAGGAGTGCATTTGTTTGTACTTACCCAAAAAACACTAGATCATGCACTTCAAGAAGCACCTACATGGTAGCAATACATTGATCAAATTTATCAATTTAATCTTCTTATCTTAGAATGAAAAATGCATGCTATAAACAATAGTACGGAAGCAAATTCCCCACATTCTACAACTTGAAAGCACATCAAATCCCTACAATCAAAGTGCATTTGGGTTGTATACTCATTACACTTTGGAAAGCATCGTTCTTCATCATCTACCGCTTTATGTACATCACACTACAATTTTTAAACAAGTTCTCAACTAAAACATTTACTTAATTTGTGGAAGTGAGATTTTTTCGCAAGACTTGACTTAACACATCTTGCTCAATGACAGGGACCAAGGGACCAAGATAGATACACAGAGAGAGGAAGACCAACTAATGCAACCTATGTTACCCTTTTCAAGTCTAGCTGATGCTTTTCAAATAACTTTACTATGAAACTTTGAAATGCACATACGAGTTCTAAAGACGCTGATAAAATGCATTTATATTCAGCTTATATGGCACAGAAAACTGACAACGCCAGCATGCTTAGCAAAAATTACTAAAGCAAGAAACAGAAAAATGAAACTCATTAATCATGCAAAATCATACTTCACAAAGCAAGTTTTCTCCCTCTCTTCTAACCCCTGCAATTAAATATCTCAACATCAAAAGAAACAACTAAATCTAAATCAAACATATTGGGGGAAAAAAAATTCTCTCCACAACATTTCAACAGTTGTACAAGCGTGAGGCATTAATATCTATCATCACACATCTCATCAAATTGTAAGGTTATGCACCGCAATTTCTAGAAAAATAATATTAGATTAAACCTGAAGTACAACTAATGAAATAGAGATAAATAAAAATTAGGGCTTACTCATAACCTTAAAAATAAAAAACAAAAATCAAATGAATGATTAAACTTCTGTATCTCAAAAAGCATCAATAAAAATGAAAAATCGACATAGAAAAATAGAAAATTGATTTAGCTAATCATAATTCAAAAAAAAATTCACCTTAATTCAAGAATTAGTAGAGGAATCGCTAGCCAAATTTAGCGCTTTATCGCATCCCAAGACTCCATAGTCATATTCCATTTGTGCACTATTTTGCCGTTATTAATGGTGACCTGACAACTGGAGCTATATTTTCTCCTCAGAAGCGTTTGATCATCAAACAACAAAAATTCCCTAAAAAAAAGCAAAAATCAGAGGAAAGCAAAACAAAAACCCCTATTTATGGAAAACAGCAACAGGAAAAAAAATATCACAAATAAAGCGCAAAAAAGAAATAATCAAAATGAGTGAGCCTCGATCCTACGATGTTTGACCTCTCCAAGAATTAATATTGACTGAGGCAAAATTTTGAACCCTGAGATTTCGATTAAGGAAACGACTTCAGAGCTGCAATTTGACTGTTGAAAGATAACTTTAAATGAGAGAGACAGAAGGTCTCTAAGATTCTCAACGAAGAAGAAAGAAGAGAGATGATTTTGACTTTTCAAGTAATTTACTTTCATTCAGAGACTAGAATGATTAGTCAGAAAGCAGACAAATACGACGTAGTTTTAACCAATTTATGACTTGCGTTAGTTGCTAGTCACAAAAGATATGGAAACTACATCGTTTTATTCACCTTTATGTGACATGCTAATTATGGTCATAAAATCTTTCATGTTTGTGACCTCCAACATATTACAAGTCACAAAAGCCTGTTTTTTCTAGTAGTTAGTGTAATCCGGTTGCTACACCTTTGATAACTCGCAATCTTTGGCTCCAGTTCAGAGTACACTTGGGTTGGTTGACAGAAACCTGTCTAGAGTCTAGACTACCGTTGGACATGAATTCATATACCAAAAATAACTCCCCTTCACGCCGGCAATAACCTAAGAGAGATGCCAACTTTCTATGGCGTAAGCGACCAACACTGACGATTTCTGCAATAAATTCTCCTATTCCCTGTCTTGCTTGATGAGACACCTTCTTGACGGCAACCTGGACCTTGTTTGTTGGCAAAACGCCTTTGTAGACCGGGCCAAATCCGCCTTCTCCTAACAGCTCTTTTTCTGTGAGCCCCTTGGTGGCAATATATAAATCTTTATACTTGAACCTGTAAGGCCCATAGGCAAGCTCCCATTCTTCCAGCACTTCTGCAAATTTCCACTTCCTCCTTAAATAATAAGCTAATCCAACAATTACAGTGAAGACCAAAACTATGCAAATCAGGAGCAATCCCAAGATGAAAAATTTAGACACCTTCTTAGGTCCAAATCGAGGTAGCCTGGGAAGCCGAGAGATATCAGGCGCTTGCACAACGCCATTTATCTTGAAACTCCATCCCAGTAAAAAGTGACCTGTTCCTGTTACAAGTTTACCAGTGGATGCAGAAAAACCAACATACATGGTTTGTTGTAAAATCAGAGACAGATCGTACTACGAAGACAAAAGAGGAGTATTTGGTTTAACAGCCGGAATTGGAGGTAGCGTAACATCCATTCTCTTATCCACCCCATCATATTCCACCCAAAGCTGAATCGGCTGACCGCTACTAAGAGTCAAGTTGTCAAATGAATTCTTGTTAATAGCATGGTAACCTGCTGGCTTCTGTACTACAGACCTTCTAGGAGTTAATGTCAATACCAACATGGTTGTCATCGTTATCTTCAAATTCCTCGTTTAGGCTAGTGTCAAGCTCCACTGCAAAAACATGATTAGTAGCATTTCCATTGCTGCTTGCATTGAAGAGGCCGAGGAACTGTGTAGGAAGTCCTCCTGGAAGGCCTCTTGTTGGTGCGATGACAAAAGCCATTCCATGACCATTCTGGCCTGAGAGTTCAGGCACTATAGAAAACACAAATTGGGTGTAAAAGGAGAAAGCTGAACCGTTAGACATGCTCTTGAAATTGATGGGACTAGGATAGAAGGCATGTCCGACTTGTAATTTGGTGGTGTTGGTTATTTGTAGGAGGCCATTGCTGGTGATTTGGCTAATGCATCCACGATTGGATTTGATGATTGAAATCCTTGGTAGATAAATCCAACGTCGTCAGACGCTGATGCACGAGCTGCGATGTGAACCAGAAGAATGGCTAAGATTGCTGCTAGTAGTTTGAATGACATCGGTGAAGAGTTGGATGCAAATTGCCAAATCCTTCTTGAGTATCTTTTTTTTTATTAATACTATCTAGTGCCACTACCAGAAATCTAGGTTTTGGTGACTTGTCGTATTGTTGTAAATCACAAAAGCTCGCTTTTTATGACATCAAATTGGTAATAGTAACAGTAAATATGATTTAAATAAAAAATTATGGTAGCAAGTCGCACGTATTAGTACAATATTTATTGATTTGCACGTCACAATTACTTTTGTGACTATGTAGATGGTAAAACTCATTCATAAGTTACGAGATGGTTAAAATTTATTTGTAATTGACTTGTGTCATAGTTTTTACAATCAAATTTGTTAGTCTATGGTAACTACTTTTTTCTTGTAGTCGTTATTTCTTCACTATTTTTACATAGGTAATCAAATTCACACACCTTAAAATGAATTTGAGTCATACACGAGTTTGTATAGTAAGCAAGATACACATTGAACAAAGGACATTGGGTTGGTAGAGTTTTGTTTCAATCTGATTTTATACAACTGCTGTATTTGTTTTATTTTATTTGATGCACAACAACACAATACTAATGTTTTAAACTAAAAGTTAATATATATGAACAGAATATTGCATAAATCCGGGTTAGTATATACATGATTGTACAGCAACCCCACCAATATCAACAGTACTAAATTGATGTGATGTCCCTCATTACGTGTGTATTACAAGTTAAAGAACAGAAAGTGAATACTATAATACAACTATTATTCAGAACTAAAGTTTTGTTTTCAAGATAATGTAATCTGGGACATAAGTTTTTCCACATGTTCTCTGATTCTTTTCGTCCTGTCCTGGCTATGGTACAAGTCCCTTAACTTCTAATGTCCACCGCCTAAAAATACAGTGATCTTTTTGAGTCAATTTTGCATTTTTACAAGACCAGTGATAAGTATGTGTTGGATTCCACACACTTGATTACATTTTCGAGTCTTCCCATGACTCGAAGTGTTGCAGACGGAAAGTACGATTGAGTCTACGTCACTTGAAAAACAAAAAACAAATATAAGCAAAACAAACATCGTCTAATATCTATGATAATAATCTACTCACTATATGCAGATAGCCAACATATAAACTACCATCATTCTCTGGTGGAGGACTTCTTGGTTAAAAGTTCAAATACCATACAATTTTTCTTACTATCATCAACGTGTATACCAAACGAATCAAATACCTGTACCCTAAAATTAACCAATGTCAATCAGATCTATATGTATTTATATCATGTTTGTTTGGTATATTTTCTGCTATTAATATAGATTTATCGAATGAAACGATCTTTTTTTTTAATCATATATATATATAGATAGATAACAAGCTGCAAATATTCTAGTAATGCAATGAACATCTTTTTCATTGTTAATTGGACCACTGGTGCAACTAAAAGGACCCAAAATGGTAGTACTTCTGAATATTAAACTTATATCAGAAAAGTATTTAAGTTTAAGAGGGCAATAAATGTAAATACGTATAATTGAGATTTTATCCGTGTTTTATCAATTCGCATTAAAACATTTGTTCACAGAATCTTACTTTTAATTACATTCCTTCATACACTAGTACTCCCTCTATTTCTATTTAAATATTCCCAATTCATATTCTTTTTTATTTGTTCTTTTATCTTATCAAGAAAGCATTTATGAAGTTATTTTCAAATTTACTCTTATTTATACTCTCAACTTTCTTGATTTGAGAGAGAGTAAATTATAGGCATTAATTATAAAGAGATATGCGTGAGACATAAGATAAATGGTTGTTTTGACAACTTAGACAAAATTTTTACTGAATTTTAAAATTGACTAACTTTCTAACTCTAAGAGATTCAGTTATTTAGTACATTTAAATAGGAACAGATGAAGTATTAGATAAATTAATATTGGGTACATTCTTTGCAATGTCTATGACCAATCAACCACCCTTACTAATGCACATCATATGTGGATAATTGGTACACAATGCTATGGTGGATGATTGGTAATAGTGCAATAATTATTGTGATGTATCAAATGTGTCGCACCCCATTTTTTTTTTATAATAATAATAATAATAATAATAATAATACAAAAATGAATTTTAAGGAAAATTTTATTTTTTTTTGAAATGATTTTGTGGGTTTTTTCAAAAGTAAAATAAAAGAAAAAGGGTCTAGAATGGGATTTGGCAAAGGTGATGAATTTGGGCCTACTACAGTCTAGAAAAAAAGGTTTTAAAAATTTGGAGTTGCCACTCAATATGGAATTTAGGTGTACTGAATCACCTAAAGAGAGATTTTAGTTTTTAAAAAAAATATAATCAAACCCTTTAACTAGACAACTCCAGGTCTTTCGAAATCAGAGAAATGAATTCGGGAGCTACATTTGTGAGGAGGGAAGGTCAAGGTTTTACCCTCAAGCACCCCTCAACACCTGGCAAAAATCGATTGCGAGTTTGACTTTATTCTCTTAATTTTAAGGCCAAAAAACGAGTTAATTTAAGCTAAATACATAACATATAATTAATATCTAAACACATAAAACATGCATAGCACATAAAAGTAAAATAAACAAAAATAATTGGATTCCAAGGCTTCCGTTGGAAAAGTCAAGGAATAATGCGCTTTCGACCCACTCGATCACATTGCACAAGTAATAATAGGAAAAAGAAAAGAAAGAAAATAATGAAATTACAAAGATTGAATGTCCTATGCCCCTTATGGTACATCACTTCTAATGAAAGAAAAGAAAATTAATTACAACTTAAATTGACAAAAATGAAAGGATTAATTAACTAATAATCGCCTAATCTAAACCTCTGGACCTAATTGAAAACATAAAAATAAAATTCTATGATCAAATTCTAAAGTCTTAAAAGTTTTGAGCATAAATTGCAAAGAAAGCAAGAACTGAAGGACTAAAGTTGCAAATTTCCAGGAATTAGTCATCTTTTCCAAGCGATCAAGAGTTCCATACGTCGATGCAATTTTCTTCCTCACCTAGTCTTCACCGGAAACTGGAAATCATCACTCCGACCAGCATTGGACTAACCGGAGACTCGCCATCTCTCTCTTCCACACAAACACACACTAAGATTCAAATAAAATAGAAAAGGAAAAAAATAAAAAAAAAAAAACAAATCCAAGAATCTGTCAAATCTCCCCCTCGCTTCACCGGTGAGTTCGCGGACTCCAACCAGCGTTGGACTGGCCGGAGCTTCCTCCCCACGTGCAAAGATTCAACAATAGTCTATCCATTCAGATTTGACTTCCTTTGAGAAATTTTATCAAACAGGTTGTGGGCACAATAAACATTCGTCTGGCAGATATTCAGTGGTAATCAGCCCAAAATATTTGCAGAAAATAAAGTCTAATCTAACCCAATCACGAGGCATTCAGATTGCAACAAATGCCAAACAGAGAACTTAAAAGCAACAAAACACACAATGTGGCATTTTTCTTGCAAAAAAACCAAGTAATAGAAGCAAAAAGGGTTGAAGAATTTTTTACAGTGGTTTTCAAGAAGACTTCACGGTGGCGGTGATGGTGGTGGCAGTCGAGTTTCCAGTGGAGGTGACTGCAGCTACCTCCTCCCTCGGTTTTCTCCTTTAGTCTTGCTCCTTTCCTCTGTTCTTGTTCTTTTCTATTTATTCTTCTTTTCTTTCTTTTTTTTTTTTGAACTTGGATTTCTAGAATTAAGATGAAGGGAAAAGATTCATGGTCATAAGAATAGCTGGAGAAAAAACACACGGATGATGGTAGATTACGATCATGCTGTCAAGCTCAAAAAAGGGATCAAAAATGATAAAATGAGTTGGGTCCTTTGTCCCGGCTCTTGTTGATGATGAAAACTGAAGGCTCCAAAAGTTTTTTTTCCGATGAAATTACAAAAACTCAAGGCTAGTCCTTCTTTTTTTTTTTTTTTCCCTGGACTTGGAGATGAAGAAAGAAAAAAAATGAAATCCTCCCTTTTTTTTTTTTTTGTCAATGGTGGAATTAGTACTATAGTGGGAATAGGTAAGAATGAGTTGTCAGTGTGTACCACGTGTGTGCTTGTGTGTGTTAAGTGATATTGACAAGGCCAATGAAGATTCCTAGAAACTTTCAAAACTTGGTGCTTAAGAAAAAAAATTAATATAAAATAAAAGTAAAATTTTTGGAATGAAATTACTTATTTACCCATCCTCTTAAGAAAATAAAAACTAGTCAAAAATCGGTGTCTACAAAATGTACATAATTTCAGTTTGCCATCATTAGTTAGAGGTGATTAATTACTAGTAGTGTATATATTGTACATGGGATACCTAATATCTTAATGCGTTGGATGTGCGGTGCTTAGTATTGATCCCATTCATTAAATGGTGGTGGCTGAATATTATTACTACAGGTGCAAGTAATGTACCTATGTAGAGTATTGCAAACGAATATTGAGAAAGTACTTTATGAAATATTAAGAGCATATCCTGACTGCTTTTTTTTTTTTTTTGAGTTTTTGTTAAAAAGTATGTTTGGATTGCTAATTTTTTGGACCTTTTATAAAAAAATATATATTATGGCAATTTAATGTACATAAGGTGAAAAGATGATTGAAAAATATTTTATGAGAAATATTTTAAGGAAAAATACCAATCTACACAATGTCTAAGTTTGTAACTTTTTAAATTCCATCTCTCTCTTTTTTTTTTCAAAAAAAAAAAAGTATTAAAGGTTGTGAGTTTTATCACATAAAGGAAAAGGTTGAGAGGAAAAAAATTTGGGGTAAGGAGTGATCCAATTTTATCTTTATCAAAATACAGTGAGTTAGTATTTCCATTTTCTTATAGTAAAGTATTATTTTTTTAACCAACAAAGTAAATCATAATTCTGTAAAATATCCAAGCATCATCACCAACCTCCTCCCCCAATGTACGTCTGACTTATACCCGCCCATCCTAACCCTTCACATGACAAAATTCCGCGAGTGCGTCACACACTCCACTGAAGTTTGACCCCCCAGGAGCCACCATCGTCCACGTCAGTTTCCAAAAGTATAAAAGAATACCTTAAAAATGACAAATTTAAAGAAGGGATAATTTTAGAATCCTCCTCTGAGGTTTCTCATAATATCATTTAGCTCCTTTAAAGTTTTTAAAATCTCATTTACCTCCCTATCAACTTGACAAGATTAAATATTCCTATCAAAAATCACAAATTAACAACATTATCCTTGATCTTGATAACTATTTAACTAAACAGTCAAACCAAAAATAAAACTTCAAATCAAGAAATGTATATTAAAAAAATTACTATTTAACAATGGTCTATATTTTTATATGTCGAGATCGTACTAAAATAACAAAGGATATGGATAAATTAAATCTGATCAAAATCAACCACGTAGAAGGATTTTGGAGACTAACTAGTATTTTAAAAAATTTCATGAACAGTTATAATTAAGGAATTCAAAATTCTTTTTAGAAAATATGTTTTAATACATGATGTAGTTTAAGTTGTATTGATAACTAAAATAATCTCTTTATATGTATAAATTTTTCATGGTCTAAATTTTTTAAGGTGTAAATTTTGCTTTTGTTTTAATACAACTAAAATAAATAATTTAAGTCAAGGAATTTACACCTTATAAAGATTTAGTCTTGATTTATTTTTTATTAATATTGTAAACTTCATAGGGAGGATAATACAAGTGTAGTATTGGAACAAAAGTTTTATTTTTATTGTATTTCTTTCAAAGGGGTTACAATATTATAAGAAATGTCAATCTAAATAAGATTAGCTAGATTTTAAAAATTTTCGGAGAGCACAGTGGGTTTGTTTGTATAACAGAAATTTGCAAAATTTATTTGCAAAGTTTCTAAAATTATCCCTTTAGAGAAAACGACAAAGAAATATATTTCCGTTTTTGGTTACTTTTGGCCTTTTGGCGGGTTTCGCTTCACACTTCTCACGCTCCTCGTGTATATTACAGCGAACTAAAATTTTTGTACTACTTCAAAACTTTTCAAAATTGTCATCAAAATCCCGAATTTGTGAATTTTCCCCGTTCCCTTTCTCTCGAAAAGCCCTGAAGGAAAAAAAAAAAAAAAGAGAGAGAATCACATTTACGCCTGCCAAAAAATGTGAAGGGTGGGCGGGGAAATTGGTCCTTTTTTTCTTTTTTGGGAGAGAAATTTGATCTTGTTCAACCGGACAACTTGGATTTTTGGTGGAATCTCCAAAACCCTGAAAAATTTGAGTAGGGTTTAATGATCTAGGATTTGCTTGAGGGAAATCTGTCATTTTTAAGGTACCTTGATTTTTTGTATGAAGTACTTGTTTGCATTTGGTTTGAAAATTGATGCTCTTTTACTTCTGGGATTGTGAAAAATGTTGTGGTTTTTCATTTTTCACTTGTTTGTGAAATGATTGAATGCTGCTGATGGGTTTTTCTGCACATTTTTTGGTGGAAAAGGCTCTGTTTGGATGATCTAGATGTGTGAATTTCTGTATAACAGAGTGAAACTCTGTTTTGCCTGAATATTTTATTCTTTTCCCCTTTCTGGGGTTTGAGAATTTGTTGTTTTTCCTTTTTTTGAGAATTTTGTTTTTATATGATTAGGTGGTTATCCAATGCTGTCAGTAGGGTTTTCCTTTTTTTTTTTTTTTTGGGGTCGAGAGTAAAGACTTTTTTTTCGGAAATGTTGTCAATGGATGAGAATTACTCTCTTCCCTTTTCCCCAATTCCTTTCCTTTCGCTTACATTGGGGGGTTAATCTGTTTGTCATTTGAGAATCAAATAAATTAATGGATAATAAAATGTGAAACTTATTCATGCTGTATTCTTGTTGAGAATCTTCTGCATTACTTTAAGGACCAATTTTTCATTGTCAGTGCTGACTTCCTAAAGAAGATGGATTCTTGCTCTATTCTTTTTGCTTTTTGTTTTTCCTCCTAATTTTTAGCTTTTGTTTTTGGGAGGATAGAGATTTTCTGGTGGGTGGTTCCTTATCTGATCGGTCTTTGTAATGAATACTTATTATTATTATTATTTTTGGTAAGACAAAGGTTGGTTGGATTCAGCTCAGATCACCACCACGGGTCAGGATAGCTCTCAAAGACCATAGGTCGTTTATAGAGGTACTTACAGATCATTCACTAATACAACCCTTACATCGGTAGCGGGATTCGAACACACGACCTTTTGTGGGTAGCGGGATTCGAACACACGACCTTTTGTGAGGAAGTGATTTGTCCTTACCAATTGAGCCAACTTGTGTTGGCAATGAATGCATATTGATTGGGGAATAGACTGCTAGTATAATGAAACTATGTAAATAGCATGCGAAAGCTTTCCTTCCCTGGGCTTGGTACTATGGAACATGAACAAATTGAATTCATTTGATGGGCTTATCTGCTATATTCCTTTGTGTAGTTGTGAACCTTTTGTACTCGTTTTTCTTTTTCTTTTCTTTTGTGCTTCGTCTTATTGGTTTGAACTGGTATAGTTGCATTCTGCAGTGGGCCTGCCCGATTGACATGTGATTTCTGTTCTATGCCATTTCAGATTGGCAATGTCTCCTAGAAGAGATAAGAGAAGTGACAGTAGGAGGGATTCAGAGTTGGAAGAGCTAAAGTACAGGTATTACAAGGAGCTAAGAGATGAAAAGGTCAGAATCCAAAGTTCTGGAAAGTATTTAAGGTGTCCATACTGTCCAGACCGTAGAGGGAAAGATTATGATTTCAAGGAGCTCATGAGGCACGCCT
Organism: Gardenia jasminoides; assembly: GCA_013103745.1. NCBI lineage: Eukaryota > Viridiplantae > Streptophyta > Magnoliopsida > Gentianales > Rubiaceae > Gardenia > Gardenia jasminoides. Next base: position 15,182,232 of record CM023097.1, on the reverse strand, counting down.
GTCGCATTGGTAGAGAGTCAAAGAGTTCTAGTTTTAGAGAAAAAGCTAGGCATTTGGGACTACTTAAATACTTGCAAAGGATTGAAGACTCAGCAGTTCCCCGCTCAAATAGAAGAAGCCCAGAGCAGGTATACCATTGCAAAGACATTACAAGCACATCATCCCCACGACTTCACAAAATTGTGCATTTGGAAAGCAGTAAAACCATTGAAGCCAGAACATCCTTTGGTGAAAGAAATAGTGTGGAAATAGATGAACAAATTGAAGATGTTATCTTGTCAGCTGAAAGAACTGAAAATGTGGAGACTGACCCTGCTAGTAGGGCCAAATCAGTTGCAACGCCTGCAAAAAGTACTTTTCCAAGTATGCAACCTGTCTCCCTTGCTACATCTTGTGAACCATCTACTCACAATGCCAAAGAAGATCTTATTGTTTGGCCTTGGATGGCTGTGGTCGCAAACATTCCAGTTGAGTTTAAGAATGGTAAGTACGTTGCTGAAAGTGGTAGAAAGCTGAGAGAGGACTGGGTAAGTAAAGGATATAATCCTGTGAGAGTCCATCCACTATGGAATTTCAAGGGTCACTCTGGGTTTGCCATAGTGGAATTCAATAGGGATTGGGCTGGATTTGGAAATGCTATAACATTTGAGAAGGCTTTTGAAGTGGATCGACATGGGAAGAGAGACTGGTATGCAAAAAAGCACGAAGGTGGTGAGCTCTATGCTTGGATTGCACGAGATGAGGAGTATCATTCGAAGGGGCTCATTGGAGATTATCTCCGGAGAAATGGAGATCTGAAGACTGTCTCAGACATACAAAGAGAAGATAAAAGGAAAGACACCCAGCTTGTATGTAGCTTGACTAATGAACTGGAAGTTAAAAATCAGAAATGCGAAGATATGGAAAAAAAGATAAGCAGGACTGAAATCCTCATGGGAAATGTAATGAAGCAAAAAGAAGAGATGATTGAAGGTCATTATGGAAGTATGTATTTCTGAATGCCTATGTCCCATATGTTGTTTATATAGCTTTAGTTACACTTCTGTTTCACAAGACTCAAACATGAGGAAAATTATCAATTCTATGTTTCATTATGAAATCGCCTGGTTGGAATTCAACTATATTATTTTTATTTTGTGACTAGAGATGAAAAGGATGCAACAGGACCATTGTGAGCAGCTCCAACATGTTTTCGGTGAGCACGAGAAAAGTACATTAACCTTAGAAGCTAGGAGACATGAGCTTCAGATGCGGGAGAAAGAGTTGAAGCACCGCGAAGCTCTAAATGAAAGTGAGAAAAAGAAGCTTGATGAGCAGAAGGAAATGGTACATAATCATGTTCTTATACAATCTATTGCTTTTCCTCTTTGAAATGATATGAAATTTGACCATACTTGCTCCTTGTTTTGTAAGCTATTTTGGGTTTTTAAGAATCAAAGTTGTTTTCTAGTGTAATAGTTAATGAAAAGTAAACATGCTTGTGATTTTCAGAATGAGAGGGCAATTTGGGAGCAAAAGAAGGCAGATGAGAAAATGTGGAAGTTGGCTGAAGACCAAAAGGTGTTTTTTGCTTTTCCTGCTTTGGGATGCCTTACAAAGAGATGAAAGGGAAAAAAAAAAAATTTTCCGTTGGTGCTTTACTTAATGAACTTTGTTTTGCTGTGCAGAGAGAAAAAGAAGAGCTTCATAAACGGATAATTGATTTGGAAGCTAAACTTGATCAAAAGCAAAAACTTGAGTTGGAAATAGAGCGCTTGAAGGGCACTGCAGAAGTAATGAAGCACATGGGTGAAGAAGGTGACAAGGAAGCTGAGAATAATATGAATTCAATTGAACTAGAACTCAAAGAAAAGGAAGAAGAACTTGATGCTTTGGAGGCAATAAATCAAGCTCTTATCATCAAGGAGAGGAAGACCAATGATGAAGTGCAGGAAGCACGTAAGGAGCTAATAAATGTACGACTTCTTTACTAGTCTTCTTTAAATCCTACACTCTGTTGCTCAGTTATATGTCTATTAGATGGTTTTCTTTATCAGACCAGACCTGTTATTTCACTTTAAGAATGTATTTTTCTTTCTGTAATTATGCAAGGGATAATATGGATTAAGAAGAGGAGAATTATATATAGCTATGTGTCTATAAATAGGTCAATTTCTGTACCTTCGAGTATTGTAAGAACTTTTCTCCATGAGGCAGTTTGTGTTTTCAGAACAGAATTCTCCTTATGCAAGAAATACTTAGAGACAGGCATATTTGTCCATTTTAATGCATATGCATCAGTATTTTCCATCCTTTTTTAATTTGGTAGATAAGTTTCCCTAGATGAGATGGTTATTGACTTGATGGGTTTAATGTGAGTAAAAACAGATGTTGCTGCAATTCCAAGGAGGATGAAATTACATTTGGCCACTCTGTTAGATATATAACTAAATACCATAGGAAGATATTTCTGATTTGTTTTCCTTTTATTATTTGAATGATCGGCTCTAGGGTTCTGAAGAAAATTGTTACTGGTTAGATTACACTTATACTTTATTACTGTCCAATCAATGCTAATCTGATTGCAGATGTTGTAATGTTCTTCCATTACTCATGCAATTATGCAGATCTCATGATGCTTAAATGACTGTAAAAGGAGGAACAGTTGATTGTATCCACATCTTAATCATTCACATTAAACACTCCTGGCTGTTGTGTCTTGTTAAATTTGCACAAACTCAGACTAAATTTAAGCCAACTCATGCTATTCAGCATCTTCTTAGTTCTGCTAATGAGTTTCGACTTTTTAATGAGCACTTGAAAATTTTCTTTCCTGTCAACTATCCTCAGAAATAATTTCAATAAAAACTTTTATTCTTATTTTTTTTTAAATTCTGGAGAAGTTTATTTAAATGAAACCTTGTTGTGGCATCTTTGTATTCAAGCTAAAAGCAATGGGGGAATATAGAAGGTAAACATGTTAATGTACACTGGCTGTTCTTTTTCTTGTGCCTGTATCACATTTTGGTATTTCTGGAGTTATTTTGGAGTCAGAAAACAGTTGAATAAGAAGATAGTGCAGACTGGTGCATTATGGGTCCCTATCCCCTTCAGAAGCTCAAATCTTGATGTAGGGCTAGTATGATGTTGGTCGCTATTTGATGGCTAGTGGGTGAATTTGTACTTAAGTGCATAAGTTTGGAGAAAAAGAAAAAGAGGAAGCCATTGACTCAATGCAGAATGCGACATCAAGTCCTCATATTCAGTTGATAAGAAAGGCATTCTAAAGTTGAATATGTGGTTGTTAGACTACGTAAAAATAATCCTTGACTTCAATGTGTAGGTGTATTTAAGCTAATAGTTAGACTGTGACACTAAAAACATATCAGAATCCTAGTGCTGTTCATTAAGAATCAGCTAAATGTTCCAACAGGAGCTGCAGAATAGCAACATTCCTTGAATTTGAAAACTCGTAAAACACTTATAAACGATACTTCTAAATTAAGATTTGTGCTTATGCTTTACTTTTGTTAAGATTAGCTGATAGTTGGGCCTTGGAAGTTAACAGGAGATAACTGTGCACAACTTTGCATGTGTGTATGGATGGATGTTTTCTTTTCTGTTGGACAGATATTGGCAATAACTGCTTTCGTTGTTCTTAAATGGAATATGAAAAAATAAACAAACAAAAAGTGTCAAGCAGTGTGATGCTCAAATATTTGTAAAAGCTAATTGTTCCTCAACCACATACATTGCCTAGGGATTGAAAGATAGCCGTGCAATTATACATGTCAAGAGAATGGGAGAGCTGGATGAGAAGCCATTTCACATTGCTGCTGAGAGCAAATTTTCTGCCACTGAAGCAGCTGAGAAAGCAATTGAATTGTGCTCCTTGTGGGAAGATTACCTTAGGGATCCAAGCTGGCATCCTTTTAAGGTCATCACTGATGGAGAAAATGCCAAGGTATGTGTGGGTTTAATAGCCAATTCCAGATGCATCCAATCTCCATCTTTCCTGCACAGCACTTTTAGTGAGGGACTGGCTGCTTACCTGCTGGATTGTTAGTTTGCAGATTGGCTTTGAGCTGGTTATGGTTTATTTTCTTACCTTTAATGCTGGCTGTTGCTATTGAACCTATGATTCACTCATATATACTCACCATTTCCATTGCTTATAGAATAGAGAACATTTCGCTCCCCTGCTTCCATTTTGTGGATATATTTATGGTCACTAACTCATGGATGCAGTTAAGATTGTACGATACATTTGTTTTTGATTTAATCTGTCCTTTACTGTAATTCTATGGATTTCACCTGTAGAATGTGTTGTTGAGAATATAAAAGGTTTAGGAAAATTTTAGTTGCTGATTTACCTTTTAGCATATAAGAATGTATGTAAACCTACCTGTAAAACAGATCAAATATTATTGTGTTTGAATTAAACTATTGCTTTCTTTCACTCCTTGTGAATAAACATCATATGCCTCTTGTCTATATGCCTCATCTTAAACTTGTATTTGTTGGCAAATGCAATAATTATTTAAGAGTAAATGGTGAAAAAGGTCACTTAATTTTTCAAAATTGCACTGGTTGCTCACTAAACACTTTTTTTGGTAAAAAAGATCACTCATCTCTTTAAAACATGCCACATGAGTCACTCCGGTGAGTTTATTACCTAATCCAGTCAGAAACACAATAAAATATTCAAAATGACTGATTAAATAGGGGCAAAAAAGTCCACATTAATTATGTTTTGAATATTTTATTGTATTTTCAGCTGGATTAGGCAATAAACTTGTCAGAGTGACTCACATGGCACATTTTAAAGAGATGAGTGAACTTTTTGGCCAAAAAAAAAGTTTAGTAAGCAGCCGGTGCAATTTTGAAAAGTTGGGTGACCTTTTTCACCATTTACTCATTATTTAATGAAAACAATCTTTTCAAGTTGCTTCTTATATCTTTTGGGAGTAACTTACAGCAACCACAATGTGTTGTTTGACTGCATGAGCTGTGCTTATGTAGTTATGTTTTTTCATAGAGCTTTAAATATCTCAAAAGAAATTGAAGTGTTAAGGGCACTCTCAGTTTTGGTTGATATGACAGGAGTCATGTCCCATTTAATTTTCAGGAATGAAGGGTGAGGAACACCTCTGTTATTGACTGTTTCACATTGCAGTGAACTCTGAATCTGCTCTTTAGACCTCTGCCTAGTTTAGTTGTTGAATTATCTTGTTTGTTTGTCCATGTGCTTCATAAGAGGAGAAAAGGGTGGTTTTTTTTTTTTTTGGAGGGGGGGGGGTTTAGAAAAGTAAAATGCATCTACTAATGCATTTGGACATGTGGCCGTTGAACCAAGGGTGTGTTTAATAAAACTGAAGTCTAAAGTTTGCAGTCTGAGTCCATCAAGTTATGGAATGTTAAGTACTATGTCTGATATATTTGAGTGTATGTCACATTAAGTGATAAGTGAATAGCTTATCACTTATTTTTTAAAGTTTTGCCTAGGAAATTTAGTGCCACTTTATTACTTTATATGTTCAATTTTTTTGTTATCAAACACATCTGAATATGTTAAGATCTGAATCCATTAAATTGTAAGTGCTGAATTGAGTTATTAGACAAGGCTTAAGTTTCTTAGCTTCTTATAGTGAATCATTTAATTGACAAGGTTTATAGGCTGATGCTGAACTGAACATTTTCATGAGTCGCTGTTCCTTTTATTCAGATCAACATCTTCATAAGCTTTTAATACTGAACAGAATATGATTTGTTATTTGCAGCAAACAGATTCATGAATTGACCAGTAGGTTATGCATATGCTTGGCGTTTGATTAGATAAATCAACTGTTTTCATGGTTCAGTCTAGACCCTTCAGAAGGAGTTGTAACAGATTCCAGCATCATGTAACACAATCCACTCTGACTGAGAAATGCATACAGGAACAGGAGATGAGGGATGGATTTAAGTTTTGGGAAGGAGAGGAGTGGGAGAAAAGACTGTTAGCTTCAATTCTCCCCTTGGTAGTGTCAGGGAATTGTCATTGTTTTTGAATAATGATTTTCCTCATTATGTGTATGTTTTAAATGCATTATTGCTAAATGATGGCATAATTTCATAAACATCCATTTTGCCACATGAATTTTCTTGCTATGGGAAGAACAGCATAACAGGCAATCCTCTTTGCCTTTTGGTATCCCAAACTTGGTTGATTTCATGGAATCTGATCATGCAGGAAATAATTGATGAGAATGATGAAAAGTTGAAAGTTCTAAAGGACGAGTATGGAAATGAAGTGTACCAGGCTGTTGTTAAAGCTCTAAATGAAATGAATGAGTACAACCCTAGTGGAAGATATCCTCTGCCTGAGCTGTGGAATTCAAAAGCAGAAAGAAAAGCATCTTTAAGAGAGGGAGTGGAGCACATATTAAGACTCTGGAGGGTGCATAAGCGCAAGAGAGCTACATACACTTCAAGGAGATCTGGATGTTCATGAAGAAGTTGAACAAAAACTGCAAATTGTTATGCAACTTTTCTTGTAATTTCAGCGTTTTGTTTCTGTTAAATGCAACATTGAACAAATGGATAGGAAGAAGAGACTGTATTGTGGAACTCTGAAGGTTGGCTAAAATTTCAATATCATGCTAAGAGAACTAAAATTTTCAGTTGCTAAATGGTTAATGCTTTGACTTTTTCCTTAATGAGATTACCACCAGATTTTGGTTCTGTTTTAGGATTCGCATTGCAGTCTCTTGTGTGGGTTTTTCTAATATTTGAATCCGATTAAATTGTTATCTTGCTTTGTTTTGTCATACTTGTCGGGGGTTTTAAAAAAGAATTATTTACTGCAAGATCGTGGAGGCCGGGAAGGAAATAGACAGCGGATAGTTTTTTCAAGGTCTGAAAGAGAAAACATGATACTTGAGCCTAAAGCTCTCCGATGTTCCTAAAAAAACAAAGAGAAAACATGATGAGTTCTTCCACCGGTCGTTGAGGAGTTTTAGGAAGGTAAACAGAAATGCTTATACAGCCTTCCTTTTTAAATATTTGTATCTCCTGAGAATATCACCCATGTACTTGATCATACAGAACTTCAATTATGCTTATGAGTTATGAGGATAATAACCAATATTCTTGAAAATAAAAGTTACCTCAGCTGAGAAGGACAGATTATTTTCTCATAAAAAATTATGTGTTTAAATTCCATTGTTGATATGAAAACAGTGTTGGTAGGTGCTCTAAGAACAGCTAGGATTGTGTTAGTAGGAGATTTGTAAGAATATCTATAAAAGTAGTGTTGGTAGGTGATTTGTAAAAATATCTGTAAACGACATAGGTCACATTGATTATATTGGTAGGTGATTTGTAAGAACTCCTAAAAGACATATGGTCCTAGTGGTAGGCAATGAAAAAAAAAAAAAAACTTTGGATAAGTAGGATTATCTTTTGATGTTTTAGGATGTGTATTTTAATAATTTTGGCGTAATAAGCAGGACAATGAATTGCCAAAACCCATGACAATAATTTCTAATAATGGATGGCAAATGTAGCAAATTTTCCACAATCGCGACCAACAAATTACACCATCACCCCAAAGTTGAAGTAATGAAAAGGAATCCTTTGCCACCAGCAACAACTTAATTTCAATAGAATCTATAAACTACCATCTTATTAAATTGTTCCATAAGTCACCATTTAATTAGTTGCAAAATACTTCAGGGAATTGTCATAAACATTAACTCCTACCCAAATAGCATAATTATTGTCAGTGAAGCCGATACAATCCAAAAAATATGAAGTCTTAGACAGAAATGCAAAGATGAAATAAAAAAGAGAAAATAATAAAAGTAAACCAAAAAAATCCAAATCAAACCAATTGTAAAAGTGACCGTATTTCTTTTTTCTTCACCCAAAGCCTCTAACTGCTCGGGCTATAGACCTTTTTTTTTTTTTTTTTATTTGGGTTACATCGGGGGTTTAGGCCCCCTTAAACTGGAGCTAAACGTGGGGTTGTGGCACTAATGATGTCAACCCTGAGATTTCTTTCAAGTTTGCTGGTGGAGTCATGCTATAGATATTTGACCGCCATCAACATCAAGCCTCAAACATCGCCACCATATATTTTACCCAATTAAAATCATTGATCTTGGATGCTTTAATTTGCACTTCGAATAGAGGTAATTTGAAGATATCCCATACTTTAATTTCCACCTCAAAGGTAATTTAGGGATGGCAAGTAGATGGCAAACCTATTTCTAAATTAGATCCGAGATTATGAATCAAAATGCAATTGTCAAGATGAAATTAAAACTCTAACCCAATTGAAATATATACAACCTAAGGATTCTTGCCCAAATAGTCCACTAGAAATCTAAGAGGACTAACAATTTATTTCCATCTTTGCGTAAGCAAGAAGAACTGCTACAGGAATAGAAAAGGATTCAATCGCAATTGTAGAGATCATCCAACCAAGGTCAAAAGACTCAAAACAAACACAGGAATTTACCAACATGATGCTTCTCATTGAACATGCCAACAAACATTCCATAACTTGTCCCGACTTATACTAAAGTCTCAATGCTTTTACCAAGCTCATTGTTAGCCACGACAAATTTCTTCAGATTATTCTAAGCCTACTCAAAAGCACAATCAAGCAAATAGAAGTCAATTAATAAAAAAGGGTCAACTAATTTTTAAAATTTTCAACATTTTTCTTTCATCATCTTCTCTTTCTAAGAATCTTAGAATTAATGAATGATTCTATTGCCTGTAGGCAAAAAGCTTTCCGTTAAGACAAAATATAGGAATAAAAGAACTCAATACTAAAGATAAACTGAACATATAGATGAAATTTTCATTGGCAGACACTCAACACAATGCTGTTAAAAATGAAATTGCTATCAAACAAAAGAATGAAAAATGTTGGCATATTTTAAACCAAACATATTTAGAAGTTTATTAGTTTTAAAAGTTGATTTATTATTTAGTAAGTAGGTTAGAATTAGGTATCAAAATCTATTTAGGAAATAGGATTGAGTCATGTTTTGGAATTATACTTAGAATAGAATTCATAATTTTGTTTCTCTATTTAAGAACTTAAAATTCTACATTTGTAGTTGAGGAAAATGAGCTTGTAGGAATAAATTTCTTTTATCCTTCCATGCCTTTTGTATTCTTAAGATTTTAGTTTTTTTTCTGCTGCGTGATTTTTTATGCTAACAAGTGGTATCAGAGCTCTAGGTTCAAGAGTTTGTTCCTAGGGTATCTGCGGTGTTTGAAGAGTTTAGAAAATTTGTGATAGATAAACCTGTGTCATAGAATGGTACAGATGTTGTAGTAGAGTAGTTGTAGGGTATAGATGTTGTAGTAGAGTACTCGTATTGAAGGATTAGACCACAAGAATTGGTCTAGAGTACTCGTTTATTGATTAAAATTAAGGAAAAAGTGACCCTAATTGGACACAGATCTAAAAAGAGAAACTTTGTCAACAATTGTTGGTGGTATGTAGTGATTAGGAAAAGATCCTGCCAAATTATTGTGGTTGATTTTACAGTAGAATTTGATCAAATTTGAAGTCAAGGAGGCCAAGAATTCAAGCAGGGAAGAAATATTTATTTGTGAAGGTATGTAAATTATTTTGAGTTGTCATGGTGAGAAAATTTATCAATGGTGAAAATTATTGTCATAAAAAAATTATGAAAGGCATGCTTTTTCAATTTAAGTTTGTGTGGATTATCATTAATCAAGAAAATATGGTGGCTCTAATGATGAATGGGTTTGTATGGATGACTACTTTAATCAAGAAGAAATTGCTGAAAAATTGCATCCAAAATGTAAGTTTTGTCCACATCAATGAGTGATGAAGAAATTGAAGATTTGTTGCAAATTGGAGTTGCATATCAGTTATACTGCTATAGAGGCAGCAAAAGCAATTCAAGCTCATCATGGCACTAGAGATGACGAGATCAAGAGTTTGGTTTAAGGGAGGCATTGTTGGCATATTTTAAACTAAGCATATTTAGAAGTTTATTAGTTTTAGAAGTTGATTTATTATTTAGTAAGTAGGTTAGAATTAGGTGTCAAAATCTATTTAGAAAATATGATTGAGTCATGTTTTGGAATTATAATTAGAGTATGATTCGTAGTTTTGTTTCTCTATTTAAGAACTTGAAGTTCTACATTTGTAGTTGAGGAAAATGAACTTGTTGGAATAAAATTTTTTTATCCTCTCATGCCTTTCTTATTCTTAAGATTTGAGTTTTTTTTTTCCACTACGTGATTTTTTGTGTTAACAAAAAAGAGTAACCAGATTGGTGGGTGAATGACAACTCCTAATTTGCATAGAAACCTCTATATGTGAGATGCCCTACGGAATTCAAAATCATCATCATCAAACACCAGTAAGGGGAAAATTTTTTTTAGAAATGAGTCAAAAGGAAAAAAATGAAAATCACAGAATGTACATAATATATAAAAAATCAAATTAGGTACAAAGGGAATATATCCAAAAAATCACCTTACTGTTATATGATTGAGAAGCTTTACACCAGTAACAACATAAGTATTCAATTCCTTTTTTTTTTTTTTTTTGACAAAAAGCCCCAAACTCGGGATGGGAGTGTCGGTCCTTTATTTTATTAAAATAATAAAAGAAATTACAAAGAACTAGAGGCGGGCCAAACCTGACCTCTAGGAAATACAACGAAAGAAGTCAGTACTCTTAGCATCTTTTTTTTTTTTTTTTTTCCTTCCTTTGAAACATAAATAAAAGTACTTACTTCCTTACATGTCTAATAGAATAAAAACCACTGGAATCTAGTCTAACTAAAGACCTAACTCAAACTGGTAACTGATCTGAAGATTGTACAAGCCATTCATTAGCCATTCATAAGGAGGATTCAGAATAGAATAAAGATTATAACAGAGAGAAGGAAGTTAGTGAGGAAGAATCTGACCCTTTACTTTTCTTGTCACAAATCTCGCATATACGCACTTAGGTACTACAAGTAGAAGTCGTAGCTTTCAAGTGTGTACATGTTCAGGCTCCCCAAGCTGAACAAGCGAGTATACTGGATTCAATAGCCGTTAAATCAAATGCAATAAACCATCCCCAACTTGTAAGACATGATAAAAGTATATAAAAGAAGACAAAATTACATTACTCTTGAACAAATCTTAAATTATATCAAAGAATGCACAAAACGACGGTAAATAATGCATGGTTCCGAGATACCCAATTTGCTCCATTCCGAAAATTAGAATATCAGATTTGGTTTCTCTCAGTACAGCAGATGAGGGTTGGGTACCTGCAAAATTTGTATGCAGAAACAGATCATAAAAATAAGATTCAACCCGTAGGTATATTATATAAATATTAAAAAATATAGGGGCCATCTTGTAATTTCCTTAAGTTGTTAACCCTATCCATCGAGATTCCATTCATCTCTCTCAATCCTCTTCTTCTCTTCCTTCTAATCTTTACAACAATTCCAAATTTCTCTTCAATTTTCACCCTTCGTGCTACAGTTGTCTTGGGAATCTTTCTACACCTTCACAGAATCACATCCATCTCTGAAGTTTCTACCATTCAAAGTTACTGCTAGCCATTTTCTTTTTTCCCCCCTCGCTTTTGTTCTCCTAAATCAATCTGCTGAAAATTTTCCCAACTCTGAATTCTAGCTGTTTAGTTGTTTAAGTTTCCTCATTTTTCTTTTGTTAGACTGTAGTGAAATATTGGGGAAGTGATCTTGAGTCAAGATCTCAAATGAAACTTTGAACCGGCATTTTCTATGTGTGTTAATTTGTCTATTGATTTTGTTTCATATTCTTGGTTCCTATTAGAGGTGTCAATCACAACCCATTTATATTAGCTCACCCAAATCCAACCCATTAATAACTGACCCAAATCAACCCATTAATTTTAAATGGGTACCCATTTATACCCATTTAATTGATGGGTAGAGGTTGACTTGGCTCACCCATTTAACCCATTTAAAAATAAATACACATTTTATTCAAAATTTTAGTGAGTGATAAGGAGATAAATTTGAATTTCTTACCAATGTAATAACAATAAAATGCCATTATTTATTGTCAAACACCATGCAAAAAATCTTTAAAAAAATAAATAATATTTCAAACGAGTCATAAATGGATAGTTGGGTATACCCATACCCATTTATTAAATAGGTATAAATGGGTATAAATTGGTTGATTTAATTATACCGATTACCCAATTATGATTTATCCAAATTTATTCAAATCACCCATTTTGACACCTATAGTTCTTATACAGATCATCTCAATCCCTTCCATGCATATGATGAGGGCAACCTTTCCTGGCCGGTAATGTTCATAATAGTCAAATGAATGTACTTGAATTTATAGCTAAATTATGTAAATTTTATGTTATTAGTTGCTTCACCAGTACTGCAGAAGGAATAATACAGGCAGGTACCCTATGACCCACCTCTTTTTTATCGGGTACCCAAGAATTGAATGCCTAGACCGATTAGAGTTGAAAAATTAGTAACCTGATAAATTAGGGTAGGATAAGTCAAATCACATTTGGGGAGGGTACCCAATCCATGCCCACTCCTAATGATTCTTAATACTAAATGAGAGTAGATGACCAGTAATTCATACCCCTTTATTACTTTCCAAAGCTTACTACATGCACAGTGGCTGAATTGGACTTCATTGAAAAGCTGGAAAAACATGAAAAAAAAAAAGGTTAATCAAGTTTCAAGAGGATTTCAAACAACTCTAAAAAATCAACATATATTTCCAGATGTGCTAACATTTTGTATTTTAGTAGTCCCTATTTTCATTTCTTTCCCCTATCTCACCTTCCATTTACAACTCGTCATGATGAAATTTGACAAGGAAAGAAAATTTCACTCAAATCAACAAAACTAGAAAAACATCTATCGAAAAAAAAAAAAACACTCAGACAATTACTGTAAAAGGGCATGGAAACAGTTAGGGAAAGATATCGATAGTTCTAAACAAATTTAAAAGCCATTAAACTTGGATAAAAATACAAATTTTCCACCTTTAAAATTCTCACAATACCATTCAGATTCATATTTCTTGCCGAATCAAAGCTCCATGACTCCCATTATTCAACCTAAATTGTCTAACCACTGGAGAAGGGCTTGAAGATCCAATGTAAAATATCAAGCCAGCATCTTCATTATTAGTAGCACTAGATCAAAATTCACAACGAGATCTCTTTAAGAGAAGAAATATACACACGTATTTCAATATGACTACTATTTAGGTTTTGAGGAAACTAGAGTTATAAATAAGCCGAACTGGATCGAGGTTTTGGTATTCAATCTCGACTTATTAAGTTTTCGAGCCAACCTCAACATTAACGAGTTAAAAATTGTGTTTGAGTACGAACTCGAGTTTGAGTCTGACTCATATGACATAAATGAGCGCAACATGAATAAGGTTAAGTTCAAAAAAACTAAAATGTGCTTGAATATTTTATATAATAATGTAACTTAAAAATATAATCAACTTCCATATTGAATGAGAAAAATTTATCAAATAGAAGAAGATTACCAATATTTAAACAAAATAATATCGTAAACAATCAAGATAAGATAAATCTACATAATTACTAAGAAAAATTAGTAATAGTAGCTTGAATAAATATACAAATGAGCTTAGACGAGCTTAAACAAACTATTCACGGCTCGACTCGTTTATAAAACGAGTAGCATTTAATGCTTGAACTAGGCTCATTTAGTTAAACAAACGAGCCAAATTTGAGTTTATACAATTTGAGTTGAGTAAAATTCACAAACAATTCGTTAATTTAACAGCTTTAGAGGAAATAGAAAGAAAGAAAATACACCTATTCTTTATGCCAATTACCAAGGTACAGACCACATAAAAAACCAACAAGTGAAATGAATTAAAAAATTTGCAATCTTTACAAGATCTGAGAAATCCACAAAATTAATTCTACCAGGATTTAGGAAGAAGCGTTGCATAGGAGTGGCCTTTTTGATGCGTTTCTTGTCACATGCTCGAATTAGGCAAGGTTCTTATCAAAACTCTTCAAATGCCTGAACTTCTTCCTCCTGGTCTTCTTTTTTCCTCCATAGCTGTTGCTTGGCCATTGGAATTGAAAGGAGAGAACAAAGGGCTTTTTCCTCCATAGTTGCTGCTTGGCAATTGGAGTTGAGTGGATAGAACAAAGGGAAGAGGAATGAAGAAGGAATCTCATTGATAGTGCTTTTACTTTCTTCGAACAAACTAATAGTCCATTTGAGGGAAACCAGAAAGAATAAACATGATGAGAGAGCAACTGAATGTGGTTGAGAGCTCTCAAAGCACCAAAAAAAAAAAAAAAAATTGAATGACAAAAAGGGGCAGACAATGGGCTAATTCCTTAAAATATTGACAAAAAAAGTTAGTCAATTGTGTCTGATAGGGGCATGTTCTCCACAGGTTCAGCACGGGTTAGAATTTTTTTAAAATATCCAAGACATCGTGCTTCATTAGCAGGGCGACTCCAAAATTTTTTCTTTTAAAATTAACAGATTGCCATGCAGACAAGGCATGGCAGTTAGCTCTTTTTTTTTTTTAAATTATATTGTTTTCTTAGTGCTCATACTATACCCCAAATTAATTAAGTGTTTATAAAAAGTAATATACTTATACCTTTATAACCTAAATTAGATGGGTAATTAAACTATGCAGTTTTGACTTTCTTAATTAAGTCTTAACCTAAAAAAAGAATATATTCATACTTTTTGAATAAATAAGTGTTAACTTTCTTAATGATTCAACTACATTAAATGATTAAACCAATTCAAAGGTTCATATTTTCCTTATATATTTTTCCTTAAATAAATGGACTAAATTAAATTATATAACCTAACTTATATAAATTATGTAATTTTAATAATGCATCTTATCAGTCATACTTTGGTATTTTGAAATATTTAATGATTCTACTTTAAAGTGACTAGATTGAATAAGAAAAACTAGAAAAGTAAACTAAATTTCAAGTAATCAAAGAGTATAATTCAAAAGCTGAAGTTTAAAAGAATTATAAGAAATTACAATTTCAATGATTCGTGCATCTCTTGCCTTTGCTCTTATCACGAAGTGTTGTGGACAAGCAGTAAAATTTATTGGTTTGGCATCTTTGGCGTTCAAGCGGAACTCGTTGGCCCATAAATAGCCTAGGCGCTTCTAGAGCATCAATCAGGGAAGCGCATCATCTTCTGAAGTATCATTGTGTACTAAATCACTTTTGCTAGATGATTCTCTAGTTCCAGTACTATCATTATCATTTTTGAAATGATAGGTGCAAAAATCTCCATGCTTAGCCTATCTTGGAGTAGATATGGGCTAGTTTGTGGTAGGCACAACCATGGGTTGACTGGTACTCAAATAGTCTAGGAGATCTAGAGTAGGAGATCTACCTCTTGTGCCACTAAGAAAATATATATTTGGTGCAATTTAGCACCTCAAGAACAGGTTGATGTAGTGGGATTATACCCAAAGTATGTATGGTGAAGGTGTTAGTTGTGCACCAAATGTAGGCATGTGTGGTGATAGCGTGAGCTATGCACCAAAAGTAGGTAATATGGCGATGGCGTGAACTGTGCATTAGTCACAGGTATGTGTGGCAATGGACTAAAACATGCACCAATTGGCCTGTGTGCAATCCGAGGGTCAGCCTGAGTGTGTTTCTCCTTCGGTTTGTTATCAACTTCTACATACAGGTGATGCCTGTGACGTCTAGTTCCAGTGGATGATGTTCGTACCTAGCTAGGGACATGTGAAACTAGCATTTGTTATGGGATATTTTATGACATAGAGGGACCAACATCGAACAACTCCCAATAACCTACTACTATGCAATCAAATTGTTGGAGGTAATGCATGGACCCATATGCTTCATCGACAATCATCAATAGATGTGGATGAAAATAATCTTTTGGATCATCAAGGCTGAGTGTGTCGTGCGACTGGTACCCAATGCATTGCATCATACCCATTTAGTTTCAAAATATATAGATGCTATTAGCATTTCGGTGAGAATAGAAAGTAACTCATAACAACTACATGATGTTTCGAATTGAAAAGTTAATAGGAAAAATTATCAGATACTTAGTTGACTCGATACCCCATGAGCATGCACACAGATTGCAGATACTGGTGGATAGGAGGTGTTATGTACAAGATGGTATAGTGATGGTACCATTTGAGATAATTATTTGGGGGCTTGAATGTATATGTAGGCTTTCTCTGAACCTCGGCATTGGCATGCATATTCCAGTAGCCTATCTAGAGAAATTTCTAAAAATGTTATGATTTTTAAATTTTTTCTTCAAATAGGGTGATTTGGGTGTAGGATTCAAATCAGTGAATTTCGCATTTGGAAAATGCGAGTTTCAGTGGTCTCGCATTTCCCAAATGCGAGTTCAGTGGAAAATGGTGAATAAAAAAAAAGAAAATGAAAAGAAGAACTCGCATTCATTCTATTGAGCTCGCATTCACAGAATGCGAGTTCTCTTAAATATGGTAAATCGCATTCCCTGGATGGTTGAAGTTTACTTCAATTTTTAAAAAAAAAGTAATTTGAATTGCAGTTGAAACTCGCATTTGAAAAAAAAAAAATATTTTTTTTGAAGTTGTATTCTAAGAAGGCGTGTTTACTTTCCAAATTCTCATTGCCTGAATGCGACTTCACTTATAAGTAAAATTTATAAAAAAATGTAAATTTTTTGAAATCGCATTAGAACACTACAAGAAATTTGGGGATCAGTGACAACCAAATGTCATCACTGAAACACCAAAAGTCGTCACTATATGTTACAGTGACGACTTTTTTGACTGTCACAAGATTGTCACAGATGGATCTATGTGACAACTTAAGAAAGTCGTCACAGAATCGTGTAAATCAATGACAAGAGAAAAGTCGCGATTATGTATTCGACTTTTGTTGTCACTACTGCTCCTATATTTTGTCATAAATGAACCAGAAGTCGTCACAAATGTCTTCTTTATAGTGATGACTTTGAGCTTGTCACTAGCGCTTGTACGCATCAGTGACAAGACTTGTAGTCACTAGGTTAATTCGCAACTAGTGACGACCTTTTGTATAGTTGTCACTAGCTATCCTATTCATTAGTGACAAGACTTGTTGTCACTGGGTTAATTTGCAGTTAGTGACAACCTTTTGTATAATTGTCACTAACCCTGAATATGAAGATCTAACATTCCCGGTTATATTGTTGCCTATCCAACAAATATGCCATTTTGAGTTCAACAAATTCCATAAATATTTGCATCTAGTGACAACCTGTTCTAATATTGTCACGGAGCTAAAATTGATAATAAGGCTACAATGATACTACTGCACCATTCCCATAGCATTTCCAACAAACCATAGCAGAAAATTGTAACTACTACAAGCCAAATGAACATAGAATGGAGTCCCAAATTTATATACATGACCATAAATATCTCCAAATTCATCAAAATAGAAATTTGACAAAATATTGGGTCCCAAAGCCCCAAAAACCAGTTCCAAGTAGTAATGGCCGATATACATCCATCCCAAGAACAAAGTACTAGAACAAGTCCAAATAAACAAGTGGATTACAGCACCAATGTCAACCTTCAACAGTCTCCATCTTTCTCGATATACCAGCCAGCCATTTGTTCATGTCATCCTGCCATCAGGATGTGCTACATTGAAAATATTGTATCATATTCATTAGAATGGACTTTAGAATCAAAAACAGATTCCCAATGTAAGCTAAGAACAAGAAACTAGCAATGAAATTAGATTATAATAAACTAACAATCAATAAGTTTCAGATCATCCATTTACCACTTGAAATGGATCTCAAGGCATTGAATTGTGATCTTATAAGCACTGTAATGTATCTCAACTTGATTTCCAGACAACCAATCAATTTTAAAAAAATAGTAGTTGTAATAGAGAATAGAGGCGTGAGGAAGTTGTCTTCACCTTCATAGGAGTTTTTCATTTGGGCAAGTCTTTCAGTTGGGCAACCAGCTCCTCATACAGCCCTCTTGTTTCAACTTGTTGCTCTTGCAAGTTCTTAATCAACTCTTTTTGAGCATTAAATTCTTCAGAAATTTTAGAGGCTCGTTGCTCTGCCTCAACTGCCCTTCTTCGATTCTCCTCTAGTTCAGCCCTCAAGCTATCCAACTCAGCTGTTTGTGTCTTGGCTGCACTGCGAACATGAAGCTGTCTAGGTATGTAACCAAGTTGTTGCTGACAAATTTCCTTGCTACTCATTGAAGTCGAAGCTTGCAATTCCTTCATTGTTGTCTAGACAAGTAAAACATTAAGATTTGGCTGTTAAATGATATGATCCGTGGCTGGCCAAGAAGAAGCGAATTTTGCAAGTCCATGACCAGAAGCGGATTTAGTAGTTAGACGTGCCCGCGCCGAGTGGTCACGCCTAAGGTGCGGTTGGGCAGAAGCGTTTTCACTAGTTAGGCGTGGTCACGTCTTTTGATTTCTGCATCTGGTGCCTTATCAATCTCTTGCTAATGTGAACAAACAAGACACGAGTCTTTTGATTGACTTCCTTTTATCTAAAAAAATAGCTCTAATGTCCTTCATAAATTACAGGAAGCCTCCTAAACCCATTTTATTCTATCTAGAAACTAAGAAGGTTAGCTCAAGGGAGCTGGGATCCGAAAGTACCATTATATCTATGAAAGGCTAACTTAATAAGTTGAAGCATATTAAGAATAACTTTTGAAATGCGACAATAAACCAAAATCAACTTTTCTTGAAGTCAAGCTGTTATATAAAATAAAAGATTTTCTCAATTATTAAATGATCGGACCAGTAAAACTCGACTAGCATTCTGCTTAACTTCAGAATGCACATGTTTTGAGTTCATAAATTCCCAGAAACTATGGGAAGGTAAGGGCAAAATAAGTCATAAACGAATCAACAAACTACTGATTTCTTATCAATTACCTTCATTACCGTCCAGTGGTGCAATGACTCAGAATCCCAAGGAAGAGGAGAAAATAGCCTCCTGGGAACTCCAGAAGGAACTTTCTTGGGTACACTATAAGACAATGCTGTCCACAGCAAAACCATGAGGGGAACACCATAGTCCGCAATGAATCCTCGGATCCATCCTGTTTACATTAACCAAGGAATAGAATTGAAGTTAGATAGAAGGAAAAAGTCATTTAGCACTATAACTCTTCACAAAGAAAGACCAACTCATATACCTGTATAATAACGCCAAGATCTAGCTCTCCTGCTCTTAATGGCAGTGAGCAGCAAGCCAAACGAGAAGACAGTTGCCAGTATCCCATTTGCATAAAGCCATTGGAATTGATAGACTTCAGCTGTGGTATTTTCACCCTCAGGAATAGCAAACTCACTCACTAACCCCTGATGTTCATTTACTAATGATGATCAGTGCCCAAGTTTAAGACGTTTTAGCAAATGAGACAGCTGTTCCTAGCTGTTGACAAAAATCAGAAGAGTGCAGATACCTTAACAGCCTCTTGCAGAAAAAGGATGGTAATGAGCATGCCAAAAAGTTCCCCTGCAATCCTTGTAAATCTAGAGATGATTATGCAAGCATTGAATATTGCAAGAAGAAACAGCAGGAGGGCAGTCTAGACACAGACCCTGTGACACAATTTTATTCATTAAATTACAGCTTAAGATTCAGTGACTCAGAAATAAGAGCAAAAGGAGAGCAGTTCGGTGCCATGCTGCCCACGCCAGAAACAGCTCCCGCCCCATCTCTGGCCTATCCTTGGCAAAATTGTACAAGTATACATAATAATTGTTGGTTCTGCAACTCCTAAGATCAGGAGAGGCTGTCCTCCAAGAATTGAGTGAATGACTCCACAAAGAGCAATAGACGTGAGAGTCAAAGTTCCCGCGCTCAAGCTTCGATCTATCATAAATCATTAAAAGTTGGGACTTTTCGGACATAAGCATACAGATTCAATGCACTACATGCTCTTATACTTGACAATGTAGAAACAGAAAAATTTAAACACGGCTTCAGAAGAATGGCAATTGGAACCTAAAAGGAGGCAAAAGAACAGTTACCTGTTGCCCGGCTCAGTTGTTCTCCAAACGTGATAACTGGAAGTGTTGATGCAAAGTAAATGTAAGCAGTGGGAGCCAATATCCTGAAATTTCATCAACAACACGAAAATATATATCAAGTTGAAAAGACACCGTGCACTGTTTACACATAAAATGTTTTATGTTTGAATGCAAACTACATGGCCATACCATAAACCTGAAGCACAGGCATCAAGCCAATCGCTTTTCTAGCATGATAACCTTCCTTTAACATCATTAATAACTCCCCTGAATGGAGTCCTAAGTTGCTCCATTGCTTAAGCTGCAGAATCAAAAAAATTCAAAGCACTGTGAAGCAAGCATCAACAATAATTCCAATTGATTCCTTGAACAAATAAATGCTATTGCAGCCGATATATTTCTTATAGAGACTAACACACAATAACAGTTTTCAGTCACGTTTTTTACTTGTTTGTTAAAGAAGAATTAGAGAAGAATTCAAGAAACAAGATTTTTTTTTCTTTCAAAACAGGAAACATGACCTAGATCAACTAACAAAAATGATAAGGAGGTGATTAACAAAACAAAATGAAAAGATCAGTATATAATAGTGGTATACACGTGGTAGAAAATTCTGATCTTCAGACATCAGAACGAGTTCCTTAATACATGTCTGACACGTCTTTACCCGTCTTAAATGCTTCCAAAAAGGGACCAAATTGTCCCTCCAACCTGTCTATGAGAGTGTAGCTTACTCTACCATTCCCTACCACACTGACAAGAGAATGAGACATTAGCAAAAATAGGACTGGCACCTTTACTTAGCCCCTAGGAGCCATGATGAGGATGCATCAAAAAGAAAATGACAAGGAGATTAACAAATCTCTAAGGAACCCAACTTTTCAGCTTAAACAATATTTGAATCCATAGAAAAAGAAAGAGGAGTAAAATTTTGGGTAGATAAATTGTGTCTAATATAAGTCACTTCCCACTCTATCTATTTCAATTATCACCCGAAATTCAAATTACTCTATCCTTAGAACTTCCATTACAAGAAAAGGCACTAAATCATTTGCACATCTTTTCAGTTTAATAGCTTTGAAAGAAGCAAAGGTACCACTCTCCCAAATAATCCTTTGAATCTTTTGAAGAAGTCCCAAACACAGTTTTCTTAATCAGCACCAATTCAATTTCACCCCATAAAACATGAATAGCTACAACAAGAAGCATAAAACCTGAATAGCTTCACCATAACTTGGGTATACTTTACTAAGAACACTGAAGCTCTTAAGAGTTCAAAACAAGAACCAAAAGACAGGGAATCTCCACATCCATGCCAAACATTACTCAAAACTTGATAACTCATCACCATGTTCAAGGAAGAATATTATAACTAACTAATTACCTAATCATGTCAATGAAGTTCCATCTTTGATGGATAGACAAAAGAAAAGTGAAAATGCTACCCAAATCCAACAACAGTCATGAAGTTCTACATAGTCAAGATTATGATATTGAACAAGGAAATAGCAACCTTCCATTGCATGATAAAAACTGAAATGTAGTACTTGCAACCAATACATAAAAATCACTATTGCTAACCAGCATTAAAGGTATATATTTTGCACCTTAACATGCTGTAAACTACACGTCCCTTGATAAGCACCCATTACTACTAAGAAATCAGCAAATAACAATCCAAGCACAATGGTATCTGGTAACAACAACCAAACATATTCACCAAATGGCTGACAGAAATGATGAAACCATGCTTAATTCCAAATTTCAATTCATACAAAGCTACAAGTCTTGTGACGTTACAAACAAAAATCAGGAATTCTGGCACCAAAGAACAGAAGGCAAAAAACAAAATCAATTTGTGAAAAATGTATAAGGACAAGAATAAGAACATAAAAGGCACCCAATCCTGATAAAATTAATTCCAATAAACAAAAAATATGCTCATACAACAATAGCAACATTTTCAGTTTCCAGCATGATTATCATGCCATTACTTCAGTCAATGACCAATACAAGTTGCAATTCTAATACCAATAAAAGTTACCATTTGCCAATTTCCAATTCCTCCACCTCCCCTAAGGCATTGCCGAGAGCTGAGCCTCAAGCAAGAAACCCCGGCAAAGACCATCTCCATTTCCAGGAACACCATCAATCCACCGCCACTCAGTCTCTTCACAGCCATTCTCCTCAGAACCCGAAAAGCTACTAACTTTATTTATCAATTAGGTCTATTGTATCAATGAATCTCATTTAAATTTGAACAAACAATCACTCATGTCATCATGCAAACAATTTCGGCATTGTATCCACACATACACAGACAAAAACCCACTGGCCATAAATCATTACACAAGCCCCAGCTAACAAAATCTGCACAATGCACTCAAAATCAAACACAAAGTACTAAAATTACCTCAAACTATGCCTTCAGTCCCTAGCCTCTTGCTTTCGCCCAAGCTTCAACTCCAACCTCTACTTTTCACCCAAATTTCATGGCCCAATTTTTGATTTCTTGCCCTACGTCAGTTCAGCAGCCGAATTAGGGATGTTTCTACATCAAAATAGCTAAAGCTCAGCACTTCCTACACTAATTCATGGTTGACATTGAGAAAGACTCGCATGTTTGTTGCTGGATTTGGTGCGGGTGAGCGAGGAAGAAAAGGGAGAAGAAGAACTGAAGCTGAATTTTGCCCAAGTCTTCGAACAGAGTGTACTGTTAGGTTTGTAGACAGATTGCCTACTGAAACGAATGAAACGACGTCGTTTCATTAAAATTTCACCGAGCCGCGCATGCCTCTTGAATTTTCAGTTTGCCGCTATTAGTTATTTCCAAACAATATTCACGCCTTCCCTTCATTTACAGTAAACAATATCACGCTTTCTTTGACCTTTTTCCTATTTCTCTCTTTTCCTTTTTTCTCGTATTCATGCAATTAGTTTTTTCTATTATTTTCAATTTTCTTATTTCTTTTGCTCTCAAGTTGAATTGCAATTTTACAATGCAAAAATTTTGTGTGTTTGGACAAATATTCTTTTAGATTTTTTTAATGAATATACAACCTTTTTATTTGTTGTACAGTAAAATTGTTTTAAAAAAATATAAAAGCTGTTACAAAATGTGTTTATGATTAAAAACATAAACATTCTCTTAATCAAAATCTTTTTGGTACTCATTTTGTGGTCCTATCTATTATGTTGGTGTTACAGTTTGATGAGGGTTTACAACCAATTTAATTAGTAGATCAAACAATTAAAATAGTTTGCTAACACATGTATAAAATACTAAATCTATTTTATAAAAGTCCTAGTTCATGAACACTAAATGTGAAAATTATAATAATAACAACTTTTCCTCATGCCAATATGAGGATTAGACTTAGTTTCGTGTTAAATTCCTTTGTTCATTGCCTCTGTTATTAGATTATGCTAACTACCAATTCTGTACATGTTGTCATGATGACTAAATAGGGAATCTATTACTTTTTTTTACATTTATAACATATTACTAACTGAGCTTCGAAAAGTCATAAAATATGCATTCGTTGTTTATTAAGATACTAGTAGCACTTTGATAATTAAATAAATTAGGGGCAGAATTGTAAAGGATAGGGTGCCATACTACAATTAATGAAATTGGTTTATTACACATGGGGCCAAAAGTGCAAAAGTTAGGGTGTCATAGTAGAATTAAAAAAATTGATATATTACATATGGGGCTCAATTACAAAAGTTGCGGTGCTATATTAGAATTAATACAATTGGAAAATTACATATGGTGCTAAATTGTTTAAGTTAAGATGTTATAATAGAGTTAATAAAATTGGTGTATTAAATACGGGGCTAAATCGCAAAAGTTAGGTTGCAATAGTAGAGTTAATGGAATTAGGATATTACATATGGAACTCAATTGTAAAAGATAGGGTGCCATACTAGAATTAATAAAATGTGTTTATCATAAATGGGGCAAAATTGTAAAAATTAGGGTGACATAGTAGAATTAATGAAAGTGGTTTGGGAACAAGTAATTTAGTCAGTGATGACTAATTGTTGTCACTGCCTGCGAAGCAATAGACTGACAGTGATGACATTCAAAGTTGTCACTGTATGACTTATTTCAGTGACAATATTTTTCAAGTCGTCACAAAGTTATCACATATGAAGCTTAATTACAAAAAATAGGATACCATAATAGAGATAATGAAATTAATTTTTCACATACGAAGCTAAATTGTAAAAGATGGAGTGCCATAGTAGAACTAATAAAATTAGTTTACCGTAGATGGGGCTAAATTGAAAAAATTAGGGTGGTATAGTTGAATTAATGAAAGTGACTCAGTAACAAGTACAACTGGAAGTGATGACAAATTGTTGT
Organism: Gardenia jasminoides; assembly: GCA_013103745.1. Lineage (NCBI taxonomy): Eukaryota > Viridiplantae > Streptophyta > Magnoliopsida > Gentianales > Rubiaceae > Gardenia > Gardenia jasminoides. Next base: position 15,157,780 of record CM023097.1, on the reverse strand, counting down.
CACTAATTCTAAACCAATAATTTAATAGTGACGACATTAAAAGTTGTCATTGTGTGCCTTATTTTAGTGACAACATTTTTTCAAGTCATCACAAAGGTGATTTCCCGCCAAGTTGGCCTGTTGTGCGCCACCTATATTGTGATGACTAATCGCATGTTGTCACTAATGACTAATCTATGCTAAGTCATTTGTGACGACGTCAAAAGTCGTCATTAAAATGTATCAACTGTGACAAGTTTTCCTATTGTCACTGAGAATGTTGTCACAAATGGCCAAATTTCTTGTAGTGGAATAAGAGCATGCCGGACTAAAAGACTCCAACCATTTTGGACATGCCCACGTCCAGAAGGATAGCTGGTTTTGCAAAAAAAAATGTCTTCGTTTTTCATTCCGATTATTACAATGATTATTAATTTTGTTTTCTTTCTCTTTATGGTTTAAGGAAATACTTGATTGTTTAAAAAAAATGAATTTTTCCCCTCTTTATTTTTTCTTCTTTACTACTGATGATTAATTTGTTATGTAGTGAACATTGTGCGTAATCCCCAAATGCCAAACCCCAAACCCTAAACCCTAATAAAACCGAAACCTTAAACCCTACAACCCTTAAGATTAGTAACCGTAATCCCAAAACCATAAACCCTAAAACGACAACGCCAAGTCCCTAAACCCTAAACCGTAAACCCTAAACCGTAAACTGTAAACCGTAAACCCTAAATCATAAACCGTAAACCCTAAGCCGTCCTAAGCAATGTTAATGTCAATTGGATTGAATGCGAGTTGCCAAACTGTCCTAAGCAAACTGGATTGATGATATGTATCTACCAAATTCCTTTGTCGCCACCAATGTCAATTTCTTAGTACTTGAAATTCAGTTTGATGTGTCTAACTTACATGGTTCAACTTGAGAAGAGTCTCATCATAGTTAATTGTGAACAGTTGATTCTGATTTGATTTTGGAATATTAGGTAGAGATGATTTGATTTTCTTCATTGGTACCCAAAAAAAAAAAAAAAAAAGGGCTCATGTAGTAATTGTGAAGCCAAAACAAAATTTCCTTGTATGATCTGTAAATAACCATACACATAATTGTACTACACGGGTTCATAGTTTTTCATTTTATTAGAGAAACAAGTTTCATTGTATGCTATCTATGATCAAATACAAGTGGAGTTACACTAAGGTTCTTACAATTACTTGACATTGTCTTCGTCAATATAATCTCTAAAACCTGCAAGCGGGCAATTATTTATAACCTTATAACATCATAACCCACAAGCGGGTTAATTTGTTACCAAAAATTCCTTAAATAACAGGAAACTAGTTACCAAACACCCTCTTAGGGTTGCAAATGAATCGAGCTGCTCGCTAGTCGGATCGACAAAAACTCCCTGCCAGCAAACACAATTTTTTCAAACTCAAACATGAATATACTAAACTCAATAATTTTCAACTCTCCCCAATGAAAATACAAGATCATTTTGAGTTACTTCTGCCAAGTATAATAAACTCGATAACTTTCGATAATTTACACGCTGTGTTAGTAAATTTTTTCTACTAGCTTTTTTGGTTTATGAAGCAATAGTTGTGGCTTATATCTCTTCTTGTATTGGTTAATTTGTGTAACATATTTTGTGGATAGTTTAGTGACAGTAACAGAGTTTATGTAAAAGTATCCTGGACAGTGAAAATTCTTCGGTAATTTATAAGATAGTTTTATTCCTTTAATAAGTGGTTACAATTTACAATTGTTATGCAGTTGTAATACATGATACATAAATGTCGTAATACACGATAAAAAAAAAGGGGACAGAATTAGGAGCAGAAACGGAAAAAAAAAAATGCAACAGAAATGGAAAAACAAAATTTGCATCAGAAATTGAAAAAAAAAAGCAACACAAACGGAAAAAAATAATTGCATCAAAAATGGAAAAAAAAGAAAAATCAGCACAAATGTGAGTTTAGTGAAACTCGCATTTGTCAAATCTGTTCACTAAACTTCGCATTTCACTAAATGGAAAAATATAATCTTTCCGCTTTTTTTTTTTCGTCCGAAATTACCGTAAATGCGAGTTTCACTAAACTCGCATTTGTCAAATGCGAAAATCACAATGTCAGAAACTCTTTTGCAAACAACCCCTCTTGTAGAAATTTTTTTTTTCCATTACATTTTTAGAATTTCCTCAGCCTATCTACCTACTATGAAATTCAGCCCAATTCCATCCTGAGTATTTGGTCAGACCAAGCTAATGCAACCCTTGCTAATCAGTGTTAAGGGGTGCAGGAATGTCTTATCTCATTCCAAGTTGATGCAATACTCAGTCCAGGCAATGAATCTTGATGATGTGCTAGAGTATCAGCAAGACCTTTACCTACCATATGCATTCTCCTTATCTCTAGTACTCAAGTAGGGATGACAATATATCACTAGTGTCTCCCTGTCTCCCTCCTCTAGGGCAATCACCAATCTCTTGTCGAGAAGCTATATCAGGATGAATCACCTGAATCTGCTGCCATGTCCAAAGCTATTGCATTAATAACATTATGATGCTACGAAACACTCCTATAACATAAATAGAATATGATATTTTGTATTATGAGTTAAGCATGTAATTATTTACCTGTAGTAATGAGTAGGGTCCACCCATCATCTTTGTAGTTGCATGCAATGCATGACACATACATAAGTATAAACAAGCCAGTATTGTACCTCTCAACTATACCCACTCACCACCTCTAAGTCGTGTATGTAATCTAGCCAGTAAAGACTAACAAGATTGTTGGATCTATCTGCATATAGTAGTCCACTCAATAAAATTAGAATGTACATCTAGGCATAATGGTGAACCGTCTCATTCAGGACATCCAGTCCTTATAGATGACATCTTCAGCCACCCATCCTTGAAGCAATTATCCTATGGCCAAAATTCCAAAACGTCTTGAGCCAATTGTTTGGGTTTAAGTGGTTAATTTAAGGTGGATCAAAGTAGTTTGCAATTCATACATGCACAGATCCTATGGTACCTCGATATCTTGCAAAGTGACAGTCACCTTGCCCATAATACGAAGATGGAATGTGCGTGTCTCTTGGCTCCAACACTGGACAAGTGTAGTGATAAGTACATGGTCTACTTGAAGATAATCGGCTCTATTACCCTACCAAATCTAGCTATATTGATGTAATGAGACATTCAGGAGTCTAGATTCATAGCAGGTTTAAAAAATTCATTATCAGCTTGTCTCACATCGAGGTCGTAGGATTTACCATGAAAGATAGTAGCAAATCTGTGGTGTAGCTACAGATATAAAATAATCAGATCAATTGGGCCCTATTGCAATGATAATGTGGTATCCATCTAGCACTCCATGTCAAGTTGTGCCTATAAATACATCAATACAAATGAAATTTCATATATTATATGGTTAAAATAAATATACGTGAATCCACAGAAAGTAAATGATAATAATTGACATGAGTGCGAAATAAAAGAAAACACTTTGAATGCATTAATAGAAGAAACTTAGTTCATACAACAAATAAAATGACTAATTCAATTACATAAATCCTAAGATTCTATATGTGGAAGGAATCAGAGTATGGACAGTTTGATACATTATGGCCAGTCTGAAACAATTATTACAACGGTGTAGTGCATTCAGACATATTCGATCCATCTCATTTTAGATTCTAGCAGGACTCAATGGCCCTGTGTCTTTCGCTTCAACCAATCATGCATGCTACGAGAAATTTCTAGAAATAGTATGATTTTTAATTTTTTTTCTGCAAATAGGGTGATTTGGGTGTAGGGTTCAAACCTGTGATCTTCGCATTTGCAGAATGCGAGTTACCTGAAACTCGCATTCTCAAAATGCGAGTTCCATATTTAAAAAAAATCAAAATTTGCTGAAACTCGCATTCGTGGAATGCGAGTTCCATGGAACTCGCATTTATGTAAATGCGAGTTTCATGAAACTCGCATTCCTAGAATGCGAGTTTCAAACAAATTTTGATTTTTTAATTTAGAACTCGCATTTTGAGAATCTTGAGTTCTATTAAACTTTTTTAATGCGATTTATGTCTTAAAAATGCGAGTTCTATTAATTTTAAAAAAATGCGAGTTTCGTGAATACGGTTCATTGACCAAAAATTAATCTAAAAAAATTCCTAATTTCTAAAATCGAAATAAATTTCTCCCTCAAATAATTTTAAGGGATAATATCAGAAACCTCCCCTAAGGTTTCTCTTAATATCACCTGATACCCCTAAACTTTTAAAAATATCACTTACCTCCCTTACTTTTGTTATTTGTGTAACAAAATTTATAAAAACCCCAAACTACCCTTTTGCTCATTTTGCTAAATAAAAATACTCCTAACCACTTTGTTAAAAAAAAAAATCACCACCTAAAAAATAATTTCTAGTCGTACCACTATATCACAAATCTATAATTCATAAAAATAAAAGTTTAAAAATACAAAAGATATTTGTAAAGAAATATACTAGTTCCAATTTAATTTATATATTTAAAATGATTCATTATAGACCATTTTTTTTTGCCTAACATCTTCACAACTTGTGATCCAAGTCTTTAAATTGTACTAATTCATTATAAAAGTCAACTCAAAACAAAGGAAAAAATCTTACATTCATATTCCATATTATCACAATTAAAAAATATAATTTAATTTATTACAATTTATAAGTAAAAAATTGTACAGCCATACAAAAAAAAAGAATAAAAAAGAATGTTGGATAAACAGAAAAAAGAAGAAAGTGACTTTTGATTCTTTTTCTTTCATTTTTTGGCATCCATTTATTTGATATGTAAATCATATACCAAGTGAAGGTTAATGTAGTCAATTTACAATTACCAAGGGAGGTGAGTGATATTTTTAAAACCATAGGGGTGCCAGGTGACATTCGAGAAACCTCGGGAGGTTTCGATATTATCTAATTTTAATGGTCAAAACTAATCTGCCAGTAGTAAACATCTTGTACTTTGCTATTTTTTGACCCACCAACATTTGACATTTGAAATACTATAGTTTCTTAAGTTTCTAGATTATGAGATTTTAGAAAAAATTGATAGGTGTCGAACCTATGCAATAATAAATAAGAACAGGTTGCGGGGCTTTGGAGAAAAAGAAATGAAGGAAGAAAGAATGAAAGAAAGAAAGAAAGAAAGAAAGAAAGGAAAGAAAACGAAAGAAATTAGGGTTTTATTTTTTTGGAATAATAAATAAGAACAGGTTGCGGGCCTTTTTTTTTTTTTTTGAAATAACAACAGTAGTGAGAATTGGTATTGAAGGGAAAGGAATTTTTTTTTTCTTTGTTGGTGAGCCACCAAGTTAGGCGTGTGCACGCCTAAATAACGCCAACGCTTCTAACCAAGTTTTACAATTGGTCACCTTAAATGCAAAATAAGAAGATACTGCTGCAAAATTCAAAAGCTTCACCAAGAAGGTCATATTCCATTGATTCGTAACAATGCAAACAACGAATTGTCATGCTTAAGAAAGGTGCCTATATGGCATTTTTCTTAAAAAAACCTTTGCAGGGTTGGGTGGGAGGTTGAGAGGGATAAATGGATGTTTAGTCTTAAAGAGTGATGGCCAATGCCATGATTGATGTTTCTATAGATAGCTATTAGACTAGATACATTGATGTATATCTTGGTACTGAAAGCACAAAAGACTACTTAGGACCCATCTCTCTGTTTGTTGTTCCATTGGTTAGGTTTTGACTGTCACATTTAGGGTCATTTAGGTTTTGCCTGTCACATTTAGTCACTTTTCTCATCACTGGAACCTAAGGATTATAAGTTTTGTTTTAACAGTTTTACAAAATGTTCATCTCCAAAGAAGCAAAATTGATGAGTTAGTGTATTTATATTGACATGCGTATCATAATAAACATTTAGAAAACATCCTTTAGCTATTGATTGGTTATGTATTTCAGAGATACTACATCTTCTTCTGCCATTGAAGTACTTAAACTGATCTTGAAAACCTCATTTCCCCACTTTAATCCTTGTAATAGCTTAACCTCAGTGCCAATGGTTGTATATAAACATATACTATAGCCTTGTCAGCATCTTTAGATGTAAATTTAGTTGCATTTTTGTTGGAGCATATGCATCCTGTTAATGCATGTATCAAGACGTGCTGGTAAGAAATCTGTAGATTAGCCATAAGAATCTTATCTTTAGAGCTTGATTCTATAAGATGGTGAATAGAATAGATTACTAAAATGCACATATTCTGGATAGAATTTGTATACCGTAAAAGAATGACTAAATAATCAAGGGATGTATCCCTACCTGTTGTATTGGGATCCAAGTCACAATTCACAACAAAGTTGGTTGTTGTCATCATCGCTTAAACTCGCATTGACTTGGCAAGGGTCCTGCATAAGGTTAAGCCACAAAACTCTTTGTTTCGACTCTTTGATGATGAGATTCCGAAAGCAGCTCATCTTTTCTTTGTGTAGTAAGGGCACCATTAGTTGGGAATATACACCAAAATAGATTTCACTCTGAACTCTGTTGAATCGAAAATGTCCTTATAATAATTTGGTCAACAAGCATATAGCATGAGGAAATACAATGAACCCTTCTCTTCCTATTCAATTCTGTTGTCACTGTATCCCTTTGTTTCTGGTACTTGAAATTTCATTTCTATCTTAGATCAAATCGATGTCATTTGGGCTACAAAATTACCATTGACAAACCAGTTGCATAAGGGATAACATTAATTACTTTGTCTGTATTTTCAAATTATATAATACTTTGTCTGTATCAGAACTAAATATTTTGCATGCGACATTTAAACACATTTGGGTTGTTAAATTTTTTCATATTAATAGATATTTTATCATTTAAATCTGAATTAGTAGTATGACATATTATTTTTCCCGTTTAGGTATTGAAAAATTCGTAGACATCTTATACATTGTTTAAGTCAATTGTCTAAACTATATAATAGAAAAGTTAGGGTTTCAAGGTCGGAGTACGGGCAAAATTCAATTAATTTCTGGTTTACGATGAATCACCTATTACACGTTTGAAACATAATATGTATTGTTATTGTCAATTAGGTTCATGTAAACCATAAACCTGTACCGAATTCAGTTACGTATTTGTAAGCTATTTTTTGGTTATTTTTGTAGACGGTAGGGTTGAAAGTACATTAACTCACACCTTCAGCTTAATATTGCATACGGAATTCCTATTTATGTTAGCGCCATGATAGCAGTGAAAAATGATATTTGTAAAAAATTCAGAATTTTTTGGCAGCTTCATTTTAATAGTACTATAAGTCATCCATAATTTTAGCTAATTCGCTAATAATTTTTACTGCATGTGTGGCTAGGTTGTAGAAATTTGGCCCAGCGAGTCGAGACCAATTCGAGGTCAGCGCAACAAGTAGTATCTTAAAACTGTCGTAGTCGAGTACCTTGAGATGTGAGCAAACGAAAAATATATATAGTACCAACTTCGACGTAACGGGAAAAAACTACTCAATCAATACAGGGTCAATGTCCTCCAAGATGTCCACCAGTACCACACTCTCTACGTCTACGCGTCCTAACTCCTCTACGTGGCGGATTTTGCACAACTGGAGTCGCTTGCGATGTGTGTGCCTCATGTGCCTCCTGCTGATCATGCAAATCCTCAGTCCGAGTCTCCAATTGTTCAGGACCGCCATGCGGATGACTGGAGGTTCCATGTTCTAGGTCCGCCATAGGTGTAGGCTCTTGGAGCATACCGGTGACCTAGGCATTGTACCGGATGCATGATCTGGCGGGGTGTGAGCATAGGCGATCCACCACAATAGTGATCGGTAGCCATAGTGCCGGTGCCAGCTCCTATCTGGGGGATGTGCTCCGGGGACTTAGAGACCAGTTGACTGGCTTACGTCCTTCTGAGGAACTTTTAGCAATACCCATGAATAGCATGCAATGTTGTATAAATTATTCTTTCGTGTTATTCGCATGATCGAAGTTTGTCGACGAACGTTGATTCTGATAAAAGATAGTGAAATACGTAGTAATCATCGGTCATGTCCGGAATCGTTTGGCTCTGCTCTATCCGTTGTTGCTTCATGTTTTGTAAAATTTTTCTGTTGCTGTGGTGAGCATAGTCTTTTGTATTCGTTTTTCAGTTCGTTTGGCTCCCGTATTCGGAGGACATTCTTGCATCCCTCCCTGCGTACTGTACTGCAGGACGTGACATTTGGAGATCTGTCACGTTCATCATTTGTTGGGAGGTTGTCGAGCCCCATCTCCCTCATCGAGTTATCGGCGATTCGGTTTGCAGCTGGGTGCCGACTCGGCTGGTGAGAATAATGCCGTGCTACATAAATTTAGCCGTGGGAAGAAGAATCAGATTGGAGCATGGCACGTGCATTACATTGATCGCGTGGACACATCGGCATGGGATGGTGGCGGATGATGCTGCGGTTGATGATACTACTTATGCATGGGATGACTATTTTGGGTGGTATCGTCGGTGACGGTTATCTCGTATCAAATCGAGCCGACATCCTCTATTCCGAGGGTTTGAGGGCAGGTAGAGTATCTTGTAAGTTTCATAACGTAGTAACAATACACACAAATACATGCATGACTTACATGATCTTCAGTGTTCGTCTAAATTTCCGTACTTACGCACTTCTTAATATGCCCTTTCTCTGAACAGGTGGATGCTATGTCGCACATTCATTACATGGCGCTAGATTCTAAGGCAGCAGAGGCGGGCATCATCTCGTGCCATCGAGTTTGTAGCTGATAGTTTACAGCATGTTGGGGCGGCACGGCGTCTTGATGTTCGCCCTCCACCTATACCACGTGGCATTCCACGCCATGTTGACCAGCGTCGTGCTGAGCGCATTCCTAGGAATGTAGGTGGAGGCCAGCATGAGGGTGGTAGGCGTCGTAGGGTACATGGTGCACAACTCTGTGTAGGTCGAGACGAACATCCCACCTGTACAATTTACGAAAAAATAAATAGTGTTAGTAGCTCATTTGGAACACCAGTTCTAAAGTTGAATTGCATGTAATGTCAGATTAGTACTCGACCTAGCTCCATAAGGCCCGGGATAGTGCTCTGGTGGCCGCACACAATCGGGACGCAATGTCGGCATCCGTTCCCACGCCCATATCTACATTTTTTGAAAAGGGGTTATTTCATTACAGGTAACATGTTAAAACACTTTCTAACTAGGACGATAATGACTGCGAAAACGGCATACCTGGAGAAGCAGTAACGGTCCTGCAATATCTATAACCGCAGGAAGAGTGGCGGTGCACAGAGACCGGTACAGGAATGCCAGGACTGGACTCCCCCAACTGTACTCCCCAAGTGTCTCTAAATCTCGGAGAAGTGGAAGCCACATCAGGGAAAGTTTATTCCCGGACTTATCTGAGAATAAATGGCCGACCAAAAGCAACAAGATGTACACATGTGCCCGCTGCCTGAATGTCTCATCCGTAGCATCTGCCGGCAGGCCTCTATCCAGCTCCGCAGACAAACAACTAACTCTCAGGCGGCCCCCATCAAAGTCAGTCGGATCTGGGGAAAATCCTAGAAGCTCCTCACAAATGCCTCTCCACTCCTCAACAGTGTGCGCAACATCCACACCCGTGGCGGGGGTCCGTCAATCGTAATCCCCATATGACCTCAACATCCTGTAACTCACTGTGGCCTCTCCGACGGGGAGATGAAATGTGTGTGTCTCCGGGCGCCATCTCTCCACTAAACTGGTGATCAAAGCATGATCTAAGTGCTGATAGCCGCATAGGAGTACCCCCTCGAAACCCGCTATGCGGATGTAGTGGAGCACCTACTTAGGTATCGGTCTGTGGTCCCAAAATGCTTTATCGCACCGGCGGACAACGAGTTGATCGCCTGGTATATAGCCGTAGAAAATGGAATGGGCCCTGTGGGCAGTCCCCTCCGCAATAATATCAGTCAAATACGGCCCGGGGTGCACATCCGACTGCGGTGCCGCATCGGCCATATCTGCCTCCTCCTATTAAGAAAAAAATTAAACTAACTGTAAGTTAACAAATTCCTCGGTTTAACTTTACACTTTTTTAACAAACATAGAATCAGTCAAACATAATCTTACAGATTAAGCACCCCTGTAACAACAATAAACTGAATTAGTACCCCTTTAACACATTCTCCAACTCTATGTCCCTCTTGCTTCCTTTTTGGGTGGGAATAACAGTAACTCTATTAGGCAGTTAGTAGGCTCTTTTCAATGAACGGGAGCAGGCATAATAGGTATAAAGACATGAACAGAAATGGAACAAAGTAATCCGAATTAAAAAACGTCAAAGATCCATGTCGTTAACATACGCTGCCAAATGTAGGATGTCCTTTCCGTGAAGTACATATACCAAAAATTTTGGCAGAACCTCCCCTATAATATTAGTAAAACTCCCTGCCAATAAACATATTTCCTTGTATACACAAATATAAAGTAACACAATAAGCAACATTTAACTGGTCTCTAAAGTTACATCAACGAATACATCAAACATATGAATTACAAGACCTGCAAATAAAAACATAAAAAATGAACGACCGGTACGGTACAAAGTACATCATGAGCAGACTACTTAAAAACCCATAAAACTATTCACGGCCTAAAATTTGGGCAATTCCTCCTGTTATGACCCCTTTCATGACAGTTAGTACACCTTCTCGTTCCTGCAGGTCTCTCTCGTCCATTTCATTACGAATTCTTCTTACTCGAACCCTTCCTGCCTTCCTTGCAATGAATCTGTTGTTATCACCTTGCAGTTCCCACGCCGGATCCTCCCAATTATCCGGATGTGGTAAAGGATTGAAAATTCCAGAATACTGCTGGAACCACCGAGTTTTGGTGAATAGCTGATCCACATACATGTTCGGATTATCCCCTCGGTATCTACAAATAGCTATAACGTGAGAGCACGGAAGCCTATACATCTGCCACTTTCCACATGAGCATTCTTTCTCCAAGTACTTGATATTCTGCGTATTTCCCCCTTTGCCATCCATGCGGCGGCCTGTCACAACCTTGTAAACACCGGTTGCGGCATGATACTCCACAACCCTGTGCATTCCCACTTTCTTTTCAGCAACAGTAAAACGTCGCCATATCCTCGGAGAAAATCTATGACGACAATGACTGGCATCCGCTCTTCTCTTCTTAAATAGTTTGACTCTCCGGTGCAATGTCAGATCGACGCAGGCTCGAATCGGCAGATGTCGTGCCCCCTTGAGAACATTATTATAACTCTCGGACATGTTGGTAGTAAGAATACCCCAACGACGACCTCTATCGTGAGTCAGGCACCATTTTTCTTCTTCAATTTCTGATAAATACGCCCACGCATCCGGAAAGTTTCGCTGCATCTCACGCTTCAATCCCCTCCACTTGCGCATCTGTCGAGCTTTCCCTAACGCCCAGCACAACCGCTTAAGCTGTAATCCTTTATGGCGTGTCATGAGATTGCTCCTGACATGTCGAAGGCAGAATCTATGGAATGCCACCGGCTCCATTCAGTAGTCGTGTGTCGACATTGTTCGGACGATACCTTGATGTCAATCTGATATCACACATACTGGAAACCGGTCTTTAAGCTCATGATAGCGTAACTGGTACAGGAACCAGTCCCAACTCTCAATTGTCTCCTCGTCGACTAAAGCATAGGCAAGAGGCAGTATCTGATTGTTTGCATCTTGCGTCACTGCAATCAGCAGCTTGCCTTTGTACTCACCACGCAGATGAGTGCCGTCAACACAAACTACGGGTCTGCACATGCTGAAAGCCAGAATTGCAGGTCCAAATGACCAGAACACGTACCTAAATGTCTTCATCCGGTCACCACTTTCCGGGTGGTGCACCCACGTAACAACTGACCCTGGATTTGACTGCACAAGTGCATGCATGTATTTGAGAAGTTCGGCAAAATTTATATCCCAACTTCCGAATACAATATCAATAGCCTTCCGCCTACCGTACCACGCCTTCTTGTACGTGATGTCAACCTTCAAATCAGTCTTTATGGCTGACATGATGTTTTTAACCTTGAAACCAGGATCGTCTTCAACACTGCGAACAATGTGACTGGCAATAACCGATAAAGTCAAGTTTCGGTTATTATTGCCGGACAATGAACCAAGGCAAGTGTGATCCCTAGTCCACCTAGTAATCTGCCAGAGTCTGTGAGTCTTCTTCCGAAATGCTCTGATAGACCAGTCGCACTTTTGGATATCCGGCCCGTCAGACCATGACTTGTATCTTGCCACCCAAGTGTCCCTCTTACTCTCTACAACCCTGAACTCTCTATTTTGCTCGATGGACCATAACCTGATAGCCTTCACGAGCTACTGCTTGCTTTCAAAATGCATGTGTAAACAAATATTCCTATTCTCCTCGCTGTATATAGGAATACTCGTGTAATCATCATCAGCATCACCAAGGTCATCAGCGTTGTAGGTTTTAAGGTTTTGAAAAAATGTCAGACCCCGTGGAACATAAACTGTCCTGGCGGTATTACGGGCGCCCACCAAACTGCCCGGTAGACGGACCGGAGTCATCGGCAACGCCAGTTTGACTTGGGTAGTCATGTTGGAACGGTCCTGCGTCGGTTTCATCATCCGAGCCGCTTGGGGGGACGTCCTCGGAGCTGGACTCCTCTGAATCCTCTATATCAACCTCTCGATTAGTCTCATTCTCAGAAGTAGGAATTGTGGTGCCTGTCCCGGTGTACACATCATCATCATCCGGTATTGGGTTACTTGGACCCGGATTAGAGTGGTGTGCACGGGGAGACTGCTGCAATGGCGGTGTAGGGTCACTAAAGGTAGACATTGAGTCAAGACCATGGAATTGGGGCTGAATGTCTTTGAAGTGCAGGTGGTTCCCAGAATACCCCATATCACTAGCTGCGGTTTGTGACCACAATTGTTCCCCAAATATATCTCTGTTCGAGTGGCGGGATGCTGATCTCGTCTGGGCACAAATGGGGAGGACGATGCACCCGCATTGGATCCGAACAGGCATTGAAAAGGGACATCATCGGACCCAACATTGTGGCGGAGGGTGGGCCAAATTGCTCTGCTCAATGTAGATTTCTGCAATATCTGGGATGTGTCTCCATACAAAATCGTACACATATCCTCCAGCGTTTCATCATCCACTATTGGAGAAGTAGTATACACCAAGTGACCGCACGGTTGATGGAGCATTAATCTAAGTCTGAACATCCCCTTGTCCACTTCCATATATTCATAAATTTTGTCCGACTAACTCATCATCACGAAACTCTCGCCGGTTTCGCTTGTCGATTGTAGGTAGGAGGAAGTAACACCCCTCCGCAGGCTATTTGCCCTCCCAATAGAAAAATACTTTCGTAGAGGTTCATTTCGCGGACATGTTCCAGATTCTGTAATCCATGAGCTAACGGGATGATCAAGAAAATGATTATTACATCAATTTATACTAGGCGAAGCGGAGTTCTGAATAAGAAATCTAGAAATTGGTTAGCGAAGGCGTGGTGCCTATTAAGGATTCTATTCAAAGCTAAAATCTCAAAGTTGGAATGCTCCAAAATTTCGGCAGAGTCTCCCCTACAATATGACTAAATCTCCACACTTGACCAAAAAACATTTCAGTCCAATAACAAAAGAAAGTAATGTGAAAGGAAACTAGAAAAACTGCTACGGAGGGTAGGCATTATGACACGTGTCAGAATGAGGATGAACATTAAAGTGTAGTCAATCATTGTATGAATACAAACTTTGTAGTATGAGAACCGCCAACAGAAAGGCCTATTGTTATAGACGAATACTGAGTTGCATTTGTCAAGAACAGTGGGCCGATTTTTAGCGTCGATTTGCTTACAAAGGTAGCAGGGGAAAGCAAAATGAAATGGATAAGTTAATGGAGATGTAGGGAAGAAATGCAATCAAGCCTATGCATCTGAACAAGCAATTGTAACATTCCATTTTACCAACATCCCAATCATAAGTTCTAATACAATGAGTTCACATGGCTTGTCTAACCACGGCCTTCCATTTGCGTAGTTAGAATATTTTGGGAAGTTCACGAGCTAAATTTCTATCAATTTTGGCAGAATCTCACCTATAACATGACTAAAACTCCCTGCCATGATGTCAATTTTATTACTCACCGAATGCATTACGTAATATTCATAGGTATATGACTACAATAGTATTATAGCTTTCTAGTGCAGTTTGGGTACAACGAATACAAGAAAAATAAAATTAAGAAGAGAAGATTAAGGTCAAGAAAATCAATTAGGGCATGCATCCTTCTAACAAACATCTGCTAACATCCATCACAATTGTCAATTATTCTGGAATCGAAATTACTAACCTAGATAATAATCTGTTGGTCCCCTAGAGCCTTGAGAATGCACTACAAAAGCCTCCAAATGTGTAGCAGGAGCTGTGTCTGTAAATCATCCAGAATGGAGTTGTTATTTACTAGTCAATCATCCAGAATGGAGTTGTTATTTTCATTGAAAAGCGCATGACAATTATTCTTTAAGCTGTTGAAAAATGGCACGTTCAACCGTGAAAGAAAATCTAGAGAACTTCAAATATATTATGTCCGTGAAAAGCAAGAAAGATGTTAGTGTGTAACAAGGAGGAAGAGGAGCGAATATATCATCTCACATTTTGGCAGAATGTCCCCTGTAAAATTACTAAAACTCCCCGCCACCAAACAAATTTTTTTCTGTCTCTCTACAGGTCAAAGACTTTTGTAACCCTAAAACTCTCGATGATTGAAATAAACTCATTTTTTCAAACTCTCTCGGGGAGATGAACACCTTTTATTTTTTTTTAATAACAAATCAAACGCTTTGAATATAACATATAAAAATGAGCCTGCTGATCCAGTGACGTAAAAGAATAACATCCAAGAAAACAAGATAAATTTCTATAAACAATGAGAGACTGAACGTGTAATTCGCATTGCAATACACATATTCATATATATTGGCCTTGTCATCAACTTTGCTCGTACAATTCAGTCCGTAACCAACCCAGAAAAGAAAAAATTTTCTCAAAAAATGCAGAACCTGCTTGGTCTCTATACCTTACATGGATATTAGAACTTCATCAAATGGTTTTGTTTGTTTCAAATGATCCAGGTGCGGAACGCATAGAATATGATAGGAACAAGATAAAACTCAGGTAATCCATATCAGGAAAAAAAGGAAATAGATACCTGTATGCCGAAACAGTGGGGAGTACAACGTCGATAATGATGGTGAAATCAAGAAGAATGGAGCAGAATGAATAATCTGGACAACAAAGAAGAAAGGAACGAAATTAGACTAGAGATTGCGTATGCCACACAAGAGTATATTTTACGCCTCACCAATGAAAAACTCAATCGGAAGCCAAACAAAACTATCGTTTAGTTGCAAGAAATATCAATGTTCTCTAGCTAAAGGGGAATGTTGCAAATGTATACTAGGTTTAAAGTACTAAATTAGTTCTCATGTATCAACTTTTGGGTTTACATTTCATCTTCCTTATTTTCCGCCCCAATTGAATACTAGTTCCCTTTATGGGGTCTAACTAGCTAAGCACGCCAAGAACAAAGTTCTGCTCGTGAGAAAACTTATGTCTTGCAGTTTTTAAAAATTTCTGGTGAAACATGGTTAATTTTTCCTTCCCCCCTCGTAGGTAGCTTTATATAGGTAATACAACATACTGGTTTGATTTTGAATCGTTAATTTTTCTTTACGAATTAGAAGCTCATTTAACCATCATACTTACCAGAAAATGTTCACCACATGAAAAAGCAATATGAATGGTTCAACTTTTTTGGCAGGGAAGGTATACTGTCCACTTCTTTGGACTGAGATCACTTATACATATGCTAATAATCTACATTGCTTGTATTTGTCCATTTTTTAGGAGGGAGATAACTTAGAAAGATGCTAATCAATTACATTGCTTGTATGTTTGTCATGGTAATGTAATTGGCGCTATCTTCCTTGTCTTGCCAAATTTAGAAATGACATTATATACACAAAATTTATAAAAATTTCGGCGGAGTCTCCCCTATAAAATGAGTAAAACTCCCTGCCAGCAGACACCGTTTCTTTTTTCCATAACATTGGACACATTGTCCAAATTTTTTCCACAAAATTTTTTTTTTCAATGCATAATTAAGCTCGACCCACATAGGACAACCACAAATTGATTAGCGTGCCTTAGCCAAATAAACAATGAAACCTTATCAAGATTTTGTTCACCAAAAACCTTTTGTTATGTTGGGTGCTCAATTAGGAACCTACGATACAAGTTTCTACATTTTAATATCTTTTTTTTTTGGGTCATGGATACTGCGAGTTCCCTGTCAAGAGTTAATATCATCTTCGAATTCCCCGTCAGAACCTTCATGTATGTCTAAATTTTTGACGTTCATCTACAATTGGTGGATGGATGGAAATTGAAGAAAAAGGAAAAGAGCCAAACCAATGGAAGCTTGAGCCAATCTCGGAAGTTACAACCACGGATTTGAGATATTACTCACTACGTCAATATTCCACAAATGCACGCATCATGTGATGATTGCCAATTACTGCAGATGTGGAGAAATTCAAAATGACATTAGAAAAGAGATTGTTACGTGTGAAAATCTGCATGCCAATTTTTAGACATATGCCTGAACAATACCATTGAATGAAAGGATTATTACTTAAAAATTGTTGCAAATTTATGGATATATTGATAAAATAAAGCAACTACTCCATTAACAAACACTTGTTAAATGGGTCTACATCATGGATTGTTGTTTATTGGAAATCCATTTCCAGTGGTATCTGACCTAACCCCCATGTTGTCCACTTACACAATAAGTCAAGGGCCACCTAATCTTCATATGATTGATTTAAATGATTATGCTTTTTTTCCCAAATACATATTTAACCAACAAAACTACCTTGTGTTCATAGCCAAGGCTCAAAATTCTAATGACTACTAGACAGCTGCTGCAAAAAAATTCATGTGTCTTGAACACCCCATAAATTATGTGTATGTGATTGTATAAAACTGGAAATTATAGGGTTCTTTCGAAGCATAAATTTAAGACCACATCAGAAGCTAGCATGACCGATATATCCTCTGTGTTAATTTTTTATTTTTTTGGGGTCCGCCAAATATCAATGGTGCCATTGATCTTCACTTAAAAAGTTTACAATTAACCCACAACCATGCCCACAATTGCATCAGCTAAGCTGTCACTCATCATTCTGATAATGAGACCAAATAAAGGACAAACAAATTTAGCAAACCAAATTGAAAACAAGTTCTCACTACAAAAAACAAATGTGATCACTTCCCTTACTAACAAACTACCACATCTCACATTAATCTTAGCCATATTTGTTTTCACTCATATCAAAACATAAGGAAAAAAAAATTCCCAGAAACGCTCAAACCAGTATTTTTTTCTAGAAATCTTGTCATAAGCTCTGATTTAATTTAACTTCAACAATCTGATAATGCTCAAACCGACAATGAGCACTTCACCCATTGCAAAATATCAGCATCGAGGACATGCTCAAACCAACAAGGCGAGGAGAGATGGAACTCACCTGCCATGCGGCAAATTCGGATGGAGCGGCAACCCTATGGCGTGGCCGTCCTTTTCTAACACCCAAACCTTGATTTAGGGACAACTCCTCCAATTCTCTGAATGCTCCTAAAATTCGTGCACAAATAAATTACATAAAAAAAAATTTCAGCTCCTCTTGCTACACAAGGAGACGGATATTAAAAAAAAGGCCAATGCATTCATTTCAACTTTCTCAAACAAATGGTGAATAGGTGCTTCTTGAAGGAGGCAATGGCAATTCTGATAGTAATTTTCAGAAACCTAAAATTAAAAAAAAAAAAAATAGGGACGGGAATGACGAAAAAAATTGGCAATGTCGTAATATTCACTGTGAAAAAAAATGGAAAAACTACATCAAACAAAAAAGCATCAGAAATAGGAAAAAAAATAAATAGTAATGAAGCGGTAACAAAAAAAAAAAAAAAAGCAGCACAACGGACCTTAAGCGCTGAACAGTATCAAAATAGCTACCTCTGCGACCGGTTGGTGGGGCAGACGACGATAGGCGCGTGGCCCGGCGATTCAAGCTCGACCGGTTGATTCAGCGCTTTCCTCCCAAAAGCGCTGCTGCAATCTCAAACTTTGGACAACCTTCAGCTTTTCCTTCGATTCAAGGACACAATTGTTTGCTCCGAATCGATTTCAATGCTTTGATGGAGATTTTCTGATCTGTTCCGCCTCAATTTTGCGGTTTCCCCAATTTCAGATCGAGGGTTTGGTTTCTGAGATAACCGGAGAGGAGGTGTTGGGTGTGGTTTTGTTTCAAGCGAACTCGCATTCGTGAAATGCGAGTTATTTGAAACTCGCATTTATGAAATGCGATATCTACGTAGAAATTCCATTTCCTTCTCCTTTTTTTTTTTTTTGCCCGTGTATTACTAAGCTTCGCATTAGGTAAATCGAGTTCGTTAATTTCGCATTTACCTAATCACGAAAACCTATTTCAACAACCCACCCCAAACAACCCCAATCACAGAATTTCTTTTTTTTTCCATCACAAACTCAGAATTTTCTCTGCATGCTACTTAATCTCAAATCTGCTAATGGCCAATACTTAAGGTCTTAAGAGGGTGAAAATGGCCTCTAAACGTATCTTGGTAAGCGAAAAAGGCATGTTTCAGTGTCACAAGTGCCAATGGATTTGTCCAGTACCTAAAGCACGCAGCAATCATATGTGAATGGGGAATCTTCCATTTCTCATACGTGCATATTTGATTCTCAATGTCAATAATTTGTGTATTACTACCTCAGTGATAAGGACAATAAGCATCCGTGACATAGCATATCCGTCTTCTAGAGTCGTACACTTTAACCATATGCACTTGGTCCTTTTGCACATTTTTCAAATGTTTCTCCCAACTATAATATGGGAGTGGGTACATCTGATTCCAGGTCGACTTTTGGTTTTCGATAAACAGATTGACTATCTAGTTCAACATGAATCAAACATATGCAATGATTGGTAACAAACAACCATCCCATAGCAAAATATTAAAGCATTCTACCATATTTGTAGACGTGTAACCACAATAATACCCACCATCTTTGCACTATGCTTACTGCCCAAGTTTAATCGAGATGCCGGTCAACCATGCATATGACTTTGCATTTAACATGATAATATGCTTCATTTATTCCTCGTACTTGTGAGGCTAGTTTGTTGATCCAACTGCCCATGCAAGCTCTTAAGTCTACATAAAACTTATATTGCGTCACAAACAAATAGAATGAATCCTTATGCAACATCAAAATATCATATATCATATATCATATATATATTAAAAGTACCAATGTGATTTGGTGGTTTAGTTTTCACTTTCCAGTAATACCCTTATATAATTAAACATTGACATGTGCCTTAAATTCTAAATCCAAATTGATGGAGGGATATTTATGGGTTTCTGTGTTGATATAATTACCGCCTTCTAATTAACAGGTAAAAGTATTCTAAAAAGAAAGAAATTCTTAACATCATATCATATATCATATATCATATATCATATATATATATATATATTAAAAGCACCAATGTGATTTGGTGGTTTAGTTTTCACTTTCCAGTAATACCCTTATATAATTAAACATTGACATGTGCCTTAAATTCTAAATCCAAATTGATGGAGGGATATTTATGGGTTTCTGTGTTGATATAATTACCGCCTTCTAATTAAAAGGTAAAAGTATTCTAAAAAGAAAGAAATTCTTAACAAAGTAGAATAAAAAAGGAAAGTCATATTGTAAACCGAAAATTAAAAGGAAAGGAATTCCTAACAAAGTAGAATGAAAAAAGGGAAATCATTTTGTGAAAGGGAAAAGATTTGAAATTACCAAGGGAAATCATGTAAACAGAAAACTAAAAGGAAAGGAATTCCTAACAAAATAGAATGAAAAAAAGGAAATCATATCATATTGTAAAAGGGAAAAGATTTGAAATTACCAAGTCTAGAAATTAATAGGAAACCAAAGATTTATATATATAATAACTCATGAAAAGCACAATTATGCATTATATACATTTTCCCCCTTTTTTGTTGGCATTGAAGATCCATGTTCTGCACGTCACTATTATATATTTTTGAATAGGTAAATTCAATATTATACTTCTGGTATTATATATTTTTGAATAGGTAATTTCAATATTATATTTCTTGTTTTTAAAATTATAATAATGGATTGTTATTCTATGTGTTTTAAAATTCGAATAATATTGTGTTATATGTGTTCTATCATTTTGTATGATTTGATGGTTATATCTATATAGATATATTCTAATGCATGGCTTTTAAGTTGCTTTTAAGTTTCCTTACCAAAACTTTAATTTTCTATGCATAATTAAACTTTGTTTCTTGAATGGGATATTGATCATCAATGCTTTCCTCGATATAGCTTTTCTTCATAGTAATCGGTTGAGCCTCTAATGTACGATTGCACTTTGTAAAATATTCAATTTCAAGTCGTGAATATCTCCATCTTTTCATGTAAATATGGAGTTTTCATTCAGTAAGTCTTGGTGAAACATCTCCATATCTGCATAATTTAATACCACTGGCCTTCCGAAGCACCTAAAAGAAGAAAAACGCATGTCAGTTGGCTCAAAACTTGTATTAACAAAAATATCCAACCTACCAACTGGGGAGCCAATTACTAATCTATGGCATGATTGGTAGATATATACTATTAAAAGGCTTCATTCAAGTAAGAGAATTTTTCTGCAATTCATGATGGTAATCATGCTATTTGAGTGCTCAAGCAAAAGCAGCAAAAATAGGCAGAATATTCTAAATTCATGACCATAGTGGCAAGTACAGAATAGGCAACAACAAAACAAAGATAGAAAGGATAATTCAACTTCATTACAAGAGACATCTTTCAAGGATTGTATAACAAGAAAACTTTAATCAAACGGGAGAAATGTCCTACAAGATTTCTCAATGAAATGTAAAGCCACATAAAGATATGTGATATGGAGAATTCTTCTTTGAAATTTAAACAAACAATTGGAGGTCATGCCTTGGTCATTTAAGGTAGCCAATCAAAACACACATTTTAATGGTCTTGCACACCTTAAGAAAGTTTCCCATTTCAATTTAAGAATGGCTGTGTATTACAAAAATCTCACATTCCAAATCCATCTAACATTTGGAGACAAAAATTAAGAAAACCAAAAAAAAAAAAAAAGGACTAGAACTTTCATTCAAAGAAAATAGGAAATAGCTCAAATCTATAAATACTTACTCAAATCTCCCATGCAAGACATAATAATCTGCGACTTCAAATCCATAACACTCAAGATCTGCAAAAATTTTTCAGGTAATAATCTTTCATTAATTTACAAGCAATTACATTTATATTTTTCACTTTCCACCAACACCATGTAATTGCCCTGCTATTCTATGCCCCAAAAAGTTTAAAATTATATTCAACATATTGATTGCGATGAATTGGGTTGAGATTAGAGTTAGAAGATAGCGACTCTGGTTTTGAGAGGTTTTGACAGTTAGTGTATCTTAATTGGTCTTATAAGTACTAAAACAAGGGTAAATATGAAAGGGGAAAAGAAAAATTAAAAGAGCAGGTTGGCTTTTACACCAAAACAGGCTTCGCCTTTGCTTATTACTCCACGGCATGTATCTTTTACTTATTCTTATTCTGTTGGATGGAAATCTTTAATTCTGCTTGAAGTTTTTAAAGTTTAATTATATAATTTGTTTTTACTATTCTATGCTTGAATAAACAAAAATCCAACTATTATTCATAAAATATTTAATTACAATTTTTAGCAATACTTATGTATAAAATTATGTCTATTTTGTGGCGTCTATATAATTTAAAATTCATAACTCATATATTATACTCATTAAATAATTCATGTCCTTATATATGATTTCTAAATAATTCAGGAAACAAGCATGAACTGCATAGACATCGTGGAGTTAGACTCCCTTCAGGAAAACATAAATAATGAAAATTGGAAAATAAAAGTTGCAGTTCTACGCAAAACAAATGTCAACACTTATGAAAGGAATGGCAGATCAGGTAAAGTTCAGAGAATGATACTTATGGATCAAAAGGTCAGTAATTGATTATAAATTTTATATATATAAAATAGCTCATAAGTAGTAATATGTATATCTAACAAAAAACGGTTTGTGTTTTTCCTCAAACAACTCCAGGGAACAAAGGTCCAAGCAATCATGTTCAATGATGTCATCAATAAATTTGACAATATGTTGCAGCCGAACAAGACATATATTATCTCTAAGGCAAAAATTCAAAAGCCAAGTGCTTCATTTGAAAATATCAACAAAGAAATTGAGCTCATACTACAATATAATACCGAAATAATGGAGTCCAAGGAAACAGTTACAATCGAAAATATTGGCTACAACTTCACTGAATTCGAGGCTGCAGATAACCAAAAGGCCAACCAACAAAGTATAGGTATCCATACTAATTCCTTAACTATGAAACTTTTTATTGCCAAAGTCAAAATCGCTCCAATTACATGTTATTCTCTGTATATGCAGATGTCTTGGGAACTCTGTTAAAAGTCAACCAAAGCTTACTCATTTCAAAAAGCAATGGAGGAAATACATACAAACGTGAAATTACAATCCTAAGAATAGGGTGAGTAACACCATCTACTTGTCCATTGCCTTCTAAATATATTCAGCTAATATTACTACTTTTATCTATGCAGAAAAGATCCTATAAAGGTAACACTGTGGGCTGATTTGGCAACCAATGAAGGCCAAAAGTTGTATGACATAGCCAGTGAAAAGTCAATAATAGCAATAACAAATGTGTATACGTCACAGCAACAAGGTATTTATCATTAATATAATACTCAATTAAACACACAACATTCAAGTGCTATATCTACTTATATAGCTATGTTTATGACACAGGTGAATTAGAATTAGGTACAACAAGCAAATCAACAATTCAAATAGATCCGAAATGTCAAGAAGCTGAAGAACTACGAAAATGGTACATAATGCATACACTAAGTTATATTATTCGCCCGACACCCTTATTAGTGATCACTCAAGAAAAATTATGTCAGGTTGAAGATGTCAAAAAATGCACCAAAAACCGAGAGTCTCATTCTTCAAAAAAGATTTAAAGAGGCAGACGAAATAACTCTCAAAGACATCAAAGAAAACCGATCTAGATTAAAAGAGGTACCGTAACTGTCTTATTGCTTCATCAAAT
The DNA here is from genome assembly GCA_013103745.1 of Gardenia jasminoides. Lineage (NCBI taxonomy): Eukaryota > Viridiplantae > Streptophyta > Magnoliopsida > Gentianales > Rubiaceae > Gardenia > Gardenia jasminoides. The sequence goes on along the minus strand of CM023097.1, from coordinate 15,134,407 downwards.
TTCTAATGCTTTATTTTTTGGTGACAATTACGGAATAATGTTTGACTCTTACAAAGGAAAAGCACTATTGCAGAATGTCTTCTACAAATTCACTGCTACAATAATTGATATTCAAAATAAGAACGAGCCATGGTATAATGCATGCAAACATTGCTCAAAAAGCGTTCAGAAACATGAAGAGGGAGCAACATATGGAAAATGTAACAAACCAGTCAATGATTACATCCCTAGGTCAGTATATCTAACAAATTAGTACGTAACTCAACCATAATCATGCATGATAATCTTTGTGCAAAACACTACATGCAGGTTCCATGTAAGATTAGAGATTTTTGACGATACTAAAGAAGCAGTTGTTACCCTCTTTGAAGATCAAGCAGAAATGCTGATTGGATGCAAAGTATCTCAATACATACAATCAGTAAGCAACTAGGTACAAGTACATAGAATTAAGTGTACATTATATACAATCTAAGTTTTAAATGATGCAACTAAGAATTTTGCATAAAATTCAATGCAGGAAAGAGAAAATTCTCCTCACTACAAGGCTATGGTAGATTGCATCTTCAAAAACTACAACTTCTTGATCAAATTACAAAGGATAACAAACACTGCATGAGGAAAGATGCAACTCATCGTAAATGCATTGTAGAAATTTGAACACATTACTACAACAAAGCCAGCAAAAGATCCTGATAATAAAAATGCTCCTGAGTCTAATGAATCAATAAGTCCAATCACCATTGAAGATGACGACATGCCCCTTACCAATTACAAGAAAAAGAAGCTACAAAGAAATGGTGACGTCATTCACAAAACAAAGAGACTGAAGAAAGTCAAGATAGAGAAAGAATAAAAGCAACAATGGAGAAACTCTGCAATCTTTGCATTATCATTTTGCTTGTAATTGGTGCTTTGCACCATTAAATTTATTACTTATCGCATTAAGGGCTTTTAAATGTTCTTCCTTACCATGTGATTTAAAATGTCAATATTACAATATAACTGTTACTCTTTACAATTATCAATCCCAACCCTTACATAAAATATCCACCAACGTGCAACGCATGTTCACACAACCTAGTGGACTAAAATGTGCCAATAGAAATTACCTTTCATTCTTGAACTTCTGTGTAAAGTTGCCCCACACACACATAAAGCGAAATAGGTGGATTGCTAGCAGTTCCATTTACTTTGAAAATATTCTAATTCCATTGATGACTCCATGGTGTTGATATGAAATAAAGCATATATTCTGTATATTGGCACACATGAATGCATAATACCCTTATCAATCAACGCTTGTTCTCCTTATCCACTAGTGCGAATGCCAGAGGAAAGAGGTGATTGCAAGCATCGAAATCAATGGAAGGGGTACTAGTAATTTTCCATGATAGGCCTTTTTAGAAAGCTACCATCCACACAAATGATGGGTTTTAGATCACGAAAGGTTTGGATAGCAGAAGCAAAGACCCAAAGACGTGGTCAAAAATCGTATTGAAAGGGGTGCTTAGAAGATGATAGTCCCAAACAACTACCATGCTCGGATTGGAGTGTTGTAACTCATGTACATATGTTGGTAGCTACGGTACGGATGATGACCAGTCACCATACATAATATCAATAGCTGTGCACCAAGCATAACAATCTTTCTTGTATGACACATCATAGTGGAACTCCTTCACCGATGTCTGAATTTTTTTTTTTATTTTGAACAATGAGTAATTAATAATATGGGAGATAATATGCGTGGTAATTTATATCCCCGCTCAATTGCTGGTAGTCATTGCTGTTACACATATGAACACATATGTGCTCATTGGTAAATGTAATAATTATCCACATCTTATCAGAACTATGAAATGTTGATCAAAGTTGGCAGTTATATGGAGGTGTGGAGTTATGGGTCTTGCATCACAGTAACAAGTTGTCGGAGTACTCTCTTAGACTTTGTAATTTCTATTTTCCTTTACAGACCACAAGTTTATTGCTTGCTTTATATCTTCTTTGGACTTGAATAGTTGCCCCAACTCCAGCTCCTTTGGCATTAATTCCACAATTTGAGCTTCTCAACACCTCATGTATTTAAAGAATCAAACCATAATGCAGCGCCGACACCGGTTTCATACTACAATTGTGGTACTATATCAAAGGTTCATAGTGCAGTAGGACCCGCATGTTCTCACATGATAGCCCTTTCACCCGAGTTGCTTTCTTGCCAAGATGTATCATACACGTGGTCTTTATTACCAGAATCGTCAACATTTGGTTCTAATTTGGAGTCCATGTTCATATCTACAAAATCAGTGTCAATATTTTTTATGGCCTCGAACATTGTAGTTGCATTAGCATTTGAAGCATGACTCTCCATAAGTGGTATGTGCACTACTGGCTGACTACTGCTGTGACAATCTAGCTCAATACAGTGCAACATTGGCTCTTCTTCGCTTTCTCCAAACCAGTCGGGCATGTCCATAATCTAATTAGGTCAACTGACTTCAGATAAGGTAGTTGTTTTGACCACATCCATCTATTCGGGCCCACATATACTAGCACCTCGATCAAGATGTGGACTTACAATATGCAAGTTTTGAGTATCATTTTGTCCCACATCCAATAGCTCCTCCAACTCGACATACATCTTGATGACATGTCCACTATTGACTTTTAAAAAGTACATCCTATCAACTCCATTATTATCTACAAAAGGTATCGCACCAAATACATTCGTTGTGGGTAATTTCAAAATATCAATATGATCTTATTGGATTTTGTCTAATCCTATAACATTGACCCATTTGATTTTTCAAAGAATAAATATGATAGCCTAATTTTTTTTAAATGTTTGGGATCGCCATGTTGATCAGACACAATGGCCCATTATATTTTAAAAAAAATTCTGATCCATTGTGCTAAATATAGAAGGAGAAAATCACTGTGTTGGAACCATAATTAACTGACACTTTTTTTAATTTAATATTTTGAGGAATTAGGCTACAGAATGAGCAGGAGAGTCCTATGTTGAAGTTATCAAATTACCACTAAGATTGCTCAAATTTACAACAATTGCCATCAAGAAAAGGGTCAATCAAAGCCTGAATAACAGGGGCACCTCGCACCTCAATCGAATCCAATCCTTCCCAGTTGCAAACTCCCGCTTTATATAGTAGTTAAGATGTGTATCTCCCTAACGTGAATAAATGATACAATGTTCCTTGCCCCAAATATCACCTTAAGACAGATCAAATGCTAAAAAAGTTTCCATTTAAATTATGATTTGATATGGCAAACTTTCTCTCCATTTTGTTTCTTCTCTTACCTTTTCTCAACTTCCAAAAGCTGTATAAGCAATCGAAATTGCTTTTAGGTCGTTGATAGGGATTTTCTTTACTCCTCAAATTTTAAATAACCTTTATAACCCTATATTACCGCAAGTATACGAATCGTTTATTGAGTATAGGGAAATAAGGTGTCGATCCTACAGGGAACTATGGTTTTGCAAACACTAAAGTTTAATCACTTGCTTTATTATCTAGAAAACAACTAAAGGAAGGCAAGTAAAGTAAGGAAAGCTAGATAAAAGGGAGAAGGCGGTAAACCGACCTAAGGAAGAGGGATAAAGCAATTAAAACCAACCGTTAGGTGTCAAAGACATCCAATTGGTGGTAGACAAGAAATAAGAAAGCAAGTAAAGAAATTAGAGAGTTAGGTTAGAGAGAGTTTTTAAGATCAAGTTGGAGGAATCCTAGAGCTTTAGAATTCCTTGTTATGTTAAGATTAGAAGTTAGTCAAGTTTATTATGTCCTTTCTCCAATGATTCGCTAAGGTATAACTTCCTTTTGCATGCCATCACTTTCGTCAATGGTCATGTGTAGTGCAAGCTCTCATTTAAGATGAGCTAGTCACTCGGAATTGCTTTCGCCAATTCCTTAACTTCTTGGAATCTTCCTTGACCTATTTTCATAGAGAAAAGAGAGAAACAAGTTAAATAAGCTCAATGAAGTTATAGTATAAAACCACAACCAACCAACTATATTCACTACTTTCATGAGAATATAAGTTAGTGTTTAAGAACTTAGATCTTATTGAAGGCAAGTTTTTCATTGCTCATGAACATCAAATCATTAATAGTTGGTAGCTAATCAACCATAAAGCATAAGCACAAGTCTTAAACTAGCAAAATCATGGAGGACATAAATAACTCAACTATTTCATAATCACAACTAAAACAAGTTCATCCTAACTCTAGAATTAAAAAGGCTTAGCTAGACATCATGTTAAGAGCATTTAAGCATAAAACAAACTTGCACAAAGCCATGAAATTTAAACACAAGAGACAAAGTAAAGGAAGAAGGAATCTTATTCAATTTATTGAAGTTGAATCCTTGAACTTCTTCACAAGTTGATCTCCCAAATACAAAGTGCAAGAACTCCTCACAACTATCACTTCTAACTCTCTTTGGAAACTACTCACTAAGAACTAGAACCTAACTAATGAACTAGAGCTATTCTCTAGTCTTTTTTCTCTCTTCAATGAAATACTTCTAATTGTCTACAAAAGGCCCTATTTATAGAAGATTACAACCATATGCATCCAAAATTATGTCATGTGAATACAAGACAAATTGGCCTTCAAAAGTCAAGAAAAATGGCTTCTTAAATCTCTTTGTCTTCATGCATTGAATCCTTTGAATTTCAATCTCAAATAAGTTGTAATGTTGAAGCAAATTGTGTTTTGAATTTGCTATGAGTTGTTTCTTCAACTTCACAAGATTCTTCACGCAGCTTTCATTGAAATTCTTCTGAAAATTGAGCTGGAAGTGAGCTGGAAAATCGGGAATTCGGCTGCAACTTGCAGCTGTCACTTTCTGACGATCCGCGAGGCAGAGGATCGTGGATCATGTGAGGGTCTCGAAATTCCAAATTATTTTAAAAATGCATAATACTATTTATATTATGTTTATTTATTTATTTATGAGTAAAATTATGTTTAAATTGAATATTTTATAATTTATAGCATTTTATACGATTTATTTGCCGGTGTGCGATTTTGGCCGTATTAGGTCTCTAATTTTCTACCGGAGCGTGATTAGTGACTTTAAGTTGAAATTAAGCTTAAGTGGCGATATTTTGAGAATATTAATAAGTTTGGACAGTGTCGGAATGGATTGGAGCAGTGTAAGTTAGACTGTCGCGAGCGACGCGACATAAAGTGCCAAAAAGCACTTTTTCCCTGAAACAAGGAAAAGCACTTTTTGCCATTAAAAAGGCTTGACTTCTTGCAATCTTCACACTTCATTTTCAGCTGCACATTTGGGAGATAGAGAGAGAAAGAGCCGAGAGCTCTAGGGGAGAGAAAGAGAGAAATAGTGCTAGTTTTCTTCCATTTCTTTCTTCTTCCTTTCTTCCATTTTCAAGCACCCTTGAAGCTACCATCATCTTCACATTTCCAGCTGAGAAAGAGAGCATGGAAATAGAGGGCTGGTCCGATTTTGGAGGAAGGAAGAAAGGTGAGTTTTGTGGTTGAAATCTTTCATTTCTTTCTTGACTAGAATCTTGAGTTTGTGAAGTTTTTTTTTTGGCTTGATTTCTTCCTCCATTTCAGCCGAACCAAGGAGAGAGGAGAGAGAGTGAGGGCCGAAGTTCTTGAAAGGAAAAAGGAAGAGAAAAGTGAAGAAACAAGGCTTGATCGAGTGGTGTGTTGCTTGATCGTGGGTTTGGAGTTGTAGATCATCGTCGAAATCCGTAGATCTTGGGTAAAGATCGAGGCTTGAGAGGTTTACTAGGCTTGGAAGTGACTTTCTTGAAGTAAAGCTCGAGGGATTTCCTTGCATCTTGTCGGATCTCATTGGATCTCTATAGATCCAAAGGTATAAGTCTCGAATCTTGTAGATCTAGCTTTATTAGTATTGATTAGTGTAGATCTGTGGTTAATATTGAAAGAAATGATCTCATCTGAAAAGATGAAGTTGGGCTCTTGAAATCCCAACCTAGGTAGCGGACTTGAGGTGACCTCTAGGTAGCGGACTTGAGGACCTGATTGGGAATTTGATTGTTATTTGTGAACTTGCCTTGATATGGTTAGAAATTAGGGTTTTTAGTTGTTGAAAAGTTTGAAGGAAAAATGATTAAAATGGCCGAAACCACACTTGAAAACTTCTTTGTTTGATTTTGAAATTTTGTATTCAGTTGTGATGAATTTCTGTTTGAGAAAATATATGATATGTACATTTATCGGTGTATGACTTTTGAAAAGATAAAGAATAGAATTTCTCATGAAAATTGGGTGAAAAATGTCATTTGAAGGTTTTTGTAGTGTTATGGTTTCCTTTAATGAATTTTGTAAGAAAGGTTATAGTTTAAAGTGTTTTAAAGTTATATTAAAGCATTTTCAAGAAGGAAATGTTGAGTTTGTGTTAAAAGTGATTTTGGGTTGATAATTTTCACCTGAGTGCTTTATTAAAGAAAATGTGGAAAAGTGCTTAGTGAGTACATCGGTAACGTGTGGTTTTTGAAATGAGATGGTGATTTTTCAAAGATTCGTTTGAAACATTGCATTTGAAATGAAAGTGTTCCCTTGAGAGAATTTTTGGGAAAACATTGATTGAAAATTAAAAAGGTGGAAATGAGTTGTTTTGATTAATGAATGAAAGAACAGAATTCTCAACTACTGTTTTTACTTGTTTAGGCTTTGAGAAGGAAAGTGAATTCGACCCATACGTAGAGGCTGAGCCTTATTACTTTGGTGAGTTCTCATGCCTGCTATGTGTTTATGTGAAATGACTGCAATAGTGTTTACTGTTGTGATTGTACTGTTAAAACTGGTTTTGAACTCTCAGATAAGGTAGTGTGTACTTTATCGCACTTACTCTTACCTGAGTGAAATGACTATGAAAATGTTTTAAAGTGAATGAAAGTGATTGTAAACTGAAATGATTGACTGTTACGGTATTACTTAGTGACTGCATGTGTTTGTAAAGGTCAGGAAATGCCCGAGACCTATCGGTGAACCCTTTGACTCGAGCCAGAGGCTAGGCCTAGATCGAGAAGAAAGGGAAGAGCCATAGGGTTATTTCAATGTCACAAAGCCCAGTGACTTAGACTACTCGCATCTTGTGCTTTCGAGATTGAGTTCTGGAACCGAACCTGTCTCCTAAAAGAGCAACTAACCACTGGTACTGACTGAACTGAAATAAAAGTACTCAGGACTGGGCATTGGACTGGTCCCTCATGGAGAGTACTCAACCAATCTTGTTAACCATCATCGTTACCCACCGTATCTTGTTAACCACCGCATCATACCCATTGTACCGCTAACCACCGAACGTTACCTACCGCTGTAACCACCGCATCGCTTGGAGAACGGCCGTGGGGTTTTGGAGGAGTAAAGGAAGTGGAGTTCTACATGGTAATAGTGACAGCGGAGTGTCAACTGGTTCGTGGACAAGCGACGTGGACTTTGGCTCTGAGCCCCATCCATACTTGTATTGTTAAATGCTTTCTTATCTGATTTAAATTCAAGTGAAATCTTGTTGAGTGAATGTTCTTATGTGTTATGTGAATTGCATGTTTTTGGGAACTCACGAGCTTTCTAGCTCACCCTTTTCCCCATTTGTTTTCCTTAGCAGGAGATGAGATCCTCGATGAAGATGCCTATCCTTAAGATTAGGGTTCCTCTTGTTTTGATGTTTTTGAAGAACTTGGATGTTATCTTTTGAGAACTTTTGTATAATGTCTTTTGAGAACTCCTGTATGATGAAACGAGGTTGTAAGGATGAATGATCTATGTATTATGGATTGTAATTCAAATGTTATGTATTGAAAAGCATTGCCCTCTTTTATTTTGGACTAAGAGTGTTGTCATGTCAAGTTTGAATTTGATAAGTGAAGTGACTATAGAGTGAGTGAGTCCTGGCGAGAGCTAAGCAGGCGGCCGCTGATACCCTGGGGTGCGCCCTAGGGAGAGGTGGGTCGTCACAGATCACATCGCGGATCCGCTTCCCCTGTCTTCTTGAGAGGGATTCGCGAGCTGCTTGAAATTTCCACTTGTTGGTTCGCGTATTAACTCGCGAATCTCCTTGAAATTTGTGAAATCGGCATTTTTCATCGTGAAATTGATGCGTTAATTGCTCCGACTTTTGACCCTTTGATTCCTCGTTGATTGAATTGCAATTTGCATTTTCCAATTTGGAACCTCATCCATTTCGCATTTCAATTTTCCAACTTTTCTTCCAAGCTTCTTGGCAAATATCCACATTTTCATCTCATTTGATAATTGAACAAGCAATCCTACAAAAACATGAAATTTTCGCCACATTAGTCCATAGAAATTCAATTTTCATTATTGAAGCCATCAAATGCAAAATTAACTAGAAACATGAGTTCATTAGCTACAAAAATACCAAAAACACACAAAAACTACATAATTAAACCTATTAAAAGCATGCAAAATATTGACTTATCAATTCCCCCACACTTGTACCATTGCTTGTCCTCAAGCAATAAGAAATACAAACTAACAATGATTTAAGTGTTTGTGCACCTTTTAATTTATTTTCTCAAAACAAGGTAGATAACCATTTTGCAATCATCCATTAAACCCCAAGTACTCATAATATCAAGCAAAAGAGAGTAATCATACCATAATTTCAAGTAGCTCAATTCAATTTCTCATTCCTCACCGAATTTCACGCGCAAAGTGAATCATATAGCCAATAATGCTTCCTAAACCCATAATCATTTTCAAGAGAGGGATTTATTCATATAACATATCAAACATATATTTAAATTGTGAAAATGTCTTTTGACGAGAAGATTGACATTTTTAGATGAAAATCCCCTTTTACTCAACATTTCACTTGTTTGTCTACTTTTATTCAAGTACCGTTTGACGCGAAAGTCGACATTTTTAGATGAAGACTCCCGGTTACTAAGCACATTGGAGTAGAGCTTTTATTTTTCTTTTTCTTCTTTTTTTTTTAGAAACATAAATAAATATTCCCTCAAAAGAACAATCATGAGAAAAGTACTACATTTATCAACCACATTTATCACTCTAATATGTAAAAATCAAATAAAGAAAAGAAATCTCCTTAAACATACAAAATTAGGCATAATTTCCTCCATTTTACAAGATATACTTTCCTTAAATTGCAAAAATTTTAATCACAAAATAGTCATCTCCAAGTTAATTGAGAATTTGAAACAATTGGACAGGATTGTTCGAAAAAATTTTGGCAAAATTTTAACATATCACAAATCACATAATTCCTCCCCCCACACTTAAAATGCACATTGTCCTCAATGTGTAAGAAGGAATAATAAGATAAGATAGATAAGAAAGTAATACTCCCCTTGTTAACGTGATTGAATTGGTCCACTTTACTCCAATCTTGATAAGGTCCATTTGATAACCTTTAATTCCTGAAAAATTGGACAAGAAACTGCAGGAAAAGGTTATTTTCATTGAGCCATGAAGTGTTGGTCGCGTATCAGCTCGTGGCTTTGGCTGGGTAGGTCTCAGAACCAGATCCGTGACCCAAGGATCCGCGATGCATAAATCGCGTATCGGTCCGCGGATGTTCAGAAAAGCTGTCTGAGGCTGATCCGCGATGCTTGGACCCGCGAGGTACACCTCGCGTATCTCATCGCGGATCCTTCTGGAAATTCAGTTCTGCAATTTTTCTGCAACTGTTTCATTGGTTTTTCAATTTCTACTATTTCCAGAACAAAAATCCTGCATGTTAATTATGCAATACACCTTTTCTAACATGTGTAATATGATCAAAACAACATAATTAACCTCAGATCTCAGATCATAAACAACTAAAACACAAATTGAGGTATGAAGATGTTTGCATTTTCACTATTCATCGTGCACCAAAAAGGTTATTTTTGCATGCTTGACTTTTCCTACAAGACAAACAAAACAAACACACTTAAGAACATAAAACAAACATGCTTAAACATAAAATCACACCAAACTAACTTAAACTTAAACAAAATTGGGTTGCCTCCCAATAAGCGCTTTTGTTTAAAGTCGTTGGTTCGACTCAAAATTGTTTCTCTTTAAAATCACTTTGGAGATGAAAAGGAACTTGTTCCTTCCCAAGGGTTAAAGCTTTTGGTTCCATTCTTCTCAAATGAAGCTTCCCCTTTCTCCAAATCATCCTCATCATCAAACAAAAAAGGATTAGAATTATCACATATTAAATGAGGAATTTTCGAGAAACATTTAAAACAATTCCAAAGTTTACTTGGTTTTTTCCTTTTTTCTTCATTAACTTGAGGGATTTCATGCTCTTTAAAGATCTCTTTTTCTTTGTTCTTCACATGGAACATGTCATTAACAAATAAGCCATCATTATGCAATTCTTGAACAATATCTACCTCTTTTGACTTAAAAGCTTTTCCATGCCATAATTCAAGATCTTTATTTTCATGTAGGTTAAACAGCAATTCTTCGTCATTCACTCTAAACTTAATTATGCCTTCTTGAACATCAATTAGAGTGCCGGTGGTAGCTAGAAATGGTCTACCTAATATAATAGGTAGATGAACATCTTCTTTCATATCAAGCACAATAAAGTCGACCGGAATAAAGAAATCCTTAACCTTTATAAGGACATTTTCAATCATACCAACCGAACGCTTTAATGACCTATCCGCCAATTGAAGAGTGATGTTTGTGTCCTTCATCTCCCTTAGATCAAGTCTCCGAGCTATGGAAAGTGGCATCAATGATACACTTGCACCTAAATCACATAAAGCATTAGAAAATTGGAGATGACCAATGGTACAAGGTATAGAAAAACTTCCCGGATCTTTGAGTTTTTGTGGGAGTTTATTTTGAATTCTAGCCGAACATTCCTCCGCTAATGCTATGGTCTCATAATCTTCAATCTTCCTCTTTTTGGACATGATATCCTTTAAAAATCTTGCATAAGAGGGAATTTGTGAAATAGCATCAATAAAAGGAATGTTAATTCTTATTTGTTTAAAAATTTGAGCAATTTTCTCAAATTCCTTCTCCTTATTGTTCGTCTTCAACCTATCGGGAAAAGGAATAGAGTTAGAAGCATTCTTAATAGGAATATGAGAAGAAGAAATATCAATATCAATAGCAACATGGTTATCTACTTCTTCCTTTTCCTTATTTTCCTCATTTTCATCACTTTTACCACTTTTACCAAGGTTATTATCCTCTAATGTTCTACCACTCCTAAGAGTGATTGCATTAACATGTTCTCTTGGATTAACCTCAGTTTTACTTGGAAGCTCCCCCGGTTTTCTTCCATTAAAGGCATTAGCTAATTGACCTATTTGGAATTTTAGACTTCTATGCATATGGTCAATTTTCTTATCCATTTGTTCAAACCTTTCATTTGTACTTTGAGCATGCTTTTCTAGAGCTTTTTCCCAAGTTGGTTGAGGTTCAAGTGGTTTAGAAGGAAATCCGGGTGGATTAGAAGATCTTTGGTTATGAGATTGATCCCTCCATCCAAAATTAGGATGATTCTTCCATCCGGGATTATAAGTACATGAATAAGGATTGTTTTGAGGTGGTCGGTTGAAGTTGTTGGCAAAGTTAACTTGCTCAACATTCTTACACATGCAAGTGTCATGATTACCACCACAATTTGAACAACAAGCATTACTTACACAAGAACTTAAACCATTTCCTCCTTGTTTACTAAACATGTTAGTAAGATTTTGCATTTGAGCACATAACATGTTAATAGTGTCGAGTTCATACATACCGGCCGGTCTTCTTTGGTTACCTCTTTCATTTGCCCATTGGTAATTGTTAGAGGCCATTTCTTCAATCAAACCTTGAGCTTCTTCGGTAGATTTTGCCATTAACGATCCACCGGCCGCGGCATCTATGATGTTTTTGGTTGGTATAGAAAGACCTTGATAGAATGTTTGTACTACCAATCATTCCGGAAGACCATGGTGGGGGCTTCTTTGGAAATCTTTGAATCTCTCCCAAGCTTCATACAATGATTCACCATCTTGTTGGTGAAAACCTGTAATATCCATACGAAACTTATTAGTTTTGGCAGGAGGAAAATACTTATTTAAAAATGCTTTTACCAAATCACTCCATGAAATAAAAGTATTGGGTGGATGAGAGTTAAGCTATACCTTTGCTTTGTTACAAAGTGAAAAAGGAAACAACCTTAATTTAATGGCATCATCACTTACTCCATTGTACTTAAAAGTACCACATAAATCCGTGAAGTTAACTAGATGAGTATTGGGGTCCTCGGTTGCGTTTCCTCCAAATTGGCTTCTTTGGATCATTTGAATGAGTGCTGGTGAAATTTCAAAATTATTAGCATTAATGGTTGGCCTTGCTACACTAGTTTGAGCACCGGATTCATCCGGCAAGGCATAATCTCTTAATGCTCTTGGCCTTAATTCCTCCATTGCTATGGATGTTTCACCTTCACTTTCCACCGCAATATTTTCTTCTTGTTGTTGAACACGTCTCCTTCCTCTTCTCGCCGTTTTTGGAAGTTGATCTCTTGAATGAAGAGATTGGTGTACCTACAAGGAACAAAGAAAAGTACTACAAAAAAAAAAAAAATCTAGACTAATAAAGCTTGTTTTATCTTTAATGTTGCACCTAGGCCTAGCATGAGAAGCTAGTCTAGGAAAACCATTAGTTCCCCGGCAACGGCGCCAAAAACTTGATAGGGATTTTCTTTACTCCTCAAATTTTAAATAACCTTTATAACCCTATATTACCGCAAGTATACGGATCGTTTATTAAGTATAGGGAAATAAGGTGTCGATCCCACAGGGAACTATGGTTTTGCAAACACTAAAGTTTAATCACTTGCTTTATTATCTAGAAAACAACTAAAGGAAGGCAAGTAAAGTAAGGAAAGCTAGATAAAAGGGAGAAGGCGGTAAACCGACCTAAGGAAGAGGGATAAAGCAATTAAAACCAACCGTTAGGTGTCAAAGACATCCAATTGGTGGTAGACAAGAAATAAGAAAGCAAGTAAAGAAATTAGAGAGTTAGGTTAGAGAGAGTTTTTAAGATCAAGTTGGAAGAATCCTAGAGCTTTAGAATTCCTTGTTATGTTAAGATTAGAAGTTAGTCAAGTTTATTATGTCCTTTCTCCAATGATTCGCTAAGGTATAACTTCCTTTTGCATGCCATCACTTTCGTCAATGGTCATGTGTAGTGCAAGCTCTCATTTAAGATGAGCTAGTCACTCGGAATTGCTTTCGCCAATTCCTTAACTTCTTGGAATCTTCCTTGACCTATTTTCATAGAGAAAAGAGAGAAACAAGTTAAATAAGCTCAATGAAGTTATAGTATAAAACCACAACCAACCAACTATATTCACTACTTTCGTGAGAATATAAGTTAGTGTTTAAGAACTTAGATCTTATTGAAGGCAAGTTTTTCATTGCTCATGAACATCAAATCATTAATAGTTGGTAGCTAATCAACCATAAAACATAAGCACAAGTCTTAAACTAGCAAAATCATGGAGGACATAAATAACTCAACTATTTCATAATCACAACTAAAACAAGTTCATCCTAACTCTAGGATTAAAAAGGCTTAGCTAGACATCATGTTAAAAGCATTTAAGCATAAAACAAACTCGCACAAAGCCATGAAATTTAAGCACAAGAGACAAAGTAAAGGAAGAAGGAATCTTAATCAATTTATTGAAGTTGAATCCTTGAACTTCTTCACAAGTTGATCTCCCAAATACAAAGTGCAAGAACTCCTCACAACTATCACTTCTAACTCTCTTTGGAAACTACTCACTAAGAACTAGAACCTAACTAATGAACTAGAGCTATTCTCTAGTCTTTTTTCTCTCTTCAATGGAATACTTCTAATTGTCTACAAAAAGCCCTATTTATAGAAGATTACAACCATATGCATCCAAAATTATGTCATGTGAATACAAGACAAATTGGCCTTCAAAAGTCAAGGAAAATGGCTTCTTAAATCTCTTTGTCTTCATGCATTGAATCCTTTGAATTTCAATCTCAAATGAGTTGTAATGTTGAAGCAAATTGTGTTTTGAATTTGCTATGAGTTGTTTCTTCAACTTCACAAGATTCTTCACGCAGGTTTCATTGAAATTCTTCTGAAAATTGAGCTGGAAGTGAGCTGGAAAATCCAGAATTCGGCTACAACTTGCAGCTGTCACTTTCTGACGATCCGCGATGCAGATCCGCGAGGCAGAGGATCGCGGATCACATCGCGGATCCGCTTCCCCTGTCTTCTGTGAGAGGGATTCGCGAGCTGCTTGAAATTTCCACTTGTTGGTTCACGTATTGACTCGCGAATCTCCTTGAAATATGTGAAATCGGCATTTTTCGTCGTGAAATTGATGCGTTAATTGCTCCGACTTTTGACCCTTTGATTCCTCGTTGATTGAATTGCAATTTGCATTTTCCAATTTGGAACCTCATTCATTTCGTATTTCAATTTTCCAACTTTTCTTCCAAGCTTCTTGGCAAATATCCACATTTTCATCTCATTTGATAATTGAACAAGCAATCCTACAAAAACATGAAAGTTTCACCACATTAGTCCATAGAAATTCAATTTTCATTATTGAAGCCATCACCTGCAAAATTAACTAGAAACCTGAGTTCATTAGCTACAAAAATACCAAAAACACACAAAAACTACATAATTAAACCTATTAAAAGCATGCAAAATATTGACTTATCAGTCGTCAATCATGCTCCCTTTGGAAGTAATATACATTGGCATTACAGCAAGACTACATCAAAGAAATTAATCAAGTTCATATTACTTAGATGTTACTAAGTTGTGAGGTTTATCATCAAGTAGCAGTACACGTTGTTGACAAATGGTTAAATGTTACTAATCCAAAGTAAAGCAAAAATATACAAAAACACTTTTCAAAATAATAGCAAGGCCATGAATGGATTTGGGGCCACATTAAAAAAAAAATTGGGCAACAGTCTAATATATGCCTCAGTCAAAATTATACAAATAGCAATAGTAATATGCAATATATTTTAGTTTGAATTTTCTCATTAAGGATTAGTTTTTTGGGTAAGTCAATCTATTGCCATTATACCTCATACATTGAAATAACTATAGTACTAGAAAACAATAACTATAGTACTATTGCAGTAACATTAAACACTGAAATATGTAATACAATTGGATACTCAATTTTCACAAAACAGAGGCCTAAGATAACACAAACTACACACAATTAATCCAAGGATGTGTTTGACATTGAAAAAGTGGCACGAGAGCCTAAAAACAGAAGAAAAAGGATGTGCCTATAGAAAATGAAAAAAACTTTTTATCTTACATAGAAAATTATGAAAAGACTGTAGATTTCCAATTGAATATCATGGTTCTAAGTAATACTTAGAAGACAATGTCAGATGGATGTGTTAGAACATTTAGGACCCCAATATCAGATTTATGAATATAACTAAAAGATGAATGCGTATCTGGATCCATATTAGATAATTGCCACTTGAATCCTATTTTGTCTTAATTTAGGGTTGGCCTTTTAGGTTTACGCGTATTCACCAATCCTTATGCGAAATCCCTTTAAAATTTTTTTGGTATCTCTCTTGACGATAGGATATCAAGAGAGTTATTTTGTAGTACTCAAAAAATACGACAAATAGGATACGTGTGATCGGGAAACCATAACCCTATTTATAAACAACTTTCTTGTTATCTTTTGGTATTCCTATTTCAACCCACCATTAAAATAGAAACTACCATAAAGTATCTATACATTAAAGATCCACATCCTATTAGATACATTAAAGGCCAAACTACAATAGACCATTTTAATTGGGTTTAAATTTATTTGACAGTCTGCAACACATAATTATTCACATATAAGTCCAAAGTTGGATTAAAGATCCAACAATCTCCCATTTGGACTATATGTGTAACCTTATAATTATGCTTTGCAAAATAACTGTATAAGCTCAAACTTTGTTGTCATAGCCAAAATGTATCTCTAACCAATTCCATCCGTCAATTATATCAATATAGGATCAAAGCGGCCTTTGATATAATTTCGTAACTCAATCCATCAATGGTCACGTATGCTGATATAATTGAATGACATGAATTATAATGTGGATGCGTAGTATGGAAATTTCATGTAATGTGATCTTAACATACCTATTTCCAACTGGTCCACCTTAAACTTTCTTGAGATCAAACCATACCAAAATCAGAGTGGAGATAAACTGAAACTTTATTTATATAGAAATATCCTTAAACACAAGCAGTTGAAAAATATCAATGTCTCAACAGCATATAAAATAACAAACTCCCACTAAAACTGAATATCACTTATTGCCATGACACCCATATGAGCGATGTTTTTTGGGACATCTTTAAAATTAAAAATTTATTTAGGGTATTTTTGGAATAATTTATTTCAGGTATTTTTTTAAATTAGCCCACCCACACCACCATCCATCAAATAAATTTTAATTTTAAAAATACCCCAAAAATTATGTCAAATAAATTTTTAATTTTAAAAATATCCCGAATATTGCACCAAATAAATTTTTAATTTTAAAAATGCCCCAAAAAATTACCCCAAATAAATTTTTAATTTTAAAAATACCTCAAAAAATTACCGAAAAAATTTTTTTAATTTTGAAAATGCCCCAAAAATACCCCAAATAAATTTTTAATTTTGAAAATGCCCCAAAAATTTACCACAAATAAATTTTTATTTTTAAAAATGCCCCAAAAATACACCAAATAAATTTTTAATTTTAAAAATGCCCCAAAAATTTATCTCAAATAAATTTTTAATTTTAAAAATGCTCCAAAAAATTACCACAAATAAAATTTTAATTTTAAAAATATCCCAAAAATTACCCCAAATAAATGTTTAATTTTGAAAATGCTCCAAAAAATACCCCAAATTCCCCAAATAAATTTTAATTTTAAAAATACCCTAAAAATGCCCCAAATAAATTTTTAACTTTGAAGATGCCCCAAAAAATTACTCCAAATAAATTTTTAATTTTAAAATGCCCTAAAAATTATTCCAAATAAATTTTTAATTTTAATAATACCTCAAAAATGCCCCAAAAAATTACCTTAAATAAATTTTTAATTTTAAAATGCCTCATAATACCAAATGAATTTGTAATTTGATGGGAGGGAGGGAGGGGAGGGGGAGGGGGAGGGGAGGAGAGAGAGAGAGGGAGGAGGAGAGAGTGAGGAAATGGAAATGGAGAGTGGAGGGGAGAGAGGGGGGAGGAGGTGGTGGTGATAGTGGGTGGTGGTACGGTTGGGGTGGAAGACGAAGGGATACTTTTTTTATTTTTGTATGTATAAGTTATTTTTGAAATATTTGTTTGGATTGGTGTTTTTGGTATTGTTTTTTGTTGGTGTATTACTATAGCATTTAGGATGTGAAAAACAGTTTTTCAAAAATAGTTCAAAAAATAAAGAATCCAAACGGACCCTATATGTTTTGACTTTGTGGAACTCCTGTTGTTATTGAAATATTGAACTGCTGACTTATTGTCACAAAATAATTTGAGTCGTCTATCAATATTATCCACCACACAAATCCTATGACAAAATTTCGCAGCCAAATTGCATGGCTGGACGTTTCATAACAAACTATGAACTCTGAAGTCATAGCAAAAGAGGTTATGAGTGACTGTTTAGCACTCTTTTAGGATGTGGCACCCTCAACCAATAAGTAGATGTAACCCATTGTTGATTTCATACTATCCTGGCATCCAACATAATCAGAATTAGTATACCCAATGATTTCGAACTTATCTGATATCTGGTATGTGAGCATGTAGTCTTTTGTTCTTTGCAGATACCGTAAACCAATTTGGTTGCTTTCCAATGATCCAACCTGAATTATTTAAATACTTACCCAGCATTTCAGTAATGTACGCAATATCTAGACGCATACATATTTGAAGATACATTAGACATCCTACTATTGATGCATAAGGAATCTTCTGCATCTCCTTTTCTTCAAAAGTATTTTTAGGACACTCATCGAGACTAAACTCGTCTCATTTAGCCACAGGGTATCACCCGTTTTGCAATTTTACATGCCATATATTTTGAGAAACTTCTTGATATAGATCTTTTGTGATTATCTAAAAAAATCTCGAGAGCGATCTCAGTGTATCTATATGCCTAGCACAAAAGATGCATTACCAAGATCTTTCAATTCAAAATTCTTAGTCAGAAATCTCTTAGAAATTCATACAACAAATCTATATCGTTGTTGGCAAATAAAATATCATTTGCATACAATACCAAGAAAATATACTTACTGCCACAGAACTTATGGTATATGCATTTATCAACTAAATTCATCTCAAAATCAAATAAGATGATCACATGATGAAGTTTGAAATACCATTGTCGAGATGCTTGCTTGAGCCCATAGATGGATCTTTTAAGTTTGCAAACCATATTCTTTGAATTTTCCGACACAAAGTTTTCTAGTTGCACCATATAAATCATCTCATTAATGTTACCATTGAGAAGCATCATCTTTACATCCACCTGGTGTAATTCAAGATTGAAATGCACCATTAGTGCCATTATAGTTTTAAAAGAGTCATTCATAGAAACCAGAGAGAAGGTCTCTTTATAGTCGATACCTTCTTTTTGTGTGAAACCTTTAGCAACAAGACGAGTTTTATACCTTTCCACGTTACCTTTCAAATCCCTCTTGGTTTCAAATATCGATTTACAACCAATAGGTTTCGCTCCATCTGGCAATAGGACAAGATCCTAGACGTCATTGTTTTTCATAGATTTCATCTTTTCATTCATGGCATCGATCCACTTTTGAGAATTTAAACTTTTCACGGATTGACGGAAGTTGATTGGATAATCTTCTATCACTCCAATGTCATCCTCATGTTCTTGGAAAAAAACAATGTAATCATCTAACATTGCACTTCTCCTTTCGCTTGTAGATCTCCTTGATGGCATTGATTCTTGAGGTGGTAGAGTTTGTTCCTCTGGAGTAGGAGATTTTTCAACATTGTCTTGACCTGCTGTGTCATTAATGAGGTTAGGAATGGGATTCTGAACAATGCTATCATCACCTGTGGGAACATATTCCTCTTCAAAGATAAGATCCCTAACTTTATCTCCTCCCCCAAACTCAACATCTTCAAAGAATCAAGCATTTACTGTCTCAAAAATTAATTTATTTATGGGATCATAAAATTTGTAACCCCTAGATCTTTTAGAATATTCAATAAAATAAAAAAATAACCATTTTTTAAATCCAGATTCTTTTCATTTGACTTGTAAGGTCTTGCCTCAGTTGGACAACTTCAAACACATAAATGTTTCAAATTAGGATTTTTACCAGTTCAAACCTCATAAGGGGTTTTGGTAATTGCCTTAGTTGGAATTCTATTAAGGATATATGCTGCAGTCTTAAGTGCTTTTCCCCAAATTGATTCTTAAGGTAGAATGACTAATCATACTCCTCACTATATTTTTAAGCATTCTATTTCATCTTTCAGTAGTACCATTCATAATGGGTGAACCTGACATGGTGTACTATGAGATGATACCGCATTCCTCAAGGTACTTAGCAAAAGGTCTTGGACGTTATTCACCTAAACCATCATATCTACCGTAATATTCACCACCACGATCAGATCTAACGTTTTTAATTCTTTTGTTGAGTTGATTCTTAATTTCATTTTTAAAAAATTTGAACACGTCTAGGGATTGTGATTTTTCATGCATGAGATATATTTAGTCATATTTCAAGAAATTGTCTATGAACGTTATAAAATATTATTGACCATTCCAAGCAGATATAGGAAATGGTCCACAAATGTTTGTATGTATAAGTTCTAAGATGTTTGAGACCCTATTGGTTTCAAATCTCCCCTTCTTAGTTTGTTTTCCCTTTATACAGTTAATACAATTATTAAAATCTGTAAAAATTAAAGATAAAGAATTTCATTTGACACAAGTCTTTCTATTCTCCTTTGGGAGATATAACCCAATCTCTTGTACCATAATGTAGCTGAATTCTCGTTAGTTAATTTTCTCTTCACACCTCTGGTACTTAAATGCAGGGAGTCATTAAGATCCAAATAAAATCTGATTTTTAACAATAATTTAAAAACTCCAATTGTCTCAACTTGAACTGTCTTGCCATCGCCCACGTAGATATATCTTTCACTATTATTAGACTTTCAGCAACTCAGGCAACCCTGCATAGACACACTGATGTGAGTTGTTGCACCAAAATCCATTCACTAAGTGTGTTCAGGTACCGAAGTTAAATTAATCTCAGAACAAACCAAATTAAGAAGCATACCTTTCTTAGTACATCAAGCGTGATAATTAGTACAATACTTCTTTCTATGCCCTAGCCTTCAGCTCCATAGAAGAAATAATCATTCTTTTCCAGTTCAGCCGATTTCTTTTGTTGTTTCTTTAGAGGTGCTGTACCTACAGTTTCCTTATCCTTCTTTCTTTTACGTCCTTTGCCTTTATTATTAATGGTAGAAACTAGATGAGCACTCTCTGTCTGATTTTGTTTCAACCTTTTATCTTACTCTACACAGTGTGTGATGAGTTCATTTAGAGACCAAATCTCTTTTTGACAGTTATAACTCACCTTAAATTAGTTGAATTGCGTAGGAAGAGACATCAAAATCATATGCACTAATAATTTCTCAGAAATTGTAAGGTTAAGTGCACCTAATTTTA
The DNA here is from genome assembly GCA_013103745.1 of Gardenia jasminoides. NCBI lineage: Eukaryota > Viridiplantae > Streptophyta > Magnoliopsida > Gentianales > Rubiaceae > Gardenia > Gardenia jasminoides. The sequence goes on along the minus strand of CM023097.1, from coordinate 15,113,658 downwards.
AAGTAAGATGAGACATCTCTATAATGCACTACCTGATATTGCCTTTACTACTACATCTCATTGATATTAGGCGTGTCAAGAGCGCACTTATTTCAACCTTTTCGTTCTTGACAAATCTCTTTTCAATGTTTTGAAAGAATGCTTTAACTATATTTGTCGTTTCAGACATTGTCCCTTTAAATGTTTCTGGAATGGCCTTTTTCATAATCATCAGACATCAGCAATTTGACCTCTTCCACCTTTTCTTATCTCTCTTTTCATCATAGGTACTCTTATCTGTAAGAGGTGAAGAAGTATCAACCCTTAACGCAAGGTCGAGATCCATGACTCCAAGTACTATCAAGAGATTTTCTTTCCAAGAGTTGAAGTTTGTGCCATTCAACATAGAAATAGCATTAATGCTGGTAGTTATACTGGCAGGATCGTTCATAACTAAATAGAAAATAGCAAATAATTAAAAAAAACTCACATAATCCAAAATAATAATAAATTTGAATAAGGTAATCCCATCTCAAGATATCGATATTCCATTAATATTTTCTCTTTGGACAAAAATATTAATTTCTAAGTGATATCTTGATGTAGTAATAAACACTGCCAATAAGCACATGTCAAAAAAATAAAATTTCCTTTGGGCCAATTTATAATTTACATGTAAAATTCAAATAATCATCACATATTTATTACTACCAGTATCTGTATAACTCCGTCAAATATTAACATCTCTTTGGGTTGGTTAATATTCACAAAATTATAAATACACAACTAATTGTATTTTAAGATAAATTAATTTTTACAAGAGAGGTCACTTTGGTGGCATGTTGTTTCAATTAATTCATCCCAATATATATATATATATATATGTATATATACACACACACACACAAATATACCATATTCAAATTTAAAATTACACATAATTTTGAACAAAGTCAACTTTGGTTAACTTTGGTCAAATTGGTCAAATCAGTCAATTAGTTCAACATGGTCAAACTGGTAAATTCTGGTCAACCAATCAAATTTGGCCAACACAAGTCAAACCAGTCAAATCTAATAATTGGGTTAAAACTTATCAAATCAAAGACCCATATCCACGAGTTTAGCCCAATAGTTGTTCATTTAAGCCCAAATCTTTATTAAAGTCTATAAATGTCTCAAAAGACCACATGGTTGGTCGGCCAACTTTTTTCATTTTATAAGATTTAAATAACTTAAATTAGAAAGCCCTAATTTCCTTATAAATTTCATAAAATTTTAACTTCACTGAATAACGTGCGGCAGCTCAAAAGAAACCAAATTCCAACAAGCATGCGACATTGCATGGAAGCCGAGCAACAATGCAAGTGAAGTCTGCGAAGCCACACAAAATCGGGTCCATGCTCATTAAGAATTTCTATTGATTCTTTCAAATAAACTTTGCTTTTGCACAAGTTTTGGTAACTAAAAGCGAAAAACTTCCTTAACATAAACTTGCGTGTACGACGGCATGCAAAAGTTAAAAGCCAAGCACAATTGCAATGTTCAATGACTATAAAACAATCATGAAAGCCATGCGGCCCTTCCACAATAAAAGAAAGACTTGGCCATAGAATTTATCATAAATATATATTTAATTTCTACATCCAAAAATTATGAACCAATAGATCCGAATGCAAAAGTTAACTTAGTGCCTTATTTTATCACATAAAACTCTTTCTTGTATACGTGTATCCGTGTATAAAACTCTTGGGGTTGGCTTTTCAGGTATACGTGTATCCACCGATCCTTATGAGAAATTCCTTTAAACTCTTTCTGGTATTTCTTTTGACGATGGGATATCAAGAGAATTATTTTGTAGTACTCAACAAATACGACAAACATGATACACGTGATCTGGGATCATAACTCTATTTACAGACAGCTTTTCTGTTGTCTTTCAGTATTCCTATTTTAACCCATCATTAAAATAGAAACTATTATAAAATATATACACATTAAAGACCCATATCCTATTAGATATATTAAAACCCAAACTACAATAGACCACTGTAATTGGATTTAAATTTATTTGACAGTCTGCAATACATAATTATTCACATATAAGTCCAACGTTGGATCAAACATCCAACAAAATGTCTAATAAAATGTATCATCCAGTACAAGATCTCATCAAGCTATATACGCCATGCTCAATGTGCTTCATATTCAATGAAATCCTAGTTGTTACACCTGCACAACTCCACACCACTAACAGGCTGCATTTCTTTTCCATATTTGTAGCAGAATCCTGTATTGCATCTGGATAAAGAATTTAACAAGCTTGAAGAGAATTAATAGGTGAAACTTGAGGTAAAATTGCAGCTCATGAACTTTTCAGGTAGGGACCTATACATAATTGATTGTGATAGAAAAACATGAGGTAAAAAGTATTTCTTCTTTATACTTGATACCATGGAATCTGGAACAACCAAGCCAAAAACAAATTAACTGAATCACAAAATGTGAAATAAGAGACCTGTACTTTGCTTCCTTCATCTACACATGCAAATCTAATATTTCAATAGAAAAAGGTAAGAAAAGAGATGCGGAGTTGATAATTTCATGACTAATATCAATGCCCATCTGCATTTTCTCCTTGAACCATTTGTTTCATTAAATTCTCAAAGAAGTATATTGATTCCTGTACAATACTCATAACTTTAACAACAATTACAAGACAATTTGTTACTATATGGTAATTATTTGTAGAAAACCAACTGCACTGCCGATTTGTTAGTATCAGTGCATTGAGACCTGGCCACAGTTTAGAAACAGTAACCTATTTGTGAAGAATATAAGCACCAGGATCGGTTGTTTACTAAGAAAATTGTCATAACTCAGTATGCACGGTTTCGAACCAATAGTGACTTATCCAGGTGGAATTTAAAATTGCCTATTCAACAACACATCACAAGGAAACTTAAATCCTACATTTCAAAGAAAACAAGTGTACATTCTCGTTAAAGTTATGTAATATAAGTACATTTGTCATGCTTGGAACGGACAATTTTATGCTATAAATTTCATCGAAGCATGCTTATATGTTTAGTTTTAAGATTTCAATTCGGCCAACCTAGATTTACTGTAAATCTAAGAAGCTCAGAAGTTAAAATACTATGAATTATCTGGTATAGATTAACATTGTATACATGATTAGCACAAGAAAATCTTACTTGGACAAACAAGCAAAAAAATAATAATAATGAGCAAATATTCAATTTTATATGTTCTTATTCACATGCAGTGGAGATTTTGACTTATCGTATGTATTTGTTTTCTATACTGACGTTGCATAGAACATTAAAGCAAAAAAGGGCAGTGCTACATTTCTCTGGAAAACCAAATGGATTGGAGATCGATGAATAGAGTGAATATTGCTGAAGTTTGATCGATATTGTCAATGCATCACGCTAAGTTAAAGCATCTCTCAAATAGCCAGACAAACAAAGAGAGCCACTACAAGAAAGAAAGGAAAAACAAAGAAAACGAGAAAGAAAAGAGACACCAAAATGCATACAGGATCAATCAATTGGTTTTTTTGGATTTTTTTTTGGGGGGGTGGGGGCGCTCTGCTCTAGTTTGAATCTTCTATGCAATGCATAGAAGAAGAGGCCAGTTGCGATCATACGGGAACGAAAAATAAGAAAAAGAAAGAGAAAAGCTACTAAAAATCATACGGGATCATTCAATAGGGGGACCAGTTGCGATCTATTTTCCATAAAAAATCATTATTTTCATGCTCGTTATAATTCACCAAAATAGATGGTAAATCATACAAATGTGATAAAAAAATTTGTGGAAGAAGAGGTCAATGGTTGGATTCTAACTTTAGCAAGTCATTTAATAGGCATTTGTGCTGGTTCATGAATTTGTTAGCGCAAGTTGTCTGTTTAGAACCACAGCTAGAAAAATGAACATATCTCTTGTACTATAATTTGTTATTAAACTTTGAATATCTTTCTTATTTTTTTGTCATTTCTTCTGTGACAGCCCCACCCCGTCAGGCGAACCAAAGGGTTCGGCGGACCACCTGCCCAACTCTCGCCGGAACTCACTACAGTCCTCAATTAATTACAAACTAAAAACTCCATTAAATAATAATTACAATTCTAAAACTCCAAAAGTACAAAATGCTAAAATCCACAAGTACGTCCCAGTAGTAAATACAGCCCAAGTTCTCCAAAATATAAATTACGACTCAACCAAAATTACAATTGTACAAGAAATACTCCAAAATACCATAAACCATCAAATTCATCCATTAATTTCAATCTTATACAAAATGAGGAAATCCTACAAAAGTACTAACGTCCTTGATTCACGTGCCTCACCTCGAAACCTGTTAAGGAAAACAAATTGGGGTGAGCTAACGCTTAGTGAGGCCAAGAAAAGGCATGCAAGCACGTAATCCAGCAAGTAGGAAAGCCAATAAATTCAGATATAAAGCGTGTAAATCAATCATTCACTTGTACTATTGCAATTTTCACCAGGAGACTGTATTCTCAAGGAATCACTACTCGAGGGCTCACATTAGACAAGAGTCTTGGAGTTGGGTTCGGAGAACCCTCTTCGAGCCTCTCTATCTACGGTGAATATGGGCAAGAACAGTGAGCAGTGCTCATACTGGGAAAAAATACACGAAGCAGTGGATACTGGGGCTCTCGAGCCAATTTCCATTAAGCAATTGAGGTCCATTCCATTCCAAACGCTTGACTCTCCGTCAACTTAGCAAAGTTAAAGTCCCAGAATCTCCACTTGGTACAACCTCAGGTCCAACAGGTTCACCCTCTCGGAAACCAAACAAGCGGTGAAAGGGTAAAGCTACAATGAGCAATACCGAGCAAGACCTCTGCAATAGATCAAGCTCAAAGAACAGTACCTAAGGTTCACCAAGCTTCCCGACCAAGCCCTTGCCGGCTCTGGTCCCAAGGATCCCCAAGAGGTTTGGGTGTCCCCAGTTATAACTTTTAAGTCAACGAATCACTCAAAATGACATTCAGTTCAAGTCAAATCAAGTAACAAGTCATGTTCATGCGAGTCAAGTAGAGGAGGACGAGTGCGATAAAGTACACTCTCGCCTCAACAGTTCATATTCAAGCAAACATGTCAGGTAGTTCAACAAATCATGCACTTGACACTCACCAACAAAGTAGGTCTCGGAGTTTGAGTTTGGGTCACTTTGTAGTTCGGCACCAACTCCTAAAATATTTTTAAAAAAAAATGAAAATAAGTTCCTAGTTCACCAATCAACTCTTATTCAAGAAAGAAATCAAGTTCGATAACTTCATACTTGAGCAGAAATCTTTAAAAAATCGTAACTTGAGTTATACAAGTCCAAATTTTGCAAACTTGGTACCGTTGGAAACCTATTTGAAATTTCTAAAACTTTTTAGAAGACACCCAGTTAAAATTCTGGGCAGAAATTGCCCAGAATTTTCGAGAAAGAAACTGCTACAGTACCAAAACAGGGCACGTCAGGTTGGTCGACCAGCCCACTTTGAAAATTCACCAAAAATTACAGAAAACGAATTGGACTCTCAAATTTATAAATTTTATATTCCTATGTAATAAGTTTCAACAGCCACCAACGGCACTCAATTCCGACTCTCGAGCAAGAAATTATAGCAGTTCAAACAGGGCTGGTTCGAAATTCTGTACTTTCTGAAATCCAGTTTTACTGGGCAATGTTTGAAGCTACGAATGAGTGACGAATTCTTCCTCAAAAATAACCAAATTTGGTACACTAACTCTACCACATATAGATTATGTCCACACCAAAATTTAGCCAAAAACTCTCATGGGAAGACAGTGTTTTTAATGCTCAAAGTTCGCTCAGCAATCATGCCCCCAATCTGTCAAGTTTTTGTCTTCTTCTTCTCATCACTTATAACCTATCTAAACTACCACCAAAAGACCTTATTTTCGAAACCAACATAGTTTTAACCTTTCTAAACCTAATGGTGATCACAAATGATGATGGCTTTTGTCAAAATTTAGCACAAAACAGGCCCATAAATCCGGACAGCAAGCTTGCTCAATTTCCAGCTCTTCTTGTTCCAATTTAACTATCATTCTTGCTATTACTTTTGAAAGGCTTTTTGTGGGAACATTAACAACCTAACTCTTTAACATTTAAGCATTACATTTAGACTCCAAGCTTGCAAAATCACAGCCACAAAACAGGGGAAACATAGCAGGATTTTCAACCAAAATTTAAGCTCCCATAGCAGAATTTTTCTCATGCCATTCTTACTAGAACTTTTGAGGGGCTTTTGTAGAGAAAATTAACAACTCAAAGTTCATCATTTAAGCACTATAATCAGCCCTTAAACTTACAAAATGCAGCCATGAAAATCAAAGGAAAAACAGCAAATTTCCAGCCCCCATTTCACCTCCCATTTTCGGTTTTTCCATTGAGGTTTTTCCTCCAAATTTCATCCACAAATTCCAACATATACACACACCATTCATCATTTAACAACACTAGCAAACAATTTCATTCATTTTGTGGGAATTCCAAGAGCCCACTCAACAACCAAAATCAACAAATGCTTAATAATAAAGAAACCCAATAACTAAACTTCAAGAATTAAACTTAAAACTCATCATTTTAGGTGTAGGAGGATTACCTTCTCCTCTAGTTGTTTGAGCAAGATTAGGGTCCAAAATCCACCACCAAGAACCCCCCTTTTCTCCTGCAAGGTTCAGCCAACAACCACCCTTCACCACTCCAAAACTTCAAGCCTTCTAAGCAAGGGTTTTGCAAAGAAAATTGAGGGTTTTCTTTGAGAGGAAATGGAGGAACTTGGCCGGCTGAAATGGAGAGCTTGGAGAGGAAATGAGAGGCTGTTTTTGCTAAGGAAGAAGAGGGGAAAGTGATCGGCTGAAATTGGAGAAGGAAGAAGGGAAAACTTTATTGTCTTGATACAAAATTTTGACAAGACATAAAGCCTTGTTTTAAGGAGATTTGTTCCCTTTTTAATTTCTAGTCTTGCAACTTAATTTATGAAATCACAAATTTAACTACAAGATTAAAGGGGTTAATTTTGGTTAGGAGAGAGAAAGGAAGAGGAAAAGTTAAAGTGAATTGGAGGAAATTAAATGGATAAACAATCACAGGTTAAAATCCTAACTTTCGGGAAATTTGTCCAACTAAGGTTTTAAGGTTTCAAAACCCTACTTAATCTCACTTCTGGTCCCTTGATTATATTCCTAGCCTACGAGTGATCATCCTTACATTCTATAGTTACTTCACTCACTGCCCAAATTTTTTTTACCTCGAAAAATGCGTTTTCTCATTTTCTCACGAATTAATACTAAAAGAGCGAATTGTGAAAAAGGTAGACGAAATATTGAAAATCTACGAGAAAATATGTGTGAAATAAAATTTGAATCACCCAAGAATAAATTAAATAAATAAATAAATTGAATTTTCATTTAAATTTTTTGGAGAATATGTTTGAGAACGACTTTAAAATAATCAAATAAACTAATGACAGTAATAACAATATTTAGAATAATAAATACTAACAATATTTAAAAATAAAATTTTGAGGCCCTCACATGCTTCCCCCCTTAACAGAATTTCGTCCTCGAAATTTATATTTGAACTATGGAATAATTCTAGGTATTTCCTCCAAATTCCTTCCTCTAATCCTCAAGTTACTTCCTCGACACCTTGGTTCATTCACAATATTTTCAATAAAGGAATTTGCTTGTTTCTCAAAATTTAAAATTCAAAATTCAAATTTTGTTCATATGTCGTATATCTAATCATGATACTGTATATACTGTAAGGATATGTAAGATTTACTCTTCACAAAATTAAGTATATGACCAAACTAGGAAAAGATCTTTGGAGTTACATAATTTTACCAAAAACAATTTTGAACGCTTTAATGATTTCAATACCATATCAAGGCGACTATGAACAATTAAATTTAAACACCAAATTAAGGTAACTTTCCCACTTGTTATGATTCAAGCATCGTATATGAGCTAGAAAAAAAATTGTAAAACACCATAACAGACCCAAAGTTTTCTTTATCTCTTTGCTTTTGCCCTACCTTTCTCCCAAGATATTGGCTCCAGCTTAACCTAATGTGTCTTTCTCCATTTCTTTCCTGACTTCTTGATTTGAGATTTTTTGCTATTCTAATTTTAAAACCTAGAATCCGTACATGCTCCTTTTTGCCCCCTAGCAATAATTTCTCATGGTAGACCACAGACAATTGCATGCATGTTGATACCTTGCATAATCAAATCAAACATTTTATGAGTTTCTTTTTCTATAATCTTTCCAAGATTTTACTTATTTCTATATTTCTCTTTTGCTTGAATTTTATGTTTTTTTAAGAAAATATGTTTTAAGAAAACTTATAACACAACCTTTTCACTGTCTTTGATTTTTTGTTAATCATTTATAATATTTTAACATTTATTCTTTTATTATTCAAGATAACATAAAGGGAAGTGTTATACCGATTGTACATTGAACTCTCAAATCAAATGATGTTGCTATACAAAGTCAATCTTAATTTTCATTTTTATCATGAATCATGATGTTCGTCATAAGAGTTGTATGGTTATGCACAGTTATGGAAACAATGCAACCTAAAATAACCTAATTCCTCTACCATTTGATTCATTTACATAAACAGTACTGCCTAAAAAATCTGAGTCGTACAAGATGGTGGGAAGATGTTCTAGACTCCAAGCACAAAGTGGAGAGAAGAGATCACATTGGTCTAACTATCAACAACAGCAAATTCAATGGCGAACAGAGTAACTACATGTTCATAAAACAGAGGAACAAAAGAACTACATAAGAGTAACAACATCTAGGTCTTGTTTTACAGAGTAATTTCACTTCAAGGAGCAAAATAGAGTTTCATAAAGCGTGAGAATATGCCTTAGGGGATTGTGAGGAATCCCTCTATGGTTTCTTAAGAAATTCTCTAGAGTTTCTCGTCGACTACAAGTGGCCAAATTACGTGACTTTTTGTTTATTCTCCATTCTTTGATTTGACAAAAGGGATGTTTTGCAGCTTTATTTAGGGGCTCTAGAAGCATCTCTTTTTGACCTTTCGACTCCAAGAAACAAGACTTGAAATATATATATATATATATATATATATATATATATATATATATGTATGTATGTATGTATGTATGTTAGTTCTTCTAGTTTTCATTAATTTATCTTTAGTGCTAGCTAGTTTTGGAGACGTTGAGAGTTTTGGAAAAGAAGAAGAACAACAAAAGGGCTGTGTCTTATTCTTTGAGGCAAGACACAAGTCCTCAACAAATGTAACTCTCTTTCATTTCTTCTTGTTTCCGTGTAGAATAATGTACTGGAAGTTATTTGTGGTTCATCCATGCTTGTAGTGGCTCAGCAAGGATGCCAAGGGAGATGAAGAAGGAGAGGCTCAAGAAGCTCTAGTGACAAGAGTTTTCTTCTTTCCAACTCTTTATCTTAATATTGGATTCTAAATTTGGTTAATGTAAGTTTTGGATATGATGTTTGTGATGTTATTTTAAAGTTTATGACTTGGGTATTTGGTTGAACTATTTATGAATGATATGTGTTTATTACTTGGTTAATTAATGCTATTATCTTGATGGATTTATTTAGCACTTTTGCGCTTATAATCATGATTAACTAGTCGCTAATTGTTAACATGTCAAGGTTTTAGATTTGTAATAAGAATTGAAATTTGACATTAATCTATGAAAGTGTTAAGCCTAGATTATATATTCATAAAAGTAGAGGTGCACTTTCGTGACTTTGTTGCATGTAATTTCATAGAAGAAGATGAGCTTGTAGTTGATTTCATAACCACAAAAGTGGGCATAAATCAACTATACATGTAGTTGGTACAACGATGAAAACAGGTATCACGAACATTATAAAAGTATGCTATAACTTAGCTGAGGTTTTGGTGCTCGTCTAGATGGGGAGTTGCATTAGTATGAGTAGATAGGGATTCCATTACTTTAGAAATTTTTATATTTTTCTACCTTTTAGTAGTTTATCTTTATTTGTTCTAAATAATAGTGGAACTTTAGTAATGCCGGCAGTTAACCGTTTTTCTAGTGGGTTCAACCCTAATTATCCTATACTCGCTCATGGCTAATATACTTATGAAAAATCACATATGAGTTAGTTTAGAAAATTATAAATTTAAAACTTAACTGTGGATTGAGCATCATTATTGTATGCATACCCTATGCTTGTCACATTAGTAGTTGATCAATGAGCTTGATACTCCTTTGATTATCCTTGCTTTTGGTACTGGCATCTGACCTCTGGCAATAGAAATTTGTTCCCGACATTCGTAGCCCTGTAGATCTCAGCATTACGTCTGCATGCGGAGTTCAGCAAGCATGATCACAATTCTTCTTCTTCTTATTTCTATTTTTTTTTCAGATAACGTTTTCATCTCAGACTGAAAATTAGAACAATAGGGGTTTCCAGGGATGAAAACAGCGTGTGAATTCTTTACACTGTAATCAGTTCAAAGACTGGAAATACTTTTACTTGACAGTTGACACCATGTGATATGGAAAATTACAGAAAATATTCATAAAGTTTTTGAACCATACAAACGTAACACCTCAAAGGAGTAGACAAGCCAAAATTACCTCGTCAACTGACAACTATCATTTAGTCAAGTGAGTCAATAAGAAAAGGGAAAAGTTGATACTATACACATACATACATACACATATGCACACACACATATATACACACTTGTGAAAAATCTTAGGTCCGTTTGATAACCCAATTCAGGTTTTAATCTTAATGACTTCAGATCTTAATGGTGTTAAGACTGTTTGATAACAAAAAATACTACACCTTAATGATTAAGTGGGTCTGAATTGCCTAGACAAAATGGAGACCAAAAAATAAGAGATAAGTTTATCACTTATCACCACTTAATAAAAAGTACGCTCAGATGTTAGGGTTTAAGTACAATTTTTAGAACATAAATAACTCTTGCCAAATAAAATACAATCACCTTATTTTTTTCCTCTTCTCTTTCTTCTACCGTCTTTCTTCTCTCTCATTCTTTTCTTTCCATCATTGTTCTCAATTTATCAACCTCTTCTCCAATTTTTTTTTTTGGTCAATTTTCATTTTTAAGAAGTTTACCCATTAAAGCATTCAATTTTTTAGCATAAAGGTAAGTATTAACTTTATGCATATGCTTTATTTCTACTGTGTAGTTGTCGTTCATATTCATATTCAATAAAAATCTATGTTTCATCTAAGTATTTGATTTATACGATTAATGGAAAAATAATCTTCCGTGATAGAAATAGAAGTATAGGCAATCCAAACTGACTAGAAAAATAATCTTTGAGAATGAAGAAATTATGGTACGAAATGAGCAACATACTGAAGATAACCCAGAAAATGCAGAATACGGAGGAGGATCTTGACAAGTTGATCAAACTTTTATGATCAACTTACGTGAGCAAATTAAAAATCAACATTTTTAACTTTTTTGATTAATTGTATTTATAACATTTGATAGACTAGCATTTATATTTTATCAAATAAATTTGTTATATTATAATTTTATTTTCATTTTTAGCTCATTCTTTTTCTTTTTTTATAATAGTTTATTCTTTTTCTAATAAATAATTCTTATTTTTTTGCTAATAGTTCATTCATTTTTAGTTCATTCTTTTTCTAATAAATAATTCTTATTTTAGATAAAATTAAATCATATGTACTACTAGTAAAATATACCAATATAGATCATTTATAAACAAGTCAATATAAGGACAAAATTGTAAAATACAAAAAATTCAGCATTCAGTCGTCTATAATTATCAAACAGACATAATATGTTCAGTGTTTAGATTCAGACAAAAGTTGTATTAGATTCACCACTTAACAATTCAGTGACTTAATGAATTCAGATTTTAGATTTCAGATTTCAGATTTCAGATTTCAGTTTTATCAAACGGGGCCTTAGTTTACCCCATTGTATAACAGTTATTTTATTATCATCATATCTCCAACATACCAATGCATCGAATTCCTTGTTAATATTTGAACATGAATTACATGATTTCAATCGTAAAAGAGTACAGCTTGAACCATATAATCAGTCAAAAACAACCATCACTGAATCGAGAACCTACAAAATAGACAAGATCTTTTCACCGCAAGCACATGTGGGAATTTACTCTGTTGCAAATTTTTAACTTTGTGCTACTAGAATTGATTTTAATATCTAGAAATCATATTCACACGACCATGAAATTTAAAACTGACACCCTCATGAGATTTATTATTGTCGAAATTCATTTCCTATAGTTAATTTCAAATGGCTCATACTTGGGTAGATTCAATTTTTAAAAATCCAATGGTTCGGATTTTGCCACACTACATCACCGGTCTTTGAAGACCGGGTCTTACCCAAGTTTTGGATATTTGAAATATGGTCCAAAACTGATATATTTGTAAATTCATCGCATGCAAGATGGGGTACAGATCAGGAAGGAAAATTTTACTATAATCCTGTTAATGTATGGCAGCCAAGACATGTCAACAAGTGGGGTTTGGGTTAAAATTATTACAACAAGAACCAGTATAAAATTTACAAAAGACTTTGACTAAGACCCAAAATACTCTGTGTTTTTTTTTTTTTCAACTGCCAATCATATCTGGCAGGTGGACCGGGCACCCATTTTATTTAATAGATCTGAAAAATACTCTGTGTAGATACAGAAACCATAACTAAAACTATAGCTGTCAAAATGGGTGATTTAGGTATATTTGAATAAATCATAATTGGGTAATGGATATAATTGAATTAAACCATTTATACCCATTTAAATAAATGGGTGGGTATACCCAAATATCCATTTATGACTCGGTTGAAATATTATTTATTTTTTCAAACTTTTTTTGCATAGTGTTTAACAATGAATAATGGTATTTTATTGTTATTACATTGGTAAGAAATTCAAATTTATTTCCTTAATACTAACTAAAATTTTGAATAAAATGTATATTTATTTTTAAATAGCTTAAATAGTTGAGCCAAATCAACCCACTACCCATTAATTAAATGGGTATAAATGGGTACCCATTTATACCTATTTAAAATTAATGGATGGGTTTGGGTAAATTATTAATGGGTGGGTTTGGGTGAGTCAATATAAATGGGGTGTGATTGATACTTATAACTAAAGCCCAAATGGATCGAGCCAGGTATTAAGTACCCTATTTGTCAATAGATGGCATTGTTTGCTCCCAACTACTCTAGTAGACAGGATTTTCCAAATATTAAGAGAGAACAAGTTACATTGACATTCCTGCTAATAAAAATGGAGGCTCAAGAAAAAAAATATATTTTTTCACACTTTCCATTTTAAAATGTCCAAAAATATTTGTTATATGAGAAAAATCAAAACCATTTTTAGTATACATTTTTAATGTTGTCCCTTTCTTTATCCATATGCATCGTATATTCCAAATTAAAATTTGAAATTTGAGGGGTAAAATTGAAAAGAAAAATATAAATATAGCAATCAAAACACTACTATTAAAAGTTGGATTCCCCAAAGGTGATAAACATATTGGACGGACGAATGCGACAAATGCTATTATGGCAACATCTTCTGGAATGACTTTTTGTTCCAATTCGATAGAAATCACTTGTAAGGACATTCCAAAGGCCTGATGTATTTCCTTTCCCCATCTGATTCAGTATACCTACCTTCATACATTTCAAACATATTTGACTCATTTTATGTTACAAATTGATCAGAATAATGTTAAAAGCAAAATTTGTCCCCAATTTGGTGCTGAAAAATTTTTTTCTACATCAAGTGGTGCCGCACATCAAATGTGCGGCACCAGAACTAATTTTGAATTTTTTTCATTTTTACAGATGAAATTCTTAGAGGCATATGTGCAAATTTTTAAAAATTTTCTTACCTGTGCCGCACATTGAATTTGCGGCACCGGTAAGCAACCAAAACAAAACAAAAAAAAATTGACGAGAGAAATGTGCGGCACCTCTCACAACCTAAAAATAAAAGAATAAAAAAATAAATTTGTTTGCAATGGCTCTCAAGGGTACAAGGTGAAATTATCAAAAATCCTGAGGGAGACTTTTCAAAATTATCCCTTTGCTTATATTTCCACGCAGCATAGGAACAAAGCATTTACGAACATGGATGTCCCAAACAAATGGGAGATGTCCAAATAGAAGAAAAACTCTAACTAGATTATGGGTTCAAAAAAATAATAATAATAATTTCTAATTCAATTTACATTTATTTAAGAAAAAAAATCTATTTTTCCATCACATTTTGGCAAAAAATTTCTTTTGTCCTTTTATTTTCAAAATAAAGCAAATTAGTTTCTTACTCTCGAAAAAATGAAACAAATTAGTTTCAGGATAATAACTTGATATGGATTTGAAGGATAAAATCTATGTACTCCTGATATGCCCTGATATGCACAACATTACGCAACACAAAACCCCACCAATAATTTCTCTTTATTTAATGTAGCCCTTAAAATCTTGCCACTAATTAATCAATTGACGACAACATCCCAGCTGACGATCGTTCTCGAATGGAATAAAAACTTGAACACGAAAGATTCTCGTGCTTCAGTCGCAAAAACCTCGAAGACAGCCAAGCAGCTTTGGAGCTCAGCCAAGTAGCCAACAACCGGTCCTCTGTGGCTGGCATCCGCAGGGCGCAGCATCCCCATACCAGCGTGGATCCCAGAAGCGGCTTCTGCAAGTCCAACTCCACCTTCTGCAGCAAACGCAAACCCTTGGCATTACCAACTAACCACTCCCTCGACATCACCACCTTCATTTCTTCGCAGCTGCTGGCCCAGGATCACAATGACAACAAGGTTGCCTTCATTGACGCCTCCACCGGTCGCCACCTCAGCTTCTCAGACGTCTGGAAGGGTGTTGACTCTTTTGCAAAAAAATTTAAGTATCTGTATGATATGAGAGGTGCCGCACATCTCTCTCGTCAATAATGTTTTTTTTTTTTTTTTTTTACTTACCGGTGCTTGATTCAATGTCACTGTAAGAAAATTTTTGAAAATTTACACATATACCCCTAGAATTTCATCTACAAAAATGAAAAAAAATTCAAAATTAGTTCCGCTTGATGTAGAAAAAAAAAAATTCAGCACCCAATTAGGGATAAATTTTGCTTTTAACATTATTCTGATCAATTTGCCCATTTTATGCACATAAGAAGAACTACCCACCCACCCACACACATCCTTCCCCTTTAAGGTAAAGAACAACTTGGAGTAATTGAACGTAACTACCTCATGCTTCAAAAGGGTTCACTGAATATGCTGATCATTTCACTGTTCTGTAGAATCCACT
Organism: Gardenia jasminoides; assembly: GCA_013103745.1. NCBI lineage: Eukaryota > Viridiplantae > Streptophyta > Magnoliopsida > Gentianales > Rubiaceae > Gardenia > Gardenia jasminoides. The sequence continues at coordinate 15,098,251 of CM023097.1, read as the reverse complement.
TCATAGAAACGCTAAAAAATAAAAGCTTCAAATTGGTTCACTCATTAAAGATGGCACCCGAGACAAACATTTTTTTTTCAGGGCACCCGAGCCACATTATTTGATCAACGGTGACTGATTCAAAAAAAAAAAAAAAAGAAAAGAAAAAAGAAAAAAAAACATTAACTAAGTCCTTTTCTTCTTGTTTACTCCCAAACTTCCGTATACTTCCAGCTATACCTGATCTATGAAGTTAATTTTACTAAGTCATTTTCTTTGACAGTACAAAACATATACAAAAGTTAGAGTATCAAATCTCGCACGAATCATTTACTGGGGCCATTTGGTAACGTTTCTATTTCCTGTTTTTCTGTTTTTATTTGTAGATTTTGACAAGTAAAAAAAAATATTTGTTAAAATTGTTTGTATTCTACAAAAAAGAGAAACTTTTATGAACATGAATTTTGTTTTCAAAACATCAAAATTGTTGTTTTTATCTATTTAAAAAACACTTGCAATAGAAAATCAATAAATCAATAATTTAAATTGTTTCATTTTATCTTCACTCAATCACTATCATTTATTCCACCTAGATATCTTAATCTATTTGACCCAACACCATCTAGTTTGGCCTGACGCATCCCATCCGCTGTTTAAACTTATGATTTGTTTGTACATGAATTTCAACAAATCTAAATCTAATACAAAGTAAAAAAATTACCATTTTTAATCTGAATTCACTCATTTAAAACTCACACATGTAATATTTATCCCAACTCATTTTTTCAACATGAGTTTCGTGCTGAAATTTGGTTAACTTAAAATTTCTTGGAAAATAATGTATGTTTAAAAATTAAAAATATTTTAGTTATATACTATAAGTAAACAAATGATATATTTATACATTTGCAATACACATTTATTAATTATGTATTACTTAATTATAAGAATAATACTTTAAGATGAATACATTTTAATAAATATACAATTAGTTTGTTTATTCTTACTTATTTTGAACATGTATGAGTATTAAACATATGAAATATTTAATTTAATATTATTATTCAAGTCATGTGTAAGTTTAAGGTGAAATTAACTTGACCAAATTCAATCCATAATTATGTGCTAACTTTAATATACATTAATTTAAACAACAATGATAATCCATAATTAATCCATTTTCTCTCATACAACAATGATAATGTCTAATTAAACATAGTTGTATTCCTTTATTTCAAAAAATAATAGTATTATGAATCAAACATGTTTATATTCTGTTTTCATTCAAAAAATAGAACAGGTGCTCTATTTCATTCATAGCAAAAAATAAAAATAGACAAACACTAATGTTACCAAACAGATTTATCCAGTTTTGAAAAAGCTGTTTAGAAACATAACAACCAAAAATTAAGTGCAAATAATAAAACAAAATTTAGGCCTGGAATTGAAAGGATCCAAAGAAAAACTTAGTCTGCTCAATACATTAATTTTTGATCCATCCTTCTCTGTTCCAGTAACTAAGTTAATGATCATTTAGCCCTGACTGACGAAACAGTAGATTCTTGAATGTGGTATTATTTAGTCTTCCATCACAAACAAAAGCTGAACAACAAACAAGATTTAGTCTTTTCATAAAGATTATGTAGCTAACGCAATTGCAGAAGAAAGGAGGGAGATTACCACTAATGAGCAGCAGATGGCAGTCAGGTCCTTCTCTTTCTTTTTTGCCTCTTCTGCCTTTGTATAGGCTGAAGGGCGCAAGGCAAGACTAAGCTTTCAACATAAGTATCGACCCAATGAACACTTCCCAAATTTCCAATCTCTGGGAGTCTAAATGAATCATGTTCTGAGCTGTAAAATACCAAAATAATATCAAACTTGAGCAAATATTCACCTTTGTATGACAGACACACAGGTTTGCCAACAAATTTCTCAGGATAAGTAACTGAAGCAACTCTGGTCCAAGATTCACTCACTCCATACTCTTTCATGATCCAAATATCCATGTGAGGACTTTCGTTACCAGAAATTAGAGACAGGCATTCTCCAACAACCCCTAATGCACAAATACAAGTACCCTTTTCATATTTTGGATATTCCACCACTCCATACGTCTCATTTTCCAAATCAATACTAGCAATTTTCAAGTCTCCATGAGTCTCATTGGCTAAGCCAAAGCTGAGACTACACTGCTTGCTATTTAATTGTTCAGCTCCAGTACTTGTCATCCAATGGAGCTTCCCACTAGCGAAATAACCCCTTTCTTCAATTGGCTTTCCACCCCTGAAATCCCCAATCCTCTTCCAAGAACTAGTCTTTCGACTGTAGATCTTGACCCGAGTCTTTTGTTTACTACCATGCCAAAAACTTGAAATTGCAACTACTTTGTAATCATCACTAGACTCATCGTATCCAAATCCATAGGATATAAACCAATGATCCCAAAAACTAATCTTGGGCAACATTCTATACTCCTTCAGAGACGGGTTCCATAAAAGAATTTCTAGGTTACCGGACATCGTTACACAAATCAAGCCATTGCAAGAACCCACAATTGCGAACGATCCAATTTTGTTGTATCTCCAAGGATACTCAACTTCGGTTGCCTGACGATCCCGTGCATGGAATTGTGTTTTAAGAGAAAAATCTTTGATATCAGAACCAGGAATGGCATTGCTAATTAATCTGGCATAAGACCCTATATTGCATCTTCTCGTTACTTCTCCTTAGATGGGTTTTGATGAAACCAGGACTTGAGATTAAAGCAAGCCACGATTGCGATACACACTTGAACTTCAACAGGGATTTGACAGGAACTATGAGGGCCTCCAAAAATACCGATTTTATTCAAAAATGTCAAATATTGTTTAATTGTGTTTATTCATTTAAATATGAGTGAATATATGTTTAAAGTGATTAGTTTCCAATTTAGAGAATTTTATATGAATTGTTTGCCGGTGTGTGGTTTTGGCCAAAATTAGCGTTAAAAATTGTTCCGACGCATGAATAGTGATTTGGAATTGAAATCGAGCGTATGTAGTGATATTATAGAAATATTGTGAAAGTTAGACAGTGTTGGAATGGACTAGAATAGTATAAGTTAGACTGTCGCGCGCGACGCGATATAAAGTGCCAAAAAGCACTTTTTCCCTTAAATCATGGAAAAGCACTTTTTGTACCATAAAAGCTTTGACTTCCTTGCACCCTTAGAGATCATTTTCAGCTGAAACTTTGAGAGGGTTAGAGAGAGAGAGGCTGCCGAGCTCTTCAAGGAGGAGAGAGAGAGAGATTTCATTCTTGTTTCTTCCTTTCTTCCATCAAATCTTCTTGAAACTTCAAACACCATCAAACACCATCATCTCCACCACTTCTTGCAGCCGAGAGAGGGAGGTAAGGGAGAGAGATTGGACCTGTTCTTGGAGGAAGAAAAGAGAGGTAAGTCTTGTGGTTAAATCTTCCATTTCTTCTTCAACTAGAACCTTGAATTTGTGAAGGTTTATGGTTTGAGTTTTTCCCTCCATGGCAGCCGATTGAAGGAAAGAGAAAGAGGAGTGTAGTCCAAAAATTTGGAGGAAAAAGAAAGAGAAGAAAAGCTTGGGTGATTTGTCTTAAGCTTGGGTTTGAGCTTGGTGTTGGAAATCTTCGACAAAGCTTATAGATCGAGGGCTAAGATCGAAACTTGTGAAGGTTGCTAGGCTTGGAAGCAACTTTGGGAAGTGGAACTCACGAGATCATCCTTGATCTTGTTGGATCGTGTTAGATCCGGAGGTATAAGCTCTAAATCTTCTAGATATAGCTTTATTAGAGTTAAATGACTTAGATCTATGGTTGACATTGATATAATGATCTCATCTGAAAAGATGAAGTTGAGCTCAACCTAGGTAGCGGACTTGAGGTGACCTCTAGGTAGCGGACTTGAGGACCTGATTGTGGCTTTGATTGTTATTTGTGAACTTGTCTTGATATGGTTAGAAATTAGGATTTTTGATTATTGAAAAGTTTGAAGGAAAATGTATGTTATGGCCAAACCCATGCTTGGTGATTTTAATGTTTGATTTTGAAATGTTGTGGTTGCTCTTGAAGAGTTTTCTTCTGAGAAAAACATGTGTATTGTTCATTTGTGAGTATGTGTGTGTGTGAGGGAATGTTTGTATTTTAAAAAGATGAAAAGTGAAGTTTTTCATAATTTTGAATGAAAAGTGTCATTTGACTAGATTTGGGGTTTTAATATGTTTTGGTCAAATTCTATGGATTTTGAATATAAAGATACGGTTTGAAGTGTTCTAAATCTATGTTAGAGTTTTGAATGGAAGCAAGCATGGAATGATTGAGAAAAGTATGATTTTGGGGTGATAAGCCTCATTTAAATGTTTTGTTAAAAAGAATGTGACTGTAGTGCCAGTGAGACATCGATGAAGTGTTATGTTGAAATGATAGAGTGATTTCCAAAAGGTTCATTTGGAATAATGTATCATGTGAAATGAAAGCTTTTCCTTGAGGGAATTTTGGGAAAAATGTTGATTGAATCTAAAAAGTGAGAGTGAAGTGTTTCAGTGATTTGAGAGATGGAGTAATTCTCAACTATTGTTTTTTTCAAAATTGTTTTAGGAAGTGTTCAAGGAACTGAGTTTGACCCCTACGTGGAAGCCGAACCCTACTACTTCGGTGAGTTTCCATGCTTGTTACGTGTTTACGTGCAAATGATTGTAAATGTGTTTAATGAAGTGAATGTGAAGTGAAACATGGTTTTTGAACCCTCCGATGGGATGGTGTGTACTTTATCGCACCTACCCCATTTGAGTAAAAATGATCGTGATAGTGTAGTGTAATGATTGATTGTAAAAGTGTTATAAAGTGACTTGCTTGTGTATGTGAAAGGTCAGGAAATTCCTGAGACCTATCGATGAGCCCTTCGATTCGAGCTGAAGGTTAGGCCAAGGGCGAAAAGAGAGGTACGAGTCATAGGGTTCCTAAAGTGAAGTGAAGTGAAGTGTACTCGAGACTTGGTATTTGGACTTGTCTCTGAAAATGAAAATACAATGTACACAAATAAAGTGAAGTGAAGTGAAGTGTACTCAAGACTTGGCATTTGGACTTGTCTCGGAAAATGAAAATACAATGTGCACAAATAAAGTGAAAAGTGTTTGTAGTGCGGGCCCGGTGGGGGTTTGGAGGAGTAAGGGATAAGTGAAGTGCTACATGGTTTCATTATGAAAGTTGACGGAGTGTCAACTACTCGGATCGTGGACAAGCGACGTGGACCCTGACTCCTGAGAGCCCTGTATCCAAACTTGTGTTGTTAAATGCTTTCTTATATGGTTTTAATTTCAAGTGCAATTTATTAAGTGAAAATCCTTATGTGTTATGTGTTTTGCATGTTTTTGGGAACTCACGGGCTTTTTAGCTCACCCTTTCCATTTATTTTCCTTAGCAGGAAATGAGCAACCTAGTGGAAGAGCCAACCCTTAGAATTAGGGTTTTGCTTATGTTGATGTTTTGAGAACTTTGAATTGTGATCATTGAAAACTTTTGTATTTTGAAACATGAATGTTTGGATGGATAGTTTTTGTATTCTTGGATGTAATTTGAAGTTATGGTTTTTCAAGACATTGTATCTTCTATATTAAGTATTTGAAGTTTTAGTTCAATAAGTTATTTGATTGTTTGAGTGAGTGAGTCCTGGCGATAGCTAGGCCACCATACTCTAGACGCCTAGGAGAGGTGGTCACGGCGTAAGAGGATTTCAATCACGAGATCACCAGGTATGTTGGCTAAAATTTGTTTTGAAGTTTCCGATTCTTGGTTTAAAGTAGAGGTGATGAGATGATCATCAGGTACGTTTGACATAATTTGTTTTAAAGCGTCCGAATCTTGATTCAAAGAAGAGGTGAGAAGATGATCCATGTGTTACAATCAATCTTGATTGATTTTGTGCTTAGATTTTCTTCTATGGTGGATCGATATATAGGATTTAGTGGTGATGTGAAGGAGAGGAGAGGAAGCCAAGTAGGCGTGAACTGTAAAGGTCAACGAGATAAGCTTATGGCTTTAGGGTTTTTGTATATTCGCATCATCTATTCTTTCAGAAAGTGCCTTTTTTTTTCCGGGGCCAAAAGAAAATTATTTTATACTAACGTTCCATGCTTTAAAAGATTATTACAATTAAAATTGATTTCGTTTTCAACTATTATTATTATTGTTGTTGCTGCTGCTGTTGTTATTATTGTTGTTTACAGGAAAGGGAGCTGGCCGGCTGGGATTGTATTTGCCTATTGTTTTCAATGTACTTTTATTTCCCTGATTTTGAGGTTCTTGCAACATATTTGGTTCCATGCCAATTAAATAATACTTTTCAAGGCACAAGTTGAATTTACATCCAATTGTACCATCTTCATGCTAAAAAGAATTTTTAATCCTTATTGCAGTATAGGATTGCTATACTCTCTATGTACAAAATTGGGAAACTTTTTGGCAAAAGGCATATGCTAATCTAAAAGGCCTATTATGAAAAGAGCAAAACATGAGAAATTTTGTCTCGTGTACTCATTGTTGTACATATTGAACACTTAAATTTACATGAATATTTACATTTTTTTCCTTCAAAAGGCAAAATAAAACTCTCCTTAACAATAAGCTATCGGGATTTATTTTTTTTTTGGGGGAAAAAGTTAAATTTTTAATCAATCTGTGAACTATAACTTTACAAAGGAAACATATTCCTACCAGAACAAAATCTCTAGTGTTCCATCTACACTATACATCAGCAAGCGTAACAAAGTACCAACTAGTTCCAAAACTAACCCATCAAACATTCGTGATCCTAGCCCCCCTCAAGCATGAGCGGTCAATTAGTCTTGGTCCTTGGAACTTTTGCCCGAGAAAGTGCAGACAGCCAAATCGCTTTGATCACATTTTCCTTGGTCGCATGTTTTCTTTTTTAAGTTTAGATACAAAGGAGCTTGAACTAACATGCTGAGATCAGCAATGCACTTCTTGTTCCCAAGGTAAAAGAGTATCTGTATAAGAAGCGAAGTCTCTGCAGTTTCTCTTCTACACACCCAGAAAATGTACATTGGAAAAACAAATGCTCAATCGACTCACCTTCTTCGTCGCACAGAACACAACCTGGATAGACATTAGCTACTCCCCATCCACCAAGTCTATCTTTGGTCAGTAGTTTATGTTGTACCGCTAGCCACAACACAGAAGCAAATTTTGGAATATAAACTTTTCCCAAACAAGCTTGAAACAAGACACGCTAGTACGTGTGTGAAAGAGCCGTTCCATAGCAGATTTGGTAGAGAATTCTCCAGTGACGAATGCATTCTATCTTACATAGTGGTGCCTATGAGAATGGAGTAGAGTTAGAGCACTGTCTTTAAGCTTTTGCATCTCAGCATTAAACCGTTTCCCAGTAGGCCAATTCCATTCTCTATTCTGTGTCAAATCAGTCACTCTAAAATTGCTTAGATAGCCTTAAATTTCTAAGCAATGATTCTGGAAATTTGAAGTACAATGGTCCCGAGGAAAGCACATGATCAAACTAGAATGAAGTGCTCATCCATCACCAATATCAGCACTAACAGGCATGGCTCGCTGTGGTCGCGGTTGTTCCACGTCTATCCGACATATTGGTTGCATATTGGGTAATAAGCACATTTTGGCATATAAAAGTTTCCAAAAATTTTGAAAAAATTACTGAAAATAGAAAATATCATAACAAACACAATTATCAAATTAGATTTGTTGAACACCTACATTGTCATATAATATATATATATATATATATATATATATATATTATTGTGTGTGTGTACTCATCAATCAGTTATACAAAGTGACACTGCTGTAATCAATGACCTATAGCATTAAGTAAATGATTTTAGGATTAAGAGCACATTTTATTCCTATGTTATATGACATCAAAAGTTAAATGTAAGATTAAAACCTTATATCTTATATACTACAATATTAATCTCACTAGGGCCAACAATAACACATAAATGATCAAATTTGTGCAACAAACCATAATTCTAATTTGAGTAATTATATTGTTCATACGTAACACAATTTTGCAAATCAGATTACTGAAATACTATATATTAAATCTTGATAAAATAGTAAATTAGAACTAAAACCTTTAATAATTACAAATAAATGTAAAAATTAATAAAACTAAATTAACAAAGCTTTGCTCAAATAGTTATTAGTTAATATGCACTTACCATGGAGCAGGCCCAATAAAATGCATTTAGAAAAACCACCTTCAAAATGTGAATTCATGTCCTTAAAAGCCCATCAATTTGAAAGTTATAAAGCCCATATTTCCCTAACTATCACATTAGCACTGATTTAACCCTTTAAACACAAAGTTTCCTTAGTCCTTTCCCTCCGATTGACTTATCAGATTAGCATCCTTGTCTGCTACCAAATCTTGAGCCCCTCCCACCCTTCCCGTCCCTTCCTTTCTCCTATTATTGATGGGTTAAGTTTTCCAAAACACTTCTCTTTTCTTTTCTAACAAAAACAGAGGCAAAGGCAGGATAAGGTGGCGATGGGATTCAACTCACACATGATTGTTGGTGCTACTGCTAGGAAAACTAGAGGTGGGCTTGACTTCTCGAAAGGTTGAGTGCATAACTTTTCAATTTTCTTGTTTGGTTTCAATTATTATTAGGTTTTCAATTTTTCAGTAAAAGTAAAACATAAAAGGGAAAAACAATAGAGATATGATAGAAAGCAATTGTTGTCGTCTTGTGTTGGAGTAGCTCCAACTAGTTGCATCTAAAATGGTGGGGTAATAACTCTCTCTTGCTGCAAATTTTTGTCTGCCTTTGCTTGATTCCTAGTTGACTCGAAAATTTGGACCAATTCCAGGCATCGCAGATTCGACTTAACTAATATCGGTTGACTCAAAGTTACCCACCGCGGATATGGAATCAGCTATTTGGGGATGGATACCGATATCCTATTGATCCCTTCTTATGACTCCGCCGAGTTGTATCGATCTTGGCTGAGTTGGCGAACCACGTGACATGGGTTGTACAATATTTCTTATCCATACCCAAGACCAACAGCACTCAGTAGGGATTCTGAATTCCCAACCTTTGTGCTGTTGTTATTAGTTAGGAATACAAGTGTAACCTTTTAACTTATCCTTCATACGTAACTTGTGTCTGTTTCATCAAATAACATCAACAGTAAATATGGACGTAAAAATTAATATTAATATGGGTTCTGGTAGCACAAAAAATGTGGAAGTGATAGTAAAATCTTATAAGCAATAAATAATAAAAAAGACATAAGAGGTTTTAAAAATTTATTCAACAAATCTGATTTTCCTCAACTACAAACATTAGACTTCAAGTCATTAAATAGAAAAAATATAATCATGAATCATATTCTAATTACAATATCATGCAACTCAATTTCCTAAATGAACTTTGACACCAATTCTAATCTAGTTACAAAACAATAAATCAAGTTCTAAAGCTAATAATCTTCTAAATACATTTGGTTTAAAATATGTCAACAATGCCTTCCTTAAGGCAAGCTCTTCAAGCTTTCAAATCCAATTCTATCTTGAGCAACAATTTCCATGTAAATCTCTGTTGTAGTGTAGCGGAAGTGCAACTTTAATTTGTAATTAATTTTCAATTTCTTCTTCATGTGTTGAGGTGGACGAAACTTGTATTTTTCATACAAATTTTATTGCTAATGCTCCTCGACCAAAGGAGTTATCCATATTGACCCATTCGCAATTATAGCCACCATATTTTCTTGAATAATAATAATCCATACAACTTTCAACTAATAAATCATGCCTTTCATAATTTTCTTTATTGCAATAATTTTCATTGCAAAAATTCCTAATAGATTCAACCACCTCAAGAATATTATCATGCATGTCTTCATTCAAATCAAAACTTCCGCTAATAATTTTTTTCCATCTTCATCCACAATAAATTAATACGCTTACTGACAAATTTTTCTTCATCAGTTACCCCAAGCAGAGTATGCAAATCATAGCCATATAAAAAATTTCAAAAGTCTCATTATCATCAATGAACCAATTTTTGAACCAATCCTCTTCCAAATTGACTTCCCGATCTAAACCAATTTTTGATTTGTGATTAGATTCATATGGAAATTCTCTCGCCAAAATATAAAAGAGATTTGACCAAAACCATTGAGATGATTGAGAAGAGATGATAAACTTTTTGTAATAATCTTTAACCATTGATTTTTAATTATTTGAAAATACAATCTGGTCTTTCTTCTCTTAATTTCTTTTGATGGACCACTACTTAAATTGTTCTCAAGAAATTCACCCAAACCACACCTTAATTTCTTTTTATGGACTACTACTTAAATTGATCTCAAGAAATTCACCCAAATCGCACCTTTTAAGATATTTTGCATTATTCTTGACCATTTAGATCTTTCTTCATCACCAATAAGCATTTGCAAAATTTCAAATTTTTTAAAATTGATAAAATATCTATACATGTTAACATACATTCACAAATAATTTCTTTTCTTCCCAACTTGAATTATCCTTGACTTTAAAGTTGATCAAACTCGACTGTAGACAATCAACAAATTGGCAAGATCTTTTTTGTGATCACTACATAACACAATTTTTTGACAGGATTTTTTATCACTATCAATACATACAATTTTGATAGAGACCCTCTTTTGAGACCTCAGCCCAATTAGGTTTGTTGTAGATATTAAATATAAAGGTTTGATTTGATTATAGTATTAGAATATTTGATTAGATTCAAGGTTGAGTTAGATTAGAATATTTGATTCTAGATTGATTTAGATTAGGTGTTAGAATATTTGAATAGATTTTAGATTGACTTAAGCCTCGTTTGATTACCCAATTCAGCATTTAAAATTAATGGGTTCAGATCTTAACAGATTCAATTGCGTTTGATAACCAAAAATAGAACATCTGAATTAATTAAGTGGCACTGAATCTTTTAGGAAAAACTTGCTCCCAAAAATAAATGATAAGTCATTCACTTATCACTGAATGTGATATACATTCAAATTTATTAGATTTAATACTTAACAAGTCAATAACTTAATGAATTCAAATTTCAGATTTCAGATTTCAGACTTCAGTTTTATGAAACGTACCCTTAGACTAGTCTACTGATAAGTTTTCATTGTACATATTTTTGGTATGCTTAATTATTTAAGAATTAGGCATTTTGAGGGTTAAGAGTACATTTTTGCTCCTTTTTGGTGAAAACTTCTCCAAGTGTTCTTTTATTGCTAAATTTTGTAATCGAGCAGTTTAATGCATAATCTTTTTGTGTTTTTGTAGGTTTTGGTGTATCATATCTTAATTTGGATCGAATGAGATGCAAGCCGCTTCTTGGAAATTGAAGTGTCAAAGTTGTGTGTGAAGTGAAACTTGTATTTGAAGAAAAATAGGAGAGGTTGATTCGAGCTCAGATCAGATTAGAGGAGCTTAGATCCAAGCCTTGAATAAAGATCTGATGTCAGAACACTGATTCATGAGGGGGGATCCAACCTCCAATCCCTTTGGTTGGTCTGTTGATCCTCTGTGACAGACATAAAATAAAAAGAGCAAAAAATGGATCCAAGGGGCAGTGCATTTGATCCTACCTCAGATCCGAGTCTCGGATCCTTATTTCTACTCTATAACTTACAAAACAACTTGTGGACATTTCACATTTACTTTTTGACTCATATTTCAGAAGAAATTTCGGTTGGAAAATTGCTTTTTTTTTTGGAAGATTGCTTTTTGCATTATGAAGACTTGAACAAACATATTTTGGGATTCCAAGAAGAACTTTTTCTTGGGTAAAGTTAAAAGAAAATTCATCTTGTAAGAGACAAAAAAAGAACCATAAGGAGGAAATAGTCTTGTTCTTGAGTTTTTTTTTTTTTTTTCTCTCTAGCTTAGTTCTAGCATAGTTTTTCACTTTTCTTGGGAGAATTTGAAGCAAACTTGATGTAACCAATAATTTTTTATGGCAATGAACAAGTTGAAGTTTGGAGATCTTGTTTCTTCATTTGAATGAGTATTTCTTCTTCTCTACTCTTTTTGTTGCTTGATTAATGTGTGGTTACATTGAAATTATTAGCTTTATTGTTAAAGTTAGCATGTCTACTTAAACCTCTTTGTTCTAGAGGTAGACGAAACTATTCATATCTTGATTATGGTTCGATGAACTTGATTATTGCCATAACTTGTACTTGCTAGTTTACTTGTTCATGTTTTAACACTTGTGAGTGATCAATCACCATTTGCAAGTCATTATAGTTTTTATTAATCTATGAGAATAGTTAATAATGATGGAAAAGGAAGCGGTGACCTAAGAAACAAACACACAAAAATAGTGGTCCACTTAGGTGGATGTTGTTAATATTTCTTGTGCTTGATTAAGCTACCACTCGAGATTTCACCACAAAAGTAGGGAGATTAGAGTGTTGGCTAGATTCAATTCATTGGCAAATGCGAGTTTTAATTGACTTAGAATGTTGGTTAAATTCAATTCATTGGCAAACACGAGTTCTGATTGATTTAGTGAAATGAATCCTTAGCAAGACAAGTAAATTGGAAATAATTAGTGATTTCTTCCCTAGTTAAGAGTGAGTAGTGGATTCTATTCCCTAGGGCATTTGTGTAATTTGACTTTCTTCCAAATAACTTAATTTTCCTAGTATTGTTTGAGTATTGTTATTGCTTGTTTAGAGGTAATTAGTGATTAGTCTAGAAAATAGAGTGAACTAAAAGCCTTGGTAGTTGATGGTGATCCTCGTGGAAACAATTCTATATCCGTAGTACTATAATTTACAACATGTATACTTGCAGCTGACGAGGGAATTAGTATCAAATTTGGAATGTAGGTTTGAACCTCATCATCTACACTTGTATAAATAGGTATATTTTGTACACTCTTATTTGTATATAAAAAGAATTACTTTTCTCTTTTTCTTAGTTTTCATGGTATCATAGCTCTAGGAGCTCTATTATCAATTTCTGATATGATTCTTACACTATTCAGATGAAACCCAAATCACACACAAGTCCACAGGATCTAGAAGTGAGTATCTCATTTAGCAGCAGAATTCTTAATCGTACTTGAATCATACAAGAATGAGAAAGATGGTAGATTGACACCACAATAATGAGGACTACTTGATTGATAAAGTCATGTGAACACTTAGAAACCTTCTAACATATTCAAGATTTGCTTCAAGAACTGTGAGAAAATACTCTCAATTTTTTGGAAAATTAATCAACTTCTCTAAAAAAAACATTTAGTCAAGACTTTTATAGGCTTTACAAGTCACAAAACCTAATAAAGCTCGGACTATGAAATAACAACTCAAATCTTTCCGAAACTAGGAAACTTAATTTCGTTTCAAAGATCAACATGAAACTAACTATAATTAAGCAAATAACAAAGTTGAAAAATGACTAAACACTCGACAACAAGAAATAATAAAAAATTTTCATGTACCCACATCAAAATGAGAACTAGTTTTCTGGTCACCATCTCTTGCGTTCAGTCAGACGGCATGCCCCCAGCATATCATCTGAAAGTCTTCTATCAAGTTTTGCATCAATTTCTCTTCTAATGCGAACCTTGTTGAGTCATTTTTAAAACCCCTTTATATTTGTTGAAATTTCTTTAGTGAGTTATAATGGCGAACATGTGATATCCCACATCGGAAAATGCATGAGAAAAGGAAAGGTTTATAAGTTTGGAACCAAAGCCTATCAAATAACTTGGGTTAACCATTTTGGGTCAGTGATTTCAGTCCAAAAGTTGCTTGGGCCAGGCCTTGAGTCTGGATCATTATAGGTGGTATCAGAGCGAATCTCGCGTGGTCTCTGTGTGGGGTAAGTTTGGGCCAGTGCATTATGGTTCTGACTACGCAAGGAAGTGCAAGGAGCTAAGTGCCACGTTCAACGGGGGCCACCTCTAGAGTCCAAGCACTACCAAGTGGACAGTTTGGATTGTGACTGTATCTGTAATGGACTTTGTGAAGACGCAAAGTTCTAAAGGAGGGGAGAATGTGATATCCTACATCGGAAAATACATGAGGAAAGGAAAGGTTTATAAGCTTGGAACCAAAGCCTATCAAGTAACTTGGGTTAACCATTTTGGACCAGTGATTTCGGTCCAAAAGTTGCTTGAGTCAGGCCTTAAATCCGGGTCGTTACATAACAAGATAGGTAGTATAGAGATCAAAACAATGATTTTTGATGTTATTCCCATAACATCAAAAATTATTGAACACAAACTTAATGGAAAAAATTTTTTGGACTAGAGTAGAACTGCTCGGGTTTAACTTTATAGCATCAATAAAGATGATCATCTTATTGATGAACCACCTGTAGACGGTGAAGAGAAGATGGATTGGTTCAAAGAAGATGCAAAAATATTTTTGTGTATTCAGAATGGGATAATTTCAGAAACCTCCCTTGAGGTTTCTCATAATATCACTTAACTCCCTTGAGATTTTCAAAATCTCACTTACCTTCCTTGTCAACTTGCCAAGATTAAATATTCCTATTAAAAGTTACAAATTGACAACATTACCCTTGATCTTGATAAGTATTTAACTAAAAAGTCAAACCAAAAATGTATATTAAAAAAATTGCTATCTAATAATGGTCCATGATTCTAAACATCAAGATCATATTAGGATAATAAAGGAAATGGATAAATTAGATCTAGTCAAAATCAACCACTTAGGAGGATTTTAATGACTAACTAACATCTTAAAAAAGTTCATGAACACTTATAGTTAAGGAATTCAAAATAAATTTTTGAAAAATATGTTTTAATGCATGATGTGGTTTAAGTTGCATTGATAACTAAAATAATCTATTTATATGTATAAATTTTTCATGGTGTAATTTTTTCAAGATATAAATTTTTCTTTTGTTTTAGTACAACATAAATAAATAGTTTAATTCAATAAATTTACACCTTATAAAAATTTAGCTTTGATTTATTTTTTATTGTTGTTATAAACTTCATAAGTAGGATAATACAAGGGTAATATTGGAAAAAATGTTTATCTTTATTGTATTTCTTTAAAGGGGTTACAATGTTACAAGAAATGTCAATCCAAGGGAGGTAAGTGAGATTTTAAAAATCTCAAGAGAGCTTAGTGATATTATGAGAAACCTCAAGGGAGGTTTCTGAAATTATCCCATTCGGAATTCCATTAACAATGAGATAATTGGTTTGATCAATCACTATGAGTTTGTTAAATATCTTATGGATTATTTGACTTTTTTATATTCTAGTAAGGGAAATCTAAACAATGTCTATGATGTTTGTAAGGAATTTTATCATCTAGAAAAGCAAGAAAGTTCTCTCGTTAAATATTTTATGGATTTTAAAAGGGCGAAGGAGGAGTTAAATTCTCTCATCTCTTTTAGTTTTGATGTAAAAACTCAATAGTCTCAATAAGAGCAAATGGCAATCATGAGTTTTGTTGTAGGATTGCCTACTGAGTTTGATGTTACTTGAACACAAATCTTCTCTAGTCCAAAAACTACCTCTCTCTATGGCACCTTTATGTGATTGCTAAGGGTTGAGGGATCCCAACATTCCTCTAATATTATTAGTGCTCTTGTGAGTTGAAATAGCTTTGATGGGATTGGTTGAGGAAATAATCGAGGAAGTAATACGGGTAATTGGTTTTCAAAACGGTGGAACTACTGGTCATGGATGGTATAACCCAAATCAACAGGTTTGTTGTCATTGTAAAATACTAAGGTACACTATACGTACATGTTGGTAGTTTCATGATAAATCTCAACAAAATTCCCAATTTGCTAATTTTGTGACCTTGGAAAGAAACTATGTGCTTTCATCTTCTAACAAATCCATACATATATCTGACAATGAATATGCCCACATTATTGAGTACGAAGCCTTATAAAAATTTGCTAATCCATCTTCTAATACCACTCTATCTTTTGTTGACCATTTAGGTAATTTTATTACGTGTCTTATGTTATCCTCTAACAAATGCGAAATTAATTTCGGTGCAATAGATCATATGACCGGTAATAAAAGTATCCTCTTTTCTTTTAATTCTGACATAGACCTTCCATGTGTCACTTTGGCTAATGGGTCGAATACTTCAATTATGAGTTTTGGTGTAGCTATTCCTATATCTTCCATATCCTTATATTCGGTCTTATATCCAATCTTCTCTCAATTAATAAAATTACAAAAGCTCTTAAATGAGTTTTCTCATTTTTTCCTAAATATTGTGTTTTTTAGGATCTAATAGCAAAGAAGATTATTGGTTGAGGATGTGAGTTTAGTGGCATTTATATACTTGAAACTGTGACGCCCCCATCTCTCCCTAGGACTAATCTAAGAGTATCAACGGGACGCCTGCCCAACTCTCGCCAAGACCCACTACGAAATCCAAATATAAATACAATCATTCATTCTTAAAACCATAATTGAAGTCTATCAAAATCACTAGTTAAACTTTCGAAGTACAAGCCCAATAATTTTATCAAAATTACACTAATACTAACTCCAAGTACAATAATCCATTGAGTTCACCTAGAATTTCAATCCTCTACAAAAGTGTGGAAATCCTACAAAAGAACTACATTCCTCGATTTTCGAGCTCCACTTCAAAACCTGTTAAGGAAAACAAAGCTTATGGGGTGAGCAAAACTCAGTGAGGTCAACAAATCACACACAGGCAGGTCAAAACGATAATAAAATTATTAAAACAGTAAAACAGGAGAAAACTCAGAACTCACATAAAACAATTAAGAAATTAATATAAAAAGATACAATTGGCCAGCTTCACATTTCCACAATTTCTGCCATCACTTTTGGTCCGTTTTCAAGCCACAATTTTAAATTGAAATATTGACACTCCGTCAACCACTATCTCACTATCCGTAGACATCACTTTACACTCACCCGTCTACTTACACCCCCTGTACTGCGCCTGCTCGTCAAGATAAAATTTATCAATAAACCAAGTCGGGATGAGCGGCACTCCCCACTCACTAGAGTGTGGTACATACTACCGCTTGGCAAAAAAGGTCAACGAGACAACTCGCCAATCGACTTAACCAAAATTTAACCAAAACGGGAGGAGAGGTACCTCCCACTCCCTTGAGTGTGGTACATTCAATCGCTTGGTGTTAACATTTCATGAACAAGCACAAATACAAGCATTTAACGATTTCAATTTAAGTAAGGGTGAGCGATAAAGTACACACTGACCAAGTCAAACAAGCATGCTTTTCAAATCATTGACATTAAATAGAGCAATAAGTAACATGCACTTGAACACTCCCCATGATTCGATTAAATAAACGAGCAAGCAAGAAGATCAAACCTCGGTAGTCAGGTAGCCCTCGGTGAAGTCTTGGTCACCTGAGCCAAAATCCAACTATCAATCACTAGCCAAAAAACTAAAGTTTAAAACCTTAACTTAACTACTAAAAATCACCAAGACCACACTGCCACAATTTCTTGTTCGGACCATATCTTAGGCTACACTCATCGAAATTAGGCAAAGTCTATGGCTATGGAAACTAGACTCGGAGTACTACAATTCACTAGAAGGGTTTACTTTGAGATTCATTTCGTAAGATAGGCTAAAGTGCGTGACAAGATGTCACAAAGGAACAAAAATAGGAAATCAGTCTTGGAAAACATCCATTTTCTAAGAGTTTTTGGGATCGATAGAAAATGAGTTAGCATGCAATCCATATACCATTGGAAAACCCTTGAAGTCTAGTTTCAAACGCCACCAACAATGCTCGATTTTGACACCCGAGCAAGAAAATATAGCCATTTGAATAGAGGGCAGAAAACTGTCCTGATGGTAAAATTTCCAGGTTTGGAAGAGTAATTTTAGAGCACCTTTTGAGCAACGAAATGATATTGGAAAAACACCAATTTTTGCACACATAAACCTTAGTATGTGAACTATGTTTGTACCAAAATTTAGCCAAAAACTCATACAGGAAGGCAATGATCAAAGGGACCAAATTTGACTGAAATTTTTGAGCTCATTTCTACCAAATGAAAATCTTTTTCTTTTTCAGCCTTTGGTTCATCCAAAACAGCCCTCATTCAATTCCATTTTCAAAACCAAGACTCTAACAACATTTCTTGATCAAATGGTGATAAAATGATAGCAAAAATTTGAACTAAAACACCATCAAAACAGGGCAGCAAGGTTTGGACAGGTTGGTGACAGTTTTTCCAGATTTTTGGTCATTACTTCATAAACTTTTAAAGCACCAATTGAGAGGGTTTCTTTGGTAGGAAATGGCCACTTAAAACTCAACATTTCAGCTCTCAAAATAGCCCAAAAACTCACGAAAAGTTGCTGCCAAAACAGGACATAAAAATCAAAAATGAAACCGGCAGCACCTCCCCTCTCCATCTCAGTTTTTGCCTCTTTCTTTTAATCTTCTAACTCCAAAACTCCTCACAATCACTCCATCACATACACATATATCATAACAGAAATCCATCAAGAATTATGGGAATCCATAGAGCCCACACAACAATCCAAATTCAACAAAATTACAAACAAGAAACTACAAGCTCCAAAATCATACATTGGAAGCAAAGAAACTAGGGTTTGTTGAAGTCATTACCTCTAGTTGCTCAAGAAAAATTCTAGCTTGTGGTGTGACCAAATTCCCTCTCTTTTCAAGCTCCTAATCGGCTCTCCCTCCCTCCTTGATGATCCTCAAAGCTCCAAGTGAGAAGGGTGGAAGATTACACAAGTTTTCTTGGTTGATTTGATGAACTTTGAAGGTAGATTTAGATGATAAAAATAAGGGGAAATAAGGAAGGGAATTCGGCCAAGCTTTGGAGGAGAACATGAGTGTGTGAAGCTTTGTTGACTTTTGGGGCTTTTTGTTGGGAAATGGAAGAAAAGAGGAATGTCACTCGATTCGACATAAAGCCTCTTTTTGTCGTGTCGGTTAATTTGCGCGACAGACACTACAACCCCGGTTTCTCTCACTTATAAATCTCAAATGCATATCCTAACACTCAAAACATACGTCTGATATTCGACTCTAGACTCGTATGAAAAATTTAAACATTCAAATATTGAAATTATCGATGTAATTTAAACGTGCATAATGAAACTTTGAAAATTTTTGTGCTAATGTAATTTACTTAATAAAGTTAAATAATTCTAAATAAATAAATAAAATTGATGTGAAAATTTAAAATTTAAAATGATAGTATGGGTCCTCACAACCTCCCCTTCTTAAAAGAATTTCGTTCTCGAAATTCATACCTGGATTAGAGAATAACTTTGGATACTTTCTCCTAACTTTCTCTTCGACTTCCCACGTAACTTCCTCGACACCATGATTCTTCCACAAGATCTTCACTAATGGAATTTACTTGTTCCTTAACTCCTTAACTTTTCGGTCTAGAAGTTTTACGGGTCTCTTCTCATATGTCAGAGTCTCATTAATTTCTATATCCTCTGGTTAAAGTATGTGGGATGGGTCAGGGAGGTATTTCTTAAGAAACGACACGTGGAACACGTTGTAAATACGGGATAGGCTCGCTGGTAAATCCAACTTATAAGCTACATTTCTGACCCGTTGAAGAATGGTGTACGGTCCCACAAATCTTGGTTGTAATTTTTTTCCTTTTCCCGCCATCAAACTTGCCTTTAGAAGTGTAATCCTAAGGAATACTTGATCTCATACCTCAAACTCCAAATCTTTCCTCCTATTGTCCGCATAACTCTTCTGACGGCTCTGGGCGGTTAGAATTCTTTGCTGAATCAACTTGACCTTTTCTCGAACCTCTTCCATCCAAGGAATTACGATCGGATCTAAAGCTTTCTTCTCCCCTACTTCATCTCAATAAATTGGCGATCGGCACTTACGGCCATAGAGAGCCTCGTATAAAGCCATTTGTATAGATGAATGAAAACTATTATTGTAAGCAAATTCCACTAAGGTCAAATATTGGCTCCAATTAACTCCAAAATTCATAATACAAGACCTCAACATATCCTCAAGAGTCTGAATTGTCCTTTCTGATTGTCCCATCAGTTTGAGGATGGTAAGTGGTACTAAGATTCAACTTAGTACCTAATGTTTCTTGCATCTTTTGCCAAAATCAAGAAATACGATCCGACACTATGCTCACAGGAATCCTATGCAACCTTATAACTTCATCCACATATAACTTAGCCAGCTTTTCCATTGAATACTTCATACTAATGGGCAAAAAGTGTGCAAACTTAGTCAGTCGATCTATTATGACCCAAATTGCATCGTGCCCTCTTTGCATCCTTGGCAATCCTGATACAAAATCCATGGTAATATTCTCCTATTTTCACACAGGCACCTCCAACCACTGCAACAAACCAGAATGCTTCTGATATTTTACATTAACTCTCTGACACACTATGCATATCTGAACAAATTGAGCAATTTGCTTTTTCATGCCTTCCCACCAATAGAGACTTTTCATGTCATGGTACATCTTATTCCCTCCGGGTATATTGTATAGTTAGAACGATGAGTTTCATCCAATATTTCTCTTTTAAATCCCTCATCTCTCAGTACCACTAATCGATTTCGATACCTAAGGATTCCTTCCGCTCCAACATTAAAATCTGAAGTCTCCTTTTTCTAAACTTTCTCCAACCATTTTTGTATGTCAGGATCCTTCTTTTGCACTTCTTTAATTTTATCCAATAGTGTAGACCTCAGTACAATGTTCCCCAAAATAACCTTCTTGGACTGTAGACGAGGATTCCAAACACTAATTTCCTCTAACATGTGCCATTCCTTTACCATCAATCCGGCTACTTGCACCTTTCGATTCAAAGCATCCACTACTACATTAGCTTTTCCAGGGTGGTAATTAATTATACAATCATAGTCTTCCAAGAACTCCACCCACCTATGCTGTCTCAAATTCAATTCCTTCTTGGAAAACAGATACTTAAGGCTCTTGTGGTCGGTGAAAATCTCGAATGTCACCCCATATAAGTAATGTCTCCACTTACGTAACGCAAATACTACAGCGGCTAACTCCAGATCATGGATTGGGTAATTCTGCTCATGAGATTTCAACTTTCGGGATGCATAAGTTATAACTCGTTCATTCTGCATCAACACACAACCTAATTCTTCCTTCGATGCGTTTGTAAACACCACATATCCATCTTTTCCATTAGGTAGAGCAAAACCGGTACCTCAATTAACCATCTCTTCAACTCTTAAAAACTCCTTTCACACTTACTGTCCCATATGAACTTGCTATGCTTCTTGGTCAATTCAGTCATAGGTTCCACTATTTTGGAGAAATCCTTAATGAAACGATGGTAGTAACCAGCTAAATCCAAGAAACTTTGAACCTCTGTCGGATTTTCAGGTTGTTTCCATTTTGACAACACTTCCATCTTAGTTAGGTCTACCGTGATTCCATCCTTAGAAATAATATGACCCAAAAATGTCACTTCCTCCAGCCAAAATTCAAACTTACTGAATTTCGCATACAATTGATGTTCTCTCAGGGTTTGCAGTACTATTCTCAAATGTCATTCATGATCCTTCCGAATCTTAGAAAATACTAGGATATCATCGATGAACACCACTATGAACTGATCCAAATAAGGCTTAAAGACTCGATACATCAAATCCATAAATGCGGCCGGTGCGTAGTCAATCCAAAAGGTATCACCACAAACTCAAAATGCCCGTACCTCGAGTTAAAAGCTATCTTAGGTATGTCTTCCTTTCGGATCCTTAATTGGTAGTAACCCTGTCTGAGATCTAGCTTAGAGTATACTTCGGCTTCTTGTAGTTGGTCGAAAAGCTCATCAATGTGTGCTAGAGGGTATTTATTCTTAATGGTGACGTTATTCAAGCCCCGATAGTCTATACACAATTTTAAACTTCCGTCTTTCTTCTTAACAAACAATACTGGTACACCCCAAGGTGAATCATTTTCCTTGATAAAACCCCATTCCAATAAATCTTGCAATTGAAGTTTCAATTCTTTCAACTCAGCTGGCGCCATCCTATAAGGCGTCCTGGAAATAGGTACTGTCCCCGGAGTCACCTCAATCTTAAAGGCTATTTCCCTCTCAGATGGTAAAGATTCTAATTCTTCAGGAAAAATGTCAGGAAATTCTCTCACCACTAGCACGTCTTCCAACTTCATTTATCTCTCGGAGTATTGATCAGAAAAGCTAAGAACCCCTTGGCCCCCTTACTCAGCAATTTCCGAACTCAGATCCCTGAAATAAGAGTTGTAGATGCTAATGTCCCCCTTACATCTAACCTTAAGGTCGGCTCACCGGCCACATGCAATTCTACTATTTTCGTCTTACAATCAAGTTGGATATGATAACAGGCTAACCAATCCATCCCCAAGATAACGTCATAACCCTTAATTTCCAAACTCATAAGGTCTGCTAATAATTTCCGCTTACCAACCCAAACATCACAATTCCTATAAACCGAGCTAGATAACAACCTCTGATTTCCAGTAGGTGTACTAACCTCTAAATTATATGGTAGTCTCTCAGACTTGACAATTACGCCCTTCATAAAGGTAGGGTTTACAAAGGAATGGATTACCCCATGATCAATTAAAACCTTTGCTAAACAATGAAATATTGGAATCGTACCTTCAATAACCTCCGCGGGATCAGGGACCTAATGCTGGTCCATAGCATAAACCCTAACAGGCGCCCTTGGGCGATTGTTCCCCACGCTCGACTGTCTGGAGACCAGTCTAGCAGACTATTGTGAACTACCTCTAGCACAACAAGCTATCGGACAGTTGTCAATCTGATGTTCAACACTCCCACAGCCTAAATATTTCCCTGCTTTCCTCCAATAGTCATCCACCGTGTGGTTCAGCTTCCCACAGTATCCATATCCTACTTGAGGAGTCGATACCGAACCTCCTTGCGAGGTATTTCTAGACTGGCACGTCCACTAGTGACTCCTCTCGCCATAGACCATCTGTAAGTTCCAGCCAATCTTACTCCTCCCATGCCCCTTCCAACCTTAAGAGCCGACGTATTTCTATCTACCAGCCCTACACCACTACTACTTGGGGCATTCCTTTTCTTAGCATGAAAAGCCCTCATTTGAAGTCTAACGCTTTCCACTCTTTGGACCTTTTCCAAGGCCTCGATGAAAGTATTAATTTGGGCCACGGCTAGAGCCTCTTAAATTTCCATATTAAGCCTCTGTATGAATCGTCTAATCCTTCTTCGATCCGTGGCCACTAACTCTGGTGCGAACTTGGAGAGTTTCGTGAACTGGGTCTCGTAGTCAGCCACACTTATCGATCCCTGCCTCAGTCTAATAAAATCGTCTTCCCTTTTCTCTTGGACCATTGGAGGCATAAACTTCTCATCAAATTCCCTTTTGAAATTTGCCTAAGTCCATGGGGTCTGCTCTCTCTCCTATTTAACCCTAATTACGTTCCACCACGATCTAGCCTTGCCCTCAAATTGGAAAGTAGCGAACGTCACTCGCTCTCCTAAGTGTAATTCAAAATGGCAAAAATATCAGCCATCCTCTCAAACCAATTTTCTACCATGTCAGAATCTACCCCTCCTAAGAACTTTGGCGGCGCAAATTTAAGGAAACGCTCCAGGGCTTTATCGTCTCCATAATCAGGGCCTAAATGTTGGTTTTGCTAACCAGGACCTTGATTGTTGGCCAGACGCTCAAGAATATCAGTCATTCTATTGATGGCCGTAGCCACCTGATCATTGTTTCCATCGCCCGGTCCTCTTTCCGGTCCCGCCTCGGAAGACCGAACACTCTCTGAGGGTTAGGGTTGTCTATGCCCGCGCCCCGTCCTCGGTCTCGATCTCGACCTCGACCTCGTACATCCATAGTCTTAATTATGTTTAGATGCAACAATAGAAATAATTACACGAGAGAAAATTTAAAGACAAAAGTCAACATTAAGAGCATTTGAAATAATGACATTTAACATATATTAACATTTTCAAAGTTCACAGATAATTAGTAAGCCATGGGGCATTTACAAAATATAGCACACGTGCCACCAAAAATACAATTAGTCATGCAAAATAAAGTCATAGGCTTTACAAGTCTTACCCCAACTAATCCATTTACAAAATAGTCAAAAGATTAATATTCCTAGTCTAATTCTCAGCGGAACCGCTAGTCTAGACCTCTTCAACCGGCTCCTCCTTAGACGGATCCTCCTCCGAGGGGTCCATATGAGCTGAACTCTCGACTCTATCTGCCACTTCTTCCATTAGCATGGTAGCCTCATTCAATATCCCAGCAACCCACTCCCGGACCTCGTTGACTACCCTAGTCAATCGGGCCCTAATCCTCTAGACCTCATCACGAGCGGCCTCAGTCCTAACCCGCTCCTCAACCACCATCTCCTCAAGTTCAATGATCCTAAGACTTTGGACATCCTCCATAGCCCTCAGTCCCTCCATCTCATCAAATAGCGCCCTATTAGTATTTACCAGTTGCCGGCGCTCATCATCAATGGATAGCACTAGGTCATTGGGGTAAGAGTATATCTCTCTACAAGCACAACGAGGGAACCTACTAAAGGGAGAGTAGCTGATGAGAGGTCCTCCACCAAGTACTAGATAGCGAATAGGTCTAAGAGGCCCCATGTGACCATTGGCCTCTCCATTACCATTAGCCCCATTAGCCTCCTGAGCTCCATTTCCATTTTCCATTCCTGCAAAACAACTACAAAACTCAAGGTTAAAAGCTTAGTGTCACTAATTTACTCAAAACATTAACTTAAGACACAACAAAGTTATTTCTACTCTCAAAAGTAAAGTTCCTAAAATTTCCCAAATAGATCTCTAACCTATGCTCTGATATCAACTGTGACACCCCCACCTCTCCGTAGGGTGAACCCAAGAGTATCGACGGGATGCCTGCCTGACTCTCGCCAAAACTCATTACGAATTCCAAATATAAATAGAAGCATTCATTCTTAAAACTATAATCGAAATCTATCAAAATCACTAGTTAAACATTCAAAGTACAAGCCCAATAATTTTATCAAAATTACACTAATACGAACTCCAAGTATAATAATCCATTAAGTTCACCAAAAATTTCAATCCTCTACAAAAGTGTGGAAATCTTACAAAAGAACTAAGTTCCTCGATTTTTGAACTCCACTTCAAAACCTGTTAAGAAAAACAAAGCTCATAGGGTGAGTAAAGCTCAGTGAGGAAAATCATACGTAGACAGGTCAAAGCAATAATAAAATTATTAAAACAGTAAAATAAGAAAAAACTCAGAACTCACATAAAACAATTAAAGAAGTTAATATAAAAGGATATGATTGGCCCGCTTCACATTTCCACAATTTCTGCCATCACTTTTGGTCCGTTTTCAAGCCAAAATTTTAAATTGAAATATTAACACTCCGTCAACCACTATCTCACTATCCGTAGACATCACTTTACACTCACCCGTCTACTTACACCCCCCGTACTGTGCCTGCTCGTCAAGATAAAATTTATCAATAAACCAAGTCGGGATGAGCGGCACCCCCCACTCACTAGAGTGTGGTACATACTACCGCTTGGCAAAAGGGGCCGATGAGACAACGCTCCAATCGACTTAGCCAAAATTTAACCAAAACGGGAGGAGAGGTACCTCCCACTCGCTTGAGTGTGGTACATTCAACCGCTTGGTGTTAACATTTCATGAACAAGAACAAATGCAAGCATTTAAAGATTTCAATTCAAGTAAGGATGAGCGCGATAAAGTACATGCTTATCAAGTCAAATAAGCATGCTTTTCAAATCATTGACATTAAATAGAGCATTAAGTAATATGCACTTGAACACTCACCGTAATTCGGTTAAACATATGAGCAAGTAAGAAGATCAAACTTCAGTAGTCGGGTCGCCCTCGGCGAAGTCTTGGTCACCTGAGCCAAAATCCAACTATCAATCACTAGCCAAGATAACTAAAACTTAAAACCTTAACTTAACTACTAAAAATCACCAAGACCACACTGCCACAATTTCTTATTCGGACCATATCTTAGGCTATACTCATCGAAATTAGGCAAGGCCTATGGCTATGGAAACTAGACTCAGAGTACTACAATTCACTAGAAGGGCTTGCTCTGAGATTCATTTCGTAAGATAGACTAAATTGCACGACAAGATGTTACGAATGAACAAAAATAGGAAATCAGTCTTGGAAAACAGCCATTTTCTCAGATTACTTACAAAAGTATGATTCATTAAGAGGTACCATAACAAGAAAACTCAAGAACACATTCACTGGTTTATCACTGCACCTTATATCACTGGTTTATCACTGCACCTTATATCACTGGTTTATCACTGGTTTATCACTGCACTTTATATCACTGGTTTATTGCTATTCATCGGAGACAAATCCATACGCCAAGTCTCGAGCATATATCACTACACTTCACTTCACTTCACTTAATTAACCCTATGACTCGTCCCTTTCTTCTCGACCTAGGCCTAGCCATCCGGCTCAAGTCGAAGGGCTCACCGATAGGTCTCAGGAATTTCCTAACCTTTCACATACGCATACAAGCCACTGCAAAACACTTTTCACTTTTCTTTTATTTCAAATAGAGGTAAGTGCGATGAAGTACACACCTCCCCACTTAATGGTTTAAAAACTCAATTTTACATCAAATCACTTGTCTAACACATTTCGAATCATATTCACATAAACACATAACAAACATTCAAACTCACAACCTCTTCATAAAATTATTGCACTTGTAAAAGTATTTTACATGGGAATAATGGTAAATCATTTCAGCAAATCATTCCTTGACAAACAATAGTAAAATTTTCATTTAAAAAGGAGTTGAAACACTCACCAATCAATCACAGCTGACAATCCAAGTTAGGATCTAGTTCAAACTCTTCCCCACTTCCTATGATCAAGTAAAAGCAGAGATAAGTTTCGCCCCACAAATAGTGAAACTAAATTCAAATAGCTTATTCATTTATCTTATCAAAATTATTTCCAAGAATCCTCTAACTCTGCTCGAGTGAAAAGTAGTCACTTGAGTCGAAACTCATTTTAAAAGATTCCATTTTCAAATCGAATGCCAAATAACCAAACCACTCTATCGATGTACTCCATCCAGGCGACTTCTACTCTTTTAGTACAACGAAATAAAGTGAGATATTTCACCTCAAAATTACTCATTTGAGTTCAAACTTAACACCAAACTTTTAACCAAGATTCTAACACTTGTACAAATCAATTTTCACTAAATCTCAAATGTACAAAATTCATGAAAATTAGCCAAAACATTTCAAACCCTCAAATTTGTCCAAAATGGCACTTTTACCTCAAAATTTAGTAAAACTCAATTTTCCACCATTCAACTTCAATATTTTAACTCTATTAAAGCATATACTCATAAACAAATACAATACACATTCGTTCAGGCAAAATCTAACCACGAAACATCACAAAATCTCAAAATCAAGTGTCAAACTTTCCAGGCATAGGTTTGGCCAGCTCTCAATCTTTTCCTTCAAAATTTTCAACAACAAATACTATTTTCTAACCATAAAATGCTCTCATCTCATAAACAACAAACACAACCACAATCAGGTCCTCAAGTCTGCTACCTAAAAGTCACCTTAAGTCCGCTACCTAAGTTGGGAATTCAAGAGCCCAACTCGAATATTCCAAATATAAACATTTTTAGCAACATTAACCGTAGAATCTGTAGATTTACCACTAATAAGATTAAAACTAAGAGTTTCAAGTATTATACCTCAAGATCTTTTCAGATCTAGCAAGATCAACCAAGATCTTGTGAACTTCTCTCAAGAATGATACTCCCAAGTTTAGAAACTCCAAAAGCTCCAACCTGAGCCCACGATCCACTTAATTTGATGATGATTTCCATTTCCAAACTCAAGAATCAAGAAGTAGCCAACTAAGAGGAAGCTTTCTTTCCTCTTCTTTTCTCTCTCTTTCTCTCACGGCCACACTCCCACTCTCTCTCTTCCTCGCGGCTGCCAAGTGAAGAAGAAGGCACAAGGTATGTGGCTTCAATGGAATCTTTTAACTTCAAAGGATGGAAGATGAAGAAGATGAACAAGAAACCTTCAAACTCTCTCTCTAACCTCTCTCTCTTTTCGGCCCTCTCTCTCTCTTTCTCCCTCTCTCATGGCAGCTCCAAGAAGAAGGAGGAATGTCTTCGATGGAGGCTTGAAACTTCAAGAAATTTGAGGAAGAAGAAGTTGACGAAACAAAGTTGCAATCTTTCTCTCTTTTCTCTCTCTAGATTCGGCTGCTCCCTCTCTCTCTAAGCCCCAAGTGTGGCTGAAAAGAATGAAGCAAGGAAGCAAGAAACAAGGTTTTTTAAGGACAAAAAGTGTGGTCTTCCTTAATTTATGGAAAAGTTGTCAAAGTTGCTAGATCATTGCTAATCTGATTTGCTAATCTTATTGCTAAATAATTATCCCAAAAAAATTTTTAATTTTAAAAGTGCCCCAAATAAACTTTTAATTTTAAAAATGCCCCAAAAGTACACCAAATATTTTTAATTTTAAAAATACCCCAAAAAAATTTCTTATTTTAAAAATACCCTAGAAAATGCCCAAATAAATTTTTAATTTAAAAAAATCCTCCAAAAAATTGCCCCAAAAAAAATTTTAATTTTTAAAATGTCCAAAAAAATACCCCAAATAAATTTTTAATTTTAAAAATACCTCAAAAAAATACTCCAAATAAATTTTTAATTTTAAAAATGCCCCAAAAAATTATCCCAAATAAATTTTTAATTTTAAAAATCCCCCAAAAAATTATCCTAAATAAATTTTTAATTTTATAGATGTCTCATAAATACCCCAAATAAATTTTTAATTTTAAAAATACCCCAAGAATAGCCCAGATAAATTTTTAATTTTAATAAAACCTGAAAAATAGCCCAAATAAAATTTTAACTTGGATGGGAAGGGGAGGAGGAGTGGGGCTGCAGGGAGGGGAGGAAGGGGAGGGGGAAAAAGAGTGAAGGGGAGGGAGAGAGAGGGGGAAGGTGTAGGGGGAAAGGGAGAGGGGGGGCGACAAGGTGGTGATGGGTGGTGGGTCGTGGTAGGGTTGGGGTGGAAGAAGAGGGGATAATTTTTTTATTTTTGTTTGTATAAGTTGTTTTTGAAATATTTGTTTGGATTGATGTTTTTGGGATTGTTTTTTGGAATAATTTCAGAAACCTCCCCTGAGGTTTCTCATAATATCACTTAGTTCCCCTGAGGTTTTCAAAATCTCACTTACCTCTGTTGTCAACTTGACAAAGATTAAATATTCCTATCAAAAGTCACAAGTTGACAACATTACCCTTGATATTGATACTATTTAACTAAAAAACCAAGCAAAAATAAAATTTTCAAACCAAAAAAATGTATATTAAAAAAATTACTATCTAATAATTGTCCATATTTTTTTACATCGAGATCATGTTAGGATAACAAAGGACATGGATAAATTAAATCTAGTTAGAATCAACCAAAAGTAGGATAATACAAGGGTATTATTGAACAAAATATCTTATTTTTTATGGACAGTTATAATTAAGGAAATCAAAACTAAATTTAGTTTTAATGTGATGTTTTTCACTTTTGTTCAATACTACCCTAATGTGATATTTTTCACTTTTGTTCAATACTACCCTAATGTGATATTTTTCTTATTTCATTAAATTTAGTTTTGAATTCCTTAATTTTCTTTTTTCTACATTTATTTTTTATTGTTGTTGTATACTTCATAAGTAGGATAATACAAGGGTAGTATTGAACAAAAGTTTTATCTTTATTGCATTTTTTTCAAAAGGGCTACAATGTTACAAGAAATGTCAATCAAAGGGAGGTAAGTGAGATTTTGAAAATCTCAAGGGAGCTCAGTGATATTATGATAAATCTCAAGGGAGGTTTCTGAAATTATCCCTTATTTTTTGTTGGTGTATTACTGTAGCATTTGAAATGTGAAATACAGTTTTTCAAAAACAGGCGGAAAATAGCAAATCCAAACAGAGCCCAAATTTTTATTGTATTTTTGCCTAGAATCTGATACTTGGGGGACCAGACTTATTTCAGCTGAAACATTTGGGACAAAGTTGATAAACGGGCTAAACATTAGAGGCCATGCATGACTGCATTTATCCCTAATTAAACTAGATTTAAATCAAGCATTAGGGTTTTCACATGTATTCCTAGTTTTCTTCTTTTTTTGCTTTTTTTTTTTTTTTTTATAGTTTAAGTGTATGAGCCAGTTCATTTTACTTATTTATCATGCAAGTGCCAACAAAAGCGGCTCACATTACAAGGGAATATCCTACAACATTAGAAAACTCTAGTGCAATATCTACACTACACGTAGCAGGCAGGAAAAACTGGCAAAATTTAGAGCTTAATCCATCAAACAGTCTTGATCCAAGCCCCACTTAAGCATCAGTTGCCAACTAGTCTTGCTCATTGGAGCTTTAGGCCAATAGAGCATAGCCAGCCGAATCACTCTGGTAATATTCTCCATATTTTTCAAGGTTTCTACACATGAATGCTGAAATGCCCTCTTGTTTCATCCTTGCCATATATGCCAGACGACAAAGGAGCTTGAGCTAACATGTTGAGACCACAACTTTACTTCTTCATCCCATGGAAGTCTCTGTAATTTCTCCCATATACACACAGAAAAAGTGCCTTGGAAGAATAGATGCTCAATCGTTTTATTTTCTTGAATGCACAATACACAAACTAGAGAGACATTAGCTACTCCCCATCTAGCAAGTCTGTTCTTGGTTAACAGTTTGTGTTGTACTGCTAACCATAGCAGAAAAGCAAACTTCAGCATATAATCTTCCCCCAGGACAAGCTTGAGTTAAGATACCTTAGCTCCTGTGTAAAACAGTTTTTCCATAGCAGACTTAACAGAAAATACTCTATTAGCAGCTGCTGCCCATCTAACACAATCTTGCATATGAGATTGCAGTAAAGTAGAAACACTATGTTTAAGCTCTTGCACCTTATCATTAAAACGTCTTCCACTAGGCCAATTCCATTCACCATTCACAATCAAATCAGTCAATTTGGATTGCTTAGATAGCTTTAAGTTTCTAAGCCAAAATTCAAGAAAATTCGACAGTTGTCCCACGGAAAGCCAATTGTCAAACCAGATAAATCAAAATAATAGAATGATCCCATCTCACATAAATCAAAATACTAGATACGAGTTGTTGAATAACAATACAAACTGCGATTTCCACTTAAGTAGGAGAAATGTAACAAAACATTACATGCTATTTGGACCAAATAACTTCTACATACACACACTTACAGAAATCGAACTGTTGATTCATTAAATGGAAGCTGAAACTAAAACTTTTATAACCCTAGTGCTTCTGCCAAATCTTTGTCTTTGTCATTTCTTAATTTCGGAATCAATAGCAGAGGCTTTTCCCTTCCCAATGTGAAGCCAAACTTTTCCCTCATGTCAAGATTGATTGGGTCCATTCCCGGGGGAAGAAACCAATCAAATGCATAGATTAGTGATGCAAGAATCAACTGAATATGCTTGAGAGCCAGAGGATATCCAGCGCATATCCTTCTGCCTCCACCAAATGGCAAAAGTTCATAATGGGCTCCCTTGACATCGAGACTTCTGCCAAGGAATCGTTCTGGTTTGAAGCTTTGAGGGTCTTCCCAAACATTTTCATCTCGTCCCAAGGCATATGCATTTACTACGACTAAGGAATTCTTTGGAATTTTGAAGTTCATAAGCTCACATGTTCGTGATGCACAACGAGGTATAAGAAGTGGAGTCGGAGGATGCAATCGAAACGTTTCTTTGATACAGGCTTGTAAATATGGCAGCTGTGTTAAGTGCTTCTCACTTAAGACTGTTCCTTCAATATCGTTTTTCATAAGTTCATCCAGAAGTTTAGAATATGCTTCTCGGTTTCTTGTTAGTTCTGCCATTGCCCATTCGATTGCTGTGCTGAGGGATTCAGAGCTAACAAAAAACTCCTGTAGTGGATAAAAGTAAGTTCTCCCTGGTTATAAACCTTACTTTAGTGGTCAAAACAGACAAGGTTAAGATTTTGGAATCTAGTCTCACACTGTGAGCTGTAATTTAGTATAATAGTACCTAATAGTTGTCCTTCCAGGTGTAGATTGGACTATTATCCTTTTTATCTGAAAAACACAATATTTAGTATACCACTTGCATTCATTTTCATACTATTAGCTAATCTTTATCTAACTTGCTTAAGTTAATGCAGAGGATCAAATTCGACATTGATGCCTAAAGTTACAAGAAAATCTACATATGATACGCAAAAAAGACCAAGGAGGTAGGTTTTAACATACCGTGAGGAAGTTGTGGATCTGATGATCATCAAAGGAATTTTCAATCAATACATCTAAAAAGTCCCGTTTGGAGAGCGCCACATCCAGCCTCCTTCCTCTTCTCTTACTCACAATGTCACCCCATAATTCTCTCACTATTTGGTGATAGTCTATCAATTTTCGCTTACTCAAAAAATCTAAATCACCAATTTTAGGATAAAGGTCAGCTAGTCCTGGAAAGCCAAACTCAATCATTCTCCTTGTATACCTTTTTACTTCTCCAATATTCTTCCAGGACTCAATAATATCTTGGGAAACCATGGTATTGGTGAAAGTATTAGCACTAGCCGCAAATAATATGTCTGCAATATTTACAACTTCACCATCTTTTGAAGCCAAAAAGTCTAGCATTTCCTTGGCCATCTCTAATCTGATTTGCGAAAAGGATTCAAGTGCCTGAGCAGAGAAAAGCTCAGTCTGGGCAGTGCTACGTAGAAATCTCCATGTTTCATTGCATTCTGCAGCCATTGTGA
This sequence comes from Gardenia jasminoides, assembly GCA_013103745.1. Taxonomy (NCBI): domain Eukaryota; kingdom Viridiplantae; phylum Streptophyta; class Magnoliopsida; order Gentianales; family Rubiaceae; genus Gardenia; species Gardenia jasminoides. The sequence goes on along the minus strand of CM023097.1, from coordinate 15,065,342 downwards.
TTGTTGAAGTGTGAAGTTGTGGTAATCTTTTGGCAAGCTGCGGAACGTATCTTCCGCATAAATCCCGATTATGAGTCTTGAATATTTCTCTTGCAGCTTCTGGTGATGATGCGACTACCACCAGTCTTGCACCAAATCTCAGAGAGATTAGAGGACCATATGATTGTGCAAGCCTGGCGAGCGCAAGATGGGGTTTCTTCCCATCAAGGTTGAAAAGGTTGCCTATGACTGGCCATGCGAACGGACCTGGTGGTAGCCGTGTTTCGCGCTGGAGGGAAAGAAGAAGTAGAATGGGAAACAGAAGTACAACAGCAAAGAGAAGGTAGTCCCAGCAAGCAACATCAAGACCCGTAACGTCCATATTTTGAACTGATGGTATTGTTGGATTTTGCTTTCTATGGTGCTTGTAGAGTTATTCTTCGTATATTTTACAATATATAAAGGGAGAGAAGGGGTTTGTGGTGTAAGTTTTTTTGTCATTTTATTATATTCCTTTATTTTCCCTTCCACTAAAAAGGTAAATAGTAGAGACCTCCACTAACTACTGGCAATTTCTTTTTCTTTATTTTTTATACCAAAAAAAATCACATTAAGAAACCTAATAAAACCGTTAATAGTTGCTCATTAATTTTATATTATAAATTTTTCTTTTAATTTACACACTGGCAAAATTGTGCATTTCCCCCTAGTATAGATAAAGAGGAAAAGTTTAAGAGCATGCAAAGTGACTAGGTAAAATTTATATTACACGTGAATGATCAGGGGTAGAGGGCAGGTGCAGTTGGGGAACCTAGCGGTTACATAGGGTTGCGGGTAGATCAAAACGCCAAAGTCCAAAGGGAAAGAAAGGCTCGGGTGGAACCACGTTTTCAAGTGACGTAGTAAAAGAAACTGATGTATGAAGTATGAAAATTGCTTGGAGAATAAAACTTTAAACAGTAAGCACAACTGTTTGTCCATGAGAATCCCTCGCTCCTTTTCATTTCCTTTTCCTTTCTTTTTTTTTTTTTGGGGTCTCTGGATCACTACCCTGTTAAAACAAAAAATAAAACAAAAGAAGTGAACAAATTTGGAGAATTCTGCAGATTTGTGATTAGAGAGATGATAAGGAAACTAGATGGTATAACTTGTTTCTCATGTCGCCCTTTCACTTAAAAGCTTTTTTTGGTTAATTTAGTTATTTAATGTCTAATTAATCCAATTGCCTTCTTTCATAGGCCAATGCCATGCATTGCCTATTTTGTTTCCATTAGTATGTTTTTTACAAGTACCTATTATTCGTGCTAATTCTTTTGGTTTTGGTACAATTGACAACATGTGGACTACCTATAAATTCATGCTCTTTGTTAGCTGTATTTGGGATTGGAATGACACATGTCATATATTTTACCAAAAGCATGAAAGATATGCTTTAACAGCAAAGACTATACGTTATGTAATGCAACTACTTGTCTTTGTTAATGCTCTCGAAAGATGTTAATGGTACAAGGACCTGGTACTTATAGTGTTAGAGAGGTAGCAAGCGCCTTAATTCCTTTGAATAGATTTGCACTTAATGGGTGATCTCCTTCTGGCTAGTGGTAGGATGTGATTGGATGTCATATTTATGTATTATCACAAGTTTTACATGGGAGATAGGATTTGAAATTGATATACACATACTTAAGAACTAGTTGCATGAAATTGTTTTCCTGATAGGAATTGAAAATTGATATATACATACTTAAGAGATAGTTGCATGAAATTGTTTTCTTGTGTATTGATTCTTTACTCCTACATTGTAGTAAATATAGGGAAAAAAAAAGGCAATTGATAATACCACAGCACCGATCTTAGTTCCACAACCATTTACCTCTAAAATGTCTATATTGCCCTTTTAAAAATTTGCAACACTTTTTGACACTTGTACCATAATCGTCCCACCGATTGTCTTCTCCATTCACTCTTACCTAATGACGATCCTAGATTTAGTCTTGAAGACTGAGAGCTGAAGAGGGAAGTATCCTTCATGTCCAAGCACGACAACCCCATAGCATCACAAAACTGCAAGAATTGATATAAATATGCAAGAAAAATTCTGGGTACTTAATTTAAATCTTGAAATCATTTTTTTTTAAACAAACTTCTTCCCACCTTCATTTCCACATGGCCAAAAAAATATGGAAATAGAAACTTCATCACTTCATCAAAACACAAACCCAGCATCACATTTATCTTATTTCACATTGCTGATGTTGGGCCCAAATGATCGATCGATAAGAGGGTGAAAAGTAGGAACAACCACAGGGCGCCGATTATGAGGCATAGAATGATACAAAAGATCATTCCTAGCAGTAGGCACCGAGGGTATCGGCGGTCAAGGGATGAAGAGCCTACTTATTCTTTGGTAGAGGCGCCGATGGTATCGGCGGTTGAGGGATGAAGGGGCCAATCCCAGTAGAGTGACCAATAACGGCGGCAGCAAGGAGATGGGGGTCATGGACTCGCCGAATGAATCGACACGTAAGAAGACCAGGGTCGCTTGACGGTTAATAAACATCCCACTACCAGGAACGAGTGGGAGTTCAGCAGATAGAGCGGTTGGCATGACCCAATATTCTAGGAAGTGGTAGACAGCACTATCCCCACTATTCACAAAATCAGCAGCAAATGGGGAAGTGGGTGAGGAGCAAGACCCGCACCGATTTCGGGAGAAAACGGTTGCAAAGTGGTGTCTATAAATACCAATGAGCGTTCCAGCAAAAAGGAGATCCATCACGAACATCATCAACAACATCATAAAACACAACAATAAAATCAGAGTCGAGTAGCAAGTAGGAATAGCTTTTAGATAGCTCTTCTCATTTTTGCAATTAGCTTGTTCATGTTCTTTACTTCATATCAGAGTTCAGCCTTTTCATTTTCGCAATTAGCTTGTACATGTTCTTTACTTCATACCAGAATTCAGTCTTATCATTTCGCAATCGGCTTGTTCGTATTATTTGTTTCCTTTCAATATTTAGTCTCGAGTTCTTTTAGTGCATCAGCATCATTTTTAGCATCTTTTAAATGCTTATTCCTTTCAACCGCCATCAGCACGGGATTTAAGTCCTTGAGGCCATTCAAGATGGATGAACAGCAATCGTCTAGAAGTCAGAACAATCGGCGCATCAAGACTAGGGCATCACCTAATCGGTGGACTAGAGTTTTCCTAGTTTTCGGCAACAAACTAGGTGGCACGCGCGTAGAGCCGATCCTCAATCGGCAAGTGTTCGTGAATTGCAGAAATCTGCATGAACAGTTTGGCACGCCCGGTGGGACCCGAAGCAAGAAACAAGATGGCAAGGAAAGATACTAGCAGGGGGACTGCGCCTAGTATTGAGGAAGAAACCTCGGCGCCAGTCGAGGCAGTGCAGGAAGGGCCGGTCGGCCCGTCGAACGCCGAATGGATGGTGTGACAGAGCAAGTTGTTCAACGTCTTAGAGTCACGCCTGGACCAACAAGAAAGGAAATACAAAGAGGAAGCCGCCCATTGAAGGGAAGAATGGACAGGGGCTCTGGACACACTTCGGCAGGACACCAGGGAGGAGGTGGTCACCGAAGTTAAGGGAATTAAGGAGTCGACCGCACAGTTGCGAAGCGTGCTAGAGGCCGGGATATGAAAGTTACGTTTAGAGGTCGAGACAGCGGCAGATAACCTCGACTCTAGGTTCAACGTGCGAACCGACCTCTTAGCAGCCGATATGAGGATGTTAGCTGCCTCTGTTGAGTCTCAGACAGGGGGCAAGTGGAATTGTTGACGGCCGGGCCAGTTGACAGGCGCGCCACTCTGACCTTGTCAAAGGCAGTGGAGGGTAAAATGTCAGGCATGTCAGCGGACGTACGATCGGCTGCTGCCGACAAAGGGAAGGCGGTAGCGGAAGATACGTCATGCGCAGCAGATAGGTCACCCCTACCGCCAGGCGTAATCAGGATTCCTGAGGAGGCACAGGTCCCAAAGTTGTCGGTCGAGGGGCAGGTTAAAGAGAACATACCGGTATTCCCGTCAACGGGGGATCGCCAGAGGTACGCCGATGCGGTACGGCAGCCACAGTATGTGCCGAACAGGCAACGACCAACACAAGTCCCATATGTACCCCAAGCGATGAGGGGCACTGATTTGGGTCCATCCAGCAGTAGGTGGCCCGGGGGGCACGAGACTGTTGAGAGCACAGACGGCGGCTGGTGGAGCACTGATGATCCACAGATGGTGTCGGAGGAGAACTAGTCGAACCGAAGGATCCCCATTCGCACTGATCCTGACTCGGTAAGGGTAGCAGCAAAGAAGGGAAGCTTCTATGGGATCGATCCAATAGACCGATTAGGACTCCGTGAAATGATCGGCCAAATTGTCGCCGAAGCCGTGGAAGGCCGGGAGTGCCCGACATATCGCAAACCTTACCCCGAGTGGATCGACCACACTTACGTCTTCCCACACGGTTATCGATTCCCGGAGTTCATCAAATTCTCTGGGAAAGATAAACAGTCTACCCTTGAACACATTGGTCGATTCAGCATCCAATGTGGGGAAACCGGGGCCAACGACTTTGGTTTTTTCCGTATTCGCTAACAGGTGTGGCTTTCGATTGGTACACCAAATTAGAACCCAATTCAATAGAGGAATGGGGCCAGATGGAACGAGCCTTCCACAACCGGTTTCACAACCCGTTACCGGAGTTGAAGTTCATCGATGTAAGGCACATGGAGTAAAAAGTAGGGGAAACTACCAGCCAGTTCCTAAACCGATTTAAGCTGGCTAGGATGCTGTGTAATGCGAAGGTCCTAGAGAAGGAATACGTAGAGGTTGCTATGATGGGGATGAGGAATTTCGAAACAGTGAAGCATTTCGAAGGTAAAACGTTCAAGGATCTCATCAACAGCGTACACCGATTTGAGAGGATCCAAGAGCGTGAAGCTGAGCTAAAAGCAGGCCCGACCCGAGGGCTAGCTTTTAAGGGTGTTGAACCCAACGTGGCGTACGTCCAGGAGGAACAAGGGGAATATGGACGTTGTCCAGAAGTGGACGTCGCCGAAATCATCGGCGACAGGGTTTTTACTTGCCAGGCTTTGGTGCCACCCAAGATGTAGCAGCGACCGTGCAGCATTCAATACCAGGTTTCAGGAAGAGGCCTACCGAGGGGATGAAACGGTATAGTTTCGATATAACACAGGCAGAGGCGATCTTCGACTTCTTACAAACGGAAGGAAGGGTAAAGTTCCCGCAAAACTATCGGCAGCCGAAGCCAGAGGAGCTGGTCAGCAAGGAATTCTGTAAGTATCACGATACCTTCTCTCACTCCACCAATAATTGCATGATTTTCAGGAACTATATCCAGAGAGCTATCGAAAAGGGGTTGTTTAAGTTTACCGACGAGCCTATAGGGCTGACTGGAGTGGAGAAGAATCCTTTCAACACTTTGTGGACATCAATATGGTCAACATTGAGTCGACCCATGGTCTCGAACAAGGCATAAGCAGCCTGAATTTGCCCCAACCGTCATCACAGGCGGTCTCCAAGTGTACTGAAAACAGGAGTTTGCCCAAACCATGATGGGTGGCCGGCCGGAACCATCGGCGCCTACGTCTAGGCAAAGAGCGAAGAATCGGCTGGGGAGAAGGGAAGAAGGCTGGTCACACATGATGACGACGCGCAGGATCGACACCAACGGGCGGTGCCCATGCCACGATTACCATTCGCCTTGCAGGAAAAGGGCACCTTCGGCCGGCGACACGCTGTGGCCTAGAATGGTGAGGCCGCGGGCCACGGAGATCGGCAAGTAGCAGGTAGTTAGGCATCCTAAGTTCCCCTCCACGCGCGGCCCATGGGAAATGACGAAAACACAAAAATGGCATTGGCAGAGACAGAAGCAACGTGAGAGGGCTGAGCGCGAATGGAAACTTAAGGGGAAGGAAGTTGCTAAGCGGGCGCCGGCAATTCACGAGCAGAGCGGTACTAGCGCCGAGGCGGACCCAGAAGCCATTCTAAGGTTTGCTTCCTTACCTGAGGGGCAGGTCAATATGGTGGTGGCTTTATCGATACACTTCATGTCCAGGGAAAAGCAGCTCGAATCAGTGGGAGAGGAGGTCGCTAATAAAACCTACCAGCCAATGCGGATCGAGCTTGGGGACAGCGTTGATGCTGTGAAGCAAGACCCACTAGCGGCCCCAGATAGGATACTTCTCCTGCGGCCCGAGGACTCGGTAGCCAAACATCTGAGGCTGCTATTCATTGAGGCTTACATCGAGGAGGTCCCAACATCATGGATCTTGGTGGATAACGGCGCTGCTATCAACATTCTGCCGGCAGGCATGATGAAGAGACTTGGGAAGACACATGAGGATCTGGTGCCCACCGACATCACTGTAAGCAACTTCACCGGCGGGGCCACCGACACGTGAAGAGTGCTCCCTTTGAAGGTGTCAGTCGGCAGCAAGATGCTGATGGCATCCTTCTTTATGGTTGACGCTGCATCCACTTATAACACACTGTTGGGAAGAGACTGGATACATCCATCCAAATGCATGCCATCCTCATTGCATCAAGTATTGATACTATGGAATGGTAAGGATGCCGAAGTGATTCAAGCTGATGCAAGGCCTTTCAAGAGCGGCGCAAACGCCGTCGAGGCCATTTACTACTGCAATAATATCGTTTCAAACTATTTCGCCAGAAAGAAGTTGGAAGAGCGACCTAGGGGACGAAGGCGGGATGATACCTACCTTCATCAGTGCCAGTTGATCGACTCATCACCAGGACCAACTAACCGAGGTGCTGAGGCGGTTCAGGAATTGTTTCGCTTGGGATTACAGCGAGATGTTTGACTTAGAGCGTAAGTTGGTGGAACACAAGATCCCTTTGAAACCCGGATATCGGCCTCACAAACAACTATCCCGAAGGTTCTCGGAGGAGGTAGTCTTCAAAGTTAAGGAAGAGGTGGAACGTTTGCTTCTGATTGATTTCATAAAGGTGGCCATCTACGTAGAGTGGCTGTCGAATGTCCTGCCGGTGATCAAGAAGAACGGTAAGACTAGAGTGTGCACTGATTTCAAAAACCTAAACCTGGCATCCCTGAAAGACGAGTATCCGATGCCAGTCGCTGATCTGCTGGTGGACTCGTCAGCAGGCAATGAGATTATATCATTCGTAGACGGCAACGCCTGCTATAATCAGATTTATATTGCGAGGGAGGATGTGCTGAAGACAGACTTCAGGTGCCCTGGGGCTGTAGGTATATATCAATGGAAGGTGATGCCGTTCGGTCTAAAGAACGCGGGTGCCACATACCAGAGGGAGATGAATTGAATGTTCCACGACTACATCGGCAACTTCATTGAGGTGTATATTGATGGTATAGCCATAAAATCAGCATCATTCGCCGATCACCTGCAGCACCTAGAAAGGACATTCGAAGGAATGAGGAAGCATCAGCTGAAACTGAATCCTCTCAAATGCGCGTTTGGGGTGTCAGCGAGGAACTTTCTAGGTTTCCTAGTACATAAAAAGGGGATTGAAATGGACGAGAACAAGGCTAAGGCCATCATAAACGCTCGGCCCCTAAAAACAAAAAAGGAATTGCAGCAGTTCATGGGCAAGGTCAATTTCCTAAGGAGGTTCATCGCGAATCTGGCCAGCGAAGTCAAGGTTTTTTCACCATTGCTAAAGCTAAAGCAGCACGAAGAGTTCATCTGGAAACCTGAGCACCAAGAGGCCTTCGAGAAGTTGAAGGAGTACCTCGCCAACCCACCGATAATGATCCCACCAGACCAAGGGAAGCCACTGAAGCTATACTTATCAGCCACTGAAGATACTATCGGCTGCTTCCTCGCTCAGGACAATGAGAGAGGAAACGAAAGAGCAGTGTACTACCTGAGCAGGGTCCTGACATCGACCGAGTTGAGAAGTTGTGTTTGGCCTTGTACCTCACTGCACGCAGGTTAAGGCATTGTACCTCACTATACGTCATTTCAAAAATTGATTTGGTTAAATACATGTTGTATCGGCCCACACTTAGTGGCCGATTGGGGAAATGGGCGCTTACCTCATGGAGTATCAATTCCAACACATTCCGCAGACGGCGGTGAAAGGCCAAGCATTGGCCGATTTCTTGGCAACCCACACTCCGGGTGTAGAGGATTCGGTAGTCGATTGGGGCATTAATGAGGTCCATCCCAAGAGATGGACAATGTGGTTCAACGATTCAAGGACCGAGAACTCCGGCGGGGCAGGGATCTTGGTCGAAGCACCTGACCAAAAGGTGTACAAGTACGCCTTCAAGTTAATATTTGACTCCTCCAATAACCAGGACGAATACGAGGCGTTGGTCATAGGATTAGAGATATTGGTAGACCAGGGTACCGAGGAAATAGACGTGTTTGGCGATTCACTGTTGATAATTAATTAGGTAACGGGAGCGTGCCAGTGCCGAGATGCCACGCTGATGAAATACCTGTGCGTGGTAGAAAAACTGCAACAAGAGTTTAGAAAGGTTTGGTTACACCACATACCCCGACACCAGAATCAAGAAGCAAACGAGTTGGCCCGGATGGCGTCAGCAGCACCATGGCCTGGCAATAGAGAAGATGCCAATTTTAGAATCGCCAAGCGGATAGTCCCGGCGTACCAGGACCGAGTGGAACCATTGGAAGTAAATTGTGTCGTCACTGAAAATGAGCAAAGCGAGGACTGGAGACAGCCGATCATAAAATACTTGGAGGACCCCAACCTACCCGCACCGAGGAGCACGCGAATGAAGGCCGTGCATTATCGGCTGCTCGATGGTCAGTTATACAGAAAGGACAAGTCAGAACTATACCTGAAGTGCCTAAACGCGTCAGAAGCCTACCTAGCGATGTTAGAAATTCACGAAAGCACTTGCGGGGCTCATCAGGGGGGTCGCAAGATGATGTGGGTATTGAGAAGGCATGGTTTCTACTGACCGACTATACTAAAAGATTGCATAGCATTCGTGAAATGCTGCCAGAAGTGTCAGTTATTGGGACCGATCCAGAGGGTTCCGGCACGTGACATGAAGATCATAGTCAAACCTTGGCCCTTCAGGTGCTGAGGGATCGATATAATCGGTATGATTTTTCCTCCGTCTTCGTCACAACACTCTTATATAATAACTGCCACCGATTATTTCACCAAATTAGTGGAGGCCATACCTCTGAGGGAGGCCGATCAGAAATCGGTGACACAATTTGTCAGGGAGCACATCGTACATTGATTTGGAATACCAGAATGCATCGTGACTGATCAGGCCCTATACTTTGCAAATGGAGAATTAAAAGCATTTACTGATAACTATAAGTTCGAGGTAACGCACTCGTCTCCCTACTTTGCCCAGAGCAATGGGCAGACCGAGTCCACCAACAAGGTAATCAAGGCTATCATCTCAAAAATGATAGAGGATAATCCCAGGAAATAGCATGAGCACTTATCAGAAGCGCTGTGGACGTACAGAACTTCTTACAAAATCGCCATCGGTATGGCGCCATTCTCACTAGTGTACGGACACGACGCCATCCTCCCAACCGAGATAGTGCTAAAATCATTGCGACTAGCCAAGCAACATGGGTTGTTCATAGAAGAGTACCAAGAAGTGATGCTTACCGAGTTGTCTGCATTAAACGAGACCCGACTAGAGGCCGTCGACCATATTATCGCCAACAAGCGCAAAGTGGCAAGATTGTACAATAAGAAGGTTCAGCCAAAATTATTTCAAGAAGGCGACAAAGTGTTAAAGGCCGTCCTACCACTCGGCAAGAAAGATCCCAGCCAGGAAAAATGGAGTGTCTTATGGGAAGGGCCATTCGTGGTGTGCCAAATCCTCTCTAAAGGGATGTACGTTCTACAAGACTTAAACGGTCAGGTACGCGGTAAGGCAATTAATGGGATATACTTAAAAGAGTTTGTCCCTTCAGTGTGGGAGACTATGTCGCCTACAAGTAGGAGTGCTGTGTATAGATTGACCGGTGCCTCAGAATAATGAACGCAAATAGGCAGATATCGGTAAAAAACAGAAAGGGTGAAATAAAAGTGGCTAATAGAGCCGATAGTGCATTACAGGCATAAAAGTTTGGTCGAAATAAATCGGCTGCTCAAAAGAAAAGAAAAAGGAATATCAAGGGACTTGGGGAGCATTCCGAGCAGAAGGAGTGGATAGGCCTACTTCTCCACCAGCCGCAACGGCACTATCTTCGCCATCGGTCTCAGCTACAGCCGACGGTTCACCAAAGGAGGGGAGACTGGTGGGCGGATCCGGCAAATGAGGCAGCAGGGCAGACTTCAACTAGCCGACCACCTCGGTGATCAAAAAGTGATCACTCTTGACAGCGAGCCTCTTTGACTCCATGACATCTGTCTGGGACTTTAAATGTTCGAGAACACCAAGGATGGTGCTGCTGAGTTGCATCAACTACCGCTGATCGGCATCAAGTTTACTTTTTTGCAACCGGACTTCGGCGGGTTGTGCCTCCAATTCTTTTTCCTCCCTTTCCAGGTCTTGAAGCCGATCGTCGACCATCATCAAACCCTCCAGTGAGACTCTGCATTCTTCCAATTTCTGGGCGGTCTCTTGGGCCCAGTGCTGGTAAGCAACCAGGTCCTCTTTCACCTTCTTAAAAGATTGCGCAGTGGGGCAAGCTAGCAAGAAAATAGAGCATTGATTGCAAATCGGCATCGGGCAGATGGTGATCAGTGGACCTGGTAAGAGACTCTAAGGCTGACCGCAGCGCGTCCAGGTCGGCATCGAGCAATTGCTCAGTGGGGCGGCTAAACAAGTCCGTCAAGACGCGCTTGCTTTGATCAACAGGAACTATCGGCACCGAAAGGGAGGAGGTCGAAGAAGCTGTAGAGGTAGCTAAGGGGATGATGCCCGTAACTTCTTTAATCCTGGCCACCAGATCTTGCAATGACAGGGTCGGGGGAGCAGGAGGAGTGCTGGCCACAGGCTGGAAGGAGGAGATACGGAAGGTCAATAGCCGATGAACGGTAGGACATGGAAGGTGGGTAGAAAATTTACCGGTTGGACGAAAGGACTGGCTAGAGAGGCCTCCAAAACTTTTGTGACCTGCTGGTCACTCTAAGAATCGGAGGAGTCTGAGACTGACCGCGAAGCGGGAGCTCTCTCTTTCCCTTTGGTTGACTGGTCGGGGGCAGGAGCCTTCAATTTTGCCAGCTTGTAAGCGGCTCGTGTCCATGTAGCCGCACCCACTTTGCCCTTTTTAGCTGACGATTTTTCGGTGACATCCTCCTCGGCGCTATTTCCTTGATGGCTACCCCCATGGCCATACTTGAGAAACCTACACAAGGAAGTAAGATTAGTATCAACGGAAGATTAACATGGGAGCGAACAATGATCTACCTGCCGACGTCGGCGAAGGGCCGACCACTTTAACTACGCCCTGAAAAATCAGCCGATCCTTTGCATGAGTGTAACAATGGGTAGCCGTAACTGGATTGTTATCGGCATAAAGAGGTGTATAAGGATCGGCTACCATGAAATACGCGGTCAGGATTGGAGGTGGCGATCGAATGCGTTGCCGATAAAACGTTTCAAACGGAAGGGCATTGGGGTCATTAAAAGAATAGTGTTTGAAGTATTCTCGGAGGTACCTAGCTCGGCGGTCCTCATCCTTTCGATGATTAATTGCCGCCACCTCACGAGCAATTTCAGCAATTTCAAAAGATATGATATCGGCACGGAGTTTACCTTTAGAGGTGGCCGACGCCCTCTTACGCTTGATAGATTCCTGAGTTGTTGACAGAAGAAGCTTGGCAAGCAGGGTCTCGACATTGTCACTGCGGAAATGGAGGAAGTCACCCCACCACGCCAAATAGTTCCCAGTGGTGATCCCAAGCTGGGGGAAGGGCACTAAGGCAAACTGCTTCATTATTCGGCGCTCAGCCTTACGGAAGCTCTGATAATCGGTGGTATCCTCAAAGCTGGACCGAGAGTCATGGGAGTTGTGAAGGTAAGAAGGGAAAGCCGGAATGGCTTGCATCAGACCAAACTGTCGGCCCACGAATTGGGGGCAGTACAACTCAACACCAACTTTGATTTGCTTGAAGTTAGAGATAGGAGGGATATGGTCGTAGCCGTAGTTTAGGTGCCGACACACCAAGTATGACTTCCAGATGGCCTCTTGTTCCGCCTTCTCCTCAGCAGACAAATCCGTACGAGAAGCGGCGAGAGCAAACCATGAGGGCAAAAATCGGCGGCTGTAAACCACGTCGTAAGCAGGGCCGACCGCAGGAGATTCGTCGTAAAACAAACAAATGTAGTCGGCAAAGCGCAGAGAGTTCGAAGGCTTGTTCAAAAATGGGGTGCTTAGCAGGTTTAGTACCTCTGGCAAAGCAACGTCGGTAGATCTCACCGAGGAAAAGTAACCTTACAACCAGATTTGAAGGAGCCACATCAGCCCCCGGACAGTTAGGAGAGACCGAAGTTAGAACAAACCTCGGTATATGTGACAGAGCACAGCATGCGCTAGGGCCAATCGGCGCCCATTCACCAGGGCCAAAGCGACATGGTAGAAATCCTAGGTGATTTGGAGGGCTGAGGTGTCAAAAATGTATCGGCAAAGTCAGAAGACCAGAAAGTTGATGTGTTCGTCATTGGAGGCCGAAGATTTGGACTTGGGTTTGAAAGCGAAATCCAAAAAGTGACCATAGGAATTTGTTTCCTTGCTGATGGGACCATAGTTGCCCCGAGTCTTGGCCAGGTGAAGTTCAACACCCATATTCTCCCCGTGAGGAGGAAGCCCGGTGATGGCACTGATATCCATTACCGTCGGCGTCATGGGGCAGCAGGAGAAGAGGAAGGTGTTGGAAGAGGTGCTCCAGAAGCATTGAGCCACGGCTAGAAGCTCGAAGTCAGGAAGGATGGCAGATTTGCACAGCTCTATGGCATCAAAAATGCCAACAGATTTCCAGAGTGTGGCAAATTGAGGCTTCAGCCTCTCGACCCATTGGCAGAAACGGGTATTGATGTCCCGTTTATCTATTCCCCATGGCCATGTCCGGAGCTGAGGAATCCATCCCCGGAAAACATTGGTGGTGTACAGAAGAAGGGTCTCAGTGGTGTCTGGTTCTTCTCCATCGGGGCCCGACGACGGGATGGGGACCTGCTCAATGAGTGACTTCTCGTAGGCATGGAAGCAGGGGGCCAGAACCGGCCGAGAATGCAGTGAAAAGATCAAGACATGGTTGTATGGCTTGGTGGCGCCGACAGGAGACGGAGGAGTCGTGGGGGCACTGGGAGCTTCCATGATTGGTCGGAGGAAAAGGGAAAGGAAAACGACGGCCGAAGAGAAACGAGAGAAGCCGGGAGTAAAACGAGCAGAGAAGAAGAGGAGAAGAAGTTGAAGGCGAAAAAGTGTGAGAGATAAAAGGGAAGGTCAAGAGTTCGACTACAAATAAAAGTGGAGCAAGATGGGAAAGGTTTTTGAAATTTGAAGTACTGATTGACAGCTGCGGGTAGGAGCCGTCAGTATTGATGATTCTGCGCAAGGATCAAGGAGTCCAGTACTAGAAGGATATGCACCGAATCTCGGTCAGAACAGCCAGCCGTTGGAGAGATGACACGTGTAAGGGCGAGTGGCAGGAAGGATGAAACGACGATTAGAAGGAGAGATGGAAACGACAAATACACGTCAAATGTACAACCGGCGACATACACCGATCGTTGGGCCCAAATGATTGATCGATTAGCGGGTGAAAAGTAGGAACAACCACAGGGCGCTGATTATGAGGCATAGAAAGATACAAAAGATCGTTCCTAACAGTAGGCACTGAGGGTATCGGCGGCCAAAGGATGAAGAGCCTACTTATTCTTTGGTAGAGGTGCTGATGGTATCGGCGGTTGAGGGATGAAGGGGCCAATCCTAGTAGAGTGACCAATAACGGCTGCAGCAAGGAGATGGGGGCCATGGACTCACAGAATGAATCGGCACGTATGAAGGCCAGGGTCGCTCGACGGTTAATAAGCATCCCACTACCAGGAATGAGTGGGAGTTCAGCAGATAGAGCGGTTGGCATGACCCTATATTCTAGGAAGTGGTAGACAGCACTATCCCCACTATTCACGAAATCAACAGCAAATGGGGAAGTGGGTGAGGAGCAAGACCCGCACCGATTTCGGGAGAAAACGGTTGCAAAGTGGTGTCTATAAATACCAATGAGCGTTCCAGCAAAAAGGAGATCCATCACGAACATCATCAACAACATCATAAAACACAACAACAAAATCAGAGTCAAGTAGCAAGTAGGAATAGCTTTTAGATAACTCTTCTCATTTTCGCAATCAGCTTGTTCATGTTCCTTACTTCATACCAGAATTCAGTCTTTTCATTTCGCAATCGGCTTGTTCGTATTATTTGTTCCTTTCAATATTTAGTCTCGAGTTCTTTTAGTGCATCAGTATCGTTTTTAGTATCTTTTCAATACTTATTCCTTTCAACCGCCATCAACACGGGATTTAAGTCTTTGAGGCCACTCAAGACGGACAAACAGCAATCGTCTAGAAGTCAGGACAATCGGTGCATCAAGACCAGGGCATCACCTAATCGGTGGACTAGAGTTTTCCTAGTTTTCAGCAACAAACTAGGTGGCACGCACGTAGAGCCGATGCTCAATCGACAAGTGTTCGTGGATTGCAGAAATCGGCACGAACAGCTGATACCGAGATAAATTATTTCACATGGATGATTTAAATCCTTTTCAACGGGAAAAAGCATTTTTGACATTCCATGCAAAGAAAACCAATAAATTTTGGAATATTTTGTAAGTCATTATTTTGAAATTTATTTGGTCCAATTAAACAATATTCCAAACTACGGTTGGGGAAATGATTCGACTCACTTATTGGCAAAGGTGGAGGTGAGGAGATAGTGCCTTGGTGGCCGGTGCAAGGTAAAACAGAAACAGAGAAAAGCAGGAGAAGGTAAATGGTGTCGTCGTTGGCACGGGCACATAGAATTATGAGAGTTGATATTTTGACTTTGCTAAGGGTACTATGGGTATAGAAGAGTATAAAAGCTGTGGAATTAAAATTGATGTTGTGGCATTAACGCTTGCAAACAAAAAAAAAAAAAAAAAGACTTAAAATAGTGGCAATAATATTGACTACGTGCCTCTAATGTATCGCGGACAAACTTCAAACTAATCTATGAACATTTTCAAGTCATTAGACAACTATAAAACAAATTTATTTTTTTTCTTATTTAATCAAGAAAAGATTATGCTAGATTCAATGTAAAATTGGATGGATTGAAAAATTAAAGAAAAAAGAGCCAATGTTTTTTTTTGGCTTTTGAGAAAAGAGCCAATATAGCCCTTCAACTTTCTTGATGAAGTCAATTTGTTCCCTCAATTTTTTTGTTCAATCAATATTTGAAATGAAAGGGTCCCATTGGTAAGTATACCCCAAAAACTCCTATAATGATTATAATCCAATCACCTTGTGCTATAATACAAGAAAACTCATCAGGTATCTCCCCTTCTATGCAATTCGAACATGGTAAGAAATTGGTAAAGAAAAGCAGAGTCAAACCCTAAACTACAGCAAAAAGAGGCTTATTTGGTCACATAACCCAGCTACAAGTCGTTGCCTTAGCAAGCCAACAGGCCTAAAACGCTAAGTTATGCATGCAGAAATTAAACAAATAGGAGTAACAATTTTTTGAGTTAATTTGTCATGATAAAATATTCTTACGCTCTTAAATTGGTTTTTTGTCTAGTAACTTCACAGAATAAATGTTCTTTTAATGATGTCCCTTGGGGGACTTTGTTCAGTTTCACCTGCTGGAAACTGTGGAAACACAGGAATGCCATGGTGCCCTGTTAAGGCTTCCCTAAAGACAGCCCAACAATTCTTTTTTCTTGGATTAGTGTCTAGCCGAAAGAGATCAAGATAGGATAAACTTATTTCTTAGAAACCTCCTCCTGATAACTGAATCAAGCTAAACACTCATGATTCAGGAAAAGCTGGTGCTGGGGAAACTTAAGAGATACTTCAGGTTAATGGATCAAGGGATTCTGGATAAATTTAGGATCAACCACTTGCATATCTTATCTGGTTGCAGGAAGCCCTTAGCCACATTCGACCAAGTGTCTTTGAAGCATGATTTCAGAGAGGCAAACCGCTTGGCAGACGCCTTAGCAAAGAGGAGGAGGAAGCATTGAAGCACTTTTTGTAACTTTCTATTCATGTTTAACTTCCTTAAACCTTTCACTTTTGATAATTTGACGGGAATGGCTTTCCCTAGATGTTTGTAACTTAACTATGTAGACCTATCTACTAATTTTATGCAACCCAGTTTAGCCCCCCCCAAAAAAAAAATATTCAGTACCTAATCAACTTGATTGCGGTACATAAAAAGGACAAAAAAATTAATATATAGACTATGAAACTACGGTGATTTACATATTATTGTTTACCTGAATTTCGCTGCTTTAACATGCAATGCAGCTCATCATACAAACCAATACCACTGCCTAACTTGATTGCTGCACAGAATGACAAAACATAAATGAAAATACTACCCAGGTCTCATTTCATCTTTGACTATATTTGATTCAATTTGGTTTTTTTCAACTTCTAGCGTAATCAAGTCTACAACAGCTAAAGCAAGAATAAATGTATGTAAATCGAAAAAGGCATCTTTCTCCAAGAGCTGCTACTTGCAAAATCAAGCAATACTCTAAAAAGTGACACAAGGTGAAACCGTGACATAGGGAAAAGGTTACACGAATACCCTCTATGACAGAGAAATCAAGGGTGACACACAATCAACTCCCCAAATTAACAATATTCAACAAGAATCTTAACCAAGGGCATGCCTAACGAGACAAGGTATAAAACTGAAACAATAACTGTTAAATTTTAATCATAATGTGAAAAGTGTGAATGATTACAGCAATTCTAATAAACCCCATTTTAGGCAGACAATCACTACTAGAAATACATAAGGAATAGAAAAAAAAAAATTAGACTAGAAAATTAGTTAACTAATAAGAAACTCCTAAAACAACTAATTAGAATGGGAAACGAAATAGTAAAGGAAATAGGAAATGAAAGACAAAATGTAAAGCAGCTCCGATGATGTCTAGTGCCAATCATAGTGCCGATCCTCACGCCAAACGTCATCTGGAAAGCATCAACGGGATGTCCAGCACCAGACTTTCTTTGAAGTTCTGACGCATAGCTTTCTTCTTATTTTCTCTACATGCTTCCTTGTCGCTGACAACAGCTATAATAATCATATACTAAAATTAAATAAAATAACTCTATATAAAATATCCTATCTAAGAACCCTAAATTAAGCAACAGCATTCAATGCAAGAATCTGGTGGCCCTCATTCTGTATCAAAAAGAAAAAGTACCACAAAATCACAGCAAACATGAGCTTTTTTATTATGGACCTATACTTTTTTATAAATAAAACGACTAATCACCTTGCTCTTCAGCTCTTTTAAATAATTACCATTGTTCTCACACTGTAAGAGCAATAGCACCAGTTTTTCCTGTTACCACACTTGTAGCAAAATTCGGTTCAACATCTGCAGAAAAGATCGATTAATCAGTGCCCAGAAGAAGGAACTTTAACATAAATGTGTGCCTTCATATCGGACAAGATTTAATAATTGAACCATAGTAGATTAACGGACAAGAAAATTAAAATTATGGAAGTCGCCAAAGTTTCTGGCAGACACAGATAATTATGACAAATTTTCTTGGCCAATGTTAACCGGACATAGACTTGCTTACTTCTAGCAAAAATTCGTATGCTAAGAGAATAGACCTTCAATTGCTTTAAAATCAGCAATCATAATTATAGGAAACTCAGAGTCTCCTATAAAGAAGGGAAAAATGTAAAAGTTTGAGAGTAATAATCATAGTGACATCCTGGTTCCGACTTTACGAGTTCAACAACTAGTTCTAACAAAGACATGCCTTAATGGCTTATTCACGTTGATTGCAGAAAATTATTGGATAACAGGAAAGCTAATAGAATTTCATGCAGTCTAAACTCTAAAATAATATGAGAATATCTAACCTGCATGTCATGCTAGTGCATCCATGATCCACCTGCACGCTGAACAAAATACTTGCAACCGGGGGGCATTGTTTCCAACTTTTCTTGGCTGCAAAATCAGCAAATAGTTTATCATGATTATTTGTCTGTCTTCCTGAAAAGAAACTGAGTTTAGTGAATGCTTGTCCCATGAAATTGTTGGAAAATTATTGGTGTCAACTGACAGCGAAGTGCACATGCGAGGATGTACAAATTGAATTAACGTTCTGCTGACAGTTACAGATATAAATTTAAGTAGGGTTTGGGATCGAAGTAGGTAAAAGTATGGAAAGCGAAATACAGAAGTCCTACTTAATCTCTACAGCCTATCTATAGTAAGGAGTTTTACGACTTAACTCATATATGCTCTCATAAATCGGTGAACGTTAATAGGTAGGGGTGGAGACAGGATCAAAGATTAGG
The DNA here is from genome assembly GCA_013103745.1 of Gardenia jasminoides. Taxonomy (NCBI): domain Eukaryota; kingdom Viridiplantae; phylum Streptophyta; class Magnoliopsida; order Gentianales; family Rubiaceae; genus Gardenia; species Gardenia jasminoides. The sequence goes on along the minus strand of CM023097.1, from coordinate 15,046,823 downwards.
CGGGTCAAACTCTAATACTACGAGGAATTCAGTTATAATAGAAATAAGATTATTGGACACGTCTATCTTAAACATATATTATTTATTTTTTTTATAATAAATATATTTTCAAGCTTAAATTGTGCTTAGATTTAGCTGTGCAAATAATTCATGAACTGACATCTATATGTGGTTAAGTATTTTTGACACACTTGTGGATAATAATTTTGAATTTTTAGTTCTTTTGGGGCAATTTAGAAAGGAAAGAAAATGCTAAGAATTTTAAAGGGTGCAAATCAGAAGCAACTTCAAAAATTTATAAACCTTTCAAGCTTAATAATTAATCCTTGAAAGATGACGGAGGGCAATTTCCTAGCTAAACTAAATGTGGTTCCTTCTTGATTGAATCTTGGTAATTTTCCAATTTGTTATATTCTTTAAGTTTTGTTTTTTGTTTCTCGTATCCTCTAGTCTGACTTTTTTTGTTCTTCTGACGTTTTGTTTGCTTCAAGTACTTCACTTCTTGACATCTCTTTCAGTTTTTTTGTCTATTTCACTTTTATTTTCACTAATAATTTACTTTATATTAAATAAACCTATGGAGACATTTTGATTTGGTAATAGATAATATATCTAAGATGACTCTTAGTTATTCATTGAATTGGTGACTCCCACCTCAATCTTCTATCATTCAACATTGACCACAGTGTTTTATTTTCTTTTTGGTAAGCATCCACACTACTAAATATCTTATGTGGAGGTTTTCAAAAATTTTGTAGGGTCAATTTGGAGCAATGTAACTTCATCCATGGAAATAGGAATATTCTGTTCGCTGCCTAATGATACACAAAAAGAAGAGAATGGACGCATTAGTAGAGCTGTAAAATCAAATACCCCTTGAATTATTGACTACTCCCCAACAAAATTTAACTCATAAAGGAAAAAGTAACATTCAATTCACTTCTCATTATATGGTGAAAAACTTTGACTGCTAACCAGACCATTATTAAGAGTCTAAAAGGATTATGATTGTGCTTGACTGGGTGGGTATTTCGTGCTGTTTTCATCTTGATTGGTTAGACTTAAAAATTGGAGACTTCAAGACTATTTATTTCAAGTTACTAATAATAGAATAGTGGAATTGGTTTTGCGTGAGAACAATGGTTCTCAAACAATTTTTTTAAAAAAAAAATTCTAATAGAATCACTACAACCAAAAGGGTCTTTCCTGACATGCCTATAATGACACTAGCTGGGTTGTGTCACCCTAACATTTCTGTGCTGATGATAGGGATTTTCTTTACCTCTCAAATTTTAAAAAACCTTTATAACCCTATATTACCGCAAGTATACGGATCGTTTATTGAGTATAGGGAAATAAGGTGTCGATCCCACGAGGAACTATGGTTCTGCAAACACTAAAATTTAATCACTTGCTTCATTATCTAGATAGACAATTATAGGAAGGCGAATAAAGTAAGGAAAGCTAGATAAAAGGGAGAAGGCGGTAAACCGACCTAAGGAAGAGGGATAAAGCAATTAAAACCAACCGTTAGGTGTTAAAGACATCCAATTGGTGGAAGACAAGAAATAAGAAAGCAAGTAAAGAAATTAGAGAATTAGGTTAGAGAGAGTTTTTAAGATCAAGTTGGAGGATTTCTAGAGCTTTGGAATCCCTTGTTATGTTTAGATTAGAAGTTAGTCAAGTTTATTATGTCCTTTCTCCAATGATTCGCTAAGGTATAACTTCCTTTTGTATGCCACCACTTTCGTTAATGGTCATGTGTAGTGCAAGTTCTCGTTTAAGATGAATTAGTCACTCGGAATCGCTTTCGCTAATTCCTTAACTCCTCTGAATCTTCCTTGACCTATTTTCATAGAGAAAAGAGAGAAACAAGTTAAATAAGCTCAATGAAGTTATAGTATAAAACCAAAACCAACCAACTATATTCACTACTTTCGTGAGAACATAAGTTAGTGTTTAAGAACTTAGATCTTGTTGAAGGCAAGTTTTTCATTACTCATCAACATCAAATCAATTATAGTTGGTAGCTAATCAACCATAAAGCATAAGCACAAGTCTTAAACTAACAAAATCATGGAGGACATAAATCACTCAACTACTTCATAATCACAACTAAAACAAGTTCATCCTAACTCTAGGATTAAAGAGGCTTAGCTAGACATCATATTAAGAACATTTAAGCATGAAACAAACTTGCACAAAGCCATGAAATTTAAGCACAAGAGACAAGTAAAGGAGGAAGGAATCTTATTCAATTTCTTGAAGTTGAATCCATAAACTTCTTCACAAGTTGATCTCCCAAATACAAAGTGCAAGATTCCTCACAACTTTCACTTTTACTTTCTTTAGAAACTACAAACTAAGAACTAGAACCTAACTAATGAACTAGAGCTATTCTCTAGTCTTTTTTCTCTCTTCAATGGAATTTTTATGGAAATGGTATGGAATGGAATACAAAAGGCCCTATTTATAGAAGATTTCAACCATATGCATCCAAAATTATGTCATGTGAATACAAGACAAATTGGCCTTCAAAAGTCAAGGAAAATGGCTTCTTAAATTTCTTTGTCTTCATGCATTTGAATCCTTTGAATTTCCATCCCAAATGAGTTGTAATGTTGAAGAAAATTATGTTTTGAATTAGTAATGAGTTGTTTCTTCAACTTCACAAGATTCTTCACGCAGCTTTCATTGAAATTCTTCTGAAAATTGAGTTGGAAGTGAGCTGAAAAACTGGAATTCGGCTGCAACTTGCAGCAGTCACTTTCTGACGATCCATGATGCAGATCCGTGAGGCAGAGGCTCGCGGATCACATCTGCCTCGCGGATCACATCGCGGATCCGGTCCCCTGGCTCCTGTGAGAGGGATTCGCAAGCTATTTGAAATTTTCACTTGTTGGTTCGCGTTTTGCCTCGCGACTCCACTTGAAACTTGCAAATTCCGAGCTTTTTGTATTGAAATTGGTGCGTTAATTGCTCCGACTTTTATCCCTTTGATTCCTCGTTGATTGAATTGCAATTTGCATTTTCCAATTTTTCTTCCAAGCTTCTTGGCAAATATCCACATTTTTCATCTCATTTGATAACTGAACAAGCAATCCTACAAAAACATGAAGATTTCACCACATTAATCCATAGAAATTCAATTTTCATCATTGAAGCCATCAAATGCAAAATTAACTAGAAACCCTAGTTCATTAGCTACAAAAATACCAAAAAACACACAAAAACTACATAATTAAACCTATTAAAAACATGCAAAATATTGACTTATCAACTGACACTTGTAACAGTACCTAATATACTACAACAAGAAGGGCATTTACTGGCACTTAGAGGTGTCAGTATGGATAATTTAAGCTAACACTTTTACTTGGAAAACACCTGGGACGAGTAATGTGCTTTTAGACAACCTTTGATGACACTTGTGAGTGTATGAGAAATTGAAAAAAAAAACAAAAATAAAACAAAATGACGTCATTTTAATTTGGGACCGAAACGACGTCGTTTTATATTGGCGGACTCTAAACAGTGGTTGAAATATCAAAATCCCTTTTGCCGGCTAAAACTCTCTCTTTCAACACTTAGTGAAAATTACTTTCTCTTTGCCAGCTAAAACGATGCTCTCTGAAATGGCTGAGAGATGTTCTCACACACTTGCAAGCTAAATCCTTGTCCCCTCTTCTCATTCGTCTCACATCTCTGAAATCAATTGCTCTCAAATCGTCTCCTCTTCTCATCTCTCTCACCTGCTTTCTCTAGTTGATTTCTATTCAGCAATGTGAGGTTAAATCCTCAAATCACCTGGTTTCTCGGAATCAAGGGTTAAATTGAGCAGTCAATTTGTGTGTTTGTCTGCCTCCCAACTATTGGTGGCTCTTCAGGTACCGTAATCCCCCTTTTTGTGCTTTTGTCTAGTTTCTAGGGCTTTCTCCCCTCCCCCTTTTTGTATATGAAAATTTTCCTCTCTTTTGGTTGGGCTCTGAGGAAAATTGCAACTTTTTCTGGCGGCGCTCAGGCGTTGGAACAGAACAGAGCTCGTAAACTTCATTGTTTAGAGACTTAACTAACTAAAAGTCTATTTTGATTTTTTTCAAATATAGGCTGTGAAATTTTTTAAATTTTTCAGTTTTGCTCCTAGTTAAAATCTTTGAATTTGCATGGTTTTTGAGTTTTCTTGTTTTCTTTCCTACCTGCAACATGTGACTGATTTGTCTAGGCGAGAAACTCTTGTTCGCATTACCGGTAAAGATTCTTGTCTTTTCAATCCCTTCTTTTAACTTTGTGGAAAAAGAGAAGTTTTTGATTCTTTGTTTTGTGAACTTTGGCATTGCAGAGATTTGAGATACTAATATGGCAGTCAAAGTGATTCTTTGTTTTGTGAACTTTGGCATTGTAGAGATTTAAAATACTAAAATGGTAGTCAAAAGTAGGTTAAAATATCTTACAGACACCAATTAGTAAAATCTGAACCCCAAGTAAACTTACAGCCATTTGTTTGATATTTTGCCTCCTGGTTATGCATTTCTCATTTTTAATGTAACTTGATAACAGTAGCTTGAATTCTAGGTATTTGGGAGTGAAAAATAATCCTTTTATTGAATTTGCAGCTTCTAATTTTATGGTGTCTGGATGATTTTTGTAATAGATTGCTGTTGAATGCAATGTTCGCTTGTTTATTTATGTATTTCAAATAAAAGCATAGTTTTGTTATGAATTTCTTGGTGAAACCATACAAACAGTATTTTTTTGGGTTGTCATTTGCTTACCTTTCCTACTTGACTTTGTTTCTTTGGAGATAGACAAAATTGCTCTGTTCATGGAGCTAAACAAAATTGTTTCTTTCCCTTTCCCAGATGTCTGTCAAGTGATTTTAGAAAAGTAAAAAGGCTGTGTTAGAAAATTCGATAGTGTATTAGTTTTATGTACGGATCAATAAACAGAATATTTCTTTCGAATTAGGATTAGTGATTTAGTTCCTGTGATCTGAGTGAGTTCAGATATGACATCATTTTAATTGCCCTGCTGTCAGGTTCTAGTTTGAGAAGGTTTTGACTTGATGAGGCTTAGTTAATTAGATTCTTATGTCGTAATCATGAAAGCTTTCTGTAGCATATACAAGTACCATCTATTTATTTATCTTATTCGTTTCATCTTCGCGTCTGAAATTGATTGCTTTCTTTGACGGTTAATTTCTCAAATTTTTTGATCTTTCAATTGGAGCACACTGAAAAACTGATAAGATGACAATTTATCAGATTTGAATGAAGAGTTCTGTTTGAAGCAAAACTGAACTTTATTTGTTCTGTTATGTCCATGTATTTCAGTTTATCAAACTGATAAGATGAGGGCTGTTTGAATAAAACAAAGTGCCCCAGTTGGGTCTTATTGTTGGGCAAATTGGCTCTATATGCTGCCGTGGGAACAGCTGGCACTATGATGATAGTTTTCCTGCTTTCATTAACTAGCCATTGAAAGATTCTTGGTGAACTAAATTTTTTTTGAACTGGCTCTATATGAAAAAGAATAAACATGAAATTTTTCTTGAATTGATTAGAGTTGGAGTTGTATCAAATTTTATCAACCCCTGCTCACCTAGTACAGGCCTCACTTGAAATTCTTTTATTGGTTAAATGAAATTAAGTAGTGCTGCTACTAGTAAATGAGGAAAGGGATTTGTTATGATGGATTTTAGAGATCTTGTCTCTTCACTCTTTTGGGCAATTGCTAGAAGATTGACCAAGTTACTTGCACATATTAAAATCCTTTCCCATGTTGAACTTATCAACTTTCACCCGCAAGAGGGGAAAAAGAAAACAAAAGTTACTGTGAACTAATAGATAGTACCTATGCATGCCAGAGATGACAGATATGTCATACTTACCCTCTATCCTTGTTCTTATCTAAATCTTATGAAAGGGATATGTGCCATTTGAGAATCCTATGTACTAGTTTACCAACTTGATTGGAGACATTTTCTAGACTTTGGACTAAATCAGATATTGTCATGATCCAATGTTTGTCATATACAACAAAATAATATTTTTATACAGACATGTCAAATGTCAATGGACAATCTAACTAGGGAAACTATGACTAAATTTCTAATAAAGTTTGGATAAATAAAATTTCTAGTAAAGTTCTTTTGATTTGGTATGAGATTTTTAGCTACCGAGTCTAGTTTGTCTTTGACTAACCAGCTTTTTTTATGAGAATCAAGCATTCAAGATCACGAGTGCATTTTCTTTCTCAAATCAATCCTAGGAAAGATAAATAGGTACATGAAGGGAACACCAGAAAGAAAAGGAGAAATGAAAATTGAGAATCATTGGAATTCCTAGATGATCTCCCACTATATTCATTGTAATCCGAAATGAAGAAATCACGTGTTCATTCCCAGAAGTTATTACTTTTAGATTTGTTACGCTATTAACATTTCTTTTGGTTCTTTTGATTTCAAACTAATGTAATTTAGATTCATAGTGTCCTTCTCAGGTTTTTATTTTCTAATTTTTTTAATTAAGTCAATCTATTTTTCACTTTTCTACAAATATCATTTCGTCGTTCATGTGTTTTTTTTCCTTGATATGACTTTTTACCCAAGCCCAAACTAATTTAGATGGACACTGGGTCGAATATAGCATATGGATCCAGTTTACGGCAAGCATTGGGCTTCCCGTGGCATGGGATCTTGGCAAGCTCATACATATTAAGGGGCTTACATTGTAATTCAACCTTTTTATGTACATTTCCATAAGTATTCTAGGTAAAACTCAAGAGTAAGTCTTTTGTGTACTACACCTTATGTGTGTTAGTGTGTGTCTCTTCTGGTCTTGCATTAAGAAAACAAAACAGAACAGAAACTCAGGAAGTATAATTTCACATAGGGTCCTGCCTTTGTTGCTCTACTAATGCTGTTTTTTTCTTGATGTATTTTTTTGATGGATTGATTGATCTTCTGGTTCGAAGAGTGCCCATGAGATCTTTATGCTTGTTAATCCATGTGATGTAGACCTTAGCAACATGCCACAGGTTTGGACTTTGAAAAAGGGATAAAGGGGAAGGAGGAGGAAGAAGTTTGGACTTTGAAAAAGGGATAAGAAGATAGCAGCTAGGGATTATTCAATTATATATCTAGGTATGACAGTTATGGCTTTCAATTTCTTTCTTCATCTTTATAGCCAGAATTTCTTCTATATTAGTTGGATTCTCTAATGTAACATTATAGATTTTGATTTACTTGGACTAATACATACTAGTTCTACTAGGTAGACATGGTAAACTCATAGCTTATGAAGGGAAAGGCAATGACTAGGCTGCTTGGGCCCATTCCAGTTCTCTCTCTTTTTTTTGTTTCTTTTTTCCCCTTTCACTTAGGCGAATAATCGGACACATAAAGATGTTTGCATTTCTTGTTCATTTTCCTTGGCTCTATGGGCTGTTATATTTTCATCCATGCAATATATTATTAATTGTTACAGTCTCATTAATACCTTTTGATGGCAGTGTTCAAAAAGTAGGAAAAAAGATAAGGCATTCTTATATGATCTTTGGGCAGCAAAAAGAATTTTAAACATGTGGGCTAGCAATGTGGATAATGTCAAGTTTCAAACCCTTAAATCTAGGCTATACATATGTATATCATTGATCCACATAGAAAAAAAAAACACTCACAGAATTTGGTAAGCTTAAAGGTAGCAGGAGTAGATGAGTACATGAAATTCTGCTATCTTAGTTATCTAAAAATTGTTTATCTATTCTATATAACATGTTGTGTTCGAAATCTTCATTTTTTTTTGTTTCAATGATTCGTATAAGAAAATGCTGAATATAATGTGCCAATTTTTCTAAGTCCTAATATGTAGTTTTTCATGGTGTTGGTAGCTTGTTGGAGGAAATTTCAATATATTAAAAGTATGGATAAGGATGGATGTCCCTAGAGCAAGTGAAAAGTACGATGCAAGACTTAGAAGCTTTCTAGAATTTGCATTTTCTACATCAAGTTGTGATGGAATCATAATGTGTCCTTGCAAAAATTGTGGCATGGGTGTTTGTGTGACTAAAAGGGAAGCATATGATCATTTGAAAGTGGCAAGATTTATCAAGGGTTACAATAACTGGATAGCACATGGAGAACTTTCAAAGTACATCGAAGCAACATCTAATTTTGAAAATACATCAAATGGGGTTTCTAATGGGAATACTGACATGCAAGACTTAGTCCATGATGTATTTAGGATACCACATGGAGCAAATGAATTGAATATAGAAGAGGACTCTCCTATTTTAGAGGCTGAAAAATTTTACAAGTTAATTGACGATTCTCAACAGGAATTGTACAATGGCTGCAAAAACTTCTCAAAGTTATCATTTATTATTCGTTTGCTTTGCCTAAAATGCCTTGGTAAGTTGAGTAACAAGATTTTTAATATGCTTCTTGAGTTGTTGAGAGAAGCATTTCCAGAGGCCATGACTAATGTGCCTTCTTCTTACTATGAGTCTGAGAAATTGATGAATACATTACGGCTGGGATATGAAAAGATCGATGCTTGTCCCAATGATTGTTCTCTTTATTGGGGTAGTGCTGAAAAAAGAACTTCATGCAAAACATGTAACAAGCTTAGGTGGGTGGCCTTAGAAAATGATCCTACTGGTGAAAAAAGAAAAATTCCTCAGAAAGTATTGTGGCATTTTCCTTTAAAAGCTAGGTTACAAAGATTGTTTATGTCATCTAAAACTGCATCTCATATGAGATGGCATGAAGAAAAACGTATGAAAGACGGTTGTATGAGACATCCAGCTGATTCCCCAGCCTGGAAAACTTTTGACCATCTACATCCTGATTTTGCCAACGAGTGTCGAAATGTCAGATTGGGGTTGGCGTCGGATGGGTTTAATCCATTCAAGGATATGTCTTCTACACACAGTACTTGGCCTGTGGTTTTAATACCATGCAACTTACCTCCATGGATGTGTATGAAGCAACCATACTTCATGTTGTCATTGTTAATACCTGGACCATCCTCTCCGAGGAATAGTGTCGATGTTTATCTATGGCCGTTAATTAAAGAACTGATCGAATTGTCGGATTCTGGCATTGAAACTTATGATGCATCCAAAAAATAGAATTTCCAAATGCATGCAGCTTTGTTGTGGACCATTAGTGATTTTCCGGGCTATGCAATGTTATCCGGGTGGAGCATTAAAGGTCAATATGCTTGTCCTGTTTGTCACAAGTTCACCCATTCACGACGGTTAAATCATAGTCATAAGTCTTGCTACATGGGGCATTGTAGATTCTTAGATAGTAGGCACAAATTATTTGATGGCACCGCAGAATATGGAAAGAGACCACCTTTGCAAACTGGGGATAGGATATTGAGTGAGTTGGGAGAATCACAAATTAAATTCGGCAAATTTGTGAAAGGTAATCCCAAACTACCTTTTAATTGGAAGAAGAGGAGTATCTTCTTCGACTTGCCGTACTGGAAAGAGAATGTCTTAAGACATAATCTTGACTTCATGCACATTGAGAAGAACGTTTGTGAAAACATTTGGGGCACACTGCTGGACATTGAGGATAGAGCTAAAGACCATTATAATTCACGCCTTGATTTGCAAGAAATGGGAATAAGACAAGAGCAGCATCCTGTTGACACCCAACCTGGAAAGGTGTAATTACCTCCATCTTCATTTGCAAGTACTTGGACCAAACTGGTGTGAGATACAAGTACAAGTTGTGGTCACTCCAAATGAGCAACTGATAAGACCGTATAATTTGCTACAAACAATTCAAGCTACACTTGGAGCACCAATTGCTTGGCCTTGTCATTTGGTAATATATCCACTTTTTGCCTTTTCTGGAATTTTGTTGCTAACTATGATCTATTGATCCCTATGGAATGTCCTAACTAGTTCTCTTACTAACTCCACAACTAAAAATGTGCACAGGTGATGCCAACTACAGATTGATGGAGTTTGATTCTTGGCTTTAATCTGTTATTTTAATGTGGTGATTCCAGTGATCAAGTTTGAGGACAGGGATGATATCATCCATGCTAATGTAGCTTAATTAGTTTGATTCCTTCCCTGGATTACTTTCTCCAGACTTTCTGTGCTGAATTGATGCTGTTTTTCTTCTTTTTTCTATTTCCTTCGTCTTATGGGCTTGTGGTGTTGGTAGTTTTTCATCCATTTTGCTAGTCCATTAATCCTTGGCTGGAGTCTGGGTTTAGTACTTTCTCTTTCTTTTTCTCTTTTATCAATGGATGGTAGAATTTTGTATAAGTACTGTTATGACTTGAGCAATGAATTGGCTAGTATTACTAAGTGCATTATGTTCTATTGGGGTTCTGTAAGGACCCGAAAGTTTATTTTATTCGATCTATTTATTTAATTAATTAATTATTTTCTCTGAATAATTATTTTAGATCATTGTAATTGCAAATACGCCATACGTTACTACCTTTTATTTTAAAACCTTGCTTAACCATCATTTTAATTTATAAAATTGCAAAATTCCATAATTTTATAAAATTACTTCATTAAACATAGTTTGAATTATTTGAACATCGTTTATCAATTGTAACAGCATGAAAAGTTTTAAAATACATTTTTGCATATTTAAACTATGTTTTCAATTTAAACTGTTTGAATGTTTAAATTTCGCACTCGGGTCTAGGATCGACTATTAGACATAAGTTTCGAATGTTAGAACATGTATTCGGGATATATAAATAAGAGAAATCAGGATCGTAATATTTCGTCGTGTGAATTTATTCCGACACGACAAAAGTGGCTTTACGTCAAATTACCCAATTTCCCGCATTTCTTCCATTTTCCACAAGAGCCCAAAAGTCAAGAATTAACCTCAACCACTCATTTCTTTCTTTCTTCTCTATAGAACCGGTTCTTCTTTTCCATTTCTTCCCCTTCATTTCCTCCTCAAAACAGCCGGCTCTTCCTCTCTTTTCCTTAGCCAAAAAAAACAGCTTCTCATCTCCTCTCCAAGCCCTCCATTTCAGCCGGTCTTATTGCTCCATCTTCCTCTCAAAGAAGGCCTTCCATTTCCTTGCAAAACACTTGCTTAGAAGACTTGAAGTCCTGGAGAACTTGAAGGGGAGGGCTGGCCAACTCTTAGTGGTGGAAAGGGGGAGCTTTGGGTGGTGGATTTTGGGCTCCCTAATCTTGCTCAAGCAACTAGAGGAAAAGGTAATCATCCTACCCTTAAGAAGATGAGCTTTAAGTTTAATTCTTGAAATTTAGTTGTTAAGATTCATTATTATTAAGCATTTGTTGATTATGGTTGTTGAGTGGGCTCTTGGAATCCCACAAGTGTGTGAATTTACTTCTTAGCATGAAAATGGTGAAGTGTGTGTGTGTGGATGTTGGAATTTGTGGTTGGAATTTGGGAAAGAAACCTCAAGGGAAAACCGGATGCAGAGGGGGAAATGGGGGCTGAAAATTTTCTGTTTTCCCTTAATGTTTGTGGCTGCATTTTTGTGAGATTAAGGGCTGATTATAGTGCTTAAATGATGAACTTTAAGTTGTTAATCTTCTCTACAAAAAGCCCTTCCAAAGTTATAGCAAGATTGGTTGTTAAGTTGGAACTAGAAAACCTGGAATTTTGGCCTTCATGCTGTCCGAATTTTGAACCACTTTGGTGCTAGGTTTTGAGAAGAATTTTCAGCATTTATAACCATCATTAGACCTAGGGAGTTTAATACTAGCTTGGTTATGAAAATTAGGTCAAATAGTGGAGATTTGAATAACCTAGGAGCTCATTTATGAAGATGACAAAACTTCACTGGTTTGAGGTAGTTTACTGAGTGAACTTTGGATGACTAGAAAGCTGTCTTCCTGTGCTATTTTTTAGGTAAATTTCGGTACAAATGTACCTCACATACTGAGGTTTATGCCTGCAAATTTTGGTGTTTTTCCAGTACCATTTCGGTGCTCAAATGATGTTTCAAATCTGCCTCTTTAATCTGGAAAATTTTCCCCAGCTTTGAGCACTGTTTGAGTTCATTTCGGTTTGACATTCATTTGTTTGAATTTATGGCTAAAATTTGGTATGAACCTACCCTTTATATGGTAGTTTTTTTATATCAAATTTGGTAATTTTTGGACAAGAAACCGTCACTCAAACAGGGTCTAGAATTCTGCCCTGCAAATCTGGGAAACAGAAATTTCAGAATTTTAAACTCCCTCTGTTTGAACTGCTTTAATTTCTTGCTTGAGTGTCGGAATTGAGTTCCGTCGATGGTGTTTGAAACTTTTCACATATTAATTTAAAATTTATAAAATTGAGAGGCCAATTCATTTTCTGTAATTTTTGGTGAATTTTCAAAGTGGGCTGGTCGATCAACCTGTTTTGCCCTGTTTTGTTACTGTAGCCGTTTCTTTCTTGAAAATCTGGGCAAATTCCGTCCAGAATCTTTACTGGGTGTCTTCTACAAAGTTTTAGAAATTTTCAAGAGGTTTCTAACGGTACCAAGTACACAAAATTTGGACTTGTACAACTCCAGTTATGATTTTTCAAAAATTTCAGCTCAAATTAGGAAATTATCGAACTTACTTTCTTTTGAGATAAAATTTGGTCGGTGAGTTAGGAAAACTTATTACCATTCTCTTTTAACTATTTTAGGGCATAAAACTTGGTAACTTTGACATGAAAATGGTTGACCCTCTTTCTTGATTTTGGTGCCAACTTATTGTTTCACTTGATTCTCAAATCGAAGAATCTTGAACTTGACTTGAGTCTAATTGAGACATTTTTAAAGACATTTATCAAATATTAGCCTAGTGATTTGAATTAAAGTATTTGATCATTTCCCATGACTTGAAAATGTTATCTTTTAAATAAGGGTAGTCAGAAAACTACTAAACCTTGGTTGTATAATTAAGTATTTTATACTCGTACTTGTCTTAGGTGATCGAGAAGATCCCAGAGAACTCGATTGATCTTGCGTGCCTTTGCTTTAAACTCTTGATTTCGGTGAGTGCCAAGTGCATGTTAAATGTTTAAATAAAATGTTTCTCGTACTTACTAGTTACTGAGGCTGGGGTGTACTTTATCGCCCTTGTCCTTTCTCTCATGTGCTTGCTTGCTTGATAAATGATAAGTGTTACTTGTGCATGTAAATGAAAGTGTTTCTTGTGAGCATTGAGCGGCAGGGTACCACCCCTCCCTTCCCAATGCTATGACCGAGTATGTCGATTGGAGCTTTGTCTCATCGACCATAGTAGGGGGGACGCCCCAACCCATTGACTAGCCTTGTAACTCGAGCCGGCAAGGGTTTGGTCGAGAAGCTTGGTGAATCATGGGAAGTGTTATAGCTTGATCCAAAATTGGGGTCTTGCTAGGCATACTTGTTAAGTAATGCCATTTAAGTGCGTGTTTGGTTACGGATCCGAGAGGGTGTCATGGTAGTTGGAGGAAGTAAGTGGGGTACTACGGACATAGATACTTGGGTTGACGGAGGGTCAACTAAAAGTGGATCAATCGGCCAAGACATGGATTGGCTCCTGAGAGCCCCGTATCCTTACTTATTTCTGTGTATTTTTCTTGTATGCGCCCTGTTCACTATACTTGCGCATATTCACTGTAGATAGAGAGGCTCGAAGAGGGTTCTTCGAACCCAACTCCAAGACTCTTGTCTAATGTGAGCCCTCGAGTAGTGATTCCTTGGGAATACGGTCTCCTGGTGAAAATTGCAATAGTGCAAGTGATTGATTGATTTTCATGCTTTTATATCTGAATTTACTGGCTTTCCTACTTGCTTGATTACGTGCTTGCATGCTTTTCGCTGGCCTCACTGAGCTTTGGCTCACCCCAATTTGTTTTCCTTAACAGGTTTCAAGGTGAGGCACGTGAATCGAGAACGTTAGTATTTTTGTAGGTTTTCCTCATTTTGTATAAGAATAAAATTAATGGATGAATTCGATGGTTTATGGTATTTTGGAATATTTCTTATACAACTGTAATTTTGGGTGGAGATGTAATTTATATTTTGAAGAACCTGAATTATATTTACTACTGGGACGTACTTGTGGATTTTAGCATTTTTGTACTTTTGGGAGTTTTAGAATTGTAATTAATATTTATTGGAGTTTTTAAATTGTAATTAATTGAGGACTGTAGTGAGTCTCTCTCTCTGTGTACTCTTTTTTCATAACTAACTAGGCCGTTTTTGTTTTACTTTTGAGTGTAGGTATTAAATGAATTTTTATGTTATTACATGATTGGTAAAACTAGGAGAATACCGCACAGCATATGGTATAATTTTCAAACTTGTATAGAAATATCCAATTATTTAAATTCAAATATTAAGTATGAAAAGTTACATAAGCATGCACCAAAAATCTTTATAGTTATGTTTTTATAATTTTATTTAGCACTAAAAATAAGTAATTTGTTAAGAAAATGCAAGACAATATAATAAGTAAATAATTGAGATATTTCTCGTATTCACATACAATAAAAATAGAATAAGAAAATGCAAATTAATTGAAGATGAATTGATAATTTTGTTTGTAAGCTTTAACTTAATTGATTCGGATAATCATATATTTGTCCTAAAAATAAAAGAAATTAAAGCAAAAAAATGAAGCTAAATATCTTTTGTTTGGTTGTTTTAAAAAAATAGTAGAAATCAAACTCCCCATAAAAATTTCATCCTGTACATCAATGCACATACCCTTCGATACAAAACAACCACTTACTGAAAGTCAAAAATAGGATTCCAACATCTGTTATAAAATCGCAAATGCAAAACTAATGTCATAGCTCTCATCCCTGGCAAAAACTCTATCTGATTGCAATTCGTTGTGTCCAATTGCATTAAAACCTGCACAATAAATTAAATTCAATTAAATTGCTAACTTTATCCCTTTTGTCTCAAAAATTAAGAAATATTTAAGACAAATTTTGAAAAAAAATTGGACAGCATCTCCCCTATAAACTAAGTAAAACTTCCTATCAAGAAAGAATAATTTTTCAACTGGTAATTTATAATAAAATATTCACTAGTCATTGACTAACAAAAGCCTTTTGGTTCACCAAAATTTAGGACAACTACTAACTTTCATCTTGGGGTGGAAAACCAAGAGAAGAAATTTTATCTTTCTTTTGCCATTCCACCAACCCAACACTTGGGACTACTAGTGCTGCAGATTCTCAGCAGCACTTTAATACGAGTAATCAAAGGAGTCTTAAATTGACAAAAAAAAATACAAATCATTTTTCATGATCAATATAAAAAAATAAATTTCTCGTTATATTTTCCATGTGAGTGTTAATCCTTTTTCATCATGACAAATACAATGTCTAAACTCTCAAAAAAGCTCTAGTAATATCTCAGCTGTGTATCACATAGCAATGGCATCAGAAAATTCCAAAGAAACTCCTAATTCAAGAAGAAAATTACATTTTTTTTGGGTCAAAATATAACGACATAGAAAAAAGAGGCTTGTTCTTGATTAAAAGAATGCCCCATTGAACCTGATGAGTTGCACTAGACTTGTTCTTGCTAGAGCAAAACAAAAAGTAGAACCAATCGGCCTTTTCTTTGTTTAGCTAAAACAATTGGCAATCAGCTCTCAATACTTCGCTATCACCATTACCGACAAATATCCAAATACTCATTCAACAAAACAAACAATCTGCTTCTTGTGAGGGCAACTACAAAATCACATGAAAAACTTAACTGGCAGCAGTAGTAGGGCTCAGAAGTCCTATCAATATTAGATTGTTGGACGAAAAAACAACTGAGGTGGTGGCGAGCTCGACTTCCGGCGATTGGTCTCCAGCAAGGGCTATAGCTTTTGAATAGAACCTCTTTGCTGGAGCAAATTGACAGATTTTACCCAAATTTGGCTGCAAATCTAAGAACTATGTGACCCCAACAATGTTTTCCCCAAGGCTTTTTCAGCGTCCTAGACTTCCAGCAACGGCTTCCGGCATTCTTCTTGCTCGGGTTTGGAACTGAATAATGAAGCAACGTCCTCCAAAAACTCACTCAATCTGTGAAAGTTCAACAACTATAGACAGCATAGTGCTGCAAATAGCTAATCTTGCCAGATGCTAATTAGTTTCATAACAGCTCTTTTCTTAATAAAATTCTGATCCAAGTCAAAGATGAATCACATCTATATAATTGTGAGTCCAAAAGCAGGTTTGACAATATACACAAGCCTAATTGAATAAACAAATGAATAAAATGTGAAATTCTTTGTGCTAGAAACAAAAGTTACAAGGAACTGTAACGATTGCTTACAATAAGTCTTGTAATCATGATGAAGATGAGGAACGAGCATCCCAGGATAAAATTCAGGGGATACAACCATCATGACAAAAAAATGACATAAAGGCTATCAAAATTTTCTGATCAATCACAAGAATTATGGCAACTATTCAGCAAATACAAGAATTTAAAGATGATTAGAACTGAAAAATGTATTAAAGCGAGCATCAGATGAAAGAAATTATCCTTGACATAAATTTGCATTTCATCCCAAGTAATGTAATTTGCACATCAAGATACAATATGAAATTACCAACTACAATTCAGACAATTTTTGAAAAAATTCAGCATAGCCTCCCCTTTAATTTGAGTAAAACTCCCTGCCAATTCCTAACTCCACGAAGGAGTCCAAAACACTTGTAATACGCACATTTAAAAAAACAATGAACAGAACAAGGATTCGAATCAACACTTCTAACATACAGATTTAAAAAAAAAAAAAATGAGGTTCAATACTCCTCCATTTGCCAAAGAATAAAGTCAGCAGCCTAAATGATTTACACACATAATATACCAAAAATATTAACCAGCAATTTCGAAACAAAGGAAGAAATGAAGGACTAAAGTTGCAAATTTCAAGAAAGAGCATTTTCTCCGGCCATCCAACAGCTATGACATTTCATCAAACAGGTTGTGTGCACAAACCACTTTGAATCATTTGCAACAATTTCATAGGTAATCAGCCCAAAAAATTGTCCACAACACTAAAGCTAAACTAACTCCTAACACCGACCATTCAGATTTAACACCATTTAAAACACAGCAACTCGAGAGCAAGCAATGACATAGCGTAGAATTTTTTCAAAAATTTACAAAGAAATAGCAGCAATAAGGGTTAAGAGAGTTTGTTCTTACAATGTTCTTCAAGATGATTTCACGGTTGTCGTTTTTTTGTCCAGAAGTCACCACAGCTTCCTCTTCCTTCCAAATTCTCCTCTCTCTCTCTCTCTCTCTGATGGGAGTAGGATTCCTAGCTCAAGATGAAGGAAAAGATTGATGGTCAAAGGAATGCTCAAGACATGTGAAAGGCATTTCTGATTTGCAATAGGTGTTGAAGGAATGGCTAATTTCTTTGTTTTGGTAGCCACACAAACAGCATGTGTTGGATTCGAATTTTGTTCCGGAGGAATCGCATTTAGTAAATGCGAGCTATGAGAGTTTGCGTTTACCAAATGCGATCTAAGTGGAAAACTCTTTTCTTTTGTTTTTCTTTTTTGGATGTAAAAGGACTATACATAGCATTCAGGAAATGCAATCACTCCTGAACTCACATTTGTAGAATGCGATGACCCAGTTTTCAGCACCCGCTACATAGAGAGCCCCTCATGTAGAATTTCTTTTTTTTTGTCTCATCATAAATTTGGAAATTTCTCTTGTTTCGTAACAATTTCCTTGATGTCTATTACATAAAAAATATGTCTCATTAAAATCTTACTAAGGAAAAAAATCCGGTGGGAAAAAATTCTAGTGAAGGAAAAAGAGTACACTACTCTTGTACATTAATTTCTCCCGCTAATCCAAACATTATTTGAGATCATTGAACCAACGCATTCTAATATTTTTTACCAACGTTTCAAATTTTGCAGTTGACAATGTCTTGGTAAGTAAATCTACCAAATTATTATCTGATCGGATTTGTTACACCTCAATTTCACCATTCTTCTGCAAATCATGAGTAAAGAAAAATTTTGGTGAAATATGTTTTGTTCTATCTCCTTTAATATGCCATTCTTTTAATTGAGTTATGCAAACTACATTATCTTCATACAATATATTTGGAGGATTTTCTTTTTCAAATGATAACCCACAATTCTTCTGAATATAATAGGTCATTGATTTTAGCCAAACACATTCTCAACTAATCTCGTAAATTGCGAACACTTCAACATGATTCGAAGAAATGAGAGTAACTGATTGTTTTGTAGATTTCTATGAAATGGCTGTATCGCCACATGTAAATAGATAACCGGTTTGAAATCTCACTTTGTGTATGTAAGATGGATACTCAGCATCAATATAGCCAAGCAATTCATGTCAAGATTTATTGGAATAAAGTAGGCCAAAATCATTTGTTCCTTGGAGAAAATGAAAATTATGTTTAATACCATTCCAATGTTGTCTTGTAAGAGATGACCTAAATCTTGCTAATAGATTCATAGTAAATGATATATCTGGTCTTGTTCAATTAGCAAGATATATTAGCGCATTAATAGCACTAAGATATAGTATTTCAGTACTAAGTATTTCTTCATCTTCCTCTCTCGGTCTAAAAGGATCTTTAGTAGGATCAAGTAACTAACTGGCCATTGGAGCACGTAACGGATGTGCTTTATCCATATAGAATCGCTTTAATACCTTACGGGTACAAGCAATTTGGTGAACAAAAATTTCACTTTCCAAATGTTCAATTTGTAAACCAAGGCACAATTTGGTCTTTCCAAAATGTTTGATCTCAAATTCTTCCTTCAAATATTCAACTGCCTTTTGGAATTTTTCAAGAGTTCTAATCATATTAAGATCATCAATATATACAGCAATGATTACAAAATTGGACCTATTTTTTATTTTATGAAAATGCATGAACATATTGGGTCATTGGCATAACCTTCCTTAACTAAACACTCACTAAGGCGATTATACTACATACATTCAGATTGTTCGACCCCATACAATGACTTTTGCAGTTTGATTGAATAACACTCTTTAGAATTTGATTTACATGCTTCAGACATGCTATATCTTTCAAGAATTTTCATGTAGATATCATTATCCAATATTCCATACAGATAAGTAGTAACTACGCCAGTCAGATGCATATCAAGTTTTTCATACACTGCTCAACTCATAAGATATCTGAATGTAATTCTATCCATTATTGGAGAATATGTCTTATCATAATCAACTCCAATTCTTTGCGAAAAACCTTGGGCTACAAACCTTACTTTATATCTCATAATCCCATTCTTCTTTTAACACCATTAGGTGTTTGGACTACAAGTCCAAATACTTTTTGTTTAGTTAGTAAATCAAATTCAGATTGGATCGCATCTTTCTATTTTAGCCAATCATTTCTTTGCCGATATTCATCAATCGATATATTTTCATGATTCTCATTTTTTTCATAATGTTAAATGCTACACAATATGCAACTTATTTTTGTGCAGGCTCCAATTTTAAATTTTCTATAATTTTATTCTCTTTAGGAGTTGGCTCTTCAAGAGCGACCTCTTCAGGAGATTGAATTTTGTCATGACATTTATTTCATCTCTGGAGATATCTAAATCAATATATCTTATTTTGGTAAACCGACTTGAAATTCATTTGTAACACTTGTACGTGTCATTCACGAACATCAATTTTAACTACAATATTTCCTAGAGGAATATTCAATTTAATAACTCTTCTGGAGTAGATAAATATATATGATAATTAATTTGTAATTTGATGCAAATAAATAATTTATTGAACTTCTAGTTCAAATTATTTGGTATGAGAATCAAGGAAATTCAATAATATTTTTGAAATGATTTCGTTTAGATTGATCATTTCCTCCCCCTAATGTCCAGAAATGTATAATATTATTTTATAAATAGATCACCCATCAATATTTCATAATTTCTAATTGTAAAAAGGTGAATCACCTCTAACATAAATTTCTGTTGGAACCATAGATAGTACAATGGGGTATGTATGAATAATTGTCGGCCCTTATTTTTGGCAAATCATAAATATGTTAGGATCCGTAAACTTTTGATGCATTGTAGGTGATGATTTTGATTTAACCAAATGAGAATAAAGACAACTATAACAATAACCATTTTTCCTTTGAATGATTGTGTAATATAATCAACTTTTATCTCACTTGATGATATCTATTATTGTCTCATTTTGTGTCTCGATGTGATATCCATTTCAGCAGCTATTTCTAAAATTCAATATATTTTTTTCGAGATTTTAGGAAAGGGTAGTACATCTTTTATCACAAACTTTACTCCTTTAGGAAGAAATATAGTGGTGACTCTTTTGGAGTTTTTGATTATTTTACCACCATCACTGATTGTAGACACCAAATTTTGACTATTTCAATTGTTTTTATCTATTAATGTTTAGTTATTTATTTTTGAGTATTCTAACACATTTTTCTTATTTTTATAGGTTTTTCTTAAAAAAAGAAAAAAAAAGTCAAATCATAAAACGCGGACCAGTTCCGCGGATTGGTCCGCGTAACCTGATCAGAAGCGAAAAAAAATTACGCGCGCATTTTTTCCAGCCTTTCCTTCCTCATTTCCAGCTGTATTTTTTTGTGTCTTTGGCATCAAGTAATCGTTTTAGTTAATGCCCAAATCACCCTTGATCCTTAAGACACAAATAAAACGCATCCAATGATCAAGATTAACCCAAGAAAACCCTCAAAGTATCCAATCCCTTGGTTGTAGGTTTTAATGCCTATAAATCACCCATGTTAGGGTTTTCTGGAAGAGGTTGGAAATCTGAGAGATAAAAGGGAGAAGAGGGAGGCTGAGAGAAAAGAGAAAGGAGAGAAAAACGATTGAAAATCAAAGGAAGAAAGAGAAAAGAGAGAAAAGAAAGAACTAGGGTTTCCTTTTTGGTGAAGATCTTCTGGAATTTTGGTGATTCTTTTTCGTTCTTCTCAAGCTTCTGAATCAGGTAGTCTTCCTATACTCTATCTATTGTTTTTCCTGGTCGAAAATTGCTAGAAATCAGACCTTTTGGTGGAACCAAGGTCTTGATTATGTTTCTTTTGATGTTTTATAATATTTGATGATGTTTATTTGTTGTTATATGAGTATGTTATGTTTAGATAGCCTTGGTAAGGCTAGTAGATTTGTTTTTACGTTTAAAATCAGACGTTTGATGCTTCTGTGATGATTCTGTTGGGTTTTCTGAAAAATTTCTGGAAAAATGTTCTTCACGTTTTGAAGATGTGAAGAAACGCGAATACTGCTGGTAACTTCGCTGAACAGTCCGCTTTCCTCTTGAATGTTTGAATATGTGAAGAAACGCGAGCTCTTATGCGCTGCTTAGTTCAAGGTAACACTCCGCTTCTACTTGAGTACTTGAAGATGTGAAGAAAACGCGTGTTACGCAGCTAGTCCGCGTAACTCACCCGCTTCTAGCCTTCTTCCCTTCCTCTTTGTCTATTTGATGATGTTGATGCTTAAGATTTGGCCTTTTTCTGTTTTAGCTCGTTTTGATGATCTGAATGATGATGTTTAATGCTTTAAATAGATCCCCTTGCCTCTGAAGATTTTGTTTTGTGTTATTGTCTGAAAAACTGGAAGCAATCTTCCTGATATTTTGAAGATGGGAAGAGATGCGGACTGTTACGCGGATGAGTCCGCGTTTCCCGTCCGCGTTTCCCCTCTGAACTTTGATTTTTGCTTGTAACGCGGACTTTGTTGCGCGGCTCTATCCGCGTTTCTACTCCGCGTAACCTCTCTCGTTTCAGATTCTTTGTTTCCTGCTTCTTTTGTTCCGCATCTTACTCTATTTCCTAGTCTTGTCTATGTTGCTTTAACTGTTTAGATACCTTTTCTTTGAATTTTTGATTGATTTTTCCTTTAAATTGGTACCTTGATCCCTTTTGTTGACATTGAGTCTTAGATAACCATTCCCATCATTTAAGGATTCAATTAAGGCATCACATCAAGGGATGGTAACTTCTTTCTCCTATTATGTGCTCTTATGTGTTTTTTGCATGATTTTGCATGTTTTTAAATTAAGTTTTCCTTTGCTTTTTATTCATGCCTAGTCTTTATTTATGTCATTTAATTTTTGGGTAAATCATTTGGAGGCCTTGGATGCCAAGTTGTAATAGATAGGTTTAATTTTGCAAAAAGTGTATTTATTTTAGAAAGTGTAATAGATAGGTTATTATTTTGATTTCCCCTTTTAGAATTGTACATAGGATTCCCCAATGTAATAATTAGGTTTTATATGCTTATTTTGCATGCTTGCATGATTATGTGTTTACTTGCTTTCCTAGGGTCTTGCATCTAGATATTATGCCTATGTGTTATGTGTTTATGTGTTTTATGTGTTTACTTGCTTTATTATCATGTCTACATGATTATTGTGTAAATATATTGACGTCACCACACTAGTCCAACGCTAGTTGTGGCCTTTCCTTTCGATTTCTCACTAATCCAATGTTAGTGAGAACTTTTTGACGAGGGCTAGTCCAATGCTAGACCCTTAAATGCCATTCGTGCATTAGATACAAATATCACACACTTTTCACCTTTAGAGTTTCTCTTTTTGCATGTTACTATTATCCCATCCCGTATGCGAAACATCTCATTTAATTTTCTTTTTTTAGATTAGTGCATTTAAAGCATTACCCTTTGAATTAGTGAAAAGAGCGAGTATGGCTTCCTAGCCTTAGCACGCTTTTATTTCCTTCTATGAAAAGGAAGATTTAAAGTCACGAACTTAGTCCCCCGCACCCATTATGTTGCATCATCCCTCTTTAGGACATACATGTGCATTATTTTAAATGCTATCAAAATCATTCTTTAAAATCAAGTTTCGTTCTTCATGTTTTAGCAATTCAAAGTCAAAAAATCATTTTTCTTAAAATTGCATCTTTTGAAAATTCAAGTTCCTCTTTGCACTTAAAACTGATCTTTTCAAAAATCCAATTGCTTTTCCCTTGAGATTTTATAAAAATTGCACTTCTTTTGAAAACCCTAGTTCTCCCGTCTTTTTCGAGTGTTATCATTTGCATTTTTCGTGACCTCCTCGAGGGATCAAATTTGGATGACACAACTAACGTGATCAAATTCCAATCACACCTCAAGGAGACATTTTGCCCCTCTCGATCCAACATTAGGTTTAGGTTTTGCATCCATATAGACAACATCCAAATGTGATAAATTTTAAAGTTAGAATTAGGAAATTTTTGACTAAATCTTGCAACTAGCTTTGGTTAGGTTAGAAGGGTGCCTTAGAGACGAGTAACATCGAATCTTTGCCTTCCCTTCTTTCAACTGTGACCCCCGAACCTTTTTCTCTAGTTTTTCAAAGACTTGGAGTCGTCTAAAAAAGGGTTTCTTTGTTTATTTTCATTAATTAAAATCTTTTTGGTGACTTGGTACACCTAAACTCCATACCAAGTGGCGACTCCAAACTTTTCTAAAAACCCTTTTTTATACTTTTGTTTTTGGGTCCAAATCGTCGCATTTTTGTAGTTCCATGACCCCTTTCTTTTTCAAAAATCAAATTTTAACTAAAAAACCTTTTTCAACTAAAACCCGTTTAAGGGGTGGTCTCATTCCTCTCTTCCCTTTCCATGAAAAAGGGGCTGACTAATCGGGATTTTCCTAAGAGGGTCCGAGCACTTGATTTAGTTGATTATTTCATTTTTCTAACTTTCTTATATATCACATTTGGATGTTTTAAGTTGCATTCCTTTTTCTTTTCTCTTTTAGGGTTTTCCCGCGCAATCACTCCTTATACATCGCGTACATGATGAATGAATTATTGTTTATTTATTTGTATTGATATTTACTTGTACCGCGCTTTGCATTTGGGGTGGATGTGCATCTACCCTAGAGCCTCGAAAATGTTTGGTATTTGAATCCCTCCTCTCAAAGGGAATCACTTTCATACGTGCATATGTATTTTACTTTGACCCTACTTTTTTTTACTTTTAGTGGTTTGTCACCCACTCTTCCCCATTAGGATTAGGATCGATCCACTTGGACATGTGGTCGTGGCACAACGCGTAACGTAGCAATGTCTAGGGATCACCAACCACCGACTTGAGGCATTTGGATTGATGACCTTTGCCTTTAGTCCAAGGTCCGGGAGCCTGTAACCTTTATTGAGTCTAGATGCATTAATGAGCTCAACCTCATGCATCCATGTTAGAATTGCCTAGGGGAGAGTCTATCTTACCCTATTAAGGATCACTAGACACGAGAGGAGGGATTCCACCCCTCTTTATTTTTGTGCAATTTGTTGCTCCAACGTGTTGTGTGATATTTGTTGATTAAACTAACCTTTTTGTGTCTTTCCTTTTCTTGCATTTCACAAACTCTAGAAAATAAGAGTCTTGGCACTCTTTTAAGACAAGCCATCCTTCTAGATAGGTTATTGCACGTTTGAATTTATGTTTATGGCATTTAAGTTGTAATTGCATATCACTTTTAGGCTTACCCCAGCATTCAAATGGGGTTCCTATAGGCCATGTTTCATTTTGCACCCTTACTTGCTTTAATAAAATGGCATCATGCATAAGCCATAAAGGGAATGCCATTTAGGGAATCCCACGATAGGAATAAACCACCCTTGTGTCTCGGATATATAATCCAATGAGACTTGCATGTTTATGTTTTCAGTAACATCCAAAGGGGTAGTGCACAAGGTAAGGTAGGGTCCGATTCCTTCTATTATGGCATCCGAAGATATGGAGTGACCCTCGTATGTTAGAATATAAGTCTCTAATAATCACTTTTTGGCCATTTTATCAAAATTGATAAAATCCCATGCATAAAGACACTAAATCGAAAAAATTTACAAAATAATTTCTCATTGTTGAGATAATAATTTTATCAAGGTCAAATCTTGATTTTAGAAGGCTCATGAGCTAGTGTGTTGCAAATAAAATGGAGATGTGGAATTACAGGTAAGCAATGAACCCAGTCGACTTTTGGGTAAACCATCAATCCCGTCCAATCCATTTAGATCCATGTTTCACTCAACACTAGTCAAGGCACTACAATTCCTTCAAGAATAATCCTTTTCATGCCAAATTAACCTTTAACCTCTCTTCACATATCAATTAAAGTAATAAATCCATTAGAACTTTGTCCTCGTGATGCATCAAGTATCACATATTCTTTTGGCCAATTCTCTAGATTGTTTTACTAATCGTATATCAACAGAGTGATCGGACCCATCAGGTATTGTATGGTGCATACCCCAGAGGATTGCATTTTTCATGCTAGGCCGACCCTTGGCATAAAAGGGCTCCCCCATAGGACATGCATACCGGTTTTGCAGTTCTGCTTACTAACTCCAAGTTTTTTTTTTCTTTTCTTTTCCCCCCTCCCTTGCATTCATAAAATGTGGGCGTTGATAAGAAAGAAACATTTTCTAGATCTAATAAAGTTTTGAAGATTAGAAGTGTTATTTGATTCTTGGGTAAATCCTGCAATGCAAACTATGGAGAATTCATTTGGGGAAACACAAGCTCAGATCATTTATGAGAAAAATGGGTCAATATTTTTTGAACATTTCTATAATGTATTTCTGGGCATACCCAAGGGTCAAATAACACATCTTTAAATTTGCTACTTAAAATTTGGCTTTTGATAAGTTAGCATATTTTTTGAGCAGTCATTACAAGTGCACATCATATTTTGCAAGTCCCCTCTTGTATGCAGGTATTCATGGCTGAGATCCACAAGAAGCATAAGCCAAATTTTTGCAAATCCAAAGATCAAGCATGAATAAAGTTCAATAACATTACATTTCAAGATGATGGCATAGTCTATCAATTTCGAAAGAGCGCCAACAGCTAGTTTTGGATTTACCTTTCAAAAAAAAAATGAATGAAAAAAAAAAGTGAAAAAATTTTTTTTTTTCTTTAATGCTACATACAATTCCTTTTGGACTTTTGAAGCATTTTACCTTTGGATTGCATTTCTAAATCGGCGCAAAATTTTTTCCAAAAAAAAATTTTTGCAAGTGACGCGGGAGGTTGCGTGGACTAGTCCGCGTTTCACTCGCGTTTCTTTACAAATTCATATCCTCTGAGAAGTAACGCGGGTTGTTGCATGGCGTAGTCCGCTGCTTCCGCTTCTTTGAAATTCATATCTTCGAGTGTAACGCTGAGTCTTATGCGATTGTTCCGCTTTTCCTCACGCCTTCTTTGCATTTTCATATTTCAAAGAAACGCGATTATTACTGAGTCACCCAAGCTTCATCCCGCCAGATCTGACAAATTTCATGTTCATATGGTAACGCGGACCTGTAACGCTGAGTAGTCCGTGATCTCGCCTCATTTCCATTTCCTGAAGCTCAAAACGCAAGCGCTGACGCTTCTTCACAACTTCTTCATCTCCCTCCCCTCAACTCACCCCAAATCCTCGAAAACCATTTTTCTTCCATACTTCTCCACCAAAACACTCCCTAGGCCTCTTAGAACCTTTTATCCCAACAAAACATCACAAAACGCATCAAAAGCTGGATTGAGGGTAGGTTTTCCAAACTAAAACCGGTCGATTGGGGTCGACTGAGCTTGTTTTTTGGGGCTTCTTGCATCATTTCACTCCTCAAACACTCCACTACGTGATTACGGTACTATGTCACGAGCATGTGGCAAAGCAGTGGTCGAGCCGCCTCCGCAGAGTGAGGAGAGTGAGCCGGAGACGCCGTTGTTGAGAAAGAGACGGCGACCGAGACAGCCTCCACCACCAGATTTTGACACCACCGGTTCTCCTCTAAAGAGAACCAGGAGTGGTATCAGACTCGAGAGAGCATTGATTTTGTATATGAGCTACACATAGCTCCGGAGGTGGACGCTGCCCACCGACACGCCGCCACAGACCGGGTGGGCCCCGACTCGACATTGCCCTACTGGATCTTCCCGACTTGGTTCATGAAGTTCTATGCGAACATCGAGGACAAGAAGGGGCACAGTGGAGAGACGATTGAGTCCTCTGTTAGAGGGGTTCGATTAGTGATCACCCGGAGCACCCATAGCTCGCACTGGATGCAAAGGACGAGGTTCAGCTATTGATTTGAAGAAGGACTTCTCGTCACCTGACCGGGAGTGGGATCCCTCACATGCTATGGCGCGATTCGGAGTCGCATACGAGGAGTTCCGAGGGTCCCAGAGCCAGACGAAACTGGCTCGATCTTTTCCAGCATGCCACCGTGCTATTTTGTACACCCTGGCCCACAATGTCATCCCAAAGAAGAGCGGCCAGGGGGAGTTGAGGAACAGCGATCTATACTTTTTAGATCGTATGTTCCACGGTCGACTCACCATTCCCTGCATTCCCAACATTATTATTAGTCATATTAGAACGACGGCGAGGAGGACGTCCACATCATTCCATTTCGGGTTTCCCCGACTTATTTCACTTCTCCTCCATGTGGCAGGGTGATTCCACCTAGTATCCCACCTACTCCCACGGGTGGTCGAAGCTTAGCATTGATTGTCAAGAATTTACACATAGATGTATCGACATCGCTCGCCCCAATGAGAGGGTCCAGAGCTACGAGACATGAGGGAGGAGAGGTGGCTCATCGTCTGCACCACCACCACCGCCACCACGCCTCGGGTGGCAGTCGTCATGGACACTCAGGATTTTAGACCCAGATGCTCGAGAGATGGGATCACATGGAGACGCAGTTTGACGCTCAATGGGGACGTATGGAGAAGCAGATCGGGGCTTTGAGCACTCGACTTAGCCATATAGAGGCACATCTCGGCATGTAGCTGCCTGAGCAGCCTATCCTAGAGACCACCGGAGGAGGACGATGGATCCTACCGAGTTGCGCTTTATTCTATTCGTGCTTTTATTTCTCTTTTTATGTTTGATCTTGTGTTCTGATTAGGTTTAACTGTTAGAAATACTTTTAGTTAAATTGCTTGAGGATGTGTATATTTGTTTAAATTTAGCTTTTATGTGCTTATATGTGTTGAATGTGCTTTGAAAAATTGGGTTGCTGGCAGGGAGTTTTCATCCAGTTGTAGGGGAAACTCTGCCAAATTTTTTTCAAAAAAAAACAAAAACAAAAACAAAAAAAAAACAAAACTTTGTCTAAATTGTACATTTGCCCCACAAATTGATTTGTTCTTCGAAATTTGATTCAAAAGGTTGCAAATGTCCAATTTTGGTCGTAATTGTTTTCATCCTTCTGAAATAAAGCCCGTGCGATTTGAAAGATCCATTTTTCATTTTACTCAGGAAACAATCATTATGTGTTTAAGACATTAGCATTTTAGAAAGTATGTTTTGTAAAATAGGGAAAATTATGCCTCAATTTTCTTTCCTATTAAATGAGATTTCTTCTTTTATTGGATTTTGCAAGAAAATGATTGATATAGTTAGCAAATGATCCTTTTTCATTTGATGTATTTTTAAAAAAAAAAAAAGCAAGAAAAAGCAGCAAAGTGAGAATTTAAATTCTACTCCAATGATTCTAGTACTAAGTAACCGGAGGTTTAGCATCTACAAATGTTAACTTTCACGTAAAACGGTGCTTGAATTACGAGTATGCAAAGCAGTTCGAACAAGTAAAATGTTGAGTAACCGGGAATCTTCACCTATAAGTGTTGATTTTCGCGTCAAAAGACATTTTTACTGTTTGAGCAAGAAGGCATATGTCGAGTAACCGGGAGTCTTCACCTAAAAGTGTTGATTTTCGCGTCAAAAGGCATTATTGCAATCTGAATAAGAAGATGTATTTCAGCAAATCCTTTTTAGCAGTAAAATTTGAGAAAAACTGTGGAAAAGGCAAGCTTGAATTGACTGTATGAGTCGTTTGATTGCAAAATTTGGTGAAAGTGAGAAATCAAGCTTGAATTGTTAAAATTGAGGTATAATTGTCTCTCTTTTACTTGATATTATGAGTACTTGATGCAAATTGAATAATTGCATAATAATATTTTGCCTGGTTTATGAGGATTTGGATTTCCAAGATCGCATGGTTTATTTCAATCCCATAATTTGTTTTGATTAATACTTCCTATCACTTGAGAACAAGCAATGTTTCGTGAACATAAGTATCTCATGAGTGCATTTTATCGCATGATTCTGATACGTTTTAGTTATTTTAATGGCTAACAGTTGTGAGCCCAAGAGAAATTGCACTTTATGATTAAAAAAAAAAGAAAAAGAAAAAAAAGAGAGAAGAAGAGGAACTGAATTTCCATGGACTAATTGGTTAATATTTCATGACTTCTGCAGGGTTAACGATTCAGTTGACACTGGGGCAATTTTGTTTTAAGAGAAGTGATCTCCAATTTTGGATGATGCATTCAAAATTAATTTTTGCCGGAAAAGGTCTGCAGATCGAGATGATGGCAACATATGTGGATTTGTTCCAACCCTGCAGAGGAAAGGTTTCAGTTATACTCCTCAAATTTTCAAAATCCATCAATTCTTGAAAAAAAAAAAAGAAAAAAAAAAGAAAAAAAAAAGAAAAGAAAGAAAGAAAGAAAAAAAAAAGAAAAGAAAAAGAAAGAAAGAAAAAGAAAAAAGAAAAGAGAAGAAAAAAAGAAAAAAAAAAGAAAAGAAAGAGAGAGAGAAGAAAAGTTATTGTTTCTATCAATCACTTACTTTTCAAGTCAAGAAAATCAAAAATCAGAATTGCACCATTTCATCGAGTGCATCATTACTTACATTTTACATTTATCATGTTTGAACAACTTGCGTTTTATTTTTCAAAGTCTGGCAATCCAGCATTTATGTTTTCATTTCTCCCACTAGTGTCTAGATTTGGGTCCAATCCCACCAACAATTTAGACCTTGGGCTTTTTTTACATTTTCCCATCTAGTCATTCAGGCTTGGGTCCAATCCCACTGAAGAGTATGTTTAGTCATTCAGGTTTGGGTCCAATCCCACTGAATAGTATGTTTAGTCATTTGGGATTGGAGGTTTGGGTCCAATCCCACTGAATCGTATGTTTAGTCATTCAGGCTTGGGTCCAATCCCACTGAATAGCATATTTGCATTTTCCCATCTAGTCATTCGTGCTTGGGTCCAATCCCATCAATAGTCTAAATTTGGAAATTCAATTTAAATTTCTTGGTTGTTGCTCTCACCTGCACCCTTCTATCCCCTCGCTTCAATTTAAATTTCATGGTTCTTGCCTCAGCCTCTTCTATCCCCTTCTTCAAATTTAAATTGTTGTTCTCACCTCAGCACCCTTCTATCCCCATCTTCAAATTTAAATTCAGTCTCACCAGCACCCTTCTACCTCCCCTTCTTCAAATTTAAATTTCTGTTGGTGAGTCTCAGCCTCCGCCGGGAACCCTTCTATCTCCCGTTCTCGATTTAAAAAAAAAAAATCCAGTACCCATTTCTTCGCAGTTCATTTGCATTTGAACTACGTTTGACCTGATTCTCATAGCGAGATACGTAGGCAACTCTATACGAGTTCGGTCACATTATGCATTTTCAGTTTGATGATTGGCAACATAACATTCCTGTTGTTTACAATGGTTCAGATACAACCAAGCAAAACTAGAATCATTTAGTCACGCTTTGTCTAGAGTTTCTTCAAACTCGCACAAAGAGAGGCAAGTCAGACACCAAATTTTGACTATTTCAATTTTTTTCTTATGTTTTTATCTATTAATGTTTAGTTATTTATTTTTGAGTATTCTAACACATTTTTCTTATTTTTGTAGGTTTTTCTTAAAAAAAAGTCAAATCATAAAACGCTGACCAAGCTGGATTGGTCCAGAACTAGTCCGCTGAAAAAAAAAAATTACGCGCGCGTTTTTTTCAGCCTTTTCTTCCTCATTTCCAACTGTATTTTTTTGTGTCTTTGGCATCAAGTAATCGTTTTAGTTAATGCCCAAATCACCCTTGATCCTTAAGACACAAATAAAACGCATCCAATGATCAAGATTAACCCAAGAAAATCCTCAAAGTATCCAAGCCCTTGGTTGTAGGTTTTAATGCCTATAAATCACCCATGTTAGGGTTTTCTGGAAGAGGTTGGAAATCTGAGAGATAAAAGGGAGAAGAGGGAGGCTGAGAGAAAAGAGAAAGGAGAGAAAAACGATTGAAAATCAAAGGAAGAAAGAGAAAAGAGAGAAAAGAAAGAACTAGGGTTTCCTTTTTGGTGAAGATCTTCTGGAATTTTGGTGATTCTTTTTCGTTCTTCTCAAGCTTCTAAATCAGGTAGTCTTCCTATACTCTATCTATTGTTTTTCCTGGTCGAAAATTGCTAGAAATCAGACCTTTTGGTGGAACCAAGGTCTTGCTATGTTTCTTTTGATGTTTTATAATATTTGATGATGTTTATTTGTTGTTATATGAGTATGTTATGTTTAGATAGCCTTGGTAAGGCTAGTAGATTTGTTTTTACGTTTAAAATCAGACGTTTGATGCTTCTGTGATGATTCTGTTGGGTTTTCTGAAAAATTTCTGGAAAAATGTTCTTCACGTTTTGAAGATGTGAAGAAACGCGGAATACTTGCGCGGGTAACTTCGCGTAACAGTCCGCGTTTCCTCTTGAATGTTTGAATATGTGAAGAAACGCGGAGCTCTTGCGCGGCTTAGTTCGCGTAACACTCCGCGTTTCTACTTGAGTACTTGAAGATGTGAAGAAAAACGCGTGGTTGTTACGCAGGCTAGTCCGCGTAACTACCCGCGCTTCTGGCCTGACAGTTCTTCCCTTCCCCTCTTTTGTCTATTTGATGATGTTGATGCTTAAGATTTGGCCTTTTTCTGTTTTAGCTCGTTTTGATGATCTGAATGATGATGTTTAATGCTTTAAATAGATCCCCTTGCCTCTGAAGATTTTGTTTTGTGTTATTGTCTGAAAAACTGGAAGCAATCTTCCTGATATTTTGAAGATGGGAAGAGATGCGGACTGTTACGCGGATGAGTCCGCGTTTCCCGTCCGCGTTTCCCCTCTGAACTTTGATTTTTGCTTGTAACGCGGACTTTGTTGCTGCTCTATCCGCTTTCTACCCGCTGTAACCTCTCTTTCAGTATTCTTGTTTCCGCTTTTGTTCCAGAATCTTACTCTATTTCCTAGTCTTGTCTATGTTGCTTGCAGAATCTGTTTAGATACCTTTTCTTTGAATTTTTGATTTATTTTTCCTTTAAATTAGTACCTTGATCCCTTTTGTTGACATTGAGTCTTAGATAACCATTCCCATCATTTAAGGATTCAATTAAGGCATCACATCAAGGGATGGTAACTTCTTTCTCCTATTATGTGCTCTTATGTGTTTTTTGCATGATTTTGCATGTTTTTAAATTAAGTTTTCCTTTGCTTTTTATTCATGCCTAGTCTTTATTTATGTCATTTAATTTTTGGGTAAATCATTTGGAGGCCTTGGATGCCAAGTTGTAATAGATAGGTTTAATTTTGCAAAAAGTGTATTTATTTTAGAAAGTGTAATAGATAGGTTATTATTTTGATTTCCCCTTTTAGAATTGTACATAGGATTCCCCAATGTAATAATTAGGTTTTATATGCTTATTTTGCATGCTTGCATGATTATGTGTTTACTTGCTTTCCTAGGGTCTTGCATCTAGATATTATGCCTATGTGTTATGTGTTTATGTGTTTTATGTGTTTACTTGCTTTATTATCATGTCTACATGATTATTGTGTAAATATATTGACGTCACCACACTAGTCCAACGCTAGTTGTGGCCTTTCCTTTCGATTTCTCACTAATCCAATGTTAGTGAGAACTTTTTGACGAGGGCTAGTCCAATGCTGGACCCTTAAATACCGTTCATGCATTAGATACAAATATCACACACTTTTCACCTTTAGAGTTTCTCTTTTTGCATGTTACTATTATCCCATCCCGTATGCGAAACATCTCATTTAATTTTTTTTTTTAGATTAGTGCATTTAAAGCATTACCCTTTGAATTAGGGAAAAGAGCGAGTATGGCTTCCTAGCCTTAGCACGCTTTTATTTCCTTCTATGAAAAGGAAGATTTAAAGTCACGAACTTAGTCCCCCGCACCCATTATGTTGCATCATCCCTCTTTAGGACATACATGTGCATTATTTTAAATGCTATCAAAATCATTCTTTAAAATCAAGTTTCTTTCTTCATGTTTTAGCAATTCAAAGTCAAAAAAATCATTTTTCTTAAAATTGCATCTTTTGAAAATTCAAGTTCCTCTTTGCACTTAAAACTGATCTTTTCAAAAATCCAATTGCTTTTCCCTTGAGATTTTATAAAAATTGCACTTCTTTTGAAAACCCTAGTTCTCCCGTCTTTTTCGAGTGTCATCATTTACATTTTTCGTGACCTCTTCGAGGGATCAAATTTGGATGACACAACTAACGTGATCAAATTCCAATCACACCTCAAGGAGACATTTTGCCCCTCTCGATCCAACATTAGGTTTAGGTTTTGCATCCATATAGACAACATCCAAATGTGATAAATTTTAAAGTTAGAATTAGGAAATTTTTGACTAAATCTTGCAACTAGCTTTGGTTAGGTTAGAAGGGTGCCTTAGAGACGAGTAACATCGAATCTTTGCCTTCCCTTCTTTCAACTGTGACCCCCGAACCTTTTTTTTCTAATTTTTCAAAGACCTGGAGTCGTCTAAAAAAGGGTTTCTTTGTTTATTTTCATTAATTAAAATCTTTTTGGTGACTTGGTACACCTAAACTCCATACCAAGTGGCGACTCCAAACTTTTCTAAAAACCCTTTTTTATACTTTTGTTTTTGGGTCCAAATCGTCGCATTTTTGTAGTTCCATGACCCCTTTCTTTTTCAAAAATCAAATTTTAACTAAAAAACCTTTTTCAACTAAAAAACCCGAAGCGACGAGGGGTGGTCTCATTCCCCCTCTCTTCCCTTTTCCATGAAAAATGGGGTGCGACACTGATTGTATTTATCTCTCCTATTTTTAAACGGAAATATAGTGTGCATAGTATCACTATCAATAAGACACACATTATCATCACCATTATTTTTTAATCCCATAAATTTGATATCTATTTCTTCTTTAGGAAAAAATAATAAAGAAAACTTCTTTTTCAAGAAGAAATAATAAAGTAACACAGCCATTTCTTCTTCAAGAAGAAATAATAGGGAAATGTTCTTCTTCAGGAAGAATTAATAAAGAAATTTACAAATAAATGTAAATATTAACAAAAATCCATAAATAACATAACTTACAAATAAAGTGAATAAAATATGAAAAAATAATAAATAACCAAATTCTAAATAAATATCGGGTGTTTGACATCATTTCTTCTTCAAGAAGAAAATATGGTTATTACCTTCATCAAGTGCACTATTAATTTGCACCTTTAAGGTATTTGTTTATGATATTTGATAAAGGCCAATAAGATATTTAGTCATACAATATATACATGACTAACGACCTTTAATGCTATACAAATGGTATTTATTTTAGGATCATTCTTTCCATATCTTTCTCATTATTATCCCACTTTAAGTGACACATAGCTACCTTCAATGCATTCACAATGACGATTATAGTCATAATTTAACTCGCATTCACTTTAGGGAATAGACTAGATCTATTAAATCAGATTTTAAGCAAAGACATGTAATAAGTTCAGAATATTTCTCAAAACCCTGCTCTTGATATTGCTACTTCAGGAGCATATCGAGAAGTGAAATATGGAGAATATATTTTTAACATATCTATATCAGTGATTGATAGAGAGAGAATTGTATGTGTTAATTGAGGATATTTGGACTAAATTTCTCCCATTTATTATGCAAAGAATTGGGTTACTGCTGATAATTTATTTTTGTGTCACTTGCAGGCCATTGGTGTTGAAAGTGGTGTTTGATGGCTAAATTCCAGAAGACTTGTAACCCCAAGGCGTGCCTATGCCTGAGAATGTGGAGCAAGGTTGAAGTGGAGACGTTTGGGGCAAAGTTTCTGGGCACGTGTTGTTATTTCTGGTGAAGATATTGGAAGTTAATTTTGGGGAAAGAAGCCGTTCTTTAAGTAACGTGGGCAGCTGATTAGGAAACGAATTCCTCACAGATTGAAGGCCAAGGCAACAACCGACTTATTTTCCTTATTTTTGTGGGATTGCAAAATCAACGAGGGATGAGCATCCTTGGTCTCCTAAAAAGCCGGCGATGGGAGATTAGTAGAAGGAATCCTTTTCCTTTGCTGGGTCGGAAGTCATAGCATAGACTTTTATATATTGTTCCTTTCGCTTTTCCGCCCTCACGAGAGATAGATTAGTCCCTCATATTGCTTTGAGTTTTTTCGAGCTTTTCATCTTTCGTCTTTCGTTTTGTCTTTCGTCTTTTCCCGTTGCAACACAACTTAGCATAGTTTATTACTTTCGTTTGTTCACCCGGTGGTGACTAATAACATTAGACCAGTACTTTTGCTTTACTTCTCAATTCCAGTAGCGTCTATTTTCCAATTGGCGGTTTCCAGATTGCAAGTACAATCGCTTTCTTTTTCTTGTGGAATCAAATTGCATGGATGCTTGGGATTGCGTAGTTAACATGAGGCGTGGCTAAATTCCGTTCCTAGTTGAGGAATAGTCAAGATTTGTTGCACAACAATTGTGAGATCGTTCTAATTGTCTATTTTTAATTTCTACGTTCATGGGTATTTAATTATTCTCTATTTTTCCTTGAGTTATTATTATTTGGATTTATTAATTAATGTGGCCAGTTGTTCAATTGTCTAAATAATTGATAGCCAATTAAGGTGTTGGCGTGTCGCCTTTAAGCATCTTATTTAGTGGTAAACGAGACAATTTCATCGCCTCGCAAGCGGTCTAATTTGGATTATGGGAATAATTAATCTAATCTAAATAAACCCGCATGTGTGTTTGTCCACTAGAATTGGGTCTTTCTAATTCCTAATGTTGTGACTACATTAAATCCTATGAGCGTCTCTAGAATTTTCTAGTTTACAAGAGGGTAGTTTATGAACGTCTCCGGACTACTTTATAATTACGAAAAGATTCGTGGTTGGGCACGTTGCTTAACCACTATAACCAATTTATTTGTGAACGTATGAATTTTCCCATGTATCTGTGATCAGTTGTGTGCACCAGTGCTGAGATTGATTCCTTGACTGGGTTGTTTTAATTAATTGTTTCTTGTGTTATTTATTTCCTGCATCTTGCTTAATTGAAATTTCAGCTGTGCGACCTTTTTAATTATTTGCTATCTTCTCCAAAAACCCCCCCAATTGCCCTGTGTGATTTATCTACCAGTTCTTTGAGGAGACGACTCTACTTGCCCTGTTTACAAATTAATTTAATTTTCTTGAATTAATTCTGGTATATCAGACTCAGTATACTCCTTGGAATCAGGGTGAAACTAGTAACCTATTGCACATCTGGAGTCTCTACTCCAGTACTAGAATTGATTTAACGTTATCTTTATTGGCAATTAGGCTGTTTATTTTCACTTTATTTTTGGAGGTTTGACACCCACCAGTGATATTTTTCTCCACACAATTTTGATTGAAAAATAACTCTAAACATTGTAGAATATATTCACTAATTGATTCAAAAGGTTGCAACTTTCGATAACTTTATTATATCGAGTTTTATAAGAATGACCATCTTCAAGCGGTCGGATCTTTTTCTTTCAAAGGATAAGTGGGTCCTTTATGCATCATTATTTTCATTATTGGTGCCTTCAAAATCCATTTGTATCTAGATGTATTTTCACCATCTAATATTCATAATAAATAATTATTTGATAATAAAGATAAATAAATATAATTTAATTGAATAAATGTTACCTCAAAAATTATCTCGAATGTGTATAATTGTGTTGAATGATTGCTCCATAGCAAACATTATACTCAAAGGTTAGTTATAAGAAAAGTAAAATGAATTAAAAGTGATAAATATTACCTCAAAACTAAGCTAAAAGTTGTCCAAGAAATTGTCCAACGGTTGATCCAACACCAGCAAAGACTTGGTAGAGTCTCATGCTTTTTTTTTTCTCTAAAAGTTGAATCTTGTGCATCACAGTTGCTCAATGACAGAGATTTGTGACTCATATATACTCAATGGTAGAGACTCGTGCGGATAACGTATTATAAAACTAACGCTAATATGATGGTACGTTCGTGTTTGATTATATAGTGGGTGCTAGGCTAGTAAAATCAAGAAAGCTAAGAACTTGAGGAAAGAGAGAAGTAGAGAGAAACTAAACTTTCATTCATTCAAAATGAATTTCCATTTAATCAAATTACAAAGGAGGGACCCCTATTTATGGGAGAAGATATGAAGAGTTCAAAGTAC
Organism: Gardenia jasminoides; assembly: GCA_013103745.1. Classification (NCBI taxonomy): domain Eukaryota; kingdom Viridiplantae; phylum Streptophyta; class Magnoliopsida; order Gentianales; family Rubiaceae; genus Gardenia; species Gardenia jasminoides. The sequence goes on along the minus strand of CM023097.1, from coordinate 15,009,545 downwards.
ATTTGTATTCTCATCAAGATAGAGATGACGTCTCTTTGTAAGTGGTGATGTGATAAGACAGAGATAGAGATAGAGATGATATCTTCTCATAAGTCGTGAGATGATAAGATAGAGATAATCATATTCTCGATATTCATGTCATGATAATTGTATCGTCTCGTAGAACGTAACAGTTCTGTTCTTATTTGAAGGATAAGATAAAAGTGATAGATATCCACAATATTTAATTGTTTCATAACAAATTTTGTGTGAGAGTTACATATGCTGAATAACTTAGGCATAATAACATTAGAAGTTCTACCTCCAGCTGAAAATTCTATTAACTTAGTAGCCTTTCCTAGAAAGTTTTTGCAGAAAACAAAACAAAATTAGAGACCATCAGAATTTACAGGAACAGATAATTCCTATAGTGGAAAACTCATTTCAAGATACTAAATGCATAAAGAGCTTCAGGGGCTCAGACAAAATACAATAGATTTCTAGATTTTTTTTCTTTCCCCTTATAAATTTTGTTGACTACTTCCCATATTTCTAAATTCAAATTTTTGAAGATTATAATTGATTTATCTCTTGAATTTTATTAATAAAGATAAGCATATCATTGAGGCAAAAATGCCCAGTAGAGACCCCTAGAGTTAGGTTTTTTCCTACTCCTAATAATTCCTCTACTACTGTTGTGTATTCTGTCACTTCATTCTCACCTTAAAGAATTTTAAAGGGTTTGATTGCAAGAATATCTCTAGAAAAAAGTTTTTCTTTTTTTTTTTTGTATCTGATATTTTCGCGGACTTGGTGATATACCATGTGTAGAAGCAACAAAATCAAGTAATTATTTTTTGCACATTTCATACAAAAAATCACATATATAAAATCCCAATTTTGTTTTTCAGCCAAGAAATTAATGCCTGAATAATTTTTGGGGATGTATACTTAAACAATTTACGTATGCTGCTTAAAAGATATTGCATTCAGTTTTATAAGCGGGTTAGTAATTGAAAATTTTTATAGACATACTTACAAAACATTAGTTGCACAAAAGATTCTTTTCTGTGCAATTATTCTTTACTTCTTTACTCCTATATCGCTGCAAAACAGATGAAGCAAAAGCACCAAAAATAGCTAGATTCGGGGGACCAAAATTCAAAATCAACTAAGGAATTCTCAAGTCATAAGACAACTATATATTCTAAACAGATTTCCATCCAAACCAGTGAAACCAATATCAATCCAAGACCTTCAACTTGAAATTGCCCTTCTTAAAGAAGAAGTAAGAGCAATTAAAGCTAAACAAGACCTTGACAGCCTTGTCTTACAAAACATTGTCTCTTCCCAACCCAAATTCCCAAAAGGAGAAGAAACCTTTGATGATGATACAGATTTTTTAAACCTATTATCCAAAAAATCCCGTAAAAAGTTTATAGTACAAATTAAACTAGTTATCCAAAATGACTATATCCTTGAAACAGAAGCCTTATTTGATACCGGAGCAGACCTCAGCTGTATTCAAGAAGGACTAGTCTCTACTGAGTTCTTCGAAGAATCTAATAAGGGACTCTGTGGAGCTAATGGCTCTAAACTCGATATCCAGTTTAAACTTTCAGACGTAGCCATCCAATTTTCAGAAGTCTCAATCAAAGAAATCTTAATCCTAGCAAAAGACCTTACAAACAATGTTTTGTTAGGAACACTCTTTATTTCACATCTCATCCTATATTTAGTCACCGAAGAAGGAATCCGACCACAAAACTATGGTCCAAAGGATTGTGTTTAGGGGTAGTAGTTTTCCTAGAAGTATATTTGGGCTTTGTTTCTTGTATAATGGATGGTTGGGCTATCGGAATTATTTCAGGTAGTTTAGGTAAGGGATATCCTATAGATAAGGCCCATTGTTTAATGGCTGGTAACTCAGTTTTTTCATTCTCTTCTACAATATTAGACCGGGTTTTGGGAGGAATGCTGGATGAAGGTTGGGTTGAGGCAATTGGTTGGAATGCATTTGGATTGACTGGGATTGTTTCAAGCATAGGTCGTTTACCAGATGATTGTTTAAAAGACTTAGATTTAGGAGAGGGTAGAGTTGGTTGATCCAACTCTTCTTGGGTCTCAGAAGAAGGAATCTGACCATAAAACTATGGTCCAGATGCCCTTCTCCCTTTTAGCAAAAATACCCCTATCAATATTTAATCTAATCTTCAAACAATTATTTCAACTTTTATTTTGCAGGAACATGTCATCCATCGAAGGAAGTTCAACTACCACCCATTTTCAAAAAGTCGAAGGAAGTTCAAACAATCCACAAACCAGAATGTTTTCTTATACAAAACTCAAGGGTGATGCTATCTCACATTTATTTAATAGACACACACACATACACACATACGTACATACATATATACATACATACATACATATATATGTACCAAAATTCAAAACCAAATACGAAATTCTCAAGTCATAAGACAACCACTACAAGAAAAATTGCCTTCAGTGACAACATTCTCTGTGACAAGACCATAGTTGTCATAGTTGGAGTAATTCAGTGACGACTTTTGAGGTCGTCAATGGTGATGTTTGACAGATTCATTGTCAGTGACGACTTACAAAATGTTGTCATAGTAGGGTTGGCGGCCAAATGGCACACCTGGTGGGAAATCAGTTTTGCGACGACTTACAAAATTGTTGTCACTAAAATGTGTTATACAGTGACTACATTAGATGTCGTCATTGAAAATTTATAGGTTCATAATTGGTGACAACATTTTTTAATCACTGTCTATAGTACATGTCTTATATCACTTTCACTAATTCTAGTATGACACCCTAACTTTTACACTTTAGCCCCATGTACAATACATCAATTTTAACAAATTCTAGTATGGCACCCTATATTTTGTAATTTTTCCCTAATTTTTTTAATTTGTAAAATGCTGCCGATATCTTAATAAACTATGAATGCATATTTCATGATTATCCCAAACTTAGTTAAAAATATGTTACGAACATAAAAATATTTAATAGATTCCCTTGTTTGTCATCATGATAATATGTACAAGATTAATGATTATGCTAATCAGAAAATGAAGGTAATGAACACTAAAATGTAGTATGAAATTGAGTATAATTCAGCCATCTTTGCCTGATTAAAAGATTGTTAATTAATTAAATTAGTCACATTCATCATTTGTGAAGCAGTACTTATACCAAATAGATTTATCATTTCATACATGTATTAGTAAGTAAAATATTTTGATTGCTTGATCAACAAAACTAGTGGTAGGGTCACATTAGAGTGCAACTTATACATAATTAGTAGAACCATTAAATGAGTACCAAAAAGTATTTGATTAAGAGAATGTTTAATTTTTTGAATCATAACATATTCTTAATAGCTTTTTTATTTTTGAACTATTTTACTCTATAATAAATTAGAAAATTTCTATATTAGATAAAAAAAGCTAAAAACATACTAAATTTTTACATTTTAAAATTTTAGTGCAATTTGAGAGTGAAAAAAAAAATAAGAAAACTCAAAATAATAGAAAAACTACACAAAGATAATAAAAAGGAAAAAGAGAGAGATAGGATAAAGGACAAGCAAAAAAGCGTGATTTTCTTGGTACTAAATAGACTAAAGGCGTGACTTTATGCATATAACACACGGAGCGGCAAACTGAAAATTTCAAGAGGCGTGTGTGGGCTGGAGGAAATTTAATGATACGGTGTCGTTTGGCCACAAGTACTCCTTCTATACCCAAAACACTTAGCCAAAATTTCACTTCAACTTCTCATCTCTTGTCTTCTGACCCCCTCTCTCTCTTCAATCCTAGCCCAAAATGTCTACCTCCACTAATCTATATATTCATCTCACATTACCAAATTCACCCGTAAATTTGCTAGAGTTTGCCATTATGAGCTAGCAATTAGTTTGAACACTTTCAATTTGGGTAGTTCTATCGAGTTTGTAGTAGCAAAATCCCTAATTCAGCTACTGCACTGGTTTGGGGCAAAAAATCAGAAACTAGAACTTGAAGATCTGGGTGAAGCTAGAATTTAGAGCTTGAAGCTTGGGGGAAAGCAAGAGGTCAGGGATTGAAGGCATAATTTGTGTTTAATCTTGCCATGCATTGTACATTTTTCCTTGGTTGTGGTTTGTAGCAACGTTTCCTTGAGTTGCGTCCTATTTATTTGACTCATAGCAAAAATTTGCTCAAAACTTAAGACTCACCTGAGGGATTAGGCATTCCCTGATTTCTGGATGTTGCTACAGCTAGTATTCAGTGAGTAATGTATGCACCAGAAGTAAGAGGTTATGCATGTGAAGCAATATCATTTTTGTAACAAGCAAATGTTGTTCACTAAAGTGTATTGAAAGAATGTAGTTTGATGTGTTACAACTAGATCAAGGATATGACATAGTGCGTGTTTTGGAAGTTTTCATCTGGTAAAGAACTCTCATTTGAGTACCTATATTTTTAACATACTTTGATATCTCATCTTGCCGACCCCTCTTTGTTTATTGGAAGGAAATGAAGGGCATGGTGCAATGGGGGTTGGCAAGATGGCAAATGAGCATACTTCCTGCTTGAGGGGACGCTGATGTATTCTGGTGTCATAGGAAGGCTTGTCACTTGAGATTGCTTCCTGAGGGCTTATCCATATCAGAGCCAAATTGAAGAAGTTACTCAAGCTTCAAGCAGTTTTGTGGTGATATATGGATTTGAACCGAGACGCTTAAGTTGCCTTGTGCTTAATCTTTTGATCAGTATGGACTACCACACATAACTTTCTAGTCTATCGAAGTTTAATAAAACATAGAAGGCAACTTTTGGTTTCTTGGAAGTATGCTGATTATGGCATTTATATCATCTTCTTAATCTTTCTGATAGATAGTGCGTATATACATGATTCTGTAGTTGAAGCAATTAAGTTTTTGTGGCCATTTGCTTGATATTGCTAAATTACTGGGGACTAAATGGCTAAGTTCTTGTAATGGGACAGCTTGAGAAATAGCAGACATCATATACATGTATATAGCTCTATTGATCTTGCTGCGTTGATTGCTAGTTGATAGCATTCATTGACCTTTTGCACTCTGTCTAGGTTGCTACACGTGGTAATGGTGCTATTACTATATCTGCAACCATGATATTTATATCTATGGTGAGCATGTCCTAAACTATTTTGTTTCTTACTTTTTCTGTTCTTTTTTTTTTTGGCTCAGATTAATCCTACCTATAAGGAAATTATAATTTTAATCCTCTATCTTGCAAATCTTCTGTAGGTAGGCATTCCAATATTTGTTACTAGGGGTATTGGAGGAGTGCACAGGCATGGAGAATATAATAAGCTTATCATCTGCATTTCAGTGCCATACCAAATGTTTTTTTCCCTCCTATAGTTCTTCTTTGTTTAAAAATATGGTGCAAATTGAAGTTTGTTACTTTCTGTAAGAGCATAAATTACTGCACCTCTATGCTATTTGGGACTTACTCTTCTGGAAAAATAGGCAGAAGAAACCAAGAATCAAATGGATAACTTTCTCAGGTTTGAGACATGAAAGGGTTTAATCCAATGCTTTTCCAATAAGTCTCCGAATTGGTTTTGAAATTGAGGATGTGAGAATTTAGTCAACCTTGACCAGCTAGATGTTAAAGTGAGGAATTCAGATCGTGGCAATGTGGCGGCAAATATATCATACCGGACAAGTGTCTAGTGAGGAACGCTTAAAAGCTCTTTTGGGTTAAAATTCAAGTACTCATATGGCATTATTAGGGGTTAAAATAGAAGGCAAAGGAGTGACAGAACTATGTTTCTGATACTCCGCTGGCTGAATGCTCAAAACTACTGAATTCAACATTATCCAGCCAACTAAACTCGTGAACTCTATGCATTTCATGCTTTATTCTGTTGCTTTCTTGGCGTGCTATAAGTTCATACCAGGGGATTGAAATAGGATCATATGGAATTGGATTTGAACTCGATCGAGCTTGAGCCATGTAAACATAATAAGCTTAAGAATCTGTGCATATTTCGGCTTGGGACAACAACATATGAGACATAAAAGCCAAAAAGCTATAAGTCATTTGAAATGGGCTTATGTTACATTGCTAACTCAGTTAAAATAGAAGTATTTAGGGTTTGTTTGGTTACTTGGAGTAGTTTATCGCAAGAGATTTGGTTTGAGTATTTATTTCTTTTAGGAATTATTGTTGAGTAAAGATTTTAGAGATAGATTTATTTCAGATCAGTCGAACATCGAAGAAGACAGGGACCTTAATAAATGACAAAGCAAAGGAAACCTTGGTAGGATATTTTAGTTTTTACCTATCCATCTTATCCTACTTTCGACATGCTTTTAAAACACATAACTGTGCTACTTTTATCTGTCTAGGAATCAATGCAACAATTGAAAGCTGGCACTTCAATTACAGACAAGGAAACTTGTCTGCAGTAGCTCGGTTATGTACCTAGATGACTTCGTGGCCATAGTGCAACCAAGAAACAATGTGTTGAGCTTGACTACTGGATGAATGAAATTGAGGAGCGGCGAAGATGGGTTAATGCAGCAAAGCAACAAGCTACAGTGATTGCAGAGGAGTTCAATGCCCAAAAGGAGGTGAGTAAGACCTTACAAGAGTAGCAAACAGAGACCAGAGTGCTATACGAAGAGCTGGTTAACCAATTGAAGGAGTTACGCAAGTCTAGAATTTTGCAAAGGTACAAATAGTTACTAGGAGTTTCTATTGTCTAATGCAATTGATAAATTAATAAATTGGTTATTATTTTTATTGGAAATTTGGCTGTGAAAATGTCATAGTTCATCTCTATGTGAATAGGCCGTTAAGGGAAATTTAGATATATACTCTTTCTTTGATTGATTCTTTTTTGGCTGATTCTTTTACCTCCGGATTTGAGTGACTGCAGTTGGACTTTTATTAAGTATGATTACTTATTCGAATTCTGTAATTGGACTTTTACTTTCAAGTTTGAGTGATTGTTGTTGGCTGATTCTTTTACCTTTGGATTTGATTGACTGTAGCTGATTATTCTCTAATGCAGTTCACAAATTCATAACTTGGTTCTTAGTTCTTAGTTTTTTGGAAATCCGGCTGTGAAAATGTCACAGTTCATCTCCATGTGAATAGGCTGTTAAGGGAGAATTGGATATATACCCTTTGTTTGATTGATTCTTTTTTGGCTAATTCTTTCATCTTTGGGTTTGAGTGATTGTAGTTGGACTTTTATTAAGTATGATTACTCATTCAAATTATGTAGTTAGGCTTTTACCTTTAGGTTCGAGTGATTGTTGTTGGCTAATTCTTTTACTTTTGTGTATGAGTGACTATAATTGGACTTATATATGTATGATTTTCAATGTGAAATCTATTCTATATTCTAATGCAAATGCTTCTATAAATGCAATAATATGCTATCGATGCTCAAGTTATGATGAAGAAAAGGCTGGCTTTTGGATAGGATGCATGGCTTCAATCTTCAGGACTTTGTTGCTTTTGTTTTTCATTTTGTCAAGACATGCGACACCCTGTTAGTTTGGATAATGGCTATCAATGCCTGAATTGATATGCCTTTGGTAAATATTTTGGATGATGTACTTTTTGATGAATTTGAAGATGTTAATGGCAATTAAAATGTATGAAAACTTACTACCCGATGATAATTATTCCCTTTCAGTTACTAGGAGGTAGAATTGTTGGTTATGGTTGTTGTAAATGGACAAGCAAGTGCGTTTTTATGCCAATTTTAGAATCTGCATGTTTACAATCAACTTAGTGACTACGTGATTTGGTTGTCACAAATGAAAATTTGATTCGGTGACAACATGCTTTGTCACTGATGAGCCAGACTTAAGTGACAAGCATAAGTCGTCATTATTGATACTAATTCTGTGATGACTTGGTCCATTGTTAATGACAAAAATTTGAGTAAAATTGTGACAAGAAAAGTCGTCAGAAATTGCTTTTAGTTAGTGACGACTTTATTCTTGTCGTTGAATAGTCTCTTTCTGTGATGATTTCGTTGGTGTTGTCACACACACTTATCTGTGACAGTGAATCTGTGACGACCATGTGACAATGCAAAATGTCATCGCTGTTACCAACAATGACGACTTTTTGAGTTTAAGTGATGACATATGGTTGTCATTGAAGTCCATATTTCTTGTAGTGACCTATGACTGTGTGCATGTGTCTACAATTATATATTATCAAGTCACACAAACATACGCATACATAAATACATATATATATATATATATATATATATATGTATGTATGTATAAATATATGTATATGTATATATGTATGTATATATTTATACATACATACGTATGTATGTATGTATGTATGTGTGCGTGTCTATCTTTGCCTTTCCTTCTGTGCTGAAGAAAAGTTGATTGATGGCTCTGAGGCCATATTGGGTGGATTTAATAAGCGAAATAGGCGGATGTCTTAATAAACTTAGTATAATATAACTGACATGTACTCTTTTTCTCAAACTCTTAGAGTACAAAATATTGAATTGTCAGATCTCAATCAAATTTAGACTTTTCATACCTTAAGATTACGTTAGGTCTTAGATGGGAAAAGATGTCATTTGTCGGGCATATGACTTTTTTTCTTTTTTTCATTTTGCCACTAATTTATGCGCATCTAGTAGGGGTGGCAATCGGGTCAGGTTGAGAGACTGGTATAACACAAAATTTACTGATCCGAACCCGACCCACCAACCCGAAACTACCCAACCTGAACACGACCTGATACGGGTTGGCGGGTCACCCGAAATGACCCGAAATAACCTAAATTTTTTTACCTTTAACAGGTCAATCAGGTCAACCCGTTAATGACCCGACCCGACCTGTTTGTTTTTTAGGTCAATCGGGTTCGACTCGATTCTGACTCGAACCTGCCAAGCCTTGACCCAAACCCATTATTTTCGTGTTAGGTTCGTGTCGGGTTTTCAAGTCGTGTCAGAAATTGCCACCCCTAGCATCTAGTGTGTACAATTTGTTTGTTCTGACAGTTAGTTGCAAACAGGTTCAAAAACTAAAATGGTATGTTTTGTATATATGAGGGACTAATTTACACCACTTTCAGTGTTAAAAACAGGATTTTTACCGAATGTGAGGAACCATTTTAATTTGTTTCCTTGAACTTTGGCAATACAATTGCACGTACTCGGATGCGCTCGATACATCCACTTCGTTGCTGAGAGTTATGCATTGGCTACATATTTTGGAGATGAAGAACTATATTAAATTGGTTAATTCTGGGGAATATGAGAATGAGACTACATTGGTCAACACGCCAAAGATTGTGAGGGCCTCAAAATTTATTATTTTAAATATTGTTATTATTATCATTAATCCGTTTGATTATTTTTAATGTCGTACTCAAACATATTTTTCAGAAAATTTAAATGGAAATTCATTTTTATTTTTAGGTAACCCAATTTTATTTCACACTTATTTCCTCGTTGATTTTCAACATTCCGTTTATTTTTTTTAAAAAAAACTTCGCTCTTTTAACATCAATTAGAGAGAAAATGAGAAAATACATTTTTCGAGATAAATTCGGGCCATGAGTGAAGTAGCGATGGAGAGTAAGGATGATCACTCATAGGTTAAGAATACAATCAAGGGACTAGGGTTTTGAAACCTTAAAACCTAGTTGGACAAATTTCCCAAAAACTAGGATTTTAATCTTGCGATTGTTTTATCCATTTAGGTTCCTCCAATTCACTTCAATTTTTCTTTTCTTTTCTCTCTCTTAGCCAAGATTACTCCTTAATTTTCAGCCAAGAGAGCTAATTTTATTTCCCTCCAAAATTGCTAGCAAATTCACTATTCCAAGTTGGACTTTTGACCCTTAAATTTGGGCTTTAAGTCTTGTCTTGCTTTCTTTCATTTATTCACTAAATCACCACTCTCTCTCCCTCTCTCTTGGCTGACTCCCCCCCTTTCTTCCCCTAGAAATTTCATCTTCTTCTTCTTCCATTTCTGTCCAAAATCATCCACAACCTTGCTATCATTTTGGCTTAAGCTCAAAGCTTTAGTGAAGAATCTTGTGGAGGAAAGTTCTTGGTGATTAAGGCTAAGACTCTTGGTGTTTTACTAGCTACTTGGTGAAGGTAAACCCTTAAAGTTTTCATCTTTGTTCATCTCTTAAATTTCCAAGCATGAAATTAGGTTTGGGTTGTTGAAGGGTTGCTAGAACCTTGACATTAGGCGTGGACTTGAGGATTTCTATTACTTTCTTGTTTTCTTGACATGATATTAGGTAGAGGCCTTGAGGGATTTATGAGCTTTCTTGACATGCTTTAATGTAGATGTTTAGCTTGTTGATGAGTGCATTATATCTCTTAACTCAAAGGTGGATGATGATATAGAACTTGTGTGTTTTCAAAGTTATCTATTTATAGAAAGGGTGATTGTAGAAATTGGCAACAAGAAATTCCATTCTTCACATTTATCAAAGTACCACATTCATGTACATACATTATTTGGAAGCCTCAATGACAACTTGATTAATAATTAAGGCGAATAACCTTGTACATGAATCTTCCTTGATTCTATTTTATGTGAATTGTGTGCTTGCATTTGCTTGTGTGTTAAAGTAGAAGGAATGGAAAAGAAAATTCTGTTTTGGAAATGATAACCTGCTGTTTTTCCTCTATTATTAAAGATGATTGCTGAAATGTTGAGGTTTAAGATGTTAAATTTTCCCACAAAAAGCCCTTCAAAAGTTGTTGCAATAATGGTTGACAAGTTGGAACAAAATCTGGAATTTTGGAAGAGCATGCTGTCCGAATTTTTGGGCTGTTTTAGTGATAAAATTGATAAAAACTTCCACTATTTTTGACAATCATTAGGCCTAGGGAGGTTAATACTATATTGGTTTCAAAAATTAGGGCAATTGGTGGTGATTTAGGTGTGTTAGAGGTGTTTAGATGAAGAAAACCAAAACTTCGCAGGTTTGAATCGAATTGCTAAGTACACTTTGGGCGTTAAAAACACTGTCTTCCCATGAGAGTTTTTGGTTGAATTTTGGTATGGATATAATCAAAATAGTAGAGTTAGTGTACCAAATTTGGTGATTTTTTATTAGAATTCGTCACTCAAATGAGGCCTAAAACCTGCCCTGCAAATCTGGAAATTCAGAAAAATCAGAGTGTGGAACCTGCCCGGTTTGAACAACTATATTTTCTTACTCGAGAGTCGGAATCAATTTCTGTCAGTGGAGTTTGAAACTAGATTCATAGGACTTTGAAATGTGTAAATTTCAGGGGTTAATTCATTTCCTACGATTTTTGGCGAATTTTCAAAGTTTGCTGGAAAACTAGCCTGTGCTGTCCTGTTTTTCACTGTAGCAGAATTTTAAACAAAAATCTGGGCAGTTTTTGTCTAGAATTTTATCAAGGTGTCTTCTACAAAGTTTTAGAACCTTAAATGAAGTTTCCAACGGTACTAACCTTGTGAAATTTGAACTTATACACCTGAAGTTATGATTTTTCAAAGAATTCAGTGAAAACTTAAAGTTTCTTGGACACTTTCCTTCTTGGTTTAATTTTAGTCCAAATGATATACCTAGATGTTATACTATGCGTTTAGGTTGTTTTGCACTCGAGTTGACTACTTTTCACTCGAGGATAGTTTTGAGAAAATTTGGGGAAAAAAGTAAAGTTTCTTGAATAATTTCTTTCTTGACCCAGATTTGGCAAATGTGTTAGAAAACTTATTTCCGTTGTTCTTTTAATTATTTTAGGGGGTGGTGCTGATTTGCAATTTGAGCAAAACTTGGACTCCGAACCCTACTTTGTCTGTGAGTTTCCAATGCATGTTATTTGCTTTAGTTAAATTCTTTGTGTGAACGTGTTATGTACTTGTTTACTTGATAATGAGATTGTTGAACTACTCACTTAGAGAGGGTATACTTTATTGCTCTCTTTTAAGTAGAGTTGGTGACATAGTTGTTTTTGCATGCGTTTATATTTGTGGAGAAAGTGTTTATAAAACTACTTTTGGTCGCGTCTCTTGAGTAGTTAAGTGTTAAGTGTTTGGATTGTGGGCCCGGTAAAGGGGGAAGTTTGGTGGAAGGAAATGGTTGTAAAGAGTCGTCTACTTGGATTGGAAAGTCGACGGAGTGTCGACTACGTGAAATGACCGTGCACTGTGGACCTGAGCTCCGGGAGCTCTGTATCCTACTTGTGTGTGTTATGTGTTTTCTTTACTTGATTTAAAATGTTATTTATCCTACTTTATGCCTATGCATGTTCTTTTGGAAATTCACGAGCTTTTAGCTCACCCCGTTCCCAATTTGTTTTTCCTTAACAGGTGACGAGAATCCAGAGACCTAGATAGGTTTAGAATCTGCTTTTGACTTTTGTCCTGAGTTTGGGAGTATGAATTGTATTTTCTTTTGGTTTGTATAATTCGACTCGTGGGGATGTATTAAGTTTTGAATTGAAGCTGTAGGTGCTTTTAAGTTAACGTTTGTACTCTAAACTTGAATGTCATTTTACTATTTTCACTCTCTATTCTAATGTGGATTTTAGATTTATCCTTTAGTATTAGTATATTCGAATGCTTGAATCTTGGCGAGAGTTAGGCAGGCAGCCCGCCAACCCTTTAGTTAGTCTTAGGGGGAAGTGGGGCTGTCACAAAGATACGAGGCCACACTGGAAATTTTCCCTTTGTATAAACGTCATTATTCATGGATTAATCAACGTCATGAACTAATTTGTGTAAGAGCCATCCTAAGTAACTTAAGAATAGGACGTTAGCAGCTGCACATCCGACTGAAAAATATGGTGACGTAATAGTCTCTCCTACTTAGATAGTTGTTGAAGTTGGTTAAAACAAATGATAAAAATTTAGAGACCATTAACTTTTCTGTGCAATTATTCTTGACTACAATATTTCAGTTAACGAAAAACATAGAAGTATAGCTGGCCATACCTTTGAGTATGTGCCTATTTTGTTCGACCAACAAATATTCAAAATCATCTGCGAAAATTTCAAGTCATAAGACAGCTACAAAAGGAAATTATTTTTGCACATCCTTCTTTAGTCAAGAAAAGACAATTGCTGGTTCGGAAGTAAAAATGGGCGGATTTGAAAAGAAAAATGGTCAATTGTTTTACAAATGCTTAGCATCACATAACTGACCAAAAAAATGAAGTCATTTCTAAATCCCATTGAGGTTTTTTTTTTTTTTTTTTTGCCCCTCAAGTAACGGAAGGATGGAATTTAAGGAGTGGAGAAGGAGTAGGGGGATTAGAATCTGGAACTTTTAATTCTTGAAATCTCAACCATTGAAAGGATCTTATTTGTTTGCTTTCTATTAATCCACCAGCCAAAAAATAATAGGAATTATTAGATCTAACATGACCCAAAGAAGATATGACAGGTTTGAAGATGCTCGACCAATAAGAGAAGGAAAAGAAATTAAATGAGTACATCTTCTACATCATACTCTGAATTGATATGACAAATAATTAACAAATAAATTGCAGTAAGCCAGTGTAAAACCAAAAAAATGGAGTATAATGTACAATTTTATGTGCACTGAATATTTTCAGCTGATTTTTCACTCTAAAACCTTTCTTCTCTTATTTTTTAAGTTTTTAAAATATGATATATTTGATGTTGCTGTAGCCTGTAGCTCACAATAAGAGCTTATATCGTGCATAACTACATTATTTATAGAAGAAAATCTAGATTTTTCATAGGTCTTTAGTTTTAATTTTGTAATTGGTTCACACATACACTTCAATATTTAAAATATATCCCAATATGTTTTTATGGTGCGACCATAACAAATTTCTATTTACGACAACAAATAAATTTATTAAATACTGGAACTCATAACATTGACTTCTTGGACACTTGCTGAAAACTATCTTGGCCACTAACCAAATTTCCTTTTACCCAAAATTTTAATCCGAATTCTTTAATTGTCGCCCCTTTTCTACCATTTCCACTTGTATATAAATCGTTTGCACACCTTTGATTAAATTTAATATATAACAATTAGGGAGGAAATTGTTCACAGCAATCATTTTATATGAATCAAAGTTTTGTACTCCAGCAATGTCTTATACGCTTTGTTTCTTACTTTTATTATTATTATTATTATTATTTTTACTAGTAGGGAAGGGCTCCGGCTGGAGAGTACCCGAAAAGGAATAGAAACTCGCATTCAATTGTAAGGGTAAATATGTAATTTTAGGTAGTGAGTGAGCAGCCTGATGGATTGCTCCAAACCACTTCCACCACCCTCGTGGTCAGTCCATCTAAGAGCGAAGACCCAGAAAATAGGCAGCCCTCAGCTGGTCCATTCAAATCTTCAAACCTTGGACTCAATTAATCAACATGACAAAATAACAATTTTTCTCTTTACCCTGAGGTCCCTGACCAGCAAGCCAGTCTACATAGTAAAATTCTCAAAATACCCCTCCAACTGAGAGATGGGAGAACAATTTACAATAAACAACCAGTTCCCAAAGTTGGCAGTCAAGATTAATTAGTCCAAATTCTGAAAATTTCTAAATTGTACGATTCGAATAATACTTTGTACATTATTTCTGAAAACTGAATATATATATATATATATAATATCTGCAGAATAATATTGTAAATTTACTTTTTGTACAAAATAAAATAATTTTTATGTCTTTAATATGTGATCTAAAATAGCACCCTGGGCAAAATCTAATTTCCGTTTCTTTATGTTTACACTAATTTATTAATTACCCACAAATTTAATCATGAACAACTTCTCCTAAATTTAAGGATATCTATCTATATAAAGTCAGACTGCACATATACATGTCATTTTATTGAATTTTCTCTTGCCTGTCTGCTTGTATTCTCCAATTTTCTCTTGCTTGTCTGCTTATATTCTCTCGATATCTCTACTCCAATATAAACAGAAAACATGCGTAGAATAGAATCGGGAGAGTGCTATTTTTCCTCAATAAACAAGCACATCTTAAGATAAAAAGAAATTTTCTTTATTGACAATAAGAATAGTAAAACAACATATCAAAGAAGAAAAGAAGAAACTTACCATGTCTTATTTGAGCAAAAAAGTAAAAAATAAATAAAACCTCACCAGGTCTATAACTGTACTCATCACTTATCTAAGAAAATTTGGTGCACTGATCTCCATTATTTTGACTTTGAATCATTATATTTTTCTAATTTTCAAGTGGTGATATATTAAGAGATTTGGTGTGAATTGAGACAGAAATTAGAATGAATAGTATTAAATGAGTAGTAAGAACCGTTTACTCATGCTAATAATATATCATATGTTTCTTTTCTTTTATATAGTTAATCTCAAATTTGGTATACTGTATGTATGTTTTTGTTTCTCACTATTAATTAAAACACCTTATATTCACACAACATCATCATATCCTAAACAACATGTCTTTGTTAAATAAGTTATAATTGGATGGTAAAATACCAAGAAGAAATAAAACATAAAGTAGTAGAAGAAAAGCAGAATTCTGAAATCTAAGTTTATTATAGTCACTACCACAAAAAGTGTTACATGTCTTATGTACATAAGTTTCAAATTTTTGTAGTTAGTCATCGTACTCATAAATTCTAGTGAATGTAAGTATCAATGTGAAGTAACTTTAAGAATTTAAAAAAAAAAACTATCTTTTATTTTTTGTTATCCTTCCTACCAATTTCAACATTCCAATGTTGTAGTTTTAAAACATTTATTTTAATATCTATGTATCTTGACAATCGTTTAGTGGTTTATATAATGTGTATGAAATGCCATTTCATTTCAAATTCAATTGCCCAAAAATATTAACTTAATTTGCAAAAAATATATGTTCTGTATATCTTAAAGAGATATTTAATTAATCTATAATTATCATTAGAAATAAAAGTAATAAAACCCATTATCAATTAATTATTTGAGACTAACTATGAAAAAAAAAAGAAACATATGATATATTATTTAGCATGAATAAATGAAATAAAAATAGAAAAGAAGAAAAAGAATTTTAATTAGAATTATTACTATCTATCTAATACTATTTCATTGTAATTTGCATCTCAATTCATGCTAAAACTTTTAATATAACAATTTAAAAATTAGAAAAATATAATGATTCAAAATCAAAATATTTGGGACTAAAAGTGTAAAGTCAAAGTTGTTGACTAATGACAATTTGCTAATGAATCCTAAATCTATCTAAAATCACAAACTTTGATGACTAGATTTATTTTGACTGAAATATTGGAGACCAATTTGGCACACAGGCCAAACATTAAGGATCAAAATTATAGTTCTCTAAGGAAAACAAAAAAAAAGGACTCAACCTTGTCGCTACCGACAGTATATAAACTATATCTGAATGCATAAACCAGATAATGCATACACATTTAGTATATTGAAATTAATCTTTATTTCAATAGATAACATCTTAATCCTTATTTGTTAATCTAATACATAAAAAGTTAATATTCTACCAAAGAATATCTGTTATATACCATGTTAAAATTGAAGCAGCGAAGTCACAAGTAGTCAATAATCAAATCACTTTGTGCTCATTCTATTGAACAAAATCACGCGCGCGCGCGCGTGTATAAACGAGCTTTTTTCAGTCACAAAATGCCCAGTCAATTGTTGCATGCTTATAGTTTCCACACCAATTGAAAGAAAATGCATTTAGTTTTATAAACGAACTTGGAACTAAATAATAATATAGACGTACTAACGAAACGTTAGTTGCACGAATATATAATTATCCTTTACTATTATTTTGTTGTCAATTAGGGGGGAAAAAAACTGAAGACAGCGGCAAATACCATTGACTATGTATCTCTTTTGTTTGTCAGACAAAATCCAAACTCGTTTGGGATAAATTTCAAAGTTATTAGACAACTGTAAAAGAAAATTGTTTTTGCTTTTCCTTCTGTTATCAAGAAAAGATTATTGCTGGCTCCTAGGCAAAATTGGGTGACTTTGATAAGTTTTAAGTAAAATAGTGGATTGTTTTTTAAAACTTAGCATCACATAACTGACCAAAGAAAGAAACAGTCAATTGGGGTGTGAAAATGAAAATATATTCTTACTCCATGATATCATCAGTTAAGAATTCATGTTTATATAAGTATTTGAAGCTCTGTTGTCTAAACAAGTATGTCTTCTACATCATATTCTGAAATTGATATGAAAAATACTTAACAAATAAATCACAGTAAACCACTGGACACCAATAAAATTCTGTGTAGTAATCTGCAAGTCTATGTGAGTTGAATATTCTCGACACATTTTTTCCACTCCAAAAGCTTTCTTGTTTTTCTTTGAACTTCTAAAGCTTTACAAAAAATTTTGGGTTTCTGTAGCTTAAGATAAGAGCTTATATGATGCATGTCTTAATTTTTTTATGCACTAATTATAGGAAAAATATCTAAATATTGTTGCCGATATTTATTTTTAATTTTGTAATTGGTCAACGGATAAACTTCATCATTTAGTATATATCAAAATATGCTCTCTGAAATATATATGACCATACGAAATTTCTCTTTTCCTAGAGCAAATAATATAAGTTACATAACGGAAGTCAAACATTGACTTTTTGGAATACTTGCCAACCATGTTGACTGGTAACCAAATTTCCTTTTACTTAGTGTGTCAATCTGAATACTTTAGTTGTCTTTCCTTTTCTACCATTTCAACTGTTTAAAAATCGTTTGCACACCCTTTGATTAAATATAGTAGGACACTATTAGGGAGGAAAGAATAAGCATAACACAACAATCAATTCATATGAATCAAGTTTTTCTTTTTCTTTCTTTTTTTAATTTCCGGCAATGTCCTACATCATGTGTCTTATATAATGTGCTGTCCGGCGGGAGGATATCACAAAAGTATTTGATTGTAAGGGTATGTGTGTAATTTTAGTTAGTAAGGCAGCACCTTAGTGGATTCCCCTAAACTACTTCCATTAACCAAGTGCTTAGTCCATTCAAGACTCAAGACCAAGAAAATGTGCAGCTCCCACCTGGTCCATTCGAAACATCAAACCTTGGACTCAATTAATCAACATGACACAAGCATATACTTTTCTGTTAATCCATTCAACTGGCTACGTTGCGCAAACCCCAAAAATACCCTTGCAACGAAAAGAGGGGCAAGAATAATCGCCAAAGCATCCATTTTTGAAAGTTAACACTCAAAATTAATTCAAATTCTAAAATTTGAAGAATATTTTTGTAAATCATTTTTTACACTATCTACAAAATATATAAATGAATTTTTTTTAAAAATTTGCTCAAGCAAAAAAAAAGGTGAGATTTAAAAAGAAGAAAAAGACTATCAGATTATATATATAGCAATTAGTTTACATCTGTATAACATAGTTTATAATCGTAACACGTACAGTTGACAACCTATTAGAAGCATTAGTACATCTCTTTGTCTCACAGAAGCATTCTTATGTATCCTCCAGCCATATTGCAATAAATTCCATCCATGTGGTAAATCTTAGGCATTTGAATGATTCCAAACTGCACATCCAAGAGACACATACGAAATTCCAAGCACCCCGTAGCATTCAAAATTTCACATATTCAGGCCCTCAATTCTGATAAAATCAGACCACGTTTAGGACCACTTCAATGTTACATCTCCTTGGTCAACACGTAACCCTGTTTGGAAAGTTGCGGCATATTCAACCGTTTTACGTTCGAAGTGTCAAATATGGCTCCAAACCAACTCCAACCCTCCTACTATAAATACCCCAACATCTCCACACTTCTGCTACGAATTAACATCCATAGCAAGCATAACCAAGAATCAACAAACTCGCCTACATTTTGAGCTGATAAATTTGTTCTTTTCTTTTTCTGGGTTTTAGTCGATTTTCATGTTCAAGATGGATTGCAGAAAAGTTTCCGTTCTTGTATTGGTTTTGGTCATTTTTGTTGCCATTATGGGCCAAGTTCATGTGGAGGCAGCAAGGTTGCTGACGGAGGAAGACTTCGCCGGTGCCAATCACTTGGATACATTTCCTTCGGTGTATGCAAAAGCAAGACACACGATGTCGTATTGGCTTGAAAGGTTGGCTTCTGGACCTAGCCCTAGAGGACCTGGTCATTAAACTTATAAGTAGCGCCGGCAAGCGTTTATGGAGCAGTTCGGCCATCCAAGGACATAAGCAACCAACGCTAGTATATTTTGGTAGTATTTGGAGAGGGATCTAAGATATAAGACTCAGTTTTTCTCCTTTCTTTTATCTTTTTAATGTTATTTGATTCATTCTTTCTCTGATATCTTGTTATACTATGAAATCTTAATGCATAGATGTATATTTCTGAATTTTACCCTTGAGTGGCAGTTATAATGATAGATTTTTTTTTCTTAATGCTTTTTTTCCTTCCTTTCTCCCTTGATCAATGGTGCAAGCTTTCTACATCATACGTGACCAACATGGCAAATTTTTTCTGTACATTCTTTGCACCCTAGGTTCTAGCGCAGCAAGTAAACTCTGAAAAAGAATTCAGTGATCGACATCTTCATGTGCCCGTCCTTAGTTTGCAGACACTCTGATGGACAAATTAGAAATTTTTCTGATGGATCATGAGTTGGCGGCTGCATGAGATAGTGCAGTGCAGCTTTTATAAAAGTACTCCTCAGCAAACAAGGACTATCAGTGCAACGCAGCTTTTATGGAAATAAACCTCAGAAAACATGGACTATCAGGATTCATTTGCTTTATAGGTTGAGATAGGATTGGATAACTTATCCTGTCTCATCTAATGTTTGGTTGCATTTTTATAATTGGATTAAATATTCATATTAACTGAATTAACCCTCTACAACTGTCTCATCCAATGTTTGGTTGCATTTTTATAATTGGATTAAATATCCATATTAACTGAATTAATCCTCTGTAGAGGGGATAAAGCCATCCCATGGGGGATAATATCACAATTGATATTATTTATCTAGGAACAATTGTGAGAGGGAATAATGATTTATCAGATTTTTTCACTTATCCCCATGAGATAATATCACAATTGATATTATTTATCTAGGAACAATTGTGAGAGGGAATAATGATTTATCAGATTTTTTCACTCTTATCAAGAAAAACAAAACCTATAACTGTAACGATTCGGACTCAAGGCCTGGCCCAAGTAACTTTTGGACCGAAATCATTGGCCCAAAATGGTTAACCCAAGTTACTTGATAGGATTTGGTTCCAAACTTATAAATCTTTCCTTTCCTTGTGCATTTTCTGATGTGGGATATCACAATAACTATATTAATAAACCAAACACTGGCTAACAAGGATGAGTAATCCCATGATAATTAATCTCGAAATTAATTACCCAAGATTCATCCCATTTCATCCAATCAGTAAACCAAACTAACCCTCATGGATTATCATATCCTATAATATATTATCGAGGATGAAAACTTCCATCTACTCCATGAAGTTGCATTTGTTACGGGTTCTTTTGTCTAATAAGTACCTTTAGGATATTGATGAAGTGGGATGAAAATATTTCTCTTTAAAATTCAAGTTTATTCTGGCAATTGAACAAACGCAATGGAGAAATGAATGTCATTATGTGCATTAGCCATAGGAATTTACGTGTATTGCATGGATAGGAAATTCTATCTTGTAATAATATTATTGAAGATCAATTCTATCAATTATTTCATGCGGATATCTACTATCATATCCTGTAAGATACTGTCATGGATTATCATATCCTATATCATATTATCAAAGATGAAACTTCCATCTACTTCATAAAGTTGTACTTTTTACGGGTTCTTTGTCTAATAAATACCTTTAGGATACTGATGAAGTGGGATGAAAGTATTTCTCTTTAGAAATTAGAATTCAAGTTTAATCTGGCGCGCAATTGAACAAACGCAATGGAATAATAAATGTCATTAGGTGCATTAGAGATAAGAATTGAAATGTATTGCATGGATAGGAAATTCTATCTTGCAATAATATTATTGAAGATCAATTCTATCAATTATTTCATGTGGATATATATATATATATATATATATTTAATCTATTCTTGTCCCAACATTTATTTGCTTTATTTTTGTTTAAATCTTCAACATTATTACTACCACATTTTTAGTAGTTTGATCATTGTTGTTAAGAAATTAACACATTCCATATTTTTATTGTCAAGTATTTTTGGTCAGGATCAATAAAAAGAGAAATGCATAAGGAAAAAAAATGAATGCTCTTTTTGTTTATTATGCCATTTATTTTGTTAAAGAAAAGGAGAGAATTGTTTGTTTTATCCTCAAAAAAAAAAAGAAAAAGAAAAGAACTCATCGGCCCTAGATGACTTTTATTTTCCAAACCTAATATTAGTATGAAATTTAAAAAAGAAAGGGAAAGGAATCTGGAAGATGGAAGAAAAAAATTATAACCCAAAGAAAGACTATAAAATAATAAGAGAAAAAGAAAAAGAAAACCCCAAATCAAGAGAAAACAGAGGAAAGGCCCAGGGCAAGTCCACAAGCGGAAACCGGAAGTGAACCCAATAACCCTATCCCGTAGCCCGCCCTCAGAGCCCAACGATCAAATTTGCTGGTTGCATTGAAGTCAACCTTTAAGTTTCTTTTCTTTCCCTTTTTGACTTTTTCTTCTTGTTCTCATATGGAGAGTACAATAGTCTTGCGTGGAAAAAGATGTACAGGAGTGTTCCTTTTTCTTGTTACTTTGGAAAATATACATCTCACCAGTCTCTAAAGCAATATGAATTTTCTTTCATTTTTTTTCCTTTTAAATAGTCAAAACACGGGATAGAAAAAACTGTAGTGGGATAAACTTGAGAAGACGTAACTATGCAGAACATAAAGAACAAAATGTACTATCAATTAACATTAAAAAATATATTTCTGAAGTTTATCTCACTAAATCAATTTGCAGGAATAACATACAATAAGTTTTTAAGCAAACACTATTCGAATTTGTTGATATTTATTTTTGATCTTCACTACCACATCTTAACGAGTAATTAAGTACTCTAATTCAGGTTCTTGTTATGGACACAAAACAAAAGGTCAAAAGTAGACAAAACTAAGGAGCGGGAGGGCCATGGCTGCTAAGTTTTTCAGAAGATTAGTGATATACAACCAGAACTCCAAAAGTCTAATGGCAAAAATTTTGTAGTGTAAGTGATCAAAACACAAGGATCGAGATATATTTAAATTGTGGATATGTTTGCAAGTGCTATTATGTTTAATTAGAATTTTAGATATATTTGAACTCTACATAGCTTTCTAAAGATTTATGTTTGTATTGGTTCTTACGCTTGGAAGTTACATATATTTGAAATCTACATATGTTCCTAGGGAGTTCTGTTTTAAGTTAGTTCACATCTGAATCAAATTTAGGACTATTTATTATTACTAGAGGTGAAAGCAAATGAACAAAGAAAAATATCACCCAAAAGTCGAAAATAAAGGATAGGCCCATGGCAAGTCCAAGAGCGGGCACTGGAAATGAGCCCAAAAGGCTATCCAACAATCCGCTCTTAGGCCCAACAGTCACAGTTTCACCAAAGTCAACCTTCAAGCATCTTTTTTTTTTAATATATTAAGACTCTTCATTTTTCTTCTTTCTTGGGTAAATACATCTCATTAAACTGTAGAAGGAGTACGAGTTTTCTTCTTCTTTTATTTTTTTCCCCTTTAATAATTTGAAACATAGGATGCAAAAACAATAATGGATCTAATCACATGAAGCTTCAGAAGATGTATTGGATGCAGAGTATAAAGTTTAAATGCATAAAACCAGTTTCTCCATGACTATTTTGCTTTTCCAGTAACAATGCAATTTTTTTTACAATATGCCCTCCAACCTAATATTAGAGTCATTTTTAAGAATTCAACTTTTTATGGAGATATGTAATTATTAGATGAATTTAGATGTATAACCTTTAATTTAAATCATTCGCTTGGCATATTGTGCATCGGGAAAGGTGAAAGTTACTTTCTCAATGTTATAATTGAAATCAACTGTTGATTTCAAACTAGTGATTCTGTTTTGAGATATTAAAAACGTGAAAACACAACATTAACGGTGGGGATGGATGGAGTAATACATTCGACTCTTTGCATCCGTTCGTCTTGATTTGGACTTCCTAGATATGATACACCTAGAATTCCATTGGAAAAAACATTTGCATTTGACAAGAGTGATCAATTTAAATTATGGGGGTGAAGATTGGGGATCATACAAATCTGTTACAATGAAACAGAACCAATTTTAAGGACGCATTAGAGATCATGGGATGATGAATATGGCCGAAGCAACGATACATGAACCGGAGGGAAGAGGCTTGAAAGTGCAATGTCCAGTTTGATAACTCAAGTTTTTAGTAAATTTGTATAAAATTTATTTATTTTCTGCTTTAACTACAAGAATTCTTTAAAAATTTCCAAAGTTTTGGTTCAAATTTTTAATAAATTTGTATAAAACTTGTTTGTTTTCTATTTTAATTATAGAAACTCTCTAAAAACTCTCAAAATTTTTAATATACCACATCCAAAACACATACAAAAACTTTACATCTAAAAGTTTTTTCTATAACTTTAACAATAAATTACATTAGAGTTTTATACAAATACCCAAAAAACTTCACTTCCAAACTGAGCCATCTGATCATAGGAAAGACGCTCATCCATCCATCTAGAGGAGGCATTAGGTGCCTCCAGGCAACGAGAAATTAGCCGATCCCAGGAGCTATTCAAATTGTGTACATTGTTGCCTTCTAGCTCCAGGGGTTCCGGACCTTTGGAACGAGATTCTTTACCCTTGCCTATTTTTAAATAATGACGAATTTGATGAAAAAGTAGAATAGTGCGGTATATCATTCAAAGTGTACAAATTTTTGTTTTTGATGAATCCAAAATAATAATCAAATATAAATCCACAAGAAATATTCAAAAAATTAATATAAGAGGCAAAGGAAAAATTTCTCCACTAATCAAACAAGGCTGCGGCTACAGTGATACAAAAGAAATGAAACTAACGGCACGGAGGCTACTGACCATTCTACAGAAGCCCAGGGCCACATGTCTTACATGAAATAGGAGGCTAGGCATGTGTACGAAACCTTCTGCTGACTAATAAGCTTTGTGTGATTCCCTCCCAAACTAGGTAGTACTAATACTAATAAGGAACTTAATACCACGGACCATCATGGTAAAACTAAGCAATTAACACTTGGACCAGCAAATAAAGTAAATTAACACATTAAAGTTTTGGTTTTTTTTTTCTCTGCCTCTATAATACTTCCTTTAAATCGAACTCCTAAAACTGAGGCAAGCTCAAAACGTTCGTTAACTTGACGAATGTCTTCATTTTTATAGCCTTTGTAAAAAAATCTACCACTCACTCTTCAGTTCTGTAATAATCTAACTTAATCTCCTTCTCTTGAACCAACTCATGTTTAAAGTGGTACTTGATGTTTATATGTTTGCTACGTGCATTGAAAATTGGATTCTTGGACAACTCAATTATTGACTTGTTGTTATAATAAATTTTCGTAGGATTGACCTGATTGTATTGTAAAACAGTAAGCATATGACGCAATCACAAAACTTGAGTTGCATTGTTAATTGTTGCAATATACTCCGATCGTGCTGTAAATGATGCAATCACATGTTGTTTCTTCAAACTCTAGGAAAACACCCAAAACCAATAAAAAAATGCATATCCTGAAGTGCACTTTTTCTCAATTATATCACCTGCCCAATCACTATCTATGTAGTGAAATAACTCAACTGGATCATTTGCTGAATTAAAAATATTAGCACTATGATTATCCCCAATATACCACAAAATGCTATTAACCGCTTGCAGGTTTGACTGATGTGAACTTTTCATAAATTTGCTAATTAAACCAATAGCAAAATTGATATTCAACCTCATAAACATAAAATAGCTCAATCTCCCTACTAAACTTTTAAAGTAGGTTGGATTAACATAACTACTAGTACCTTGCTTAGTCAGCCTCAATTTTTCTTCAACAAACATCACAATTGGCTTCACTATATCCATCTTAAACTTCTCCACAATATCATCTGCATATTTCTTTTGAGAAATAAAAATCCCGTGGTCAAACTGAAAAACTTCAATTTCTAGGGAATATGACATAAGTTCCATATCTATCAACTCAAATTGTTTGATCATGACCTTCTTGAACTCTACAATCATTTCCAAATTATTTCTTATAAAAATCAAATCATCTACATATAAGCACATAACAAAAATATCATCATAGGCAAAAGATTTAATATATAACGCATGCACATACGGATTCCTCTAAAAGCCACGAGTAAGAAAATAAGAGTCAATTCTCAATTTCTCATATAAGCTTCGAGAATTGCTTCAATCCACACAGCCTGTACAATTTATTTTTTTAGACCATATCTGACAACTCTTGCATGCTATTTCATGCACACTTTTTTTTACTGAATACTCCATTCAAAAAAGTTGATTTGATATTCAGTTGATAAATTCTCCAAAACTTTTGGACAGTTAGAGAAATTGTCATATGGATTGTATCAAGTTTGGCAATAGGTGCAAAGATCTCAAAATAATCAATTTCGGCTTTCTACTTGTACTGCTTCACCACTAGTTTCGCCTTGTATCTATCAACTTCTCCATTGGTCTTAAACTTTATTTTGTATACCTATTTGACTCCAATGGCTTTTTTAACAATTAGAAAGGAAGTAAACTCCTAGATGTCATTCTTATCAATAGCATGAATTCCTTCATCGACTACTTTCATTAAGGATCATCATGAGTTGCTTCTGAAATATTACTAAGTCACAATCTGCAAAACAAAATTAACAATATTTTTTGTCAGAAGGATCTTGCAAATGAATTGATATCTATTATTTACGCTGCAAATGCCCAGTTAATTTAAGCTGTGGACCCTGAGTAACTGGTGATGGTTGAACATCATAGTTAACTTTCTCTTCCTAATAATTTAAAGTCAATTAAGCTATTTTGGGATCTCTAGTAGACCAACTCCAAATACATCTTTCATCAATGGTCACATCTCTACTCACTATTACTTTTTTGTATAGGATTATACATCCTATAAACCCGAAATATTTTATTGTAACCAATAAGACACATTTACACATTTCTTTCATTTGTCATCAGATTTCTTCCTCAACTGATCAAGAATATGAGAGTAGGCAATACACACAAATACTCTGAAATGGCCAATAAACAGTCTTCTACCGCTCCCAACTTTCTTCAGAGTTTTTTTGGAAATATTTCTGGTAGGATTCCTACTCAACAAATACATAGTACAAGCCGTAGCCTCCACCTAAAAAGATTTTGGCATATTTTTTAGTTTTAGCTTACATCTCACCATATACATAACTATCCTATTCTCCTCTCTGCCACTCCATTTTCTTGTGAAGTGTAACTAGCGGTTAAGTGATACTAAGTATCATTTTTCTCAAGAAAATCATTACACACCAAATATTCCTCAGATATTCCTAACCCCTCTCAATTGTTAAAATTTTAATTTTGCACCTACTTTACTTGTCAATAAAATTTTCAAAAATGTTAAAAGTGTCACAGACATAGGATTTTTATGTCAAAAAATAAATCCGGGCTTTTAGGCTAAAATTATCATTAAATATACTAAAATACCTGTGATCGACAATTTCTTACAAGTGCGCAGGGTCAATCATAGTAATAAAATCACTTGGAGTATTCCAGGGGTCGAACCCATAGAGATAAGTAAATTTTCTACTTTAATTATTCTAATAAAAATAAAAAAATTCAAATTAACAAGATTTAATGCTTAACTAAGAAGAGAAAATAAATAATCAAATTAAATAAAAGTGGTTGAGAAAAAATTACAAGAAAAATTTTAGGGTTTTAGGTTTTAATCTAGAATTTTGAATTAATTCCCCAATTATTTTCTTGACAAGTTATCAATGCATCACATAATTTTATTTTAGATCACCTCTCAATACATTTAAAGTGTGCCTAGTTAAATCTTATATCTCTCTCAAGATCACAAGAGTACAATTAAACCTATTAAAATCCTAAGTGATATAAGTGCATTATATAAATTCTAACCTACATCCATGATTAGGCTAAATATGTTTATTTATCTAGTACACTGTTGTATCTCATTTCTCAATTCAATACAAACTTAAAAATCATGTTCAGGGTGGCCAATCACAAATATGCAATAAAATCAAGATAAATGAAAAAATCAATCAAAATTCCTTCATAAAGACATTAACCCTAGAAAAGAAATTAGTTCGACATAATAGAAAGCATTAAAATCACAAATTCAAAGAGTTTACAAAGAAAAGAAAAAGACTAAGAAAACTTCTCAATTTACTCGCCCCAATCTTCTCCTTTGTTGCTCTTTAATTTGCCCACGAACAATCTTAATTTTTTAAGAAGAAAATATGAAAAGATGTTTTCCTAAACTAAACTATTGTTTTCTAACCCCTTAGCCTATTCTAATAACTCCTATTTATAGTTCCTTAAAATTATAAGTGAATCTCTTTTGGAATCGGTTTCAAAAAATTGACAAAAACGAAGTTTGCATGGGTTTCCTATAAAGACCGGCGCGACAACCAAAGACAAGTCCAGCGCCAGTTGTCATTGAACTTCCAATTGATCAATTGCCAGAAGACAACCGGTGATAAAAGCCATGTAACATCTGGCGTCGGTTATCTCGGTTCTTCCTTCTGTGAGGGTCTCAAAGTTCTAATTTTATTTTTTAAAGTGCATAATAATGTTTTAATTGTGTATAATTATTAAAATATGAGTGAATTTATATTTTGTGTGATTATTTCCAAATTTAGAGAATTTTTTATGAATTATTTGCCGGTGTGTGGTTTTGGCCATTTTAAGTGTTTAATCTTGTACCGAAGTGTGAATAGTGACTTTAAGTTGAAACGGAACATATGTGGAAATAATATAGAGATATATTTAAGGTTGAACAGTATCGAAATGAGTCAATACAGTAAAAGTTGAACTGTCGCGCTTCGACACGACAAAAAGTGGTCTTTTGACCACTTTTCCTTAAATTGTGGAAAGAACCACTTTTTGTCAGCTTAAAGGTTTCTTTCTTGCTTCTTGAAGCTTCATTTTCAGCTACACTTTGGAACCATAGAGAGAGAGAGAGCTGAGAGTTAGAGAGAGGGAGGAAGAGAGAGTTGCCATTGTTACTTCTTCCATTTCTTCTTCCTTTACTTTCTTGAAGTTTCAAGACTTCCTTGAAGGTCTTATCCTTGTTTCTTCTTCCTTCATAGCAGCCGAGAGAGAGGGAGTGAGAAAAGGGGGTGAGCCGAAGTGAGAGAGAGAGAAGAAAGAAAGGGAAAGCTTGAGTGAGTTGTGTTGTTCTTGTTCTAGAGCTAGTTGTTGGAAAATCATCTTCAAGGCAAGAAGATCTCGAGCTAAGATTGGAGCTTTCGGGGTTGTCGAGCTTGGGAGTGTCAACTTTGAGAAGATATCACAAGGGTTTGGTTGATCTTGTCAGATCTAGTCAGATCTAAAGGTACAAAGCTTGAATCTGGTGAATCTAACTTTATTTAGAGTTAAACAAGATAGATCTATGGTTTATTCTATCATGAAATGCTATATTTGGAACGTTGAGTTGGGCTCTTGAAATCCCAACTTAGGTAGCGGACTTGAGGACCTGACTGTGGCTTGGTTAATATTTGTGAAATTAGTTCATTTTATGGTTAGAACATACATTTTGTTGTTGAAAATTTCGAAGGAAAGACACGAGAGATGGCCGAACCTATGCTTGGCAATTTTTGATATTTGATTTTGAAATCTTGTAATATGTCTTGAAGAGATTTCGCTTAAGTATATATGTAACATGCTCATTTGTGAGTATGTGTTTTGGTGGATTAAAAACATGGATTTTAAATAAAGAAAAGTAAACCTTCTTCATGAACTTTTGGATAAAAAGTGTGACGACCTACCTCTCCCCAGGGCGTACCCTAGGGTATCAGTAGGTGCCTGCCTAACTCTCGCCAGGACTCACTCACTCAAACATCACATGACTTATCAAACTAAAAATCTAAACACAATACAAATCGAATAATAACTTACAAACCCATAACTTCAAATTACAAACTTTGAATACATAAATCCTCCATCCATACAATCAGGTTCCATATTACAAAAACTTTCAATAACCATAATCCAAAGTTCTCAAAATAATCAACATAAGTAAACCCTAATTCTAAGGGTTCGCTTCTCCACTTGGGTACTCATTTCCTTAGCCACATTCCAAATTTACAATTCAAATCTCTCAAGACAAATACAAAAGTAAACCTCGAGACTAACGGTGAGCTCCTTCGCTTGGGTTCTCGGTCCCTGCTAAGGAAAACAAATTTGAAGGTTGAGCTAAAAAGCCCGTGAGTTCCCAAAAACATGCAAAGCACATAACACATATAATTTTTCACTTCAAGATTCACACTTGGAAATAAACAAGTAAGGAAAGCCAATAATCACACAAGAGTAGGATACGAGTAGCCCTCGGGGGCTAAGGTCCTTGGCTGGAGCACATTCTGGACCGGTGCGCAATTCTAGTTGACACTCAGTCAACTTTCATACTTAACCAAGTAGAACACCACTTACTCCTTTCTCCACCAAACCCCAGCCAGGACCCTCACCTAACTGGAAATTTATATTTGTGTATTGCTCTTCAACAAGGACAAGGCCATTGGCCAAGTCCAGAGCACACAACACGTCACGTAGCCCAAGATAGTTAATCTCCTCGACTGGGTCTTCCCAGCGGCTCAATCGATAACTTACCAAGGGGATTAAGTTAATCACGTAGCCAAGATTGTTAAATCTCGTCGACACGGTCTTCCCAAGCGGCTCGAGTTGATAACATACCAAGGGATTAAAATTCGAGAACAGGAAATACGGGGACCGCGTCACATCACTTCATATACTTGAGCGATTCATGTCACAAGTCAAGAGATTCAAAGTATACTTGAAATATCATGACAACACTTTTTCAAATGGTACCATTCAAATGGGAGTAAGTGCGATAAAGTACACACTACTCCATTTGATGGATGAAAATCTATTTTCATGACAATTCCTTAATCGGACACATTTCAAATTAAATGCACATAGTGAAGTATCATGCATGGAAACTCACGAAATAGTAGGGTTCGGCTTCCACGTGGGATCAAAGTCACTCTCTTGTACACTCCCTAAAACAATTTCAAAAACAGTAGTTGAGATTTACTTCATCTCTCAAATCACTGAAACACTTCACTCTCACTTTTTAGTTTCAAACCACATTTTCCAAAATCCCCTCAAGGGAAAAACTTTCGTTTCACATGATACATTATTTCAAATGAACCTTTTGGAAATCACTCTATCATTTCAAAATAACACTCCATCGATGTCTCACGGCACTGGTCACATTCTTTTAACAAAACATTTAAATGGGGTTTATCACCCCAAAATCATACTTTTCTCAATCATACCATGCTTGCTTCCATTCAAAACTTTAACATAGCTTTAGAACACTTCAAACCATATCTTTATATTCAAAATCCATAGAATTTGACCAAAACATATTAAAACCCTCAAATTCAATCAAATGGCACTTTTCATTTGAATTTCATGAAAAACTTCACTTATCACCTTTTAAATTTCAAACATTCCCTCACACACACACACACTCACAATGAACAATATACATGTTTTTCTCAGAAGAAAACTCTTCGAGAACGTTCACAACATTTCAAAATCAAACATTAAAATTACCAAGCATGGTTTTGGCCATCACAGACGCTTTTCCTTCAAAGTTTTTCAACAACTGAAACCCTAATTTCTAACCATATCATGTCAAATTCACAAATATCATTCAAGGCCACAATCAGGTCCTCAAGTCCGCTACCTAGAGGCCACCTCAAGTCCGCTACCTAGGTTGCGATTTCAAGAGCCCAACTTCATCTTTTCAGATAAGATCATTATACTAATATCAACCATAGATCTAAGCTATTTAACACTAATAAACCTATATCTAGCAGATTTAGAGCTTATACCTCCGGATCTAACACGATCCAACAAGATCAAGGATGATCTCGTGAGTTCCACTTTCCAAAGTTGCTTCCAAGCCTAGCAACCTTCACAAGCTTCGATCTTTGCCCTTGATCCACTAGATTTGATGGTGTTTTCCCACAAAATTCCAAGATCAAATTCAAGAACCACCCACATGCTTTCTTTCCCTTCTTTTTCTCTCTTAAAATTTCAGATTTTTCCCCCCTCTTCTTCTCCCCTCTACACGGCTGCCAAGGAAAGGTTGATCAAGCCCAAAATCCTTCACCAAGATCTCACACTTCAAGTTAATGGATAATCAAGAAGATTGAAGCTCAAACCTCAAGCTTTTTCCTCTCTTTCTTCCCTAAGGAAATCGGGCCAGTTCTCTCTCTCTTTCCCCTCTCCCACGGCTGCAACAACCAAGAAAATGGAAGTCTCCAATGGTGCATTGAAGGTGGAAGAAAGGAAGGAAGAAGAATTGGAAGAAATTGACAAGCCTTTCTCTCTCTTTTTTCCTTCTTAGCTCTCGGCACACTCTCTCTCCATTCTCTCAAAATGCAGCTGAAAAGTGAAGCTTGAGGATGTAAGAAAGTCAAGGCTTTTATGGTTCAAAAAGTGCACTTCCCTGATTTAAGGGAAAAAGTGCTTTTTGGCACTTTATGTTGCGTCAAACGCGACAGTCCAACTTACACTATTTTACTCCATTCCAACACTGTTTAACCTTCATAATATTTTCAAAATATCACTACATATACTCGATTTCAACTTAAAGTCACTAATCACGCTCCGGTAGAAAATTAAGCACTTAACTCGGCCAAAACCGCACACCGGCAATTAAATCGTAAAAAATTCTCTAAATTGAAAAATATTCACTTTAAACATATATTCACTCATTTTTCAATAAATAAGCATAATATAAATAATATTATACATTTTTAAAATAATTCTGAATTTTGAGGCCCTCACAAAAAGTGTCGATTGGTTAGACTTGGAAGTTTTGAAATACTTTAGTTAATTTTCATGAATTTTGTATATGTACAAAGACTTGGTGGGATTTTTTTTAAAGTTTGAGTTAGACCTAGAAGAGTGATTTTGATATGACAAGTCTCGCCTAAATTTTGTAATAAAGAGAATTTGGGGATAGTGTCTAGGAAGTATATCGATGGAGCACTTTACTTTAATTAATATGGCTTGAAAAGAATCATGTATGATATTCTATCATGCGAGATGAATATTGTTTTCGAGGGGATTTTGGAAAAACGTTGATTATATCAAGGAATAAGTTTACTTAGATTTGATTTTTAAATGAGAAAGCGAAACTTATCAATTCTCCTTATTCATTTTAGGAAGTGCTAAAGACTTTGGAACTAAGCCTAACTTAGAGTCCGAATCTTGATATTTTGGTGAGTTTCCATGCCTGCTATGTGCCTATGTGAATTTGATTCGAACTACGTGTAGTTAAGTGATTTGATGTGAAAATATGATTTCTTTTATCCATCAAATGGAGTGGTGTAGTTCCCAAATGCAACCAAATGGGGGTGAATTAGATTGTTTAACAAAACAATTAAATATTGCAAGAATTCACCCAATAAAACAAGTACAAACAACTTCTCAAGTGTGAACAAAGATATGTCAAATTAAGCATAATGAAGATGTCACAATTGAGCAATAAAGAAAAGAGATAGAAAAAGAATTGCAAATCAAATTCCAAGTTGCACCGAACTTGGATAAAATCCACGAGTAGCTTCTTCAATTGAAGGTGAAGCTAACCAACTTGTACAAGTGAAGGCTCACTCCTTCCTCACCCTAAAGGCCTTTAGTTGAGCCAAGGAGTTTTACAACTATCCTATTTAACCCTCAACAAGCTATAATTGAAAGCTCACTCAATCAATTAAGAACTACTATTACAGGTGAGGCAATCTTCACCAAGGTTTTACTCCTCCAAATGAGTAGCCTCACAATCCCCACTTTTTCCACACCTATACAATAAACAAAGAAGATTTCTACCCAAATATTCACTTGTAAGCTTGTATTTCATGTAGGCAAAAGTCTTCTATCTTCTTGAACTTGTGAGTATTTATAGAGTGTGAGAAATGGCCTAAGGAAGCTCTTCAACGGTCAAAAATATGGCTGTTAGAAAAATAGTCGTTGGAGCTGTCGGACGTCCAATCCTTTGCCTGTCGGACGTCCGAACCCATTGTCCGACAGAACCAGTCAATCTGTCGGACATCCGAACCCCATCGTCCTATCCTTGCGTTCGATAAGTGCTCGTCAACTATCGGACGTTCGATACTCAATTTCTGCGTCCGATAGTAGGTAAACCTTCTCAATTCTTCTTGAATTGATTTCTTTTCTTCTTCAATGAGTCAAGGACCTGTTCTAACATAATTCTCACATAAAACATTAGTCCAAATCATTATTTTGTTTTGGTATCATCAAAACTTAGGATCAATCCCAACAAGTGGTGTGTACTTTATCGCACTTACTCCTATTTGAGTGTAAAATTTGTAAGATTGATATGATGTGGTTTAAGAATGTTGATGTGAATTGTGTGCGCATGAAAATTTTGGGAATGCTCAAGACCTATCGGCAAGTCGTTCAACTCGTGCTGTAGGCTAGGCCTAGGCCGAGGAGAATGGTTCTAGCCATAGGGATTATTATGTGATGTGATGTGTGCTCTGGACTTGACGTAGGGCTTGTCTATTCTGGAGAGCAAAACACAAATTATGTGACAAACTATGTGATCACTTATGTGAACAAACTATGTGTGGAGTCGGGCTCGAAGGGGGTTTGGTGGAGAAAGGAGAAGTGGAGTTCTATATGGACTATGATAAAGTTGACAGAATGTCAACTTCGAAGATCGCGATCAAGTTTTGTGGACCCTAGCTCCTGAGAGCCCCCGTATCCTACTCTTGTGATGTTAAATGCTTTCCTTATCTGTTTATTTCCAAGTTTGTATTTAAAGTGAAATGCTATATGTGCTAGTTGTTACGCATGCTCTTTGGGGACTCAGAACTTTAGCTCACTTTTCATTTTATTTTTCTTAAGGGGATTGGTGTGACCACCTTTCCCTAGGTACCCTAAGGATTAATGAACTGCCCAACTCTCGTCAGGACTCGAATACCCAAATTCATCAAAACATTTATCTTAACATATACTTAAACTAAAATAACTCCAAAATTACAAGAACATAAAGTTTACAACGTTTAAATCCCAAAACTTACAACCGACTTCAAACTTACAAAGCAGGGCAAAATACAAATACATGGTTCTTAACAAAGATAAACACTTGACTTTAGCTACAATCAAACTCTCCGACCTCTTACAAATTCTGTTAAGGAAAAACAAAAGGGAAAAGGGTAGAAGCTTAATGAGGTCCCAAAATAAAACATGCAACCACATTAACAATTAAGCAAAACAGATAGTCAATCATATATTTAAGGTAAATTAAAACATAGCACTCAAGTAAAGGATACAGGTGGCTTCCAAAAGCCAAATCCACAAAGCTTGATCAAACACGAGCCGTTGACTCTCCGTCAATGTTTGAAGTCAAGAACCAGTTCTGTAGACACCACTTACACCACAACCGTCCACCAATCACCCCATACCGGGCCCGAACACCTCAACTAATCAAATTTGGGTAATACTCGAATATACCATGTTCCAAGGAACCAAATCAAATAACCTATGGTTCAACGATCTTCTCGACCAAACCCATGCCGGCTCGATATGAACGGTTCACCAATAGGGTTTTGGGGTTTCCGGAGCCCCAAACGAATCAAATTAGTCGACGGGGTATCACCCGACGACTTTTCACATCAAAGTACACAAAGTCAAATCACGGTCAAAGAAAGTCAAATTCCAAGAAAAGTCAAGCGGAAGAGTCGAGTGCGATAAAGTGCCTCGACTCACCCTCAGTTGTCCAATCATATTTGATATGTAAGCCAATTCAATAATCA
Source organism: Gardenia jasminoides (assembly GCA_013103745.1). Classification (NCBI taxonomy): domain Eukaryota; kingdom Viridiplantae; phylum Streptophyta; class Magnoliopsida; order Gentianales; family Rubiaceae; genus Gardenia; species Gardenia jasminoides. Next base: position 14,974,476 of record CM023097.1, on the reverse strand, counting down.
CATCTCAAGTAATTCACATAGCCACGTAGTTCAAGCAAACAAGTCATTTACGTAGTTTTGAGAAAACTCATAGATTCACAAAACAAGCAAGGAAACACTCACCAAACAAGTCAAGCAACTCAAACGCTCACGCCTTGATCACCCTCGTTAGCTCCTTGAGTCTATGTATATTCAGCATTATACCATCATCAACTCAAGCAAAACAAAATAAATGCAACCTAATCAAGTGCAAAAATAAACACTACTAACTAATGCATCTCACTAGGAAATTTTAGGGCGATTCAAGTCATGAAATGATAAAACATTGAAGGTTTAGTGGATTCACAAGTCAAGTAGATATTTAGAATGAAATAAACGCGCAAGGATTCAAGAAACTTCAAGGTTTAACCAAGAGCAAGTTTATGACAGAACTGGAATTCGGGTGTATCAGTGGCCACTGCGCAGTCTTGGGAAATTGGACATATCTTGGTGTAGAAAAATTGAAATTGAGTGCCGTCAGTGGCGTTAGAAACTAGACTCATAGGGCTTTCCAACGGTATATGGCTCAGCTCCTAGTTCGTTTCCTATCAATACCAGAAAACCTGGGAAGTGGGCTGTTTTTTCATTTCTGACGAGGTGCAGGACAGAATTTCTGTTTACAAGTTGATGCATTCCAAGAGGTTTTCACCCATCAAACTAGAATGATTTCACTCCAATTTGATACACAAATGTCCCAACAAGGTTTCTCAACAAGAATTAGTGAAGATTGCACAAGAAGAAATCACAAAACAAGAAGAAAAGAACCACAACTTCTTCCATTTTTCTTTAAAGTTCAAAGCAACTCCTATAACTTCTCTAGCATGCATATGAAAGGTAAACAAGCACCTTTCTCAAAGAAATAATCATCTTAGCCTAGTGTTTAGTACTAGTCCAAATATCAAACACATAATAGGCATGAAATCAAACCAACTCCTATGTTTGCAACCCCAAGAATCAAGCCCAAAACCTAGCTTCCAAGCATCACCCTACTACAAACATCACCAACAACCTTCATTAGACCATTTTCTATGATCATGGAGCTAGGGTTTGGATGGGAAAATACCTTTTCAAGCCCAAGAAGAAACTCTTCAAACCACCAAAATCCTACCCTATCAAGCTTGAGGATTGATGGCTTAGGGTGCTACCAACTTCCTCTCTTGATTCCCTATTAAGCCAAGCAAGATTTTTTTTGGATGAATTCCTCTCTTGTTTTCCCTCCTTAGGTTCGGCCACTCCCCCCAAAATGAAGACAATGTTTTGTTTTTAAAAGATAAGTTTGGAGGGAAAGAAGTCATCAAGTCAAGGGTTAAATCTTAGGGTGACAAGTGGCAACTTCCTAGCCATTAGCTAACAAAATCTCACTTAATTGCTTTCTAACTCCTCTAATTTGATTTGGTCACCAATTGCACCAACATACCCTATTTTCTTAGCAATTAAGCCATGCAAGAAAATGCTCACTAATTCTAAAATGGAATTTTTGAAAATTCATTTAATCAACCAATGAAGAATGCACTTAGTGAAAACATACCACAAATGCACTAAAGAAATTTATGTGCACTTGAATAAATTAAAGGGTAATGTATGCATGAATTTTATTATTATTATATATATATATATATATATATATATATTTAGAACTCTCACTCTCCCCTTAAAAGAATTTCGTTCTCGAAATTCTCACCTGAAGTCAAGAATAACTAAGGATATTTCTTATGCATTTCTTCCTCCATTTCCCAAGTGGCTTCCTCAATCCCATGATTTCTCCACAAGACCTTGACTAGAGGAATCCTTTTATTTCTTAGCTCCTTTATTTTTGGGTCCAAAAGTCATGGGCTTTTCTCAGTGGTCGGAGATTCATCAATGTCGATTTCTTACGGCTAAGACATGGCCGGGATCGGATGATATTTCTTTAATAGAGAAACATGAAATACATCATGGATTACGGATGGCTTCGGCAATCTCAATCGATAGGCTACGGCTCCTATTATCTGAAGAATTTCAAATGGCCCTACATACCTCGGCTGGAGTTTCTTTTTTCTTCCCACGGTGAGACTTGAAGTGGGTAATCTTAAGAAACACCTTATCTCAATTTCAAATTCCAAATCCTTTAGTCGGTGATCTGCATAGCTCTTTTGCTGGGCTGTTTGAAGCCGTTGTGAATCATCTTAACTTTTCATAAGCATCCTCAATCCACGTGCTGTGGTTGGATCTAGTGTTTTCCTTTCCCCACTTCATCCCAAAGATTGGTGATGCGACATTTCCTACCATAAGGGCTTCATGCGGTGCCATTTGAATAGATGAGTGATAACTATTATTATAAGCAAATTCCACGGTGCCATATATTGACCCCAACTCCCTCAAAATCCATAATACATGTCCTTAACATATCCTCTAGGGTTTGAATGGTCCTCTCCGATTGACCATCGTTTGAGGATGGTAAGTCGTCTTGAAGTTCAACTTAGTCCCTAGAGTTTCTTGTAATTTTGCCAAAATCGAGACACAAATCGAGAATTTCTGTCGAAACTATGCTCACTTTGGAACCCATGCAGTCTTACTATCTCATCCATGTACAAGCGAGCCAACTTTTCCAAAGAAAATTTCATATTAATAGGCAAGAAATGAGCTGACTTAGTTAGTCTATCCACTATTACCAGGATAGCATCATGGCCTCTTTGAGTTCGTGGCAATCCTGACACAAAATCCATTGTGATATTTTCCCATTTCCATTCAGGGATTTCAAGAGGTTGTAACAAACCCGAAGGTTTTGATGTTGACTTTCACTTGCGGCAAACCAAGCAGTCGGACAAATTGAGCAATCTCCCTTTTCATATTATCCCACCGATATAACCCTTAAGATCTTGATACATCTTATTGCTTCCAGGTGTATTGTATATTTGGAGCGGTGAGCTTCTTCTAAAATATCCTTTTTAACTCTTCATTTTTTTTACCACTATGCGGTCTCAAAATTTCAAAATTCCCTCAAAACTTACATTGAATTCCGATAATTCCCCTTTCTGTGCCTTCTCAACCCATCTCTATACCATTACATCATGTTTCTGAGCTTCTTTGATCTGATCAATAAGGATGACTTCAACTGCGATATTCCCAAAGAGTACTTTCGTCGATCAAGTATGGGATTCCACTCACTTACTTGTTCTAATAGTTTCTTGCTTAGTCATCAATCCACCATCGAGCCTTTTCGACTTAAGGCATCACGCTACTACGTTAGCTTTTAGGGATGATAGTTAATAGAGCAGTCATAATCTTCCAGAAATTCCATCCATCGACGTTGCCTTAAGTTCAGCTCTTTCTGAGAGAACAAGTATTTCAAACTTTTGTGAACTGTATAAACCTCAAAATAACCCATATAGGTAATGTCTCCACTTCTTTAGAGCAAAAACAACTGCTGCCAATTCTAAATCGTGGGTCGGGTAGTTTTGTTCATGCGGCTTTAGTTTCCGAGATGCAAATGCAATCACCTTCCCATTCTGCATTAAAACACACCCAATCCTTCTCGAGGCATCGGTATACGATTGGCTGTCTTTCCCGTTCGGTAAGGCCAAAACCGGTGACTTCGATTAGTGTTTCTTGAGGTTCTTGGAAACTAGTTTCACATTTAGAATCCCAAACAAATTTACCATGTTTTCTAGTCAAGTTAGTCATAGGTCCTACTATTTGTGAGAAATCCTTAATGAATCGCCGATAATATCACGCCAACCCAGAAACTACGAACCTCGGTGGGGTTTTGGTTGTTTCCACCCAAGTACACTTCTACTTTAGTTGGATCTGTAATGCCCTCTTTTGAAATTACATGCCTAGAAAGGAAATTTGCTCCAACCAAAACTCACACTTGCTAAATTTGGCATATAATTTGTGGTCCCTTAGGGTTTGCAAAACGATCTTTAAATGTTGTTCATGCTCCCGGACTTGGAATATACGAGAATGTCATCAATAAACACCACCACAAATTGGTCCAGATATGGTTTGAACACCCGATGCATCAAATCCATGAATGCCGAGGGCATTAGTCAAACCAAAGGCATCACGGCAAATTGGTGCCCATATCTAGAGTTAAAGGCAGTCTTTGGCACATCTTCTTTCCTAATTTTTTGGTTGGTAATACCCTGTCTTAGATCAATTTAGAAAACACCACGACTCCTTGCAATTGGTCAAATAATTCATCGATATGGGGTAAAGGGTATTTATTTTTCCACGGTGACATCATTTAAACCCGATAATCTATACATAATCTTAAGCTACCATCCTTCTTCTTTACAAACAGCACTGGCGCTCCCCAGGGAGACTCACTCTCAGTATAAAACCACGTTCCAACAAATCTTGCAGTTGTAACTTCAACTCCTTAAGTTCGGCGGGTGCCATTCGATATGGTGCTTTAGAAATGGGGCTTGTTCCAGGTAAAAGATCAATTTTAAATTCCACTTCCCTATCCGGCAATGATACTAATTCATCGGGAAAACATCACGGAAATTCATTTACCACCAAAACATCTTCTAATTTCACTTTATCTCCAGGAGTATTAATTAGGAAAGCTAGGTAACCTTGTGCTCCTTTGCTTAACAATTTTCTAGCCCGAATTCCCGAAATAAGTGCAGATGAAGCCAATCTACCCTTCATATCTAATCGTAGAGTTGCTTCTCCCGGTATGCAAAACTCCACCACTTTAGTCTTACAATTTAATTGGGCAGAATATCGGGCTAACCAGTCCATCCCTATAATAACATCATATCCCTTAAGATCCAAACCAATCAAATCCACCACCAATTTTCGTTCTCCTACCCAAATCTCACAGTTTTTATACACCATATTCGCAATCAATCTTTGATCTCCAGTAGGTGTCCTAACTTCCAAATCATATGGTAGTTTAACGGGTTTTACATCTATACCACACATGAAAGTAGGGTTTACAAAGAATGAGTTGCACCGGGGATCGATTAAAGTTTAGCCAAGCGGTGAAAAACAGAATTGTACCTTCAACCACCTCGGTCGATTCAAGAGCTTGGTTTTGGTCCAAAGCATAAACCCTAGCGGGCACTCTCGGTCTATTTCCACTTGTGGCTGGTTGTTTAGGGTTGGTTTTGTCCAGGGATTGACCGTCCTTTCCTTCACGGGCTATGACTGTGGAAGCGATTTGATGCTCAACTACCACAAGCGAAGACACTTTCTTTCCTTCCATGTTATCTGCGGTGTGGTTTGGTCTTCCACAATAGCTTCAGTTCTCAGGAGTCGATCTTGAACCTCCTAGAGACATTTCGTTGTTGTCCTCTGCCACTTTGAGCTCCTCTAGATGGCGCTCCTCTTTGTGGTCCCGGAAATCGACCTCCAGTCGCCCCTCTTCCAAACTTAGGGGTTGGAACCGTTTGATCGACCCGTCCCATAGTGCTACTAGATGCTCCTCGTTTCTTTGCATGAAAAGTCCTAACTTGAACCCTAGCTTGCTCAACCCGTTGGGCTTTCTCGAGAACATCTCTGAAAGTATTAACCTGGGCTGCAGCCAAATCCTTCTGAATCTCTACATTTAGTCCTTGTATGAAACGCCTTATCCTTCTTTGCTCGGTTGTCACCAGGTTAGGAACAAATTTAGATAATTTGGTAAGCTGTCTCATACTCACCAGCTCAAAGTGCCACGACAAAGTTTTATAAAATCATCCTCTCTTCGCTCCTGAACTATAGGTGGAAGGAATTTCTGGTTAAACTCCCTAGTAAAGTTAAGCCAAGTACTTGGCGTTTGTTCTCTTTCCCAATTTGCCCGTACTACATTCCACCACGAGCGAGCCGCTCCTTCCAGTTGAAAGACGGCAAAAGTAACTTGCCTTTCCTCAGTATAGTTCAAGGCAGCAAAAATGTCTACCATTCTCTCAAGCCAGTTCTCTGCCACCTCAGGATCTGGTCCCCCCAAGAATTTAGGAGGAAAAAACTTTTGGAACCGTTCTAGGGCTCTATCCTCGCCCCCCTCAGGATTTCCTGGTTGATGATTAGGTCCTAAACCTTGTTGGTCCGCTAACCGCTCTAAGATATCAGTCATACGGTTAATAGCTGTAGCAACTTGGTCTCCCTCATTACCCATCTGTCCCTCATTTTGGTTAATAACAGACCTTTGTTCCCTCTCTTGTTCATGGGGCCGTCCACGTCCACGTCCACGACCTCGACCACGTCGTCTCGCCTCCATTTGTTTTCTTACAGATCTAAGGTTGAAATTATGCAAGAATGAAGATGCATGCTTGGATGATTGCACACTCAATATAGCATATGATATATATAAACAAAACAGAAAACTAGATACATTCAAACACACCCAAACATACTTAGGTTACAAAACAAGAGCAAGTTCAAGGTTTCATGCACAAAGTTACCTATACAAGGATACACATTCCAACTTTGGCAAAACACATAGAACAAGCTCCCAACAAAGTAGAACACCAGGGCTAAACACAAAAGTCTTACAAAGTCAGAACATCTCTTTCCCAACTAGCCTATCTCACCACTAGTTCCCAGACTAGCGGACCCTTTATCCTCAGGCTCGCCACCGGTCTCCAAGTCAGCTAGATTCACATCCACCACATCCCTAAGTAGGGCCACACTCATCCAGTGCCGGTCAGATCTCCCGTCCCTCAGGGCTCAGGTATGGCACATTAGCTTCTTGCACTGGCTGGCATAGCATCAGTCCTCTCTTGCTCATCTATGATATCGCCTCAAGTTCAGCTATCCTAGCAGCCTACATGTGCATGATGTTCCTTAAACTTCGACAGCTCCTCAAGACCCTCGGTTGCTGAATTAATTCCCTCCTTTCACGTACCGCCAAGACCACCTCAGAGTGCAGTAAGTCCTCAACAACCGCATGGCTGACCTATCCCTACGGGCTGGACTCCGGACTATAAGCTCCTCCAGGGCCACGATGAATACGGGACCACGGGAAGGCGTCTCAGGCAGCTCGTTTCCACCATTTCCTTCCATGTCCTACAATAAAACAAATCAAAGCTTAGACTAACTTATCAAAGTTTAAAACTTAGTTAAAACTCATTCACACTTAAATCACTACAACTACCAACTTCCTAATCTGCCCAGACTAGTTCAATCCTAGGCTCTGATACCAACTGTGACAGCCCACCTTTCCCTAGGGCGTACCCTAAGGATTAGTGAACTGCTTGCCCAACTCTCTTCAGGACTCGAATACCCAAATTCATCAAAACATTTATCTTAACATATACTTAAGTTAAAATAACTCCAAAATTACAAGAACATAAAGTTTACAACGTTTAAATCCCAAAACTTACAACCGACTTCAAACTTACAAAAGCGGAGCCAAAATACAAATACATGGTTCTTAACAAAGATAAACACTTGACTTTAGCCACAATCAAACTCTCAGACCTCTTACAAATTCACATTAAGGAAAAACAAAGGGAAAGGGGTAGAAGCTTAATGAGGTCCTCAAAATAAAACATGCAACCACATTAACAATTAAGCAAAACAGATAGTCAATCATATATTTAAGGTAAATTAAAACATAGCACTCAAGTAAAGGATACAGGTGGTTTCCAAAAGCCAAATCCACAAAGCTTGATCAAACACGAGCCGTTGACTCTCCGTCAACGTTTGAAGTCAAGAACCAGTTCTGTAGACACCACTTACACCACAACCGTCCACCAATCACCCCCTACCGGGCCCGAACACCTCAACTAATCAAATTTGGGTAATACACGAGTATACCATGTTCCAAGGAACCAAATCAAATAACCTATGGTTCACCGATCTTCTCGACCAAACCCATGCCGATCTGAGCGGTTCACCAATAGGGTTTTGGGGTTTCGAACCCCAAACGAATCAAATTAGTCGATGGGGTATCACCCGAACGACTTTTCACATCAAAGTACACAAAGTCAAATCACAGTCAAAGAAAGTCAAATTCCAAGAAAAGTCAAACGGAAGAGTCCGAGTGCGATAAAGTAGCGCCCTCGACTCACCCTCAGTTGTCCAATCATATTTGATATGTAAGCCAATTCAATAATCACATCTCAAGTAATTCACATAGCCACGTAGTTCAAGCAAACAAGTCATTTACGTAGTTTTGAGAAAACTCATAGATTCACAAAACAAGCAAGGAAACACTCACCAAACAAGTCAAGCAACTCAAACGCTCACGCCTTGATCACCCTCGTTAGCTCCTTCGAGTCCTATGTATATTCAACGTATACCATCATCAACTCAAGCAAAACAAAATAAATGCAACCTAATCAAGTGCAAAAATAAACACTACTAACTAATGCATCTCACTAGGAAATTTTAGGGCGATTCAAGTCATGAAATGATAAAACATTAAAGGTTTAGTGGATTCACAAGTCAAGTAGATATTTAGAATGAAATAAGCAGCAGGATTCAAGAAACTTCAAGGTTTAACCAAGAGCAAGTTTATGACAGAACTGGAATTCGGGTGTATCAGTGGCCACTCGCAGTCTTGGGAAGTGGACATATCTTGGTGTAGAAAAATTGAAATTGAGTGCCGTCAGTGGCGTTAGAAACTAGACTCATAGGGCTTTCCAACGGTATATGGCTCAGCTCCTAGTTCGTTTCCTATCAATACCAGAAAACCTGGGAAGTGGGCTGTTTTTTCATTTCTGACGAGGTGCAGGACAGAATTTCTGTTTACAAGTTGATGCATTCCAAGAGGTTTTCACCCATCAAACTAGAATGATTTCACTCCAATTTGATACACAAATGTCCCAACAAGGTTTCTCAACAAGAATTAGTGAAGATTGCACAAGAAGAAATCACAAAACAAGAAGAAAAGAACCACAACTTCTTCCATTTTTCTTTAAAGTTCAAAGCAACTCCTATAACTTCTCTAGCATGCATATGAAAGGTAAACAAGCACCTTTCTCAAAGAAATAATCATCTTAGCCTAGTGTTTAGTACTAGTCCAAATATCAAACACATAATAGGCATGAAATCAAACCAACTCCTATGTTGCAACCCCAAGAATCCAAGCCCAAAAACCTAGCTTCCAAGCATCACCCTACTACAAACATCACCAACAACCTTCATTAGACCATTTTCTATGATCATAGAGCTAGGGTTTGGATAGGAAAATACCTTTTCAAGCCCAAGAAGAAACTCTTCAAGCCACCAAAATCCTACCCTATCAAGCTTGAGGATTGATGGCTTAGGGTGCTACCAACTTCCTCTCTTGATTCCCTATTAAGCCAAGCAAGATTTTTTTTGGATGAATTCCTCTCTTGTTTTCCCTCCTTAGGTTCGGCCACTCCCCCCAAAATGAAGACAATGTTTTGTTTTTAAAAGATAAGTTTGGAGGGAAAGAAGTCATCAAGTCAAGGGTTAAATCTTAGGGTGACAAGTGGCAACTTCCCTAGCCATTAGCTAACAAAATCTCACTTAATTGCTTTCTAACTCCTCTAATTTGATTTGGTCACCAATTGCACCAACATACCCTATTTTCTTAGCAATTAAGCCATGCAAGAAAATGCTCACTAATTCTAAAATGGAATTTTTGAAAATTCATTTAATCAACCAATGAAGAATGCACTTAGTGAAAACATACCACAAATGCACTAAAGAAATTTATGTGCACTTGAATAAATTAAAGGGTAATGTATGCATGAATTTTATTATTATATATATATATATATATATATTTTTTTTAGAGCTCTCACAATTGGGAACCCAAGTGGAGGTGTCAACCCTTAGAAGTAGGGTTTTCTTTTGTATATGTTTTGTGGAATTGAAATTATGTGACTTTTGACTGTTGTTCTAAGAAACTAGAATGTATGTGGGAAGTTCTTTATGTACTTTGGGTTTGTAATTTGAAGTTGTGAGATTGTAAGTTTGGATTACATACTTGTGAATTATCTTTTGAGGTTTGGCTTGAAAATAGTGTTTTAGCTTGATGTATTAATGATTGTTACGGAGTGAGTTCTGGCGAGAGTTAGGCAGGCGGTCCACGGATACCTTGGGGTGCGCCCCAGGGAGAAGTGGGGCCGTCACACCTTCCCTAAGTTATCAATCATTTTTCCATCCATTTCTTCCACAAGTAAATTTTCTACTTTAATTATTCTAATAAAAATAAAAAATTCAAATTAACAAGATTTAATGTTTAACTAAGAAGTGAAAATAAATAATCAAATTAAATAAAAGTGGTTGAGAAAACAATACAAGAAAAAGTTTAGGGTTTTAGGTTTTAATCCTAAATTTTGAATTAATTGCCCAATTATTTTCTTGACAAGTTATGAATGCATCACATAATTTTATTTTAGATCACCTCTCAATACATTTCAAGTGTGCCTAATTAAATCATATATCTCTCTCAAGATCACAAGAGTATAATTAAACCCATTAAATTCCTAAGTGATATAAGTGCATTATATAAATTCTAACCTACATCCGCAATTAGGCTAAATATGTTTATTTATCTAGTACACTGATGTATCTTATTTCTCAATTCAATACAAACTTAAAAATCATGTTCATGGTGACCAATCACAAATATGTAATTAAAATCAAGATAAATGAAAAAATCAATCAAAATTCCTTCATAAAAACATTAACCCTAGAAAAGAAATTAGTTCGACATAATAGAAAGCATTAAAATCACAAATTCAAAGAGTTTACAAAGAAAAGAAAAAGATTAAGAAAACTTTTCAATTTACTCACCCTAATCTTCTCCTTGGTTGCTCTTTAATTTGCCCACTAACAATCTTAATTTTTTAAGAAGAAAATATGAAAAGATGTTTTCCTAAACTAAACTCGCTACAAGAAATTTGGATTTTAGTGACAACCAAAAGGCGTCACTGAAATCCAAAAAGTCGTCATTATAAGATACAGTGACAACATTTTTCGTTGTCACAGACTTGTCACAGATTCTATGCCACAAATGGGTCCATATGACAACCTTAAGAGGGTCGTCACAAAATCATGTTATTCAATGACGAGGAAAAAGTCGTCACTAACTGTGAGAATTCTGTGGCGACTTTTGTTGTCACTACTGAACCTATATTTTTTGTCATAGATGAAGCAAAAGTTATCATAGATTTTGTCTCTACAGTAACGACTTTTAACTTGTCAGTATCAGTCCTATTCATCAGTGACAAGAATTGTTGTCATCGAGTGAATTTATAGTTAGTGACAATCTTCTCTAAAGTTGTCACTAAACTTTATTTAGAAGGTTCAAAATTCACAGTATGCTACAAGCATTTCCAACAAATATAGCAGAAATTTCTGGCTCTACAAATGCTAGAAATGAAAGCAATGAACACACAATTGAGCTTGAAATATGTACTTATATTGTCATAAATATATCTAAATTTCATAAAAAATAGGTAGCAACTACAATGGGTCCAAATTAAACCCACATGAGTTCAACAACTAGTAGTAAGTGGCCATCCCAAAAACACAATTCAAGTACTAAGAGCAAGTGGCCATCCAAAAAATAAAGTACCACATTTCTAAACAAAAGCATAAACTAAAGCACCAACGTCAAACTTCAGCCATCTTTATCCATATATCCAAAAGGCAACTCCATCCAAGTAACATATCTCTTCCAAATAGTCCATGTCTCAAGCATACCTGCATAGACGACAAAAGTAAATTACTATTGATGGTCCACATACAACTACATATGCTATGGAGGTTGTTCTTCCTAACCAAACAAATCCCAACTGAAAGCATAAGTAACTACCAAATTAAGCTAAGCACAAGAAGATGACAACAAATTCTGGTTATAAGTACAAGAAAATAATTATAGATTAGCTTCCGACCATCAATTTATCACTTTAAATGATCGCCGACATCTATTAACCACTTTAAATGATTTTTCAAGGTATTGTATTGTTATATTTTCTTCAGTCCAGTTAGGTAACACAACCAGTTTCTAGAAAAACTAAGGAATTTTTATAAAGATAGAACTTGAAATAGAGAATGGAAACACAGGGAACTTGTCTCTTCACCTTTGCAAAAGTTTGTTACTTGCATAAGTCTTTCATCAAGGGAATCAACTCCTTATACAGCCGTCTTAAAAAAGCTCTTCTGTCTTTTCAGTCTATAAGGCTCATTGTTTCTAATATAAAGTGTCATCCTTTTTGTCCTTGCCCTAGAGATACAAATCCAGACATAATTAGAGAGTGTGTTGCTCTAATGCTTAACTATACAACCATTATGTGGATGAATAAAACAATATCAGCATGAAAAATTTTAAACCTAACATCATCAACCAAAAAAGTTGACAACTTATCTATTTTTTGTTCACTACATGCTGTCAAGCAAAACACAAATCATACTAAGCATATTTAGGCTTACCTAATCATAGAGAAGAGAGAGAGAGAGAGAGAGAGCACCAAAAAGATGCATATTTTAGGCTCAAGCAAGAGGCAAGTCATACCAAACCTCTTCAAGCCTATCTAAGTAAAAAAAAAAAAAAGAAAAAAAGAAAAAAAAGGAGCATACTTCATGCCTCAACCAAAAGGCAAATCAAACCAAGCCTGTCCAAGCATATGTAAGGAAATAAAAAGTGCCAAACAGATGCATACTTAACAAAGCATCTTACAAGCACACATATGAAAGACAATCATACTTCATCATGTAAATCAGAAATTCACACTTGCAGCTCAGTACATAACAGAAAAGTGTATTCAAGTACTAACCTTGAATTCGAAAATGTCAGAAGACTTTAGACTTAGATGGGAACCAGAGAGTTCCTTCGATGAAAATGATAAAGTCAGACTCAAATGAAAACCAAAACATTCAACCATTTAGTACATAGACTTTCAAAAAATGACAATGCCTATAATCACAATGCCTTTACCTTAACTCCTGATATGACCGAAAGTTAACCAAAACAGTATAATAAGTTGTTTCTTCCTAAACATGCAAATCAAAACAAGCCCATTCAACCTTCTCTAAGCATGAAAACAGTGCTAAATTATAGCATGAAACCATAGCAATTACATAGCATATAAGTTTTGAATTGAGGGAAAAAATTGACATCAATAAATCTTGCATTTTATTAACTTTGAATTGATTGGAAGATATTGGCAATGTGTAAAATTAATCTCACATGCTAGCATATATTTATACTTTGAGGAAAATCAAACACATTAGATTCATATTGATTGGCAGTTTTTAGTGAATATATCAGGAAAAAAATTCAACACCTTTTTCTATCTTAGTTTCTAATATCTTTTTTATTTTTTTGCGCAAAGACTTATCTTCGGCAATTGGAAATGCAAATTAAGAATTTTCATGAAAATGAACATGATGTCAGCCGTATTTGAGAAATGGAAATAACAAAATTTGTTTAATTAATAATGTAATTTTTTGCATTTGTCTAGTGTCAAAAGACTAATCAAATGGGCAAGGGCAGCAAATTAATTGAATAGAATTTGATATGTTTATCTTAACTAAGACATTAGTACAATTTTGCACCTTAACTCTTGAGGCAAGAAAGAAAACTCAAGGACTAGTAGCTTGTTTTGCTGTCCCCTGCTTCTATATATATCATGCTTGAATATAGAGTCTATAATCTGAGCGGCTCCTTTTAAGAGGATAAGGCAGAATTCAAAGAAATCTAACCAATTTTAATACACTTGTATATGATGCACTTTTATCACACCTACCTAGCTATTTCATCTGTTATGAGTTTATTTAAAGCAAAACAGCCTGTGACCACCATCTAAGAAAACATGAAAATGCATAATTTTTTAACTTAAAGCACAACAACCTGCTATGAGTTTATTTAAAGTACAGTCTAGGGGGAATGGGAAATTAGGTTATTGGTTTCATAGCCATGAATTGCCTTTTCCTTCTAGCAATCAAAATGAACTTGTTTGATGGATTTTTTAAAATTAAATAAGCATCACCCAACTGCATCCAAAACTATTATTCCAGTACATCATTTTTCCTTTCGAACACTGGAAAAGAAACACAAAAAAATACACGGAGTCAAATTCCTCCACTTTAGCACACAAAATATGCACAAAACTGGAACCCCATATGGTAGAATCAATACTTGAAAGCCTCACGAGTTCAATCTTTTATCTTCAATTACCGTACATCTCCCATGAATGAGTATGCAGTCCATATTGCAGTGACTCTCACAATGGATAACAAGCCCCGTCTACAAAAAAATATTATATAAATACAAATTCAAGTCAAAGCACTCACAATCTGGATAGTGGGCTCAAGGTTAGTCTAATTTTTGTGCAAATCTTTGCTATAAGTGAAAGTAAACCCACAATCCATAAATAATTAAACACATCAAGACAAGGATGCAACCAACCGCCACCAAGAAAATCTGTACAATGTACTGCAAAATCAAGTACAAAATATCAAAATTACCTCAAACTATGCCATCAATGCCTAGCCTCTTTTTTTCCCCCAAGCTTCAAGCTCTAAGTTCCAGCTTTCATCCAAATTTTCATGCCCTAGTTCTTTTATTTCTTGCCTCAAGCCAGTGCAATGGCCGAATTAGGGGTTTTGCTAGTGCAAGCTTGATAGAACTACCCAAAGTGTTCAAACTAATTTGTGGATGACAATGGCAAATTCTTGATGGATTTGGCAGTGTGAGCTTGATGGAGTGGGTATATGCAGCTAAGCGAGGAACAAAAAGAGAGATGGAGAGGAAGTTAGGATTTACAAATTTGGTTAAGTTTTCTATTATAGAGAGAGCAAATGTACCTACCCAAACGGTGTCGTATCCTTAAAATTCCTTCAACCGCCCATGACCCTTCAATTTTTCAATTTGCCGCTCTCTGTTTTGTACATCTAAATAACACGAATTCCTTCTAATTAATAGCAAGAAATTCTCGCTTTGTTTGTCCTTTCTCCTACCTCTTTCTTTTTCCTTTTCTCATCTTAATGTAAAGATTTTCTATTATTTTGAGTTTTCTTATTTCTTTTACTCTCAAGTTGTATTAAAATTTTAGAATATGAAAATTTAATGTGTTTGGACAAAGAATTTTTTAGCTTTTTTTTTTACTAGTATAGAAACTTTTCTAATTTATTATACAATAAAATAATTCAAAAAATGAAAAGGTTATTAAAATTTGTGTTTATGACTAAAAAAAACAAACATTCTCTCAATCAAAATCTTTTTGGTACTCATTTTATGGTTCTATCAATTATGTTTAAGTTGCAGTCTGATGAGACCTAAAAGCCAATTTAGTTGATCAAATAATCAAAATAGTTTACTAATACATGTATGAAATGCTAAATCTATTTGGTAATAATTTCATGTTTTATCAGTTATGTACAAGTTGTAGTCTAACAAGACCTGACAATCAGTTTAAATGATCAATTAATCAAAATATTTGCTAATACATGCATGAAAGACTAAATCTATTTGGTACAAGTACTAGTCCATAAACCATAAACAATGTGACTATTATAACTAATAATAAACTTTCAGCCGTGCAATTGTGAGGATTATAGTTAATTTCATATTAAATTTTGCTATTTTTTACAACCATTTTCACACTACACTAGTCACTTATTTTTGACGTGTTGTCAAGATAACTAGATAGGGAATCTATGATATGTTTTATGCTCATAACAAATTATTATCTAAGTTTGGAAAAATTATGAAATATGTATACATATTTTATAGCAATACCTTTCAGCTTTTGATAATGAAAAATATAGTCTAAAATGCAAAGGATAGGATACCATAGCAGAATTAATGAAATTGATTTATCACATATGAGGCTAAATTACAAAAAATAGGATGCCATAATAGAGATAATGAAATTAATTTATCACATACGGAGCTAAATTGTAAAAGATGAAGTACCATAGTAGAATTAATAAAATTTGTTTACCATAGATGGGGCTAAATTAAAAAAATTAGGGTGGTATAGTTGAATTAATGAAAGTGACTCAGGAGCAAGTACTTTAGGCAGTGATGACTAATTATTGTCACTAACTCTAAACCAGTAATCTAAAAGTGACGACATTGGAAGTTGTCACTGTATGGTTCATTTTAGTGACAACCTTTTTTCAAGTCATCACAAAGGTGATTTCCTGCCAAACTGGCTTGTTATGAGCCACCTATATTGTGATGACTAATTCCATGTTGTCACTAATGACTAGTCTATGCTAAGTCATCCATGACGATATCAAAAGTCGCCACTGAAATGTATCAACTGTGACAAGTTTTCCTATTGTCACTGAGAATGTTGTCAGAAAAGGCCAAATTTCTTATAGTGACTATTGTTTTCTAACCCCTTAACCTATTCTAATAACTCCTATTTATAGTTCCTTAAAATTATAAGTGAATCTCTTTTGGAATCCGTTTCAAAATATTGACAAAAAAGAAGTTTGCATGGATTTCCGATAAAGATCGGCGCAACAACCAAAGACAAGTCCAGCGCCAGTTATCATTGAACTTCCAATTGATCAATTGCCAGAAGACAACCGGTGATAAAACCAATGTAACATCCGGCGCCGGTTATCTCGGTTCTTCCTTCCCTAAGTTATCAATCAGTATTCCATCCATTTCTTCCACAACTTGATTGATACTTTTCCGAGCATCAAGTTGATTCCTTTTCCTATAATGCTTCAAGCACTATGCTCTCCGATCAGCTTCAAGTTTCACATGATTCCGAGCCATTTTATGTCGGATTGAATCTTTTTTCAACAATGCAAATGTATCATTAAGTTAGTCAATTCTCATGCAATTTAAAGCTCAAATAATATAAATAACTACAAACTATTGCATGTAAATCAATTCCAATTGGCACAATATCAATCTGCAGCTACCATTCGAGGCAATCTCCACTGTGCACAAATCTGAATGAATAATCTCCAATGGGCTTCTGACCCTCCAGATTTACTAGTCTGAAAAACATTCTTGTGTTACATTTTCAAAACATACATCACAAACTCTGTCAAGATTCCTTATACTAGACAGTCCATCAACTCTTCTTTACTAGTTAAAAATCTCAAATTATCAAAATTTAAATATCTAAATCGCATATGCCATTGCCATTGTTAATTATAGTTATTTATCATTGTACTCATATAGGAAAATTTTTTGATATTTGAATTTAATGGAAATAAGCGATTGGACTCATTGACACACTGTCAAGCATTCCAATATTTTTATCAAAAATAGTGCAAATACCATTCCTAATACGAATGTCATATCTCTTCTCAAACAACTGACTCATGGCCAATAAATTATGATGCAGCACATGAATATAGAAAATAACATAAATAAAATTAATAGATCCATTTTTCAGTCCAATAGGGGATTTTCTCTTGCCAAACACTAGTAAAACAATGGTATTCTCAAATTTAATTTCACCATGAATAGATTCATCAAACTCATTAAATAATTCTTTCTTGTTAGACATATGGTTGCTGCTTGTATCTAAGTACTATTTTCTTTTATCAATCACATTACAAGCTAACAATAAAGTTTTTGATTTTTGGTTATTATTCTAAACCTGATTGTTAGCAAGACTAGTTTGCAAATTCCTAATTACCTTTTATCTGGATTTATATTCAAACTATTTATGACCAAAATTTTCACAATTATAACATTGGATCCTTTAAACAAAATTATTTTAAAAGTTATTCCAATGAAAATTAATTTTCTACCAAAATTGCTATTTCTCCCACTATTTAAACCACTTCTAAAATTAAAATTCTTACCTTTACCACGTCCGGAATTTGATATATCTCCTCTGCCTATATTGTTATAGTCATGTGTAGCTCTATTGTTGTATCTACCTCTGTTATTGTAGCCTGGTTCCTCTAACTGGATTTACCGTGTTCCATAATTTTGTTATTGTCTCTGTAGCGCCTTTTCTATTGCATCCTTTTTCAGGGTATTCTCCAACTTTCCATTAATTCTTTGTTGACATTTGTAAACCTTCAATACTCAAATTATCTAAATATTTGATCTCCTGAATCATAGTTACAACATGATCAAACTTCATGGGTAGAATATTTGAGAAATTTCTCAACAAACATTCTGACATGAAGTTCATATCGATTGAGTCCCATCTCATTTTTAATATTTGACAAATGAGAAAAATATGGTTTAATAGATTCTGACTCTCTATCGTCACAAGTTCAAACTTTCTCTTTAACATCATCAAATTATTTTGCCGAAACTTGTCAATGTTTTTGTATGTCTTCTCCAATATATTCCAAGCTTGATTTGCTATGTTAGCCATAGAAATTTTCTCAAAATTTGACATATTAATTGCCTAACGAATCTATGACTGTGACAGCCCCACTTCCCCCTAAGGCTAACCAAAGGGTTGGCAGGTTGCCTGCCTAACTCTCGCCAGGACTCAAGCATTCGAAAATACTAACTCTAAAGGATAAATCTAAAGTCCACATTAAAAGAGAGAAAGGAAACTATAACAATTGACATTTAAGTTTAGAATACAACCGTTAACTCAAAAGCACTTAAATTCTCGATCCATAGTCTAATACATTCCCATGAGTCAAAATATACAAAACCATAAGAATATACAATACATATTTCCAAACTCGGGACAAAAGCCAAAAATAGGTTCTAGACCTAACTAGGTCTCTGGATTCTCGTCACCTGTTAAGGAAAAAAAAATGGGAATGGGGGTGAGTTAAAAACTCGTGAATTTCCAAAAGATCATGCACAGGCATAAAGCAGGATAAATAACATTTTTAAAACAAGTAAAGAGAACACATAACATACAAGTAGGATACAGGAGCTCTCAGGAACTCAGTCCCATATTGCACGATCAATTCATGTAGCCGACACTCCGTGGACTTTCCAATCCAAGTAGACGACTCTTTACAACCATTTTCTTCCACCGAACTTCCCTCTTTACCGAGCCCGCAATCCAAACACTTAACACTTACTATTCAAGGGACGCGGCCAAAAGTAGTTTTATAAACACTTTCTCCACAAGTTTAAACACATGCAAAAACAACTATGTCACAAACTCTACTTAAAAGAGAGCAATAAAGTATACCCTCCTTAAACGAGTGGTTCAACAATTTCAATTTCACGTAATCAAGTACTTAACACGTTCACGCAAAGCATTTAATTAAAGCAAATAACATGCATTGGAAACTCACCAACAAAGTAGGGTTCAGAGTCCAAATTTTGATCACTTTGCAAATCAGCACCATTTTCTAAAATAATTAAAGAACAATGGAAATAAGTTTTCTAGTTCATCGATCAAATCTAGTTCAAGAAAGTTCAAGAAAGGGAAGGTTCAATAAACTTCCAACTTGAGCAGAATTTTTTGAAAAATCGTAACTTAAGTTGTATAAGTCCAAATTCCTCAAAGTTGGTACCATTGGAAACCTCACTTAAAGTTCTAAAACTTCGTAGAAGACACCATGATGAAATTCTGGGCAAAAATTGCCCAGATTTTCATTTGAAATTCGGCTACAGTGAAAAACAGGGCAACACAGGTTGGTTTTCCAGTAAACTTTGGAAATTCACCAAAAATTGTAGAAAATGAATTAGCCCCTGAAATTTACACAGTTTAAAGCCCTATGTATCTAGTTTTAAAATCCACCAATAGCACTCGATTCTGACTCTCAGGTAAGAAAATATAATTGTCCAAACAGGTCAGGTTCCAAACTCTAATTTTTCTGAATTTCTAGATTTGCAGGACAGGTTTCTAGGCCTCATTTGAGTGACGAATTCTTACTCAAAAATCACCAAATTTGGTACACTAAGTATACTATATATATACCAAAATTCAGCTAAAATTCTCAAGGGACAACAGTGTTTTTAACGGCCAAAGTGTACTCAGCAAACTCGATCAAAACCTGTGAAGTTTTGATCTTCTTCTTCTAAACACCTTTAACATACCTAAATCACTACCAATTGCCCTAATATTTGGAACCAAGATAGTATTAACCTCCCTAAGCCTAATGATGGTCAAAATGATGGAAGCTTTTATCAATTTTTAGCACTAAAATAGCCCAAAAATTTGGACAGCATGCTTCTCCAAATTTCCAGATTTTGTTCCAACTTATCAACCATTATTGCAATAACTTTCGAAGGGCTTTTTGCGTGGAAAATTAACAATTTAAACCTCAAAATTTAAACATTAAAAATCAGCCCCTAAGCCTACAAAAATGTAGCCATGAAATTAAAGGAAAAATAGCAAATTTTGACCCTCATTTCTCCCTCTCCCTCTCAGTCTTCCTTGAGGCTTTTCTTCCAAAATTTAAGCCCACAACATCCAATATATCCATACACATTTCATCATTTATCATGTTAGTAAACAAATTCACATATTTTGTTGGAATTCCAAGAGTCCACACTTCATCCATAATCAGCAAATGCAATTTAAAGAAGTTTAGCAACTCAAAATTTCAAAACCAACACAAACCTTACTTCTACTACCTAATGTCAAGGTTCTAGCAACCCTTCAACAACCCAATCCTAATTTCATGCTTGGAAGTTTAAGGGATGAACAAAGATGAAAATTTTAAGGGTTTACCTCCTCCAAATAGCTAGCAAAACTCCCAAGAATCTTAGCCTCAGACACCAAGAGTTTTTCTCCTCAATGTTCTTCGCTAAAGCTTCAAACTTGAGCCAAGATGATTGCAAGATGGTGGAT
The DNA here is from genome assembly GCA_013103745.1 of Gardenia jasminoides. Classification (NCBI taxonomy): domain Eukaryota; kingdom Viridiplantae; phylum Streptophyta; class Magnoliopsida; order Gentianales; family Rubiaceae; genus Gardenia; species Gardenia jasminoides. The sequence continues at coordinate 14,953,858 of CM023097.1, read as the reverse complement.
GATTTTGGAGAGAAATGGAAGAAGAAGATGGTGAAATTTCTAAGGGAAGAGAGGGGGAGGAAGTCGGCCAAGAGAGAGAGAGAAGAGCAGTGATTTATGAGGTGATTTAGTGAATAAATGAAAGGAAATCAAGACAAGACTTAAAGCCCAAATTTAAGGGTTAAAAGTCCAACTTGGAATAGTAGATTTGCTAGCAATTTTGGAGGGAAATATAATTAGCTCTCTTGGTTGCAAATTAAGGAGTAATCTCGGCTAAGAGGGAGAAAAGAAAAGAGAAATTAAAGTGAATTGGAGGAAATTAAATGGATAAAACAATCGCAAGATTAAAATCCTAGTTTTTGGGAAATTTGTCCAACTAGGTTTTAAGGTTTTCAAAGCCCTACTTCATCTCACCTTTAGTGATTCAATTCTAATCCCTTGATTAAATTCTTAACCTACGAGTGATCATCCTTACACTCCATCGCTACTTCACTCACGGCCCGATTTTTTACCTCGAAAAACGTGTTTTCTCATTTTCTCTCTAATTGATACTAAAAGGGCAAATTTTGAAAAGGTAAATGGAATATTGGAAATCTACGAGGAAATAAGTGTGAAATAAAATTGGGTTTCCCAAAATAAAATGAATTTACATTTAAATTTTCTGAAAGAATATATGTTTGAGTACGACATTAAAACAATCAAATAGATTAATAATAATAATAACAATATTTAAAATAATAAATTTTGAGACCCTCACATCCTTCCCCCATTAAAAGAATTTTGTCCTCAAAATTCTCACCTTGCTAGACAAATAATTCTGAATACTTTTTATGCATTTCTTCTTCCACTTCCCAAGTCGCCTCCTTGATGTCGTGATTTTTCCATACGACCTTAACCAAAGGAATTTTCTTCGTCCTCAAATCCTTTACTTCCCGATCGAGAATCTTCACAGGCCTTTCCTCATATGAGAGCGTTTCATCCATCTCAATTTAGTCTAATTGCAACACATGACTCGGGTCTGAGTGATATTTCTTGAGCATCAAAATATGAAAGACGTTATGAATTTTTGACATGCTGGCGGGTAAATCCAACTGATAAGCCACTTTCTCAATCCGTTTGAGAATCTCAAATGGTCCAATGTACCTCGGCTTCAATTTCTTTCCTTTCTTATACACTACTCGACTCTTCACTAGTTTAACCCGCAAGAAAACCTTATCACCTATCTCAAATTCCAAATCTTTTCTCCTATTATCTGCGTAGCTCTTTTGCCAACTTTGAACTGTTAGAAGCCTTTCCCAACCAACTTCACTTTCTCATAGGCTTCCTCAATTCAAGATATAGCAGTTGGGTTAAAAACCTTTCTCTTACCCACTTCATCCCCATGAATCAGTGATCGACATCTTCTTCCATAGAGTGCCTCATAGGGTGCCATTTGAATCGAAGCATGGTAACTATTATTATACGTAAACTTGACCAGTGTCATGTACTGGCTCCAATTTTCTCCAAAATCCATTATACAAGATCTTAACATGTCCTCTAGAGTCTGAATTGTCCTCTCAAGGTCTGAGGGTTATAGGCTGTACTCAACTTTAACTTAGTTCTCAATGTCTCTTGCAACTTCTGCCAAAACCTCGAAACAAACCTAGGGTCTCGATCGGAGACAATACTTACTGGAATCCCATGCAACCTTACTATTTCATCCAAATAAAGTTTGGCCAATTTCTCCAAAGGATACTGTTAATTGTGATCCCGAATTTTGATAATTACAAAACAATTGAAGAAAATTGGTCTAATGTTTTCTAGTGAGATTCTTGACAGAACAGGATATCGAGGCAGGAAATTGTTGAAGAAACTGCTGACTGTCGGACGGACGATACCTTGTATCGGACGTCCGATAAAACTCGAAACCTTCCTATCGGACGCTCAACCTGACGTATCGGACGTCCGATAGACAGGGGATCTATCGGACACCTCTTTCGGACGCATAACATCTACATCGGACGTCCGAAGATATCCAAGAAATTTGATGAGCTTACTGGACGCTTTCGGACGCAAGCCTTCGGACGCAAAGACATGTATCGGCCGTCCGATCGATTCCATGAAAATTTTCTGAGCCTACTGGCCACTGTCGGACGCAAAGCTATCGGACGCAGAATTATTCATCGTCCGTCCGATAAGACTCGAAACTTGCCTATCGGACGCTAGCATCGGACGAACAACAGAGTGTCGGACGTCCGATAGCTCCAACGGCTAGTTGACATTTCAACTTGTACTATCCGTTGACCTCGTTTTCTAGGCACTTTTTGGTCTCCTATAAATACAAGAACTGTCTAAATATCAAAAACAACTGTACACTTGGATAACAAGTTCTTAAGAGTGATTTTAGCTAGAAAATACTCATTTTGAGTAAGAATTGTTAGTCTTGTAGTGTGAGTTCATTGAGAAGCTTTTCAATTGTGAGTGAATTCATCAATTGTGTAGCTGTGTGAGGGTTTTCTGTAAAGAGTGTAAAACTTCCTAGCTTGACTAAGTGGAGCTTGGGGCAAGGAGGAAGTGATCCTTCTATTGTACACAAGTGTGATCGAATTTCACCGAATTGAAGAAGGCTGTTTTGAGGAATTCTCTTTAAGCTCAAGTGGAGACTTGAAGAAGTTTGGTTTGCTATCTTTCATTACTTGTTTTTATCTTACGTATCATATTCATTGTTTGAAATTTCATCCATATTTATCAATCTTGACTTGTCTATCTACTTCATAAATCATCTGTTCAAGAGCTTGTGATTAAAATCGAGAAAAGAGGTAATACTTGGCTGATTGTTAATCAACCTAATTCACCCCCCCTCTTAGGTTGTACTTGGGCCTTACAATTGATATCAGAGCTTGGTCTCTAAAATCAAGCTTAACCGCTTAGAGTAAAGATGACAACCAACAATGCCATGTTCTGTGAAGGTCAATCAATCACTAGACCACCAATGTTTAATGGATCAAACTATGTAAGCTGGAAAGAACGTATGATTATTTTCTTGCAATCTATTGACATTGATTTATGGTTTATTGTTAGTGAAGGTCCTTACACTGCCATTATAAATGATCCCATCACTCATGTTCCTAGATTAAAAACTAGAGATGAGTTGAATCGAGAGGATAGAGCTAACCTCACATCAAATGCAAAAGCCATGAATGTTCTTTATAGTGCACTAGATTCGAATGAATCCATTAGAGTAAAAGGGTGTAAATCTGCCAAAGAAATTTGGGATAAACTAAGAGAAATTCATGAAGGTAGTGAGGATGTAAGAGAGCAAAAGAAATCCATTCTTGTTACTAAATATGAATCATTCAAAATGGAACCTCATGAAAACATTGATAAGATGTCTTGTAGATTCAATGACCTTATTAAAGACCTAGAGGTTTTGGAAAAGGAATACACTCTTGGTGAAAAGAATAGGAAAATTTTGAATGCTCTACCTAAAGAATGGGAGAACAAAGTGACTGCAATTGAGGAAGCCAAGGACTTGAACTCTATGTCTATTGAGTCTCTCATTAACTCTCTAACATCTTATGAATTAAAGCTCAAAAGCAAAGTACAAGATGAAGAGGAAGCAAGAGTTAAACGAAGCATTGCTCTAAAGGCTGCTCAAGATGAGGATGACTTGGCTTCACAAGATGAAGAAGATGGTGATTGTGATGATAGTGATCTTGCACTCATCACAAAAAGCTTCAAAAGAATACTCAACAAAAGAAGATTCAGAAAAGGAGGACCAAGCAATCAAAACAACAATCAACTCAATACAAAATACAGAGCAAGATATGATGCAAACAAGAAACAAGGAGATAAGTGCTTCGAATGTGGGCAGCTCGGGCATTATGCGGTGGACTGTCCAATGAAGAAGAAGAAAGATATGAAGAATGAAAGAAAACCGAAGTTTAACAACTTTCAAATTACTTGGAACGAATGCAACTCGGAAGGAGAGATTGAAGAAGAAGAAGAAACAGCTCAAATTGCCTTTATGGCAATTGGTGACAATGAGGTAACTTCTCATCCACAATACAATAGTGATGATGATGATGATGATTTAGAGTCATTTGTTGCAAAACTGCATGAAAGCTTGAAAGAGTCCTATTTTAGAAACAAGGAACTAAAACAAAAAATTACTTTTCTTTTGCAAGATAATGCAAACTTGTTTCAAGATAACAAGAAGTTGAAATATGACAATGATTGCTTAGTAAAACTGAAATGGAATTACATTATGAACTTCGATAGAAAAACAAACCTTTGTGAAATGCTCAAAGAAAGACAAAATGACTTGAAAAAGAGAATGGATAATCTTGACGTGATGCTTCAAAACAAGAAACAAAACAGTTTTACAAGGAAGGTGTTTAACCCCTATGAAAAGAAAATTATATTTAATGCAAATGAATTTACAATTCATAGAAAAGTGGAGTTAGATTCATTAAATCTGTTCATGTAAACGACCCTACCATTATGTGTGATTTTTGCTGCCAAGTAGGTCACTTGAAGCATGAGTGCTATGTAAAAAGAAATATGAAAAAAGGAATGAGATGTATGTGGTTAGTCAAACATTGACTCTAACCATCAAGGACCCAAAAATTAAAAGGGGTACCAAACTTTCTATTTCTTGTAGGTAAAAATTGAAAAGGATATGAAGAAATCAAAATGGTTCATTGATAGTGGATGCTCAAGACACATGACCGGCGATTCTTCACAATTCATCAAGCTCAAATCAAAGTCAAGTGGAAAAGTGACTTTGGAGGCGACATGAAAGCTAAAACAATTGGGTAGGTGATGTGGGTAAGAATGGTGAAACATTTGTGCATAATGTTCTTTTAGTGGATAATCTAAGTTATAATTTGCTTAGTGTTAGTCAACTTTGTGATAAAGATCTATTTGTTTTATTCAAAAAACATGAATGTTTGGTTCTTGACTCAAAATTTAACATTGTTTTCAAAGGAAGTAGATACAATGACATCTATGTTGTGATTCTTGAGAAAATTGACTCTTCTAGTTTTAAATGCCTTAAAATCTCAAATGAAGATCCTTGGTTGTGGCATAGAAGACTTTGTCATTTTAACATGGATGTGATAAATGAAATTTCAAAAAGGGAACTTGTTAGAGGACTTCCTAAAATTAAGTTTGAAAAGGATAAGATTTGTGATGCATGTCAATTTGGGAAACAAACCAAAACATCTTTTAAACCTAAGAAAATCATTTCTACATCTAAGCCATTGGAACTCTTACATCTTGATCTATTCGGTCCTACACCTATTGCTAGTCTAGGTGGAAGAAGATTTTGTTTCGTTATTGTTGATGATTACTCTAGATATACATGGACTATTTTTCTTACTCATAAAGATGATGCCTTTAAAAGTTTTGTCTCTCTCTTTGCAAAAGTGCAAAATTTACTTGGATTGCATATCATTAAAATTAGAAGTGATAATGGTTCGGAATTTAAATATTGTGGATTTCCAGATTTTTGTGATCATAATGGAATAACTCATGAATTTTCTATTGTAAAAACCCCTCAACAAAATGGTGTTGTTGAAAGAAAAATAGAACACTTGTAGAAGCTGCAAGAACCATGTTAAGTGAGAATGATTTACCAAAATATTTTTTAAGGAAGCCGTAAATACAGCTTGCTATGTAATGAATAGAGTATTACTAAGACCGCTTTTGAACAAAACTTCATATGAGTTGATGTTTGATAAAAGCCAATTGTTGGCTATTTTAAAGTTTTGGATGCAAATGTTTTATTTTGAATATCAAAGAACACCTTGGAAAGTTTGATAAGAAAACCGATGAAGGTATTTTCTTGGGATATTGTGATAATAAAAGAGGATATAGAGTTTATAATAGAAGAACTCTTGTGATTGAAGAAGCTATACATGTTTCATTTGATGAATCTAATGGCAACTCTTCAAATAGCACTTGTATAGATGATGATGTAGGTGTTCAAAAGAATCTTGAGAAGCTCACACTTCAAGAGGAGAACAATTGTGATATGGAAGAAAATTCAAAAGATGGTGATTCTCAAGAAATTCAAAGACTAGATGAAGAAGACAAGATTGATGAATCACTAAAGGATTTTCCTAAGGCATGGAAGTTCATCCAAAATCATCCAAAGGATTTGATCATTGGTGATCCATCCGAGAGGGTAAGAACTCGTTCTTCATCAAAGCCATTATTTGATAATTTCGCATTTGTATCTCATATTGAGCCTAAAAACATCAATGATGCCTTAAAAGATGATTATTGGATTATGGCCATGCAAGAGGAGTTAAATCAATTTGAAAGAAATAATGTTTGGACTTTAATTGAAAGACCTCAAAATTATCCTATCATTGGCACTAAATGGGTGTTTAGAAATAAATTAAATGATAAAGGTGAAATTGTAAGAAACAAGGCTAGATTAGTGGCTAAAGGGTATGCTCAAGAAGAAGGTATTGATTATGATGAAACGTTTGCTCCCCGTTGCTAGATTAGAGTCTATTAGGATGTTTCTTGCATTTGCATGTTTCAAGGGTTTTAAGTTGTATCAAATGGATGTTAAAAGTGCTTTTCTAAATGGTTTCATTGATCAAGAAGTATATGTGGATCAACCACCCGGCTTTGAAAATGAAAAGTTTCCTAATCATGTATTTAAACTTTTAAAAGCATTATATGGTCTAAAACAAGCCCTAGGGCTTGGTATGAAACGTTTAAGTGGATTCTTAGTTGAAAATGGTTTTAAAAGAGGCATAGTAGACACAACTCTTTTACAAAACAAAATCAAATGATCTTCTTATTGTACAAATCTACGTTGATGATATTATATTTGGTGCTACTAATGAGGATTTGTGCAAGGATTTTTCCACCATTATGCAAAATGAGTTTGAGATGAGCTTAATGGGAGAATTGAACTTTTTTCTCGGACTCCAAGTCATTCAAACACGTGAAGGAACCTTCATCAACCAAATAAAATACACCAAAGAACTTCTCAAAAGGTTCGGCATGGAAGACTCAAAGCATGTGGGAACACCAATGTGCACGTCCACCAAGCTTGAAAAGGACGAAGAAGGTACAAATGTAGATGAGAAAAAGTATAGAGGTATGATCGGAAGCCTTCTTTATTTAACTGCAAGTAGACCGGATATTATGTTTGCTGTATGCTTATGTGCTCGTTTTCAATCTTGCCCAAAAGAATCTCATTTGAATGCCGTTAAAAGAATTTTTCGTTATTTGAAAGGAACCATGAATTTTGGTCTTTGGTATTCTAAATGTAATGAATTTACCTTGTGTGGTTATACGGACGCTGATTTTGGCGGATGTAGAATTGATAGAAAAAGTACTAGTGGATCTTGTCATTTTCTTGGAAAGTGTTTAGTCTCTTGGTTTAGTAAGAAACAAAATGCTATTTCCTTATCAACAACCGAAGCGGAATATGTTGCTGCTAGTGCATGTTGTGCACAATTAATTTGGATGAAACATACATTGAATGATTTTGGTTTGACATATGATAACATGCCCATTTTTTGTGATAACACTAGTGCAATTAATTTGACAAAAAATCCTATTCAACATTCTAGAACAAAACATATAGACATTAAGCATCATTTCATTCGTGATCTTGTTCAAAAAGGTGAAATTTGTGTAAACTATGTCTGCTCAGATGATCAAATTGCTGATATTTTCACAAAAGCACTACCCCTAGAACAATTTAGATATCTTCGTTCGAAATTGGGTATTTTAGAAAAGATGCCTTAAGCCTTTCTGGTAAAAACTTATCGGACGTCCGATCCTGATGAACGGACGTCCGACTGGTCATTTTCCGAGAAAATGCTATCGGACGCATGGGTGGACGCTTGATCGTCGGACGTCCGACACATGAGCGATCAATCGGTCATTTCACCTTCATTTCCATCAGTCAACTACATTTAATTGGACGCATCTTCCCAACCACCTCAATTCAAAACTCCAAATTCCAGTAAAACTTCACCATTTCTCAAAATTGAAAGTTCGATTTCACCTCTCACCTATTATGCGGTCCAATCTTCATCAAGTATCCGCACTATAAATCACTCCTCTTCTCATTCCCAAATCTCACCAGAAACCCTAAGTTCTTCCTTCTCCTCTTTCGGCTCAAAAATTGATATATCTTCACAATTTAAAGTGTGTCACTCAGACACGTGTAAACACTTCCTCATCACCAAATCACACAACATAAGCACAATGGTGCACTTTCGTGGAGCTCATCATCTACGGACGCAAGAAGATGCCAAGAGATGAAGATACTTCCTCCCAGGGCAAACGCACCTCAAAAGAACAAGGCGTGGCTCTGCTACAAAACAACCACCTCAGACTACTCCTTGATTCTCGGTTATAATAGAACCTGCTCCCTTACCTAAATTCATAGATTCTGATGCTGAGTCTAAGTTTGCCTTATTCTCTCAAAAAGGCTTCATTATTCAGCGATCCATTATTCCTTCTGAGTTTAAGAAAATCGATCTAGAGTCTGTCCTTAAGTTGTTTGAGTTTCAGAAATGGTCTCACATCATTGTTATGCCTAATGTTTATTACCCTGACATGATGTATCAGTTTTTTGCCAATCTTAGGAAGGGTAATTCCCGTGATGAGCTTAAATCCCGTGTGAATGGTATTGATTTGGTTTTTGATTCTGATGTTGTGAACGAAATTCTAAAAACCACCATTGAGTTTGGGTGCAAAAGTAAAATTGCAAACTTCTTTTCCTATGAGGAAACTCCAACAAGTTTGAATCATTTCAATGCTGAAAAATTAATGCCTATTTTCAATCTCCTTTTCAAACTCCTGTTGATGCCAAGTTGGAAGATTTAAGTCCTAAAAATCTGATCATCTTTTCAATCATCTCAAATTTGCTTGTTCCAACTGATGGTCATCGGACAGATGCAAACAAAATGGAGTTATATCTGTTTTATTGCTTTGTTGAAAGAATTCGAATAGATTTTGGCTTTGTCATGTGTAAGTTTCTGATGAAACTCTCCACTGATACAAGAAGAAAACTCTCTTATGGAAAGTTTTTAACTCCCATCTTTGAACACTTCAAAATTCCTATAAGTGGTGTATGTCCTAAGGACTTAACCACTTCTGTGTTTTCAAAACAGTATTTTGAAAGGAAGAATTTAAAATTCTTTGATGGAAATTGGTGCACCAAGGAAGCTGTCTCAATCTCGCTCAAAGAAAGGACATGATGTTCCTCTCTCTCCCTAGTCTTGCTAGAACTCTTAGATTTACTCGGGTCCATCAATTCATCCTAGGAAGTCAGCCTCTAGGATTTCCTCTCAATCGATGTCTTGGATTTGTTGAGCGAGCTCAAAGTCATGTTCTTCTACTTGAACATGGTCTTATGTTAACCATGACATCGACCAAAATCTAACTTTCTTGACAAAAGAAACCTGTTGTTCCCTCCTCCCCAGGGATGAAAACACCTCTCAAGCCAAAGAGCCACGATCCTTCATTGGATGACCAAGAGATGGTAGTCACAAAATCTACGTGATCCCACATCATCTACCAAGGGGAAAGAACCAAGGTGGTTGTGGAAGATGAAGAAACGAAGATGATGGGGATGAAACGAAGAAGATGATTCAACATATCGGCTTGTCGAGGCGACACTGGAACTCGATCAACATTCACCCTTTAGGCACTCTAGGATGCACTTACACTTCACATTAGAATGCACAAGTCTGTTTTTGTTCCCTTTGCTGATGTGAAAGTGTATCAATCTATTTTACTGCTTTCATCTAAGACTTTTGTAGAACCAGCACTTGACTTTTAACATTTTTTTAATGATGATGGCCTTACAATTGGCCTTTCCATGATTTTGCACTATGTTGTTGGATGATGTTATCGATGAAATCGATATTAGAGTTATCTGATGATGTTATCTGATGAAATCTAAATTTGGAGATTTCAACGCTTGTTTACATTACTACATTATCGATTCTGCTTCTACATTTGGGTGAATGTTTTGTGATGACAAAAGGGGAGTAAAAGAAAAAGAAAATTGAGTTATTCGAAAGTGGGAGTTATTCAAGTAAGGGGAGTTCTTTTGTTAAAACTCAATTTTGGTTAAATTATATTCAATTGTTTTGTCATCATCAAAGGGAGAATGTTAATTGTGATCCCAATTTTGATAATTACAAAACAATTGAAGAAAATTGGTCTAATGTTTTCTAGTGAGATTCTTGACGTAATGGATATCGAAGAAATTGTTGAAGAAACGGCCTGACGGACGATACCTTGTATCGGACGTCCGATCTCAAACCTTCCTATCGGACGCCAACCCGACGGACGTCCGATGAGCGGGGATCTATCGGACACCTCTTTGGACGCATAATATCTACATGGACGTCCAAGATATCCAAGAAATTTGATGAGCTTCTTGGACGCTGGACGCCTCGAACAAAGACCGTCCAAGATATCCAAGAAATTTGATGAGCTTGGACGCTGACGCAAGCCTTGGACGCAAAGACATGTATCGGCTGTCCATCGATTCCATGAAAATTTTCTGAGCCTACACTGCCGGACGCTATCGGACCTTGGAATTATTCATCGTCCCGTCCGATAAGACTCCGAAACTTGCCTATCGGACGCTAGCATCGGACGAACAACAGAGTGTCGGACGTCCGATAGCTCCAACGGCTAGTTGACATTTCAACTTGTACTATCCGTTGACCTCGTTTTCTAGGCACTTTTGGTCTCCTATAAATACAAGAACTGTCTAAATATCAAAACAATGTACACTTGGATAACAAGTTCTTAAGAGTGATTTTAGCTAGAAAATACTCATTTTGAGTAAGAATTGTTAGTCTTGTAGTGTGAGTTCATTGAGACGCTTTTCAATTGTGAGTGAATTCATCAATTGTGTAGTGTGAGGGTTTTCTGTAAAGAGTGTAAAACTTCCTAGCTTGACTAAGTGGAGCTTGGGGCAGGGAGGAAGTGATCCTTCTATTGTACACAAGTGTGATCAATTTCACCAATTGAAGAAGGCTGTTTTGAGGAATTCTCTTTAAGCTCAAGTGGAGACTTGAAGAAGTTTGGTTTGCTATCTTTCATTACTTGTTTTTATCTTACGTATCATATTCATTGTTTGAAATTTCATCCATATTTATCAATCTTGACTTGTCTATCTACTTCATAAATCATCTGTTCAAGAGCTTGTGATTAAAATCAGAAAAAGAGGTAATACTTGGCTGATTGTTAATCAACCTAATTCACCCCCCCCTCTTAGGTTGTACTTGGGCCTTACAGATACCTTATATTCACTGGTAGAAAATGTGCAGATTTAGTGAGTCGGTCTACTACTACCCATGCGGCGTCGTGTCCTTTTTGACTCCTCAGCAGACCAGTGACAAAATCCATAGTAATGTGTTCCCACTTCCATTCGGGAATTTCTAAAGGTTGTAAGAGTTTTGAAGGTCTTTGATGCTCAGCCTTAACCTGTTGACAAGTAAGACAGGTCTGCACATATTTGGCTACTTCTTTCTTCAAACCATTCCACCAGTACAACCCTTTCAGATCTTGGTACATCTTATTACTCCCATGATGGATGGTATACTTGGATCGATGTGACTCTTCTAAAATCTCTTTCTTTAATACTTCGTCATTTGGCACTACTATCCTTTCTCGGAACCTCAATACACCCTCTAACCCTATCTTAAAGTCTCGGTCTTCCCTTTTTTGTACTTTCTCTAGAAATTTCTGCATTACGGGATCTTTTGACTGTGCTTCCTTGATCCGTTCCAACAATGGAGACCCTAGTTCCATATTTTCAAAAATAAACTTTTGCATCCCTAAGCAAGGATTCCACTCGCTCACTTGTTCCAACATTTCCCATTCTTTCACTATTAACCCCGCCACTTGAGCCTTGCGACTTAACGCATCAGCCACGACATTTGCCTTCTCAGGGTGATACTTTATTGAGCAATCATAGTCCTCTAAGAACTCTACCCATCTCCTTTGCCTCAAGTTCAATTCCTTTTGAGAGAACAAATACTTCAAACTCTTGTGATCCGTGAACACCTCAAAAGTTACTCTGTATAAATAGTGCCTCCACTTTTTCAAAGCAAAAATAACCGCCGTCAATTCTAGATCATGAGTTGGGTAGTTCAGTTCATGAGGTTTCAACTTCCTAGAGGCATAGGCTATGGCTTTTCCATTTTGCATCAAAACACAACCCAACCCATCCTTAGAGGCATCTGAATACACCACAAATTCTTTTTTGCCATCAGGTAAGGTCAAAATCGGAGCCTCAGTCAACCGCTTTTTCAATTCTTGAAACCTCTCCTCACGCTTAGGACTCCAAACGAACTTTCCATGTTTCTTAGTCAAGTCCGTCAAAGGCCCAGTAATTCTTAAAAATCCTAAATAAACCGACGATAGTAACCACCAAGCCCTAAGAAACTTCTAACCTCAGTCGGATTCTCAGGCCGTTTCCAATGAGTAATAGCTTCCACTTTAACTGGGTCAACTGCAATCCCGTTCTTGGAAATTCTATGCCCTAGAAAAGATACATCCTCCAACCAAAATTCACACTTACTGAACTTTGCAAATAACTTGTGCTCTCGGAGGGTTTGTAATACAATCCTCAGGTGTTCGGCGTCCTTTTGGGATTTAGAATACACTAATATGTCATCAATGAAGATCACGACAAATTGATCCAAGTAGGGCTTAAATACTCGTTGCATCAAATCTATGAATGCGGTCGGAGCATTAGTCAATCCAAAGGGCATCACTATGAACTCAAAGTGCCCGTACCTCGAATTAAAAGCCGTTTTCGGTACATCCTCTTTTCTAATCCTCAACTGGTAGTACTCCTGCCTGAGATCTAATTTAGAAAATACCACTAACCCTTGTAACTGATCAAATAATTCATTGATGAGTGGTAAGGGATACTTGTTCTTGATTGTCACATCATTCAACCCCCGATAATCTATACATAGCGTTAGACTACTATCTTTCTTTTTAACAAACAAAACCGGTGCTCCTCACGAAGAATTGCTTTCCCTAATGAATCCCCATTCCAAAAGGTCTTGTAGCTGTATCTTCAACTCTTTAACCTCCGCTGGAGCCATTCTATAGGGGATCTTAGAAATTGGCGCCGTTCCAGATACTAGATTAATCTTAAATTCTATTGCCCGCTTAGGGGGCAAAGATTCCAACTCCTCAGGAAACACATCGGGGAAATCCTTAACAATCGGTACATCTTCCAATTTCACCTTATCATTCGGAGGGTTTATAAGAAAAGCCAAATACCCTTGAGCCTCCTTACTCAGTAATTTTCTAGCTCTAATCCCAGAAATAAGAGCTGATGAAGCTAATCTTCCCTTAACATCCAACCTCAAAGTTGCTTTCCCCGGGATGCAAAATTCCACTACCTTCAACCTACAATCCACTTTAGCATGGTGTTTGGCTAAGTAGTCCATCCCAATAATCACATCATATCCCTTAATATCCAAACTCACCAAGTCGATCATTAATTTTCTGCCTCCAATCCACACTTCACAGTCTTTATATACCAAACTGGTAATTAGGCTTTTATCCCCCGTTGGTGTTCTAACCTCTAGGTCAAAGAGTAACCTAATAGGTTTTATATCTATACTACAGATAAATGCAGGATTAACAAATGAATGTGATGCACCAGGATCAATTAAAACTCTAGCTAAACGGTGGAAGATGGGAATAGTACCTTCGACCACTTCAGTCGATTCAGGCACTTCTTGTTGATCCAGGGCATAAACTCGAGCTGGTACTCTCGTCCTATTCCCCACCGCACTAGCTTGGCTCAGATTCGATCTCTGGGCCCCACCTCGCTCTCGGAGTTGGGAACAGGCAGATATCTGATGTTCAGAGCTACCACACTTCAAACACTTTCCTTGTTTCTTCTAGTACTCATTGGCGGTGTGATTTGGCCTCCCACAGAAACCACATGCAAGACCGGAGTTTGAGTCCTGGCTCCCTTGTGGAGTACTCCTTGCTGGTCCTCTACCACTAACTGACCCTCAGGATATCCCTCCTCGGGAAAAGGTCCCTCTTAAAACTCTCGAGGCGCTAGCCCCACTTGAGCCTCTCCCAAACTTGGAAGGTGGAGCACTTGAATCCATAGGCCCCCGACTACTAGAAGGGGCACTCCTTTTCCTAGCGTGAAAGGTCTTTAGTTGAGCCTTTGCAGTCTCGATCCTTTGGCCTTTTTCAATGGCCTCACTAAAGCTATTAATCTGTGCAGCCGCCAACCCTTCTTCAATCTCTAAATTCAATCCCTGGACAAAACGTCTAATTCTCCTTCGCTCCGTAGCCACCAACTCTGGAGCAAACCTAGACAACTTAGTAAACTGTGCCTCATAGTCTGCGACGCTTAGAAGACCCTATCGGCACTTGATAAAATCATCCTCCCTTTTTTCTTGAACCAAGGGAGAGAGGAACTTAGCATAGAACTCCCGAGTGAAATTCTCCCAGGTTCGAGGGATTTGATCTATATCCCACTTTGCTCTAATCATGTTCCACCATGGTCGAGCTGGCCCCTCGAACTGAAAGGCGGCAAAAGACACCCGCCTCTCTTCGGTATAGTTCAAGTTGCTGAAAATACCTGTGATACAATCCAACCAACCCTCAGCGGCCTCTGGATTAGGTTCCCCAAAAAACTTAAGCGGGGTGAACTTTTGAAAACGTTCTAGAGCCCTGTCCTCGCCACCCTCGTAGCCCCTAGGCTGATTAGCAGGACCCCAACCTTGTTGGTCCACCAGACGAGTCAAGATACCCGTCATCTGATTTATGGCAGTTGCCAGTTGTTCTCCAAAGTCTACTCCTTGTCCCTGACCTTGGTCAACTGCCGATCCTTGGTCATCGCCCACATTTAGGGGTTGTCTTGCCCCACGCCCTCGTCCTCGACCTCGACCTCGGTCTCGGCCTCGTCTACCATCCATAATCTTTATAGAAGGTAGACATAAAATAAATATGAAAATAAAATAAAATACAATAGAACAAGGTAAAATAGAATAAAAGGGAATATAATAAAATAACATAAAATAGAATAAGCAATTGACAAATTAAATTTTGGAACTAACGAGAGAATTTTCTAGAACCGACCAAATTCTATACATATATATACCGAGAGAGTCAAGTACATCACGGTGGCATGTTTATTACAAAAGAACACAATAAAAGTCACTTTCACCGCATTTTACTACACAAAACACAATAGTAAAAGCTGTAAATAAACATGCACCCACGAGACGAGAATCACCCTAGTGGTTTCTCTTACAAAAGGCTAATAAAACCCCACTTTCCTGGCACGACTACCCTAACCCTCAGACCACTGAAGGGTCTCCCCGTGACGGATCCTCCTCAACAGGCTCGACCTCCTCAGATGGGTCCTCCTCAACCGGTACGTATTCAAAAGGCTCCTCCTCAGAAGAATCCTCCTCTAAAGGCTTCTCAACAAGTGCACTCTTATTCACCACGGCAACCTCATCAACCAGAGCAATGGTGTCGCATATCCTGAGCTCGTCCTGACCTCATCGCCTACTCCTAGTAAGTCGCCCTCAACCTCCCCTGAATCACGGCGGCCCCTCACCCGCTATGCCATCCTCAACCCGAGTCTCTAGTGCCTCAACCTAAGTCTCCAATGTCTGAATCTGGCCATGACGATATGTCAAAACATCCGCCATCCCTACAAGCTCTCCTCGAAGTGACCTATTGGCATCCATCAATTCCTGATGCTCGTCGTCAAGAGATAACACTACAGCATTTGAATAGGTGTACCTCGTTCTACATGCACAACTCGGGGCCCCCCGGCGTGGAGTATACCGGAGCGGGGCTCCACTACCCCTCACTCTATATCGGATAGGCCTAGTTGGCTGCTCGTGTCCATTAGCTCCCTGTCCATTAGCTCCGGGAACGCCATTGCCACTCTTCATACCTATAGATAATTCATAACTTAAGTTAGAAACTTAAAGTTATAAACTTTACTAAAATATCAACCTTAAAGTACAAGAAACCATTCTAATAAGGACTTTAAAAATTTCCTTATAAATCTCTAACCTAAGCTCTGATACCACCTGTGACAGCCCCACTTCCCTCTAAGGTTAACCAAAGGGTTGGCGGGCTGCCTGCCTAACTCTCGCCAAGACTCAAGCATTCGAAAATACTAACTCTAAAGGATAAATCTAAAGTCCACATTAGAAGAGAGAAAGGAAACTATAAAAATTGACATTTAATTTTAGAATACAATCGTTAACTCAAAAGCACTTAAAGTCTCGATCCATAGTCTAATACATTCCCATGAGTCAAAATATACAAAACCATAAGAATATACAATACATATTTCCAAACTCGGGACAAAAGCCAAAAATAGGTTCTAGACCTAACTAGGTCTTTGGATTCTCATCACTTGTTAAGGAAAAACAAAATGGGAACAGGGGTGAGTTAAAAGCTCGTGAATTTCCAAAAGATCATGCACAGGCATAAAGCAGATAAATAACATTTTTAAAACAAGTAAAGAGAACACATAACACACAAGTAGGATACAGGAACTCTCAGAAGTTCAGGTCCACTTTGCACGATCAATTTACGTAGCCGACACTCCGTCGACTTTCCAATCCAAGTAGACGACTCTTTACAACCATTTCCTTCCACCGAACTTCCCCCTTTACCGGACTCGCAATCCAAACACTTAACACTTACTACTCAGGGGACGCGGCCAAGAGGAGTTTTATAAACACTTTCTCCACAAGTTTAAACACATGCAAAAACAACTATGTCATCAACTCTACTTAAAAGAGAGCAATAAAGTATATCCTCCTTAAGTGAGTGGTTCAACAATTTCAATTTCACGTAATCAAGTACTTAACACGTTCACGCAAAGCATTTAATTAAAGCAAATAACATGCATTGGAAACTCACCAACAAAGTAGGGTTCAGAGTCCAAGTTTTGATCACTTTGAAAATCAGCACCACTCCCTAAAATAATGAAAGAACAACGGAAATAATTTTTCTAGTTCATCGATCAAATCTAGTTCAAGAAAGTTCAAGAAAGGGTAGGTGCAATAAACTTCCAACTTGAGCAGAATTCTTTGAAAAATCAAAACTTAAGTTATATAAGTTCAAATTTCACAAGGTTGGTACCGTTGGAAACCTCATTTAAAGTTCTAAAACTTTGTAGAAGACACCATGATGAAATTCAGGACAAAAATTGCCCATATTTTCATTTGAAATTTCACTACAGTGAAAAATTGGACAGCACAGGCTGGTTTTCCAGCAAACTTTAGAAATTCACCAAAAATCGTAGGAAATGAATTAACCCCTTAAATTTACACAGTTTAAATTCCTATGTATTTAGTTTCAAACACCACCAACGGTACTTGATTTTGACTCTCGGGTAAGAAAATATAATTGTCCAAATAGGGCAGGTTCCAAACTCTGATTTTTCTGAATTTCCAGATTTGCAGGACAGGATTCTAGGCCTCATTTGAGTGACGAATTCTTACTCAAAAATCACCAAATTTGGTACAATAACTCTAATATATATATAATAATATCATACCAAAATTTAGCTAAAAAATCTCATGGGACAATAGTGTTTTCAATACCCAAAGTGTGCTTAGCAAACTTGATCAAAACCTGTGAAGTTTTGATCTTCTTCTTCTAAACACCTCTAACATACCTAAATCACCACCAATTGCCCTAATATTTGGAACCAAGATAGTATTAACCTCCCTAAATCTAATGATGGTCAAAAATGATGAAAGCTTTTATCAATTTTTAGCACTAAAATAGCCCAAAAATTCGGACAACATGCTTCTCCAAATTTCCAGATTTTGTTCCAACTTATCAATCATTACTGCAATAACTTTTGAAGGACTTTTTGTGGGGAAAATTAACAAATTAAACCTCAACGTTTAAACATTACAAATCAGCCCCTAAGCCGACAAAAATGCAGCCACGAAATTAAAGGAAAAACAGCAAATCTTAACCCTCATTTCTCCCTCTCCCTCTCGGTTTTCCTTGAGGCTTTTCTTCCAAAATTTAAGCCAACAATATCCAATATATCCATACACATTTCATCATTTATCATGCTAGTAAACAAATTCACATATTTTGTTGGAATTCCAAGAGCCCACACTTCATCCATAATCAACAAATGCAATTTAAAGAAGCTTAGCAACTCAAAATTTCAAAACCAACCCAAAGCTTACTTCTAGTACCTAATGTCAAGGTTCTATCAACCCTTTAACAACCCAATCCTAATTTCATACTTGGAAGTTTAAGGGATGAACAAAGATAAAAGTTTTAAGGGTTTACCTCCTCCAAGTAGCTAGTAAAACTCCCAAGAATCTTAGCCTCAAACACCAAGAGCTTTCCTCGTCAATGTTCTTCACTAAAGTTTCAAGCTTAAGCCAAGATGATTGCAAGATGGTGGATGATTTTGGAGAGAAATGGAAGAAGAAGAAGGTGAAATTTCTAAGGGAAGAGAGGGGGAGGAATTCGGCCAAGAGAGATAGAGAAGAGTGGTGATTTATGAGGTGATTTAGTGAATAAATGAAAGGAAATCAAGACAAGACTTAAATCCCAAATTTAAGGGTCAAAAGTCCAACTTGGAATAGCAGATTTGCTAGCAATTTTGGAGGGAAATATAATTAACTCTCTTGACTGCAAACTAAGAGTAATCTCGGCTAAGAGGGAGAAAAGAAAAGAGAAATTAAAGTGAATTGGAGGAAATTAAATGGATAAAACAATCGCAAGATTAAAATCCTAGTTTTTGGAAAATTTGTCCAACTAGGTTTTAAGGTTTTCAAAACCCTACTTAATCTTACCTTTAGTGATTCACTTCTAATCCCTTGATTGAATTCTTAACCTACGAGTGATCATCCTTACACTCCATCGCTACTTCACTCACGGCCCGAATTTTTACCTCGAAAAACGTGTTTTCTCATTTTCTGTCTAATTGATACTAAAAGGGCGAATTTTGAAAAGGTAAACAGAATATTGAAAATCTATGAGGAAATAAGTGTGAAATAAAATTGGGTTTCCCAAAATAAAATGAATTTCCATTTAAATTTTCTGGAAGAAAATATGTTTGAGTACGACATTAAAATAATCAAACAGATTAATAATAATAATAACTATATTTAAAATAATAAATTTTGAGCCCCCCACAATGACAACACTTGAGTATCATTCATCTTATTAGCTTCACTAGCATCTTGAATAAGTGCTACCTCAATATATCAATGTAAACCACATGCCTTGAGATAGGTTATCATCTGCTTCGACAAAAAATTGAACTCTGTATTCATTTTGAGTTTTGGATAGAACAAACAACATTGGGTGTAGGATCCTTCAATCTATCATAACTCTGATATCACTTAATGATTCTAAAACAATAATCAAATATAAACCCACAGAAAATATTCAAGAAACAGAGACAATTTCTCTATTAATCAAACAAGGCTACAGCACCAACACAAGTGGGATCAATTGATAAGGATGGACCATTTCCTCACAAAAGGTTAGAGATCTGCCTTGACCAGTGGACAAAAAAAAAAAAAAACACAAGACTGCAACTATACTGATAAAAAAGAAAAGAAACGTGACCTAAAAGAAATGAAGCGTGACCTATGGTCCCTAAGACTTGCCCTGACCTGTGGTAGTGATTAGAGCCGAACCCACCTAAACTTTTTGTTACCAAAAAAAAAAAAAAAACACAAGGCTGCAGCTATACTGATACAGAAAGAAATGAAACTAGCGGCACCGGGGCTATTGACTACTCTACAAACACCCGAGGCTTGATATCTTACATGAAACTGGGGGCTAAACTTGTATATGAAACTTTCTGCTGACGAATAAGTCTTATGTGGCTATCTCTCGAACTAAGGGTGTGTTTGATAAAACTTACGTTTAAAAACTGAAAACTAAATAGTTTGTTTGATAAAATTTACGTTTAAAAACTAAAAATTGAAATTTGAAATCTAATACATTTGAATGTATATTACATTAAGTAATAATTGAATATCTTCACACTTATTTTTAGGAGCAAGTTTTGTCTAAAATATTCAGTGCCACTTAATTAATTCAGATGTTCAATTTTTAGTTATCAAACGTGCTTAAACATGTTAAAATCTGAATCCATCAGGTTTAAATGTTGAATTCGATTATCAAACGAACCTAAGTGGTATCAGTACTCATAAGGGACTCAATCCTACATGGCCACCATAATAAAACTAACTAGTCAACACTTGGATTAACAAATAAATTAAATAAATATGTTAAAGGCTTAGATTATTTTTTCCTACAGTTCTCATACAAGGTACCCTGGAAGGACTAAAGCTCAATGTAAAAGGCATAAACCTTAGATGAATACTTATAAAACAAATATTTAAAGAATATTGATGCAGTAGCAAAAGCATAAAATTGGATGGGGTTAGATGGACGACCTCTATAAGAAAGAAATAATGGTTAATGCACGATCAAACCCAAAAAGAATGCCAAGATTCAACAAGAATCTTGTCTGGATTCAACAAGAATCCAAAACTAGGTATAAATCCAAACAACACATCAAGTGTTAAATTGTAATAAATATAAAAAATCTCCAAATAAAATCCTAAAGATGCCTATTATAGGTTTCAAGTAGTCCAAACTGAAAAGGAAAGACAATACAATGAAAATTAGAAACAATTGGAAAATAATGACTCCAGCTTCAACTCTGCCTACTGCTAGGGGTGGCCATGGTTCCAAAACCGCCAGTTTTGGTTTAAAAACCGACGGTTACGGTTTTACTGAAAGATGGAACCTGAACCGGCCCTTACAGGGACGGTTATGGTTACGATTCTTGAACCTTCGATTCCGGTTCAATTATGGTTTCGATTCCTTCCGATTCCGATTTCGGTTCTTCTAGTTATGTATAAATACTTGTATTATAAAATCAATTTTAAGTAAATATAACAACTAATGTTGAAAAAATTATGAATTTTATTGTACTATCATGTGGCAAGGAAAAATAAAGAATACAAATTTTATGAAAAAATACCTCAACTTATATTGAATGAGTTAAATAAAATAAAAAGATACATAATCTTCTCATTATTGAAATAGAGTAAAGGAAAAAAATCTTAATTATTGATAAGTCAATATTTTGCATGTTTTTAGTAAGATTAATTATGTAGTTTTTGTGTGTTTTTGTCAGTTTAATGGCTAATGAACTAGGGTTTCTATTGAAATTCTACATTTTGTGGTTTAAGTAGAAAAGTACATTTTTGTGGATTAATGTGGTGAAATGTTCATGTTTTTGTAGGATTGTTTGTTCAATTATCAAATGAGATGAAGATGTGGATATTTGCCAAGAAGCTTGGAAGAAAAGTTGGAAAATTGAAATACGAAATGGATGAAGTTCCAAATTGGAAAATGCAAATTGCAATTCAATCAACGAAGAATCAAAGGGTCAAAAGTCGGAGCAATTAACGCATCAATTTCACGATGAAAAATGCCGATTTCACAAATTTCAAGGAGATTCGCGAATCGATACGCGAACCAACAAGTGGAAATTTCAAATAGCTCACGAATCCCTCTCACCGGAAGCAGGGTAGCTGATCCGCGATGCGATCCGCGAGCCTCTGCCTCGTGGATCCGGGTCGCGGATCCCTGACAATGACTGCTGCAAGTTGCAACCAAATCCAGTTTTTCCAGCTCACTTCCAGCTCAATTTTCAGACGAATTTGAATGAAAGTTGCGTGAAGAATCTTGTGAAATTGAAGAAACAACTCATATCAAATCCAAAACACAATTTGCTTCAACATTACAACTCATTTGATGTTGAAATTCAATGGATTAAATGCATGAAGACAAGAAGATTCATGAAGACACTTTCCTTGACTTTTTGAAGCTCAATTTGTCTTGTATTCACATGATAGAATTTTGAATGCTTATGAATTCAATCTTCTATAAATAGGGCCTTTTGTAGACAATTAGGGGCATTCCATTTAAGAAAGAAAAAGACTAGAGAATAGCTCTAGTTCATTAGTTAGGTTCTAGTTCTTAGTTTGTAGTTTCTAAAGAGAGTAAAAGTGAAAGTTGTGAGGAATCTTACACTTTGTATTTGGGAGATCAACTTGTGAAGAAGTTTATGGATTCAACTTCAAGAAATTGAATAAGATTCCTTCTTCCTTTACTTGACTCTTGTGCTTAAATTTCATGGCTTTGTGCAAGTTTGTTTTATGCTTAAATGTTCTTAATATGATGTCTAGCTAAGCCTTTTTAATCCTAGAGTTAGGATGAACTTGTTTTAGTTGTGATTATGAAGTAGTTGAGCTATTTATGTCCTCCATGATTTTGCTAGTTTAAGACTTGTGCTTATGCTTTATGGTTGATTAGCTACCAACTATTAATGATTTGATGTTGATGAGCGATGAAAAACTTGCCTTCAATAAGATCTAAGTTCTTAAACACTAACTTATATTCTCACGAAAGTAGTGAATATAGTTGGTTGATTGTGGTTTTATACTATAACTTCATTGAGCTTATTTAACTTGTTTCTCTCTTTTCTCTATAAAAATAGGTCAAGGAAGATTCCAAGAAGTTAAGGAATTACAAGCAATTCCTGAAAGTGACTAGCTCATCTTAAATGAGAGCTTGCACTACATGACCATTGACGAAGTGATGGCATACAAAAGGAAGTTATACCTTAGCGAATCATTGGAGAAAGGACATAATAAACTTGACTAACTTCTAATCTTAACGTAACAAGGGATTCTAAAGCTCTAGGATTTCTCCAACTTGATCTTAAAACTCTCTCTAACCTAGTTTTCTAATTTCTTTACTTGCTTTCTTATTTCTTGTCTACCACCAATTGGATGTCTTTGACACCTAACGGTTGGTTTTAATTACTTTATCCCTCTTCCTTAGGTCGGTTTACCGCCTTCTCCCTTTTATCTAGCTTTCCTTACTTTACTTGCCTTTCTTTTATTTGTTTTCTAGATAATAAAGCAAGTGATTAAACTTTAGTGTTTGCAAAACCATAGTTCCCTGTGGGATCGACACCTTATTTCCCTGTACTCAATAAACGATCCGTATGCTTGCGGTAATATAGGGTTATCAAGGTTATTTAAAATTTGAGGAGTAAAGAAAATCCCTATCAATTATTTATTGTATCTGGATTTATTAATGAATTTGGATAATAGGTTGTTGGACTAAAACTAAGACTGTTTGATATTGGGTGTTGGTATTGAATTTGAATTCTAAATTGAATCAAAACTCCCAGCAACTCAGGATATAAATGTATTTTAGACAGTTTGAATGAGTTTTGAACCGCCGGTTTCGGTTCATGGTTGTGAACCTGAGGCTAAACCTTTAGTCACGGTTATAGTTTCGGTTCCGGTTTCTCAATTCCGATTCCGATTTAGGTTCAATAAACTGCCGTTCTGGTTCCGATTCAAATTTAAACCGTGGTCACCCCTACCTACTGCAGGTGGTGACGTCAATCGTGTCATGGGTTGTTGCCTACTGGTGCCATGTCTGGTGCCAATTGTTGTGCTGGTCATGGTGCTAATCTTCGACTATCAAGCGCAAATGACTCCCGCGTGAGTCATTTTCTTGCCCTTCTTTGCATGATACCTCTCCTGCACAATAACACTAATAATGACAATAATAATGCTAATAAAAATAAATAAAATAGTAATAAAACTATAGAAAATATCCTAATAAAAAACTCTAAATTAAGTAATATCGATAGAGACAATGGATTCTTGACCCGAAGGACCTTGTTCTGTATAAAATATTCAGTCAATGCGTCTTTCCCAAATTCTTCTCCAAACGTTTCTCTCTCACGAGAAAGCTCATGTTTGAAGCCTAAACCATTTATGCACCAATTAAATATTTTCTATGCACCCCCCTCCTAAAATGCTTCTGTTATGCACTCATATTTATGCATACCTTGCATTCACACACCTTCCCAAAATTACTTTAACTCTAGATAATAAATTAGCACTTGAGAGTAATTTTCATTAACAGCTAGTTCGTGTTAAGTAGACGTTGTTGTTGTTGTAGTGAGATTTCTTAATTCATGAGTTGTAGAGAGGGATTTATCTCACCACAAACAGTGACTGAAGCAAGTGTTAGATTCAAAACTGGTGTTAAAGATTAAGAACTGACTTATTATACACAAAACACGGAACCAAAGATAGTGATATCTTGGCAGCATTCCAAGTATTACCTCAACCAGGATTTTCACCTGAAAAAGTAATAGTGATAATTAAGGGTGGCAATGGGTCATTTCACAAACTTATCGTGTCGTGTTATTATCATATTCATGCCAAAAAATCTCAACCTTAACCCAACTGATAAAACTTTCGAGTTATAAATTGTTTGTTAACGGATTGACCCAATCCAAGTCACTATAAATATTTTATACAATTAAACTAGTTTTGATATAATGTACTATTTTGCTAAATCAACCGATTGGTCTATGCTAGAAATAGTTTAGTATTTTGATCACTTATTTTACTCTATTCGATCATGTAATCAATTCAATGTTACTATTATTAAAACATATGATAAAATTTTTAAAAATACATAGTCAATACAAAATTAAATATTTTCAAAATCTTTAAAAAATAATAGATAATGAAGCTTTCCAAGCATAATATAGGTTACAAATTCAGCTTTATTTGGATTGCTTTTTTTTTATGAAAAATTTATTATTTTTCCGTGAATATACTTTTTACACATATTTTAATCACATTTTATTTTACATACATCATATTCTAAAAAGTGCTCAACTAAGTTTTTTTCCAAAAGTTTTCTATAAAACGTAATCTAATCAACCTTGTAGAAATATAGTTAGATAGTTCCATATATGATAACATATAAAACTTGTAAGCTTTTAAAAATTTTAAGTGAAATCTTCAAATCAAATTTGATCATTATCGTGTCAACACTAATAGATCGACCCAATAATGACCCCGTTAACGTTTGGATCCAGTTAAAAGCTGTTAATTTTGAATTGTATTTGAGTCATATTGTCATATTCGTGCCAGAAATTACCACTCCTAGAGATAATCTCCTAATAAGGCACTCCTAATGATAATTTCCTAATGAGTATTTAGGCTATCTATTAGCCAAATCTTTAGAAATATTAAATCCCTAATCTCTTTTTTTTTTCCAATGTTTAATGTGCAATAGATTTCTCACCATTTATTTAAGTTCAAAGCTTTTCACTAATTTTCTTCTTGCGGAGAAACCCTATCTTGAATCTTAATAGTTTTTCGTCAAATCTTTAATTGAGCCATCCTAATCGGCCCACAAATCCAAATTCAAATAGGAAAACCAAAACATCAAAAGAATAGAAACGAAAAAAATACAAATTCCTATAATTATACATCTAGGGTTTCGTTTGATCTGGTTTCTCAATCTAGAAGCACTTAAACGACCTGAAAAATACTAACATGGCAACCAGCACCCCAAGGAAGTTCAACCCATGTGTTCTCCGACTAAGAAAAGAAGGACAACTTAAGAAAGAAAGCCAATTACTCGACCTTCCAAAAGATGTTATAATCAAGATTCTTCAAAACCTGCCCTTCAAAAATCTCTAATGCGTTTTCGCTGTGTTTGCAAGTCTTGGAAAGATTTTTTCTCTGATCCGCTCTTCATCAAACATCGAAACCGGCGACAAATCCTCGTGACATCGTTCGAGCGTCCGCGGTTTTCAGTGAATTCATTGGATATCGAAGCTTTAGAAGCGCCAAGGCTTGTCAATACAAAATTACCGGGTAAATGGGTAGAAAATAGTTATCCTTTTCAGTTTCTGGGCTCTTGTGATGGTTTACTGTGGAGGTCTTTACTTGTGGAATCCTAGTACTAGACAACTAAAAAAGTTGCTTGAAATTGGTTCCAGGGAAGATACCTATGTGTTCTATGGATTTGGCTATGATCAATCTAGTGATGATTATAAGGTTTTGAGAGGTGTTTGTTATGATGGATATCAGTTTAATCATAATACAGAGGATTTTGTATACTCGCTTTGCAGAAAGAAAAATGGGGTGCAAGTTTATAGTAGGAGAAGTGATTCTTGGAAAAGAATTGGAAATTGTCCTTATAGCGAGGTTCTGCAAGCGGATGGAGCTTACGTTAATGGATGTTTCTATTGGCTAGTGCTTGAGAAAAAGGGTAAAGATCAGATGTTATGCAGAAGGATTGGATGCTTTGATTTAGGAGAAGAAAAATTCAAGAATTTAGACCAATCTAAGTTTACTAGGCATATACTTCCCCTTGGGGTTTTAAAAAGGTTTCTATGTTTGGTTTGCAATCAATATGAATTTGGGCCTGGAGCATAGATAATATGGGTAATGAAAGAGCATGCTGTCATCAATTCTTGGGCTAAAGTGGTCAACATTCCAATTCTTTTCAGAACTCCTTTTGTGGTTCCATTGTGCATTATGAAAAATGGAGAAGTTGTGTTGTAAATGGGTGCCATGAAAGTTGCCAAGTATAATTTCTAGGAGAATAAGTTTGATGTTCTTGTGCACAATAAGTTTGAGATTGAAAAAGCTCTTTATACTGAGAGCAATCTGTCACCCTATATTAATTCCAAAAGAAAGGTGACCGCGGAGGCCAGAGAGCTACTCAAGAGAGTGAAACTGCAAAGTGGATGGTGTTTCGAGTGTTATCTCTATTTTTCTCTGTCTTCCTTCCGTTGAGTACTGTGCCGCCTCTGTCTTAAGTCTTGACTATCAAATGACTTTTTGCCGGTGTGCTGAACTCTAGAATGAATAATACCTGGTACACTTGCCTTGCATTGCATATTATTTTGGCTTGAGATCAGTTCATTTGTTAAACCTATGGAAGCTTTCAATGTCTATTGATATTTGGTAAAGATGCACACAACTTTTCTATTGGCCAACAGGTGTGGAGAAGCAGGAAGAATTATTGGTAAAAATGAAACTATTGGTCTAATAGAAGCAACAAAAACCTTAAATAGGAGAAGCAAGAACTAATCCACAACCAAAAAAAAAGAAAAGAAAAGTGAATTAACCTCTCAACAGCTCAAGATTTGGGGTAGCTGCATTAACTTTCTGTCAATTTTCAGTAATTTTAGTTTGAATCAATTGCAATCTATAAAATGTGAAAAAATGAATATCTGTCAGTAAATCAATAATTTCAATACACAAATTTTAGCTGTCTATAATACTTCTTATTCTCCGTATTTTTTGTTATCAGTTGTTATATGGTACAAGTCTTAACGCTAAAGCAAGAACCTTAGGTACTTTGCTGGGGTTCTTAAATGAGATTGAAAGATCAAAAATCCCACAAAAGCATTAAATGACTTGTGTATGGTTATTTCTTGACGATCTTCATACTAAGTGACTTCAAAACATTCTGCAAGTATGGCTTAATCTATGTGTTGTTCCATGCATCTCTTCAATCAGCTTTCCTTCTAGATTTCTTGATCATTGATGCTCCATCAGATTAAAAGTAGCAGCTGATAATCTTCATTATCCATTCATTGCATTATTTTGACCATGCTAGGATGAAGTATCTAATGTTAGGTTTAAGTTGTAAAATGGAGGACACGGGGCTGAATGGTGTCAGAAAAACCGTTCAACCATTCGGATTGGTTTTGTGCAAATGCACAAGATGTAACTTTGTATGCACATGGTATAATTTACTTTTAACAACGTGTAATTATAGAACAAAATTTTGTGGACTCTGCACATGATGTGAAAAACAACGTACAAGATATAATTTAGCCCTTATATATATATAAATATTATATATATATATATATATATAAGTAAATAAACATAAACAGAATAAGTAAATAAACAAGAATGTAAGCAGGCGGATTTAACTAGCCATGGACAAAATAATAACTGAATAAAATGTTTATTGAAGGGTAGAAGACTTACAAGGATGAAACTTGACCAAAGTCTTGATCTAAGATTGATTCCAAACTAAGCCTAATACTAATGATGCTTAGAGAGAGAGAGGAGAGTTTTCTTTCAACTAGAGAGAGAAAGACCTGAAGAAAAATAGTGTGTGTGAAGTGGCGAGTTTGAGGGGTATTTATAGCAAAATTTTTCATTTTGCTACAAGACTGCCACAGAGTGCTACAAGTTGTTACAAAGGTCCTGATCATATTGTGCGCACTACAATGTACGGTTGTTTTTCCGGCCATTATGTTTGCACAATACCTCGGTACTTGTAGTTTTTCCGGTGTTACAGTGAATTTAGTCAATTTTTGTTTTTGTTTAAGGGATTTGAGAAAAGATTCCATACCAGTTATCTTCGTTTTGTTAGAGGCTTTCGAAACTTCCTTTAGGCCCGGAGGATGCAGTTTCCCTTTTGATAGTTAAGGAACTCGCCTTTTGTTTAGTTGCTGTTAATGAGCTGGTCTTTTCTTCAGTTTGAAGTTGCAACAATACTTGTTGGAGTTGCTGAACATATTCTTTTCTATCAATGATTGAGGCCAGTTTTGCTGCAGTCAAGGATTTTTTGTTGGAGGAATTTACTAGTCTGATGATCTCCTGGTTTGATCATTTTTGGGTTCTTCTGAAACCATGATTGAATGTTTGGTAGCTGAATAAAGTCTGTCCTATATGCTAGCCACCGCTTTGTGTATCCCTGTCTGATGAGGAGAGGTGGGTGGGGGCTGTTCTTGATGTTGGTATTCATAGTTCCATTGGTACACCCATGCGACAGAGAAGATGGAGAAGTAGTGTAGACTAATTGGAATATAGTTGTTTGGAGGTTCAAACCTTTGCTCGAACATTTGATATCCTTGTTTGATCACAGTTGGTAAAATTAGAAGGTTTGGACCATGAGTGTTCCACCAAGTAATGAACCATATTGGAAAATTGTACTGGTTTCCTTTCATGAAGTAGAATAGAAAGGAGTGTTGGTTTATTTCATTTTGGAAGGAAAAAACACTAAACCATGCCGCTTGGTAGTCCCAGTAAGTATATCCTGAGGGATTATAAGGAACTTCGAATGGTTTAGCTCTGCTGAGATTTGTTCCCCATTCTACTGGTTTAATGACCTTTAGGATCTGGGCACATGAGTATGTGTTAATGGTCCTAAGATTGCCATCTTTGTCTTCGACTTCTTGTGCGTATGGTTTAAACTTCACAGAGCCAGAGTCAGTAAGAATAAGCTTGTAGAATTCAAGGGTTTTGGTAAGAGTTTGTGGTGCAAAATGTAGCTTTGGGGGGAAGATGGCCTTGGCCAACAAGTTTGGATTATTATGATTAAAATCAGGTTCTGTTTGTATGAGGGTTATGAACGAGTTTGTTTTGTAGTAGGTGCTTGGGGTAGTAGTTTTCCTAGAAATATATTTGGGTTTTGCTTCTTGTAAAATGGATGGTTGGGCCATCGGGATTATTTCGGGTAGTTTAGATAAGGGATATCCTATAGATAAGGCCCATTGTTTGATGTCTGGTAACTCAGTTTCTTCATCCTCTTCAACAATATCAGACCAGGTTTTGGGAGAAATGCTGGATGAAGGTTGGGCTGAACCAATTGGTTGTAATGCATTTGGATTGACTAGGATTGTTTCAAGAATAGGTCGTTTACCAGACGATTGTTTAGAAGACTCAGGTTTAGGAGAGGGTAGAGGTGGTTGATCCAACTCTTCTTGGGTCTCCTTCTGTTGCTGCTTCTTCTTCTTAGGCATTATCTTCCCTGTAAAAATTCACGAGTTAGATAATTAGGAATAGAGTCTGAAGACCTTTTAATATATTCTATTTCAAAATCAAAAACAGATAAAATCACTTGCTATCTAGCATAAATTTGCTTGGAGGCAAGGTTTTTTACATCCTTTTCTAAAACATATTTACCTGATTTACAATATATTCTTCAAAAGAATTTTCAGTTTAACAAGTCTGTTTGAAATTTTGAAACACATAAAACAATTGCTAGAACTTCCTTTTTGATGGTAGAATAGTTTTGTTATGCATTATTCCAGTGTTTATAGAGGGAAAAGCAATAATTTGCTCCTTATTGTCTTTTATTTGTTTTAATATGCCACCATATCCAATATCAGAGGCATCTGTCTCAACTCTCTTGGGAGAGGTAGGAACAGCTAGTGAAAGACACGGGATGACTTTGATTTGGGCTTTAATTTGTCGGACAATATTAGTTTGTTTATCTGTCCATAATGGTAGGGATTTCTTTAGTCTTTCATATAAGGGTTTGGCTAAATTACTAAGGTCAGGAACGAAATATGCAATATAGTTGAGACATCCTAAGAATCTCTGAAGTTGCTGTTTTTCAAGGATTTGGTCTGAAAATTTGTCACTGAACTGGATTGATCTCTTTATGGGTATAATAGTTTCTTGGTGAATATAATGTCCTAGGAACCTGACTTTTGTTTGGAAGAGACTGATTTTTTTTTGAGAGACCTCCAATCCTTTTTTCAGGGTAACATGAAGGAAGGTATTAAGGTGTTTGAAATGTTGGTCTATGTTTTCTGAGAAGATTAGGACATCATCGATATAAACGATAATAAAGGAGGAATATGGATTGAAAATGTCATTCATTATCCTTTGTAACTCGGAAAGAGCATTTTTGAGTCCAAAAGGCGTGACATTCCATTTATGGTGTCCAAAAGGAATGTGAATGCTTTTGTTTTGTATAGTGATGTATCTATATTTGCCGTAATCCCACTTCGTGTCAACTTTTGAGAATATTTTTATGAATGGAGTTGTTGTGAAGATCCTTTTGTTGGGAATTATATATCCATCCATCTAAGGGCTTTTGTTTAAGGCCATGTAATTGATTACTGTTTAGGTACTCCCTTCTCACTATTTGTTGACATAAGGCCGGACAACCCATAGAGATTGGCTTGGTATAATAATCTTTTTTGATAAAAGATCATTTATTTCCTTCTCGCAATTTTTGAGTAGATCCCGACCATCCGATGGGCCTGCTTTTGTTGGTATGTTTCGCTCATCAAATTTGGTTCATAGGAGAATTGCTTTTTTCTTTCCGTATCTACTTGTATTTGGATCTTGATCTTTGACCTTGCAGTGTGATTTCTGGTTGTCCCTTCTATCCTTTAAAGGATACCCTTCTTCGTGAAGTTAATCTGATTTTCTTTTAGCACTAAAGAGTTAATTGTTTTGGAGACAGGCTCTCTTATGAATGGTAGAAGGGCATTTGGTCCATAATTTTGTGGGATTATGCCTTGATAGGTTGGAACAAGTTTTTGAATGAAGGTTGTTCCTAATATGACATTGTTGGTTAGGTCTTTGGCTAGAAGGAAGGTTTCTTTTATGGATACTGAAGAGAACTGGATCTCTACATCTGAGAGTTTAAACTGAATGTTTAACCTGGAACCATTTGCTCCAGTGAGACTCTCCTTTGTTTTCTCAAAAAATTTGGTAGGAATGAGTTCTTCTTGGATACAGCTTAAATTGGGTCTAGTATCAAGTAGGGCTTCTGCTTCAACAACATAGGTTTTTTGAATGGCCATTCTGATATGAACAAGGTAATTTTGGAAAGAGATCTTGGTTGGTTGTTCGGGGGTTTTGTTGGTTTTCATTGTTCTAACTTCTTGCTTGAGAAAAGCAATCTCTGCTTGAAGATCTTTGGAGGTAAGAGGTTTGGAGAGATTTTGGGTAAGGACATTTACTTGTCCTCTAGAAGAAAAATTCTCTTTTTCTTCTAAGAGTTCATGCGAGGACCCGAAATTTCTTGAATTATACACCCGAAATTTCTTGAATTATTTTCTTATATTTCTTGTGAGAACCCTAAATTTTTCATGAATTATTTGTCATTGCATTTATTTAAGTGCATATCATTTTCTTTAAACATTGGTAGCATAAAGTTTTCATTAAGTGCATTATTTTCCTTTTAAGTACTATATTTTGTATGCATTGCATGGTATTAATTTGGAATTGCATTTTACGTGTTTCATGCAGCCAAAACATCAAACATATAGGGTATTAAGTAGGTTATATTTTACATTGAGGGATTAGTGGATAAATGTGAAGAATTTACTCCAATTCATGTTCCAAAGTGAGCCACTTGTGAATCAGACACCAATACCTTGACTTAACCCTTTCTATTTAACCTCTTGTTTTCAAAATTTTGAACCAAACTTCCCTCTCATTTTCTCTCTCTTGGCCGGCCACCATAGCAAGAAAAAACATCAAACCCTAAGCTTGATTTAGGAATTGTAGTGAGGGAAAAACTACTTCAAGTGGAAACCCTAGGTTGGAGTGTTACTTAATCATCAAGTTTGATTGGAAGAATTGGAGATTTTGAGTGGTTCTCTCTCTCAACTCTCAAGGTAACTAACCACTTATCTATGCTTTAGTGACTTTCAAATTCAAGGAGGATGCATGATTAGTTGGGTTTAAAGTGTTTAAGGTTGATTAGGAGGAAAGGTTGTGGAAGAATTTCTTATGTTTGGAAACTTGAACTTAGACCTTTGTTTTTAACCTCTATGTGTTTGATGAAATGCCTACGGATTTGTGATGTTTTACTAATGGTTTTCTTGGATGTTTTGACATGTTTAACACCCTATTAAAGGTTAGAAATAACATTGAAAGGTTATCTATAGCAATCATGTAGAAGAAGGAATTTTGACATGAAATCAGAAATGGAATTCAGCAAAATTCTAGAACTTGCTGGTGATTATAGGAATTGAACTAGAGCCTAAGCTTTACACCGTTAGAAAGATCTATGAACCTAGTTTTAAATGCCGCTGATGGAGCTCGATTTCGATTTTTCTACATCGAGTTATGGCCATTCTTCCGAGCCTATTCAATCAACCTGTTCTTAGCCTGACAGTTTTCTGGTGTCTCTGAGTTTGGCCATTTCAACCCTGATTAAGTATGATTTGAGGTTTGACCTCCATGAAAGTTGTAGGTCTATGTCTTAGCTTCGAAACACCATAAAATACGCTTCAATCCGATAAACGTAGCCACAGTTATGATTAAATTACTGAAGGACGACAAATCTGTCAATTGCTGCTTTTCTTTCCACAATTGTTTTTCTCTTTCCTCTTGACTCGTATGCACCCTCGCCATGTCCCGACCTACTAACTCATGATTCTAATATGTTCATAAGATTTTCATTTTTTTACCCTTATAATTTGGATTGGTCATCTTGTGGTTTGTGCATCCAATTTGTGATTTCTATCAAGCAAGGAGAACAACGAGCATATGCATTAGGTCTTTCTTGTTTGGAGTAGC
Organism: Gardenia jasminoides; assembly: GCA_013103745.1. Lineage (NCBI taxonomy): Eukaryota > Viridiplantae > Streptophyta > Magnoliopsida > Gentianales > Rubiaceae > Gardenia > Gardenia jasminoides. The sequence continues at coordinate 14,920,670 of CM023097.1, read as the reverse complement.
CGAACCTAAATACCTTTCATTTAATTCACTATTAGACTTAGAAGGAGGAAATAAAGGAGATTTGGGTGCGAGCGCCTTAAGATACTTTGTTTAAATCGGTGAGTGTTCCATTGCCTGTTTACTTGACCAACTTAACTAGATGGATTACTTGAATATGTGACTTACATGATTAATTGAATTACTTGTGATTTATGAACATTAAATGCTCTCATAAGTTATTGTGATTGAGATAAGGGCGTACTTTATCACACTCAATTACTTTTACTTGAAATTTTGTATCTTTGAATTATGAAACTTCAGTCCGTTTGAGAGAGTGGCATAGACATGACTTGTGAGTGCTGGGCGGCAGTATGTGTCACACTCGAATAGAGTGGGAGGCACATCTCATCTCGTCCCAGTACTTTGTTCTTGATTAAGTGCTTGACTTATGAGTGCTGAGCGGTAGTATGTATCACACTCAAGCCGAGTGGAAGGTACCTCTCATCCCGTTTCAGCCCTATATCTGATTTGTATACTGAATGGCGTATGTGTCATGCTCATTAGAGTGGGAGGCACCTCTCATACCGTCTCAGTACCTTGATTTTGATTAAGTAGATTGGAGAGTTATCTCATCGACCATACTTAAGCTTGCTTCGGTATACTCGAGTATTACCCAAATTTGATTAGTTGACCTATTCGGACCCAGTAAGGGGGTGAATGGTGGACAGTTGTGGTGTCTACGGACCTGGTTCTTGACTTCAAACGTTGACGGAGAGTCAACGGCTTATGTTTCGATCAAGCTTTTGTGGATTGGCTTTTAGAAGCCACCTGTATCCTTTATTTGAGTGTGTTGGTTTTTTTACTTTAAATGTGAGATTTAACTATTTGTTTTGCCTATTTGTTAATGTGACTGCATGTTTTATTTGGGACCTCATTGAGTTTTAGCTCACCTCTTTCCCTTATTTGTTTTTCCTTAACAAGGATTGAGAATCCGTGAGAAGACATCATTGCCTAGGGTTGGATCCTACTTTTTTATTCTTGATTTATTGTATTGGATCTTGGAACCTTAAACTTTATATTCGGGATTTATAATTAATTTGAGGTCTGTGATCAGATTGAGGAACTGTAGTGAGTCCCGGCGAGAGTTGGGCAGGCGGTCCGCTGAACCTTTTGGTTCATTTTAGGGGAAGGTGGGATCATCACAGTTCAGCTAACTTCCTTTCAAGAGTTTTTACTTTCTCCTGATGTTCCTGGGATTCTTGACAACCTTCTTTGGGTAGAACAGACTTTGCATTTTGCTAAAAGAATGGATAATTGATGCTATTGTAGGAGCCATATTCCTCGAACCAATCGAAGAATTGGATATGCTGGTTTGTCCTCTCTAAGAAGTTGTAATAGATAGTCTGTATGGCTTTTCTTTATTCTCTTTTGTAGTTGTCGAAGAACCACTGTCTTTTTGCTTGATTATGATCTGCATAGAACTCAACTCGCAGGTCTTGCTTGTTGATCTGAGATTCTGAATCGAGAACTCTTAGCTCTGGCAATGGTTCGTTGGTCATGGTTGAGTATGTAGGAGATATTGGAAGTTCTCCATGGATTGTATCTTCGTTTGAAGACTATTTTTCTGAGGGATCCTCAGTTTGGATCGTGTATCTTGCTTGAGGAATCCTTGAAAAGAGATCAAGGTTGTGGAGTTTTGTAGATATGGAAGAGACTGAGTGTCTCCTTGCATCAATGGTGTCCATACTGGTGCTTGTAGCAGAAGATACTTTAACACTTCTAGACCTGTCAAATTTTATTTGGACCGTTCCACTAGGGAATTGCTTGATACTTGATACTGATGTATTTTGAACAGGCACACTAGGGGCTATATCTGGTAGTGTCCGATCTGCTAGGAGAGATACTTCATTCCAAGAGATAGTTCTAGGATTGGAGATCCTAGATCTAACTAGATTTGTTTGAAAGAGCACTGTTTCTCCCTTCTTTGTTGTCTTGAGGGCTCTAGTGTTGAAGGCTGAGCTCATGACCTTGTATTAGATCCTGTAAATAATAGCACTAGGAAGAGTGCTAGTTTTTGTTTTTTAATTGGCTGTTTTTATGGTTAATTTTAGTGCGTTTAAGATGTTTCTGTCCTGGAGGCATACGAAGAAATTTGGGAAACTGTCAAAGTACACTGGTCCTCCGCATAGGCTTGTTTCTATCATTCTGACTAATGAGTCATTGAAGTTCAGGAATCTGCAATCTCGGAGGCAAAGGAGTAGGGATGTGTCCAGTCCTTCCCTTGTCAAGGGTTTAGTTGCAACTTGTACAAGTCCAAAATGTATATAGTTGATGTCTTTCAATAGTTTTCTTTGATAAAAGTTTGATTTCTTCATGGTCATTGTTTAGGGCAATAGTTTGTTCTATAGTTTTAATCGTGTAGTCTGTAGTTATTTTCCAACGTTTACTATTTTGATAAATCTCAGTTTCTTGATACCTAGGAATTTCCTAGTTATCAATGTCTTGGTTTATATCTTGAAGATTAATCTCTTCTTTAAGACAGGTGTTTGTAGGAGAAATATTTGAAATAGAAGATCTAGAATTAGATCTAAAAAAGGAAGCCATAAATTAATCTGGTAGAATGAAATCAACAATAAAATCAACAATGAAATTAAGAACAAGATCAATGATAAGATCAATGATATGTAAGAAGAAGATAAAATCTATTTTATTTAAAAGTTCCCTTCCCCTTGGCACAGATCCGTCGGGATCCATGAGGGATAAGTATATTTCTTAGCCTACTATAATAGAGATAGTATGGATCTAACAGGTCAAATCTAAAATTTAGGCAACTTACCACCTCGGGTACTATCATTCCCCTCGGATTTCATCAGGCCTACAGGTCTTACTGCCAAATCTCATGGCCTTACCGCCAGGACCGCCCTTAGAAACTTCTAAAGTTTACAGCTTTCAACGAGATCTGAACTCTTAGATTCATACTAACAGTATTATAGTATGTTAGGAAACATAATTATCACCTCATTTCCCCCTTTGACTCTGATACCAGAGCGGGGTTAGAGAGGTCTCCTAAACGTAGGAAAATAAAAGAAACAGAGTAAAGGAAGTAGGTCGCAGACGGACTGCCACTATGAGATTAGGCGGTATAACCGGCCTATCTATTAACAGAATAAGTAAATAAACATAAACAGAATAAGTAAATAAACAAGAATGTAAGCAAGCAGATTTAACCAGCCATGGACAAAATAATAATCAAATAAAATGTTTATTGATGGGTAGAAGACTTACAAGGATGAAATTTGACCAAAATCTTGATCGAAGCTTGATTCCAAACTAAGCCTAATACTAATGATGTTTAGAGAGAGAGGGGAGAGTTTTCTTTCAACTAGAGAGAGAAAGAGTTGAAGAAAAATGGTGTATGTGAAGTGGCGAGTTTGAGGGGTATTTATAGCAAAATTTTTCATTTTACTACAGTACCCACTACAGTGTTTGCTACAGTAGTGCTACAGTGTTACAGTGTCCGTACTGCAATTGTGTACGCTATAGTATACAGTGCTGGTTTTTCCTATCATGTTTGCACAGTAACTTCCGGTACTTGTAGTTTTTCCGGTGTTACAGTGAATTTAGTCAATTTTTGTTTTTGTTTAAGGGATTTGAGAGAAGATTCCATACCAGTCATCTTCGTTTTGTTGGAGGCCTTTGAAACTTTCTTCAGACCCAGAGGATGCAGTTTCCCTTTTGATAGTTAAGGAACTCGCCTTTTGTTTAGTTGCTGTTGATGAGTTGGTCTTTTCTTCAGTTTGAAGTTGCAACAATACTTGTTGGAGTTACTGAACATATTCTTGTTTATCAGTGATTGAGGCCAGTTTTGCTGCAGTTAAGTATTTTTGTTGGAGGAATTTGCTAGTCTGATGATCTCCTGGTTTGATCATCTTTGGGTTCTTCTAAAACCATGATTGAATGTTTGCTGGCTGAATAAAGTCTGTCTTGTATGTTGGCCACCACTTTGTGTATCCCTGTGTGATGAGGAGAGGTGGGAGCTGTTCTTGATGAAGGTATTTGTCGCGCCCCATTTTTTGATGGATGAGAGGGAGAAGGATTTCGATTTTATTTGGTTGGTTTTTGAAAAAGAAAGGGAAAGGGGTCATGGGACTACGAAAATGCGACGGTTTGGACCCAAAAACAAAAGTCTAGAAAAGGGTTTTAGAAAAGTTTGAGTCGCCACTTGGTATGGAGTTTAGGTGTACCAAGTCACCCAAAAGATTTAATTAATGAAAATAAACAAAGAAAACCCTTTAGACGACTCCGTGTCTTTGAAAACTAGAGAAAAAGGTTCTCACGGTTGAAAGAAGGAAGGCAAAGATTGATGTTACTGCCTCTAAGGCACCCTTCTAACCTAGCCAAAGCTAGTTGCAAGATTTAGTTGAAAATTTCCTAATTCTAACTTTAAAATTTATCACATTTGATGTTGTCTATATGGATGCAAAACCTAAACCTAATGTTGGATCGAGAGGGGCAAATGTCTCCTTGAGGTGATTGGAATTGATCACATTAGTTGTGTCATCCAATTTTGATCCCTCAAGAGGTCCGCGAAAAAATGCAAATGATGAGACTCGAACAAACGGAAAGTAGGGTTTTCAAAATGCAATTTTATAAATATCAAGAGAAAGAAATTGATTTTGAAAAGATCAATTTTAAGTGCAAAGAGGAACTTGAATTTCCAAAAGATGCAATTTTAAGGAAAAACGGTTTTGACTTTGAATTGCTAAAACATGAAGAAAAAAAATTGATTTTTAAAGAATGATTTTTGATAGCTTTTAAAATAATGCACATGTATGTCCTAAAGAGGGATAATGCAACATAACGGTGCTGGGACTAAGTTCGACTTTAATTCTTCCTTTCATAGAAGGAAATAAAAGCGTACTAAAGCTAGGAAGCCATACTCGCTCTTTTCCCTAATTCAAAGGGTAATGCCTTAAATGCATTAATCTAAAAAAGAAAACTAAATGAGATGTTTCACATGCAATGGATGGGATAATAGTGACATGCAAAATGGGAAAGAAACTCTAAAAGTGAAAAGTGTGTGAAATTTGTATCTAATGCATGAATGGCGCTTTAGGGTCTAGCATTGACCCCTCGTCAAAAGGTTCTCACCAACATTGGATTAGTGAGAAATCGGGGAAGGCCACAACTAAAGCGTTGGACTAGAGTGGTGACGCCAATATATTTACACAATAATGTAGACATGATAATAAAGCAAATAAACATATAAAACACATAAACACATAACACATAGGCATAATATCTAAATGCAAGACCCTAGGAAAGCATGTAAACACATAATCATGCAAGCATGCAAAATAAGCATATAAAAACTAATTATTACATTGAGGGAAACCTAAATACATTCTAAGGGGAAAAATTCGGAATAATAATCTAACTATTACATTTTCTAGAATAAATACACTTTTTGCCAAATTAAACCTATCTATTACAACTTGGCATCCAAGGCCTCCAAATGATTTACTCAAAATTAAAGGACATAAATAAAGACTAGACATGAATAAAAGCAAAGGAAAACTTAATTTAAAACATGCAAAATCATGCAAAACACATAATAAGCACATAATAGGGAAAGAAGTTACCATCCCTTGATGTGAGGCCTTAATTGAATCCTTAGATGATGGAATGGTTATCTAAGACTCAAAGTCAACAAAAGGGATCAAGGTACCAATTTAAAGGAAAACAATCAAAAATTCAAAGAAAGGGTATATAAACAGTGCAAGCAAAAGATAATACTAGAAATAGAGTAAGATTCGGAACAAAAAGGGAAATATCAACCGTAATACAAAAAAGAGTTACGCTGAGAACGCGACGCAAGCAACACAGTCCCGCCTATTGCAGGCAAAAGTCAAAATCCAGAGGGAAGCGGGACCGAACGACTCAGCAGTAACAGGTCGCTCTTCCCATCTTCAAAATATCGTGAAGATTGCTTCCAGCTTTACAATATCACAAACCAAAATATTCGAGGAAGGGGATCTATTGAAGCATTAAACATCATCATTCGATCATAAAAACAAACTAAAATGAAAAGGCCAAATCTCAAGGATGACATCATCAAATAGACAAAAAGGGGAAGGGAAGAACGCGGAGGTAGAAAGCGGGGAGGTTGTTGGCCTGCGTAACATCCCGCTTTCTCACATCTTCAAATATTCAAAAAACGCTTGAGTGTTACGCGAAGTAGTCCACGCAAGGGGTCCGCGTTTCTTCACAACTGCAAACATTCAAGAGGAAACGCGGACCGTTACGCGAAGTCATCCGCGCAAGTAGTCCGCGTTTCTTCACATCTTCAAAACGTGAAGAACATTTTTCCAGAAATTTCTCGAATCACAACGATCATCACGTAAGCATCAAACGCCCCGATTTTAAACATAAAACAAATCTACTAGCCTTACCAAGGCTTTATAAACACAACATGATCATATAACAGCTGATAATCATCATCAAATATCCCAAACTAAAGAAAACTATTCAAGACCTTGGTTCCACCAAAAGGTCCAAATCTCAGATAATTTTACGATCAAAAAACAGTAAATAGAGTAGAAGGATGTTACCTGAATCGGAAGCTTTGAATCTAAACAAGAGAAGAGGACAGAAATTCCAAGAATGATCTCCTCAAGTGTGAAACCCTAGCTTTTCTTTTCTTCTTTCTTTTCCTTTTTCCTCTCTAATTCCCAGCCGTTTTTCTCTACTTTTTTCTCTCTCAAAACTCTCCTAATTGCCTCTTTTTCTCTCAGATTTTTTCCAACCTCCTTGTTAAACCCTAATCTAGGCTATTTATAGCCACCAAACTTAGAACTAAGGGTTTTGATGTTCTTGGGATGAGGTGAGCTAATTTTGAACGTCAGATGAGTTGTTAGGTTAGTGAGTTGGGGAATGTTTAAATAGGTTTCTTATCGTTCAAGCATCGGAAATTACAGCTGGAAAAGGATGATCCGAGTTCTGGAAAATCCGCGCGTCATTTTTTTCATTTCACAGACTAGTTATGTGAGTCATCAGAATCGGTCCGGCTTTTATGACTTTTTTTTTTTTTTTAAGAAAAACCTACAAAAATGACAAACAAGCGTTAGAAAATCCAAAAATAAATAACTAATCATTAACAGATAAAAACATAGGAAAACAAATGAAATAGTCAAAATTTGGTGTCTACACTTTTCTTGTCCTGAAGTTTCAAGAAACTCTAGACAAAGACGTAGATACCAAATGCTTACCTTTCTCGGTTGTATCAGAACCATTGTAAACGCAGAATATTAGATTGCCAAATTTTCAAACTAAAATGCAAAACGGACCAACTGTAGAGTTGCCTACATTCTCGACATGAGAATCAGTCAAACGTAGTTCCAATGCAAATGAACTATAATGAAATGAATAATCGAATCTTGTAAAATTCAAGAACGGGAGATAGAAGGGTGCCCGGCGGAGGCTGAGACTCACCAACGGAAATTTAAATTTTGAAGAAGGGGATAGAAGGTGCCATGGAGGAGACTCACCAACAGAAATTTAAATATCAAGAACGGGAGATAGAAGGGTGCCCGGCGGAGGCTGAGACTCACCAACAGAAATTTAAATATCAAGAACGGGAGATAGAAGAGGTGCCAGGAGGTCGAGACTCACCAACGTAAATTTAAATATCAAGAAAGGGGATAGAAGGGTGTTCCGCATGAGGTCTGAGACCACCAACGTAAATTTAAATATCAAGAACGGAGATAGAAGGTGCAGGTGAGACTTACCAAATGTAAATTTAAATTTTGAAGAAAGGGGATAGAAGGGTGTCCCAAGTCGAGGACTTCACCAAACGAAATTTAAATTTTGAAGAAGGGGGATAGAAAGCGTGCTGAGGGATCGAACGAGCATATGAGAAATTTAAATATCAAGAAGGGGATAGAAGGGTGCCTGGATAGACTCACCAACGTAAATTTAAATATCAAGAACGGAGATAGAAGTGCCAGTGGGCTGAGGTCAGACTCACCAACGTAAATTTAAATATTCAAGAAGGAGATAGAAGGGTGCCCGGTGGAGGAAACTCACCAACGTAAATTTAAATTTGAAAAGAACGGAGATAGAAGGGTGTTCTGGAGGTGAGACTCACCAACAAATTTTAAATATCAAGAACTGAGATAGGAAGTGAGGTCGAACTCACCAACAGAAATTTTAAATATGGAAGAAGAGCTGGGATAGAGGCACGCAGTCCACCCGGATGAGGCTGAAATTTAAATTTTGAAGAAGGATAGAAAGGTACATGGTCGACAAGAGCCAACAAAATTTAAATTTCAGGGGATAGAAGAAGCCCCATGAGGAGTGAGACGCTGAAAATGTCTCGAAATTTAAATTGAAGCACTGGATAGAAGGTGCTGGGGTGAGGTCGGTGAGACAAAGCAGCCTGAATTTAAATTCTTTCCAAATTTAGACTATTCAGGGATTGACCCAAGCCTGACTAGACGGAAAATGCAAATATGCTATTGGGATTGGACCCCTTTGAATGACTAAAACTATTCAGGGATTGGACCCAGCCCGAATGACTAAAAAATCTATTCAGAGATTGGACCCGAATGACTAAATGAAAACTATTCGAATTGGAAGCCTGAATGACTAAATATATTCTTGGATTGGACCCGAGCCCGAATGACTAAACGCATTCTTGATTGGGATTGGACCCTCAATGACTAAATAGGAAATATAAATGTCTGGATTGCGGACTTTGAAAAATAAAACACAAGTTGTTCAAACATGATAAATGTAAAATGCAAGTAATGATGCACTTTCGAAAATGGTGCCATTCGATTTTGATTTTTCTTGACTTGAAAATAAGTGATTGATAGGAACAATGATCTCTTCTTTTTTCTCTTTGATTTTTTTTCAGAATTGATGGATTTTGAAAATTGAAGAGTGTAACGAACCCTTCCTCTCGCAGGGGTTGGAACAAATCCACATATGTTGCCATCGCCTTGATCTGCAAATCTTTTCCGGCAAAATTAATTTTGAATGTATTATCCAAAATTGGAGATCACTTCTCTCAAAACAAATTGCCCTGTCAACCGAATCGTTAACCCCGCTAAGTCATGAAATATTAACCAATTAGTCCATGGCAATTCAAAAAAATTTTTTTTTTTTAATCATAAAGTGTAAAAAACTCTTGTGATCACAACTGTTAGCCATCAAAATAACTAAAACGTATGAGAATCATGCAATAAAACACATTCATCAGATATTCATGTTTGTGAAACATTGCTTGTTCTCAAGTACTAGGAAGTATTCATCAAAAACAAGCTATGGGATTGAAATAAACCATGTGATCTTGGAAATCCAAATCCTCATAAACTAGGCAAAACATTATTGTGCAATTATTCAATTTGCGTCAAGTACTCATAATATCAAGTAAAAGAGAGACAATTATACCTCAATTTTAACAATTCAAACTTGATTTCTCACTTTCACCAAATTTTGCAATCAAACGACTCATATAGTCAATTCAAGCTTGCCTTTTCCATATTTTCTCAGATTTTACTGATAAAAAGGATTTACTGAAACACTTCCTCTTATTCAAATTGCAATAATGTCTTTTGACGCGAAAAATCAATACTTTTAGGTGAAGACTCCAGTTGACATATGCCTTCTTGCTCAAATAGTAAAGATGTCTTTTGACGCGAAAATCAACACTTTTAGGTGAAGATTCCCGGTTACTCAACATTTTACTTGTTCAAACTGCTTTGCATACTCATAATTCAAGCACCGTTTTACGCGAAAGTTAACATTTGTAGATGCCAAACCTCCGGTTACTTAGTACTAGAATCATTGGAGTAGAATTTAAATTCTCACTTTGCTACTTTTTCTTGCTTTTTTCTTTTTTTTTTTTTTGAATTTTCACATCAATTGAAAAAGGATCATTCGCCAACAATATCAATCATTTTCTTGTAAAATCCAATAAAAGAAGAGATCTCATTTAATAGGAAAAAAATTGAGGCATAATTTTCCCTATTTTACAAAACATACTTTCTAAAATGGCAATGTCTTAATCACATAACAATTATTTCCGAGTAAGATGGAAAAGGATTTTCAGATCACACGGCTTTTATTTCAGAAGGATGAAAGCAATTGCAACCAAAATTGGACATTTGCACCCTTTTTGAATCAAATTTTGAAAAACAAATCAATTTGTGAGGCAAATGTGCAATTTGGATAATGTTTTTTTTTTTTTAACACATATAAACTATATAGGCACAAAAAAGCCAAATTTAAACAAACATATACCTCCCTATGGAGCAATTTAACTAAAAATATTTCTAACAGTTAAACCTATGTCGCAATATCAAACATAAAAAAGTGAAATAAAACAAGAATAAGATAAACCGAATCGGGATAGGTCGGTCATCCCCTCAAATCCACCATCACCTCGGTGGCATCTAGGATATGCCTCGGCGGAATGTCGAGGCCATGCGCCTCTGAGAGAAAGAATTTGTAAAGAACCGCTGTGGGTTATAACACCTAGTAGTGTAGCATATGAAACTCCGCTTCCAAATTTTTTTTGAAAAGACACTTCCTTCCTTGATTTTGCAATTAATCACTCTTCAAAATGATTTAATTATACGCTAATAAACATGACTCAAAATAAAGCCGGTCTCCTCGACTTGACCGATCAGCCACTTGTCCCCGCTCTAAAAGAAAAGAAATGGTGAAAAGTAATAATAACGCCGCAACCGTTTGACCCTTTTATCTCAAACATCCCGTAAACATGAGTTCTTGGGCGTCCGATGGCGGTGTCACTGAATTCCTTTTGTTTGACCGGGTCGACTGCTCGTTCACTTGTTTCCGAACCCATATCACCTATACCTTCATGGTAATCTAAGAGGATTGTCCTTCATGAAAATGCCCTTTTGATGAAAATATGTGCAAAGTTTGTGCAAAGGAAAAAAATTTATTTTAAAATGACATCATGACCATAGAATGAATGCTAAACGTGACACTTTAAATCAATAAAAAGCCAAACGCCATGAAACTATTTAAAACAAAAGCGTGCACTTGACCCTTTGATATCATCTCCTTGGAATTTATTGATGGCAAGCGGAGTGCTTGATATAAGGTAAACCCCGATAAACGTAATCACCGGCTTCCTTGTCCCATGAACTTTTCCTTTACTCTTACCTCGTTGCTTTTCAAAACTTGCCTTAGTACCCTTTCAGATTTATTGACCGATAGTGAAATAGACAGATTTAAACCCAATTTCTCAATTTAAACATGTTTGTTAAAATGGTGGCATCAAGGAGACAATCCCTTTGACAAAATTCAGGGAATGTATTTGCATCATTTGCCTTGATTGAGAAAGTTCTTTTCAGAAATTTTGCAAAAGGTGGAGGTCTATAACACTACGCTTTTGCAAGGGGGTTTAAGGTGTAGGGGCAGGTTTAAACTTGAATGCAAAATTTTCTCTTTTTTTTTTTTTTTTTTCAAACATAAATTGCCCCAGTGGAGGTTTGTGATTCTCAAGAGGGTTTGCTAAATAATTACTTATTCTTTTATAGGCTCAAACGGGAAAAATGGGGGGTTGAAGTATTTAAACGAAAAGGAAAAAAGTGTTGGCTTTTCAGACCACTTTTTGCGACAATTTCTAAAGAAACCTTGCTCAATCATATGAAAAATCTTTTACACATGTTTGAATTGATTGGGTGAGGAAAGATCTGTCCATCCGTCTCCATGAGAACCAATGCTCCTCCAGGTAACACCTTTGAATAATGAACGCCCTTGCCAATTGAACAAATTTCCCCTTAGCCTCTTCTTGCATCTGGAAGGAATCGCTTTCAAAACCTTGTCCCCACTTGAACCTGCGAGGTCTAACTTTCTTGTTATAAGCCGAGCCATCCTCCATGGTAACATTGCCCATGACAAATGGCATTCAACCTTCTTTCATCAATCAAAGACAGTTGCTCGTGACGTTGCTTGATCCATTCAACTTCTTCCAACTGAACTTCCATTAGAATGTGCAAAGATGGGATTTCAACTTCAGTGTAATACCTTCCATCCCATACATGAGAGAGTAAGGTGTTGCCCCAATAGAAACTCGATTGCAATTCTCCATGCCAAGGGTAGTTTCTCATGCCAATCTCGGTGTTTCAATCATCTTGCAAATGATGATATCCAAGTTCATGAGATATCAGAATTTTCGTCCATCAAATTCCAAAGGATGATGTCCAAGGGTCAAAGGTTTTATTCATGATCATCCAAGAGCAAATAAAATAAATGTGCGAAAATAAAATGAGTGGACCATAACCTAGGACAACAGAGAAATTTCATTTCATTTGGCAAGAGCAAGATAACGATAACACCATGGAAGCATAATTAAAAGCATAATTTTAAACAAGCAAAAAAGGTGAAATAACAAGTGCATTGTTTTGAAGAAATGATTGACATCAAAGCATGATTCATTTTCAAGGACAACCACCTCAGATTTACCAAAACCTCCTCAAAGCAAAGTGCATAATCGGTAGCCCAATTTTATGTGGCCTCTTAAGAGTCAAGGAAACTCCACATCCTCAGAGGATCGGTGTCAAGGGTGACCCCGACAAGCAGTTGAGATAACCTTGTCTCTATATCATCATCAGACCTTTCCTTAAATGATCCACCACCATCCTCATCTTCTTCTTTAATGAACTGAGCATGCTCAACAATTTCCTCCTCCACACTGATCATTCCAACGACATTTTTATGTTAAAGGGTTTCTATTGGCTCGCCCTTGCTCATTCTTTTTCTTTTAGAACTATATCCCTGCATCCACCATGTCTTGAATTCTATGTTTCAAGGCCCAACAATTAATCGTCGAATGACCGAGCTTCAGAATGGTAAGCGCCAGATGGCATGGGGATCATACCCAGAGGGGTCCCTGGGATACAGCTTTGGGAGGGGCGGTGCAATTTTCCCAGCTGACCTTCAACTCATACTGGTCAATGGGCTGCCCAAATTGGTGAAAGTCCGAAAGGTTTTCTGATTTTGCATTTCATTATGCTCAAAGGATTTTGGACAGATTTTGTGCAGGTCTAGGAGCATAGTTCTGGAGGTAGGAGATAGGTTGGGAAGTTGAAAACAAAGGTTGGGGTCCAAATGAATAGGGAGTGAGGCATTCACGGCAAGCAGTGTGATAAACAGCTGATGGTAGGAGTAAGGTAAGTATGAATTGAATTGGTGGGGTGACCCAGCTCGGGCCTAAAAGGTGGGTTCGATCCCACACAAAAGCAGCTTTCTCCTTCATTCTTTCTAAACGGGAGTTTCCTCCCACCATTTTGCCCTCTGTAATGTTTCCAATTGTCTTTTTGGTCACATTGACAATTTTCCCGATTTTAACAAACTCATCATACTCCTCCAGCTTATTGACAATTGTAGCAAAAGAACTCCCAGTCATTCAAAAATCTCTTCAAAATAAGGTGGGTCATGTGCCTTGATGAAAGTAACAATCTCTTCTTCGTCATGGGAGGTTCAACTTTAGCGCCCAAACTTTCTCCATCGCTTGGCATATGACTTGTGATCTTCTGAGGGTCTCCTTTTGATTCCTTCCAATGTTGTTCGTGTCGGTGCCAACTCACAATTGAATTCATACTGGTTTACAAAAGTCTGTTGACAAATCCAACCAAGATTTGATCTCTTGAGATTTCGTGTTAGTACCAATCCAAAGCATCTCCTTCTAGGCTCTCGGGGAACAGACGCATAGGCAAGTTCTCATCATCCACTGGTTTACCAAGTTTGTTGGCAAACATTTTAAGGTGCGTCTTGGGGTTACCGGTTCCATCATACTTGCTGAACTTAGGGGTCTTGAAACCCATAGGTAGCTGGACTGAAATAGACACGATCATCGTAATCCAATCCACCATGTCGGTTCTGCACCTTGATTCTTCTTTATAAACTCCTCAAACCTGTCCAATCTCTTCATCGATCTTTGTCGGCATGACAGGCTCATCCATCTCCGCTTTCCTTGGGAGGCAATGTCCCATACAAAGGGTTCCGTGGTGAAGATGAGGCTTGGTATGGACTGAGGTATGTTTAAGGTGATCCGGTTTGAGTATGAGAGTTTGCCTTTTTTGGTTGGGCTCAAAGACATAGTCATGGTGAGTGTATGGAAAACCGGTGTTGTGGTGAGAGAAAGCAATCTCATGAAGGTTAGGAATAGGTGGAACAAGGTGGTTTGAATATTGGTCGGTAAAAGGGGTGGATTACTTGTCAGGGGAATGCTAACAAAGTGTTCATGATCATTCGAGGTACCACCTCCACTACATCGGCCACCAACCGATCAATTACACGCTTTTGCGCCATCTCGGCCTCATCTCATTAAACCTTCCCAAGACTTCACTTAACCGAGCTCCCAAAGCAGCAAAATCGAAGTGACAAAGTATTCTATTCAACCTTCGTGCAGAACTCATGCTTACGAGATGCTTTGAGCTCTTGCTTTTAGATCGGGTAACGATGGGGTTTCTGCGTGAAGCTATTTTTAAAAGTACCTGAATTGGAAAGAAAACACACTTTAGGAGCTTATTCCAAAGGGGAGCTGCGGAGATTTATTTGAAAGAAAAAAAGAAAAAGAACGAAATTAGTGATTGCTTATATAATTCGGATGCATGTCCTAGAGGGGGGGCCTTTTATGCCAAGGGTAGGCCTAGTATGAAAAATGCAATCCTCTGGGGTATGCACCATACAATACCTGATGGGTCCGATCACTTCACTGATATGTAATTAGTGAAAACAAACTAGAGGATTGACCAAAAGAAAATGTGATACTTGATGCATCACGAGGACAAAATCCGAATGGATTTATTACTTTAACAGAGGTTAAAGGTTAATTTGGCATGAAAAGGATTATTCTCGAAGGAATTGTAGTGCCTTGGCTAGTCTTTGAGGGAAATATGGATTGGGCGGGATTGATGGTTTACTCAAAATCAGTTGGGTTTATTGCTTACCTGTAACTCCACATCTCAATTTTATTTGTAACACACTAGCTCATAAGCCTTCTAAAATCAAGATTTGGCCTTGATAAAAATCATTATCCCAGTAACGAGAAATTATTTGTGCATTTTTTCAAATTAGTGTCCTTATGCATGGGATTTTACCAACTTTGATAAAATGGCCAAAAAGTGATTATTAGGGGCTTATATTCTAGCATACGAAGGTCACTCCATATCTTTGGTGTCATCATAGAAGGGATCGGACCCTACCTTACCTTGTGCATTACCCCTTTGGATGTTACTGAAAACATAAACATGCAAGTCTCATTGGATTATATATCCGAGACACAAGGGTGGTTTATTCCTAACATGGGATTCCCTATGCGGCATTCCCTCTATGGCTTATGCATGATGCCAGTTTATTAAAACAAGTAAAGGTGCGAAATGAAACATGGCCTATAGGAGCCCCATTTGAATGCCGGGGTAAGCCTAAAAGTGATATGCAATTACAACTTAAAAGCAATAAACATAAATTCAAACATGTAATAGCCTATCTAGAAGGATGACTTGTCTTAAAAGAGTGTCAAGACTCTTATTTTCTAGAGTTTGTGAAATGCAAGAAAAAGGGAAGACAACAAAAGGTTAGTTTAATCAACAGATATCACATAACACGTTGGAGCAACAAATTGCACAAAAAATAAAGAGGGTGGAATCCCTCCTAGGTGTCTAGTGATCCTTAATAGGGTAAGATGGACTCTACCCTAGGCAATTCTAACATGGATGCATGAGGTTGAGCTCACTAATGCATCTAGACTCGATAAAGGTTAGGGCTCCCAAACCTTCGCACCAAAGGCAAAAGGTCATCAATCCAAATGCCTCAAGTCGGTGGTTGGTGATCCCTAGACATTGCTACGTGCACGTGCCACCCACATGTCCAAGTGGATCGATCCTAATCCCATAGGGAAGAGTGGCATGATAAGCCACTAAAAGTAAAAGTAGGGTCAAAGTAAAATACATATGCACGTATGAAAGTGATTCCCTTTGAGAGGAGGGATTCAAATACCAAACATTCTCGAGGCTCTAGGGTAGATGCACACCCACCCCAAATGCAAGGCGCGGTACAAGTAAATAAATAAACAATAATTCATTCATCATGTACACGATGTGTAGGAGTGATTGCGGAAAACCCTAAAGAGAAAAGAAAAAGGAATGCAACCTAAAACATCCAAATGTGATATATAAGAAAGTTAGAAAAAGAAATAATCAACTAAATCAAGTGCTCGACCCTCTTAGGAAAATCCCCATTAATTCGCTACCCATTTTTTTGATGGAAGAGGGAGAAGGATTTGATTTTATTTGGTTGGTTTTGAAAAGAAAGGGAAAGGGTCATGGGACTACAAAATGCGACGGTTTGGACCCAAAACAAAAGTCTAGAAAAGGGTTTTAGAAAAGTTTGAGTCGCCACTTGGTATGGAGTTTAGGTGTACCAAGTCACCCAAAAGATTTAATTAATGAAAATAAACAAAGAAAACCCTTTTTTAGGCGACTCCGTGTCTTTGAAAACTAGAGAAAAGGTTCAGGGTCACGGTTGAAAGAAGGGAAGGCAAAGATGATGTTACTGCCTCTAAGGCACCCTTCTAACCTAGCCAAAGTTAGTTGCAAGATTTAGTTGAAAATTTCCTAATTCTAACTTTAAAATTTATCACATTTGGATGTTGTCTATATGGATGCAAAACCTAAACCTAATGTTGGATCGAGAGGGGCAAAATGTCTCCTTGAGGTGTGATTGGAATTGATCACATTAGTTGTGTCATCCAATTTTGATCCCTCGAGGAGGTCACGAGAAAAATGCAAATGATGAGACTCGAACAAACGGAAAGTAGGGTTTTCAAAATGCAATCTTTATAAAATATCAAGAGAAAAGAAATTGGATTTTTGAAAAGGTTAATTTTAAGTGCAAAGAGGAACTTGAATTTCCAAAAGATGCAATTTTAAGGAAAACGGTTTTTTGACTTTGAGTTGCTAAAACATGAAGAAAAAAAAAATTGATTTTTAAAGAATGATTTTTGATAGCTTTTAAAATAATGCACATGTATGTCCTAAAGAGGGATAATGCAACATAACGGGTGTGGGGGACTAAGTTCGTGACTTTAATTCTTCCTTTTCATAGAAGGAAATAAAAGCGTGCTAAAGTTAGGAAGCCATACTCGCTCTTTTCCCTAATTCAAAGGGTAATGCCTTAAATGCATTAATCTAAAAAAGAAAACTAAATGAGATGTTTCACATACGGGATGGGATAATAGTGACATGCAAAATGGGAAAGAAACTCTAAAAGTGAAAAGTGTGTGAAATTTGTATCTAATGCATGAATGGCGTTTAAGGGTCTAGCATTGGACTAGCCCTCGTCAAAAGGTTCTCACTAACATTGGATTAGTGAGAAATCGAAGGGGAAGGCCACAACTAGCGTTGGACTAGTGTGGTGACGTCAATATATTTACACAATAATCATGTAGACATGATAATAAAGCAAATAAACACATAAAACACATAAACACATAACACATAGGCATAATATCTAAATGCAAGGCCCTAGGAAAGCAAATAAACACATAATCATGCAAGCATGCAAAATAAGCATATAAAAAACTAATTATTACATTGGGGGAAACCTAAATACATTCTAAGGGGAAAAATTCGGAATAATAATCTAACTATTACATTTTCTAGAATAAATACACTTTTTGCCAAATTAAACCTATCTATTACAACTTGGCATCCAAGGCCTCCAAATGATTTACTCAAAAATTAAAGGACATAAATAAAGACTAGACATGAATAAAAGCAAAGGAAAACTTAATTTAAAACATGCAAAATCATGCAAAAACACATAATAAGCACATAATAGGGGAAAGAAGTTACCATCCTTTGATGTGAGGCCTTAATTGAATCCTTAGATGATGGGAATGATTATCTAAGACTCAAAGTCAACCAAAGGGATCAAGGTACCAATTTAAAGGAAAAACAATCAAAAATTCAAAGAAAGGGTATATAAACAGATTCTGCAAGCAAACAGATAATACTAGGAAATAGAGTAAGATTCTGGAACAAAAGAGCGGAAATATCAACGTAATACAAAACAGAAGTTACGCTGACTAGAACGCTGACGAAGCCGCAAGAACACAAATCCGTTACAGGCAAAAAGTAAAATCCAGAGGAAACGCGGACGGGAAAGCGCTGACTCAGCCAGAATCCAGCGTCTTCCCATCTTCAAAATATCGAGGAAGATTGCTTCCGCTTTCGAACAATATCACAAACCAAAATATTCGAGTAAGGGGATCTATTTGAAGCATCAAACATCATCATTCGATCATAAGAACAAACTAAAAAAAGGCCAAATCTCAAGGATCACATCATCAAATAGACAAAAGGGGAAGGAAGAAGCCGTGAAACGCGAGGTTAGCGCTGGCCTCGCGTAACATCAGCGTTTCTTCACATCTTCAAATATTCAAACGAAGCGGAGTGTTACGCGAAGTAGTCCATAAAGGTCCGCGTTTCTTCACAACTTCAAACATTCAAGAGGAAGCGGACCGTTACGCCAAGTTATCCATAAGTAGTCCTGCTTTCTTCACATCTTCAAAACGCGTGAAGAACATTTTTCCAGAAATTTCTCGGAATCACAACAAAGATCATCACGAAGCATCAAACGTCGATTTTAAGCGTAAAACAAATCTACTAGCCTTACCAAGGCTTTATAAACCTAACATGATCATATAACAAGCTGATAATCATCATCAAATATCCCAAACTAAAAGAAAAACTATTCAAGACCTTGGTTCCACCAAAGGTCCAAATCTCGAATAATTTCGATCAAAAAACGTAAATAGAGTAGAAGGATGTTACGAATGGAAGCTTTGAATCTAAACAAGAGAAGAGGCAATTCCAAGAATGATCTCCTCAAGTGTGAAACCCTAGCTTTTCTCTTCTTCTTTCTTTTCCTTTTTCTCTCTAATTCCCAGCTTTTCTCTACTTTTTCTCTCTCAAAACTCTCTAATTGCCTCTTTTCTCTCGATTTTTCCAACCTCCTTGTTAAACCCTAATCTAGGCTATTTATAGCCACCAAACTTAGAACTAGGGTTTTGATGTTCTTGGGATGAGGTGAGCTAATTTTGAACGTTAGATGAGTTGTTAGGGGTTAGGGGTGAGTTGGGGAATGTTTAAATAGGTTTCTTATCGTTCAAGCATCGGAAATTACAGCTGCAAGGATGATCCGAGTTCTGGAAAATCCAGCGTCATTTTTTTCAAGTTTCGCGAGACTAGTTACTGGACTCATCCAGTAACTTGGTCAGCGTTTATGACTTTTTTTTTTTTAAGAAAAACCTACAAAAATGACAAAAAAGCGTTAGAAAATCCAAAAATAAATAACTAATCATTAACAGATAAAAACATAGGAAAACAAATGAAATAGTCAAAATTTGGTGTCTACAGTATTCATACTTCTATTGGTACACCCATGTGACTGAGAAGATGCAGAAGTAGTGTAGACTAATTGGAATATAGTAGTTTGGAGGTTCAAACTTCGCTCAAACTTTTGATATCCTTATTTGATCTCGATTGGTAAAATTTGAAGGTTTGGGCCATGAGTGTTCCACCATCTGATGAACCATGTTGGAAAATTATACTGGTTTCCTTTCATGAAGTAGAACAGAAAGGAGTGTTGGTTTATTTCATTTTGGAAGGAAAAAACATTAAACCATGCCGCTTGGTAGTCCCAATAAGTATATCCTGAGGGATTATAAGGAACTCCGAATGGTTTAGCTCTGCTGAGATTTGTTCCCCATTCTACTGGTTTAATGACCTTTAGGATTTGGGCACATGAGTGTGTGTTAATAGTCCTAAGATTGCCATCTTTGTCTTCAACTTCTTGTGTGTATGGTTTAAACTTCATAGAGCCAGAATCAGTAAGAATAAGCTTGTAGAATTCAAGGGTTTTGGCAAATGTTTGTGGTGCAAAATGTAACTTTGGGGGGAAGATGGCCTTGGCCAACAAGTTTGGGTTATTGTGATGAAAATCAAGTTCTGTTTGTATGAGGGTTATGAACGAGTTTGTTTTGTAGTAGGTGCTTGGGGTAGTAGTTTTCCTAGAAGTATATTTGGGCTTTGTGTCTTGTATAATGGATGGTTGGGCCGCCGGGATTATTTCAGGTAGTTTAGATAAAGGATATCCTATAGATAAGGCCTATTGTTTGATGTCTGGTAACTCAATTTCTTCATCCTCTTCTACAATATCAGACCAGGTTTTGGGAGAAATGCTAGATGATGGTTGGGCTGAGCCATTTGGTTGGAATGCATTTGGATTGACTGGGATTGTTTCAAGAATAGGTTGTTTACCAGACGATTGTTTAGAAGACTCAGGTTTAGGAGAATGTAGAGTTGGTTGATTCAACTCTTCTTGGGTCTCCTGCTGTTCCTGCTTCTTCTTCTTAGGCATTATCTTCCCTGTTGCTCCTTATTGTCTTTTATTTGTTTTAATATGCCACCATATCCAATATCAGAGGCATCTGTCTCAACTATCTTGGAAGAGGTAGGCTCGGCTAGTGAAAGACACGGGATGGCTTTGATTTGGGCTTTAATTTGGTAGACAATATTAGTATGTTTATCTGTCCTTAATGGTGGGGATTTCTTTAGTCTTTCATATAAGGGTTTGGCTAAATTACTAAGGTCAGGAAAGAAATCTGCAATATAGTTGAGACATCCTAAGAATCTCTGAAGTTGCTATTTTTCAAGGATTTGGTCTGGAAATTTGTCACCGAACTGGATTGATCTCTTTATGGGTATAATAGTTTCTTGGTGAATATAATGTCCTAGGAACCTGACTTTTGTTTGGAAGAGACTGATTTTTTTTTGAGAGACCTCCAATCCTTTTTTCAGGGTAACATGAAGGAAGGTATTAAGGTGTTTGAAATGTTGGTCTATGTTTTCTGAGAAGATTAGGACATCATCGATATAAACGATAATGAAGGAGGAATATGGATTGAAAATGTCATTCATTATCCTTTGTAACTCGGAAAGAGCATTTTTGAGTCCAAAAGGCGTGACATTCCATTTATGGTGTCCAAAAGGAATGTGAATGCTGTTTTGTATCTGTTGGAGTGATGTATCTATATTTGCCAGAATCCCGACTTCAGGTCAACTTTTGAGAATATTTTTTATGAATGGAGTTGTTGTAGAAGATCCTTTTTGTTGGGAATTATATATCTGATCCATCTAAGGGCTTTGTTTAAGGCCATGTAATTGATTACTAGGCGAGGTACTCCCCTTTCGATCTCCGACTATTTGTTGACATAGAAGGCCGGACAACTCCATAGAGATTGGCTTGGTCCAATAATCTTTTTTGATAAGAGATCATTTATTTCCTTTTGGCAATTTTTGAGTAGATCCTGATTCATCTGGATGGGCCTTGCTTTTGTTGGTATGTTAATCGAAATCTGGTTCATAGAAGAGATTGACTGTGTGCTGTTTTCTTTTCCAGAAGGCAGTTGGTACCTCAACACATACTTGTATTTGGATCTTTGACTGTAAATCTTTGATCCTTTGCTGGATTTCTGGTTGCTGTAGCTGCTCTTCTATCCTTTTGAAGGATACCTCTTCTTTCAGGAAGTTAATCTGATTTTCTTTTAGCACTAAAGAGTTAATAGTTTTGAAGACAGGCTCTCTTATGAATAGTAGAAGGGCATTTGGTTCATAATTTTGTGGGATTATGTCTTGATAGGTTGGAACAAGTTTTTGAATGAAGGTTGTTCCTAATATGACATTGTTGGTTAGGTCTTTGGCTAGAAGGAAAGTTTCTTTTATGGACACTGAAGAGAACCGGATCTCTACATCTGAGAGTTTAAGCTGGATGTTTAACCTGGAACCATTTGCTCCGGTGAGACTCTCCTTTGTTTTCTCAAAAAATTTGGTAAAAATAAGTCCTTCTTGGATACAGCTTAAATCGAGTCCGATATCAAGTAGGGCTTCTGCTTCAATAACATAGGTTTTTTGAATGGCCATTCTGATATGAACAGGGTACTTTTGGAAAGAGATCTTGGTTGGTTGTTCAGGGGTTTTGTTGGTTTTCATTGTTCTAACTTCTCGCTTGAGAAAAGCAATCTCTGCTTGAAGATCTTTGGAGGTAAGAGGTTTGGAGAGATTTTGGGTAAGGACATTTACTTGTCCTCTAGAAGAAAAATTCTCTTTTTCTTCTAAGAGTTCAGCTAACTTCCTTTCAAGAGTTTTTACTTTCTCTTGATGTTCCTGGCATTCTTGACAACCTTTTTTGGGTAGAACAGACTTTGCATTTTGCTAAAAGAATGCATAATTGATGCTATTGTAGGAGGCATATTCCTCGAACCAATCGAAGAATTGGATATGCTGGTTTGCTCTCTAAGAAGTTGTAATAGATAGTCTGTATGGCTTTTCTTGATTCTCGTTTGTAGTTGTTGAAGAACCATTGTTTTTTGCTTGATTATGATCTGCATAGAACTCAACTGGCAGTTCTTGCTTGTTGATCTGAGATTCTGAATCGAGAACTCTTAGCTCTGACAATGGTTCGTTGGTCATGGTTGAGCATATAGGAGACACTGGTGTGACAGCCCCACTTCTCCCTATGGCGAACCCTAGGGTATCGGCGGGCCGCCTGCCCAACTTTCGCCAGGACTCACTCACTTGAATAACTAATAACACTTCGAAAGTGAACGTAATTAACCATTCCAATCCAAACTACAAATAATAACATTACTAAATTCAACTTACAACTCAAATTCTCAAATTACAGTTCAATGTACTTAAGGTACAACCACCATTCCATCTTACAGGCCCAAATACATCAAAAGTCTAATAATCCATGATTACAAATGGTACAATAAATAAGCCCGCCAATCATGCTTAGATAGATCACAACACATACTTTCCTTCGTCTTGAGCCCTGTGGGGAAAATAAGGTATTTTGGGGTGAGTTAGAAACTCAGTGAATGTCCAGTAAAAACAAGAAATTCATGGACCTTTGAATTAAATGTCACTTTGTAAAACATTTGAGTCTCTCAAACAATCAATCCATAAACACTTAATTTAACAAACTACATACAGTAAACAATAATTCAGTAAACATTTAGTTCAAGTATTGAAAGGATACGGTGTCCTCCGTGAGTAGTTATAGTCCATCTTGTCGGTCAATCACCCTCCTACTCCTCCTTATAACACCCAGTGATAATACTCGAGTATACCGTATAGTACCCTAAGTTACCAACCTACCTGACCGAGTTCGCTTCTGGCTCGAATAGGCCGATAACGAAGGGGGAAAGGCCTTATTTAGCCAATGTGTTAAAGTCCACATGGCCTACAGTCATGCACAGATAATATACAAACAATGGAATAGTAGACAGTTGAACAGTATATTAACAGTTAGGTCAAGTGCGATAAAGTACTCGCCTAGGAACAAGTATTTAACACTTATGAGATCAAGTAACATCAAGCATTAATCACATAAGCATGTAATTCACATAACATACAAGGAACACTCACAAACTCATTTCTTTGCAAATATGAGTCGAGTAAATCATTTCACAAGTCATTTTCACATAGTAGTAAAATATTTATTTTAAAACGGATTTGAACCCTCACAAACTCTTCATAAATTGTTTTACTTGTAAAAGCATTTTACCTGGAAATAGTGGTAAATCTCTTCCTTATAATTACTAACAAATCATTTCAACAAAACATTCATTTGCAAACAATAGTAAGATTTTTCATTTAAAAAGAGGTTGGCACACTCACCTTGATTCAATTAAACGAGTGAGCAAAGAAGAAGGCTAAATTTCGTTAGTTGGTTCACCTCGACAAAGTTTTGGCCACCTGAGCCAAAGTTCAACTATCAGATACTAGCCAAAATATCTAAAACTCAAAGTCTTAACCCAACTATTTAGAATCACCAAACCCTCACTACTACGATTTTTTGTTCGGATCATATCTAGGATTACACTTGTTGAAATTAAGCAAGGCTTATGGGTATGGAAGCTAGACTCGAAAAACTAAAATTCATTAGAAAATTTCACTTTCAAATTCATTTTGCAATATAGATCAAATCAAGTCGCAAGATCCAGTAGTAATTAAAGCACGGTATTATCACTTTACAAAATTGGTCAAATTCCTGGAATTTTTGTGACATATAGAAAAAGAACTAGCACATGAATTTTATACCATTGGAAAGCTCTTGAAGTCTAGTTTCAAATGCCATTGACATCGTTTGATTTTGACTCCCGAGCAAGGAATTACAGCCATTTGAAAATAAGGTATAAAGCTGTCTGAAAGATATTTTTCCAAGTTTGTAAAGCTACATTGTGGTCACCATTTGGCCAACGAAATCTTATGGGAAAAATGCCAAATTTTGTACACTTGATCCTCCATATATAGGCTAGGTTTGTACCAAAATTCAATCAAAAACTCATATGGGAAGTTAAGGTTCTAGATGACAAAAGTTGCTCCCTGTTTTGAAACAAATCTATCCAAAATGATACTTTACCCAAAAATTAGTGAAAACACAACTTTTCACCATTAAAAATTCATGATTTCACTCCATTCAAACATGTACTCATAAATAAACATAATACATATTTATTTAGGCAAAATCCCACAAAGAAATATCGTAAAATTTTGAAATCAAGCATCAAAACATTCCAAGTGAGGTTCAGCCAGTTCTCACTCTTTTCCTTCGAAATTTTCAACAATAAATGCTACTTTCTAACCATAAAATGCACTCATCTCATACACGACAAACACAACCATAATCAGGTCCTCAAGTCTGCTACCTAAGTTGGGAATTCAAGAGCCCAACTCAAATGTTTCATACATAAGCATTCTTAGCAAAATAACCCATTGATCTAACAAATCTACCGCTAATAAAGTTAAAGCTAAGAGCTTTAAGGATTATACCTCGAGATCTTTTCAGATCTAGCAAGATCAAGGAAGATTTGATGAAGTTCCACCCACAGATAATGTTCTAAACTTCAATACCTTGAGATCCTCCAAGTTATGCCAAGATCTAGCTCGATCCTTGGTGTCTTTCCCCACAAGTTTCAAGGCCAAGAAGAAAGAAGCAAGATGAAGCTTTCTCCCTCTTCCTTTCTCTCTCTCACTCACGGCTCTCTCTCACTCTCGGCTGCTACAAGGAGGAGAATGAACCAAGATCAAGGCCTTCAATGGAGTCTTGCAACTTCAAGAAATGAAAGAGGAAGAAGATGAAGAAGAAAAATCTCTCAACTCTCTCTCTATTCTCTCTCTATGCTTTGACTCCCCCTCTCCTTTTTGCCTCAAGAGTGGCTGAAAAAGTGAAGCAACAAGGAGCAAGAAAAGAGGCTTTAAGGGGGACAAAAAGTGCATCTTCCTTAAATTAGGGAAAAGTGGTCAAACGACCACTTTTTGTCGCGTTGACGCGCCACACTCTAACTTTCACTGGTTTATCTCATTCCTATACTGTCCAACCTTAAAAATATCTCTGTAATAGCTCTACATATGCTCAGTTTCATCTTAAAGTCACTATTCATGCTTCAGAACAAAAATTAGATGCTTAAACTGGCCGAAACCAAACACTGGTAAATAATTTTTGAAAAATCATCTAAGTTAGAAAATAATAATTCAAAGCATAAATTCACTAATATTTAAGTGAAAATACATAATATTTTTATTATTATCATTATCATTTACTTTCTAAATAAAATAAAATTTCCGAGCCCTCATATCCTTCCCCCTTTAAAGGAATTTTGTCCTCAAAATTCTTACCTTCTACTATCTTAGTCGACCCTGGAGTCTGTTGACCAAAAAGGGTATATACTCTAGTTGGCGCTCGTGGTCGTTCCTCTTCTTCAATAGTTTGTTGAGAAGTATCCACATTTCCTTGGCGAGTACTACTATCTCGTAGTTGCTTTTTTGGGCAATGGCTAACTTGATGGGTGGCACTCCGACAATGTAAACATTTTTGCCCTTTTACCCAACAGTTGTCCTCAGTGTGATTGCTTTTTCCACAATATCCACACGTTGGTTGAAAAACCGTGGCTTGACTACCCCGTGATATTTTCTTTGTTTGGATCCTTCTTGTTTGAGTTCTTTGTAATATAGTTCCTTCCAATCGCTCCATTCTATAAGAAGAAGAAGGAAGAGGTGGTAGTCTCACTCCATCAGCTCCTTTTCTGACTTTGAATAGTGGTACAATCTCTCTAGAAGATTGAAAGTGACTACCATTAGGTGTATCTCTCTTTCGTGTGTATCTCGACCCTTTGGGCTTTTTTAAGAGCATCAGTAAAAGTCTCAATTTGAGCTGCTGCAAGAGCGTCTTGAATTTCTAGAATGAGTCCTTGAATAAACCGCCTTATTCGCTTTCACTCTATAACCACTAGTTCCGGCGCAAACCTAGACAATTTGGTGAATATTCGGTCACATTTAAGGTTCCTTGTCGAAACATTATAAAATCATCTTCTCTCTTTTCTCGGACTAGTGGTGGAAGGAACTTTTCATTAAATTCTTATACAAAGTTCATCCAAGTCCTAGGAGTTTGTTCCCTTTCCCACTTGTTTCTTATAACATTCCACCATGCTCGTGCCGCTCCTTCAAATTGGAACACGGCAAAGGTCACTTGTCTCTCCTCTGAATAGTCCAATGCATCAAATATATTTCTCATATTCTCTAACCAATTCTCAGCTTTATCAGGGTTGGGATCCCCAGAAAACTTAGGCAGAGAAAACTTCTGAAATCTTTCTATGGCCCTATCTTTCCCTATCTCTTGGTTTTCAAGTTGATTCACTTGTCCAGTTCCATGGCCTTGTTGAGGTACTAAACGTTCTAATAAATTCGGCATACGATTTAAAGCTTGTGCCACTTGATCGTTTGTCTCAGCCCTTGGCCCAGTGTTTTGGTTAGCCACAGATCCACTCTCTTCCTCTTGATTTTAGGGTTGTCTGCATGGACGTCCCCGTCGTGGTCTTCTAACTTCCATTTTTTTCCCACTAATATTTATGGACATGCATTAATTCAATATAAACTTGGAGCGTACACATACAAGTAACAACCCATAAGAACAAAAGAGACAAATCCATTTTTGCACATAACATTTTCACAACACAGTTTAAACTCAGTCATGTCCCAATCCAGTACAAACTAGAACTCATTAAACTAAAACTCAAGTCACAGTCAAGTTGAGTACATACCCAGTCAAAAATAGCAAAAGCAAATAAGTCATTAACGAAACACATTGGTCTCCAAGGTAGAACATTCTACGTTCTAATCCTGTCATCCTCTTACAAGAGGTCAAAAGCAATACATCACTAGATTAATCAAAATCAAAAGATTCCCGTTCTCTAACACGTTCGACTTCATTTCTAACGTTAGGATCCTCGATCTTCTCCACCTCTTTCCCTTAATTGTTGTGCCATCCGAGTCAAATGATTATTGGTTTCTCGTAATTGTTCACGTAAAGTATCGGTTCGTTCTTGCTCCTCCAGCACCCTAGTCTCCAACTCTTGAATTTGGCCATTTGCTCTCACATTTGCGATGACTAGCCTCTGTCTCTCATCTACTATAGCTAACACCACACGGTCGGGATACGAATGTGTCATCCAACAATCACACTGACTATCCACCCTACTACGTCCTGGGACAAACTGTCGAAATGGCTCACCAGATCTTGTTTGAAACATAATAGGACGAAGTCGTCTCCGAGGTAATCCTTGTGCTCTATTTCCTTCCATTCCTACAACCACAACTAGGATTAGTGTTCGAGAGAAACTATTACCATAAATCATATCACTTAACACTCAAACCAGTCCTACAGTCCGACATCCTAAACTTAAAGCCTAGGACACACAACAGATATCTGAAGCCTAAACTTTGATACCACCTGTGACAGCCCCACTTCTCCCTAGGGCGAACCCTAAGGTATCGGGGAGCCGCCTGCCCAACTCTCACCAGAACTCACTCACTCGAATAACTAATAACACTTCGAAAGCGAACGTAATTAACCATTCCAATCCAAAATACAAATAATAACATTACTAAATTCAACTTACAACTCAAATTCTCAAATTATAGTTCAATGTACTTAAGGTACAACCACCATTCCAACTTACAGGCCCAAATACATCAAAAGTATAAAAATCCATGATTACAAATGGTACAATAAATAAGCATGCCAATCATGCTAAGATAGATCACAACACATACTTTCCTTCGTCTCGAGCCCTGTGGGGAAAATAAAGTATTTTGGGGTGAGCTAGAAGCTTAGTGAATGTCCAGTAAAAACAGGAAATTCATGGACCTTTGAATTAAATGTCACTTTGTAAAACATTTGAATCTTTCAAATAATCAATCCATAAACACTTAATTTAACAAACAACATACAGTAAATATTTAGTTCAAGTATTGAAAGGATACGGTGTCCTCAGCGAGCAGTTGCAGTCCGTCTTGTCAGTCAATTACCCTCCTACTCCTCCTTATAACACCCAGTGGTAATACTCGAGTACACCGTACAGTGCCCTAAGTTACCAACCTACCCGACCGAGTCCACTTCTGGCTCGAATAGGCCGATAACGAAGGGGGAAAGGCCTTGTTCAGCCAATGTGTTAAAGTGCACATGGCTTACAGTCATGCACAGATAATATACAAACAATGGATTGATAGACAGTTGAACAGTATATTGACAGTTAGGTCGAGTGCGATAAAGTACACACTCACCTGGGAACAAGTATTTAATACTTATGAGATCAAGTAACATCAAGTATGAATCACATAAGCATGTAATTTACATAACATACAAGGAACACTCACAAACTCATTTTTTTTGCAAATATGAGTCGAGTAAATCATTTCACAAGTCATTTTTACATAGTAGTAAAATATTTGTTTTAAAACGGATTTGAACCCTCACAAACTCTTCATAAATTGTTTCACTTGTAAAAGCATTTTACCTGGAAATAGTGGTAAATCTCTTCCTTATAATTACTAACAAATCATTTCAACAAAACATTCATTTGCAAACAATAGTAAAATTTTTCATTTAAAAAGAGGTTGGCACACTCACCTTGATTCAATTAAACAAGTGAGCAAAGAAGAAGGTTAAATTTCGTTAGTTGGTTCACCCTCGACAAAGTCTTGGCCACCTGAGCCAAAGTTCAACTATCAGATACTAGCCAAAATATCTAAAACTCAAAGTCTTAACTCAACTACTTAGAATCACCAAACCCTCACTACTACATATTCTTGTTCGGACCATATCTAAGATTACACTTGTTGAAATTAAGCAAGGCTTATGGGTATGGAAGTTAGACTCGGAGAACTACAATTCACTAGAAAATTTCACTTTCAAATTAATTTTGCAACATAGATCAAATCAAGTCGCAAGATCCAATAGTAATTAAAGCATGGTATTATCACTTTACAAAATCGGTCAAATTCCTGGAATTTCTGTGACATATAGAAAATGAACTAGCACATGAATTTTATACCATTGGAAATTTCTTGAACTCTAGTTTCAAATGCCACTGACATTGCTTGATTTCGACTCCTGAGCAAGGAATTACAGCCATTTGAAAATAAGGTATAAAGCTGTCTGAAAGCTATTTTTTCAGGTTTGTAAAGCTACTTTGTGGTCACCATTTGGCCAATGAAATCTTATGGGAAAAATGCTAAATTTTGTACACTTGATCCTCCATATATAGGCTAGGTTTGTACCAAAATTCAGTCAAAAACTCATAAGGGAAGTCGAGGTTCTGGACGACAAAAGTTGCTCCCTATTTTGAAACAAATCTATCCAAAATGATACTTTACCCAAAAATTAGTGAAAACAAAACTTTTCACCATTAAAAATTCATGATTTCACTCCATTCAAAAATTTACTCAAATAAATATAATACATATTTATTTAGGCAAAATCCTGCCAAGAAATATCGTAAAATTTTGAAATCAAGCATCAAAACATTCCAAGTGAGGTTCGGCCAGTTCACACTCTTTTCCTTCGAAATTTTCAACAATAAATGCTACTTTCTAACCATAAAATGCACTCATCTCATACACGACAAACACAACCATAATCAGGTCTTCAAGTCCGCTACCTAAAAGTTACCTCAAGTCCGCTACCTAAGTTGGGAATTCAAGAGCCCAACTCAAATGTTTCATACATAAGCATTCTTAGCAAAATAACCCATTGATCTAACAAATCTACCGGTAATAAAGTTAAAGCTAAGAGCTTTAAGGATTATACCTCAAGATCTTTTCAGATCTAGCAAGATCAAGGAAGATTTGATGAAGTTCCTCCCACAGATAATGTTCTAAACTTCAATACCTTGAGATCCTCCAAGTTATGCCAAGATCTAGCTCGATCCTTGGTGTCTTTCCCCACAAGTTTCAAGGCCAAGAAGAAAGAAGCAGGTGAAGCTTTCTCCCTCTTCCTTTCTCTCTCTCACTCACGGCTCTCTCTCACTCTCGGCTGCTACAAGGAGGAGAATGAACCAAGATCAAGGCCTTCAATGGAGTCTTGCAACTTCAAGAAATGAAAGAGGAAGAAGATGAAGAAGAAAAATCTCTCAACTCTCTCTCTATTCTCTCTCTATGCTTTGGCTCCGCCTCTCCTTTTTGCCTCAAGAGTGCCTGAAAAAGTGAAGAAACAAGGAGCAAGAAAAGAGGCTTTAAGGGGGACAAAAAGTGCATCTTCCTTAAATTAGGGAAAAGTGGTCAAACGACCACTTTTTGTCGCGTTGACGCGCGACACTCTAACTTTCACTGGTTTATCTCATTCCTATACTGTCCAACCTTAAAAATATCTCTGTAATAGCTCTACATATGCTCAGTTTCATCTTAAAGTCACTATTCACGCTTCAGAACAAAAATTAGATGCTTAAACTGGCCGAAACCAAACACTGGTAAATAATTTTTGAAAAATCATCTAAGTTAGAAAATAATAATTCAAAGCATAAATTCACTAATATTTAAGTGAAAATACATAATATTTTTATTATTATCATTATCATTTACTTTCTAAATAAAATAAAATTTCCGAGCCCTCATATCCTTCCCCCTTTAAAGGAATTTTATCCTCAAAATTCTTACCTTCTACTACCTTAGTCGACCCTGGAGTCTGTTGACCAAAAAGGGTATATACTCTAGTTGGCGCTCGTGGTCGTTCCTCTTCTTCAATAGCTTGTTGAGAAGTATCCACATTTCCTTGGCGAGTACTACTATCTCGTAGTTGCTTTTTTGGGCAATGGCTAACTTGATGGGTGGCACTCCGACAATGTAAACATTTTTGCCCTTTTACCCAACAGTTGTCCTCAGTGTGATTGCTTTCCACAATATCCACACGTTGGTTGAAAAACCGTGGCTTGACTACCCCGCGATATTTTCTTTGTTTGGATCCTTCTTGTTTGAGTTCTTTGTGATGTAGTTCCTTCCAATCGCTCCATTCTATAAGAAGAAAAAGGAAGAGGTGGTAGTCTCACTCCATCAGCTCCTTTTCTGACTTTGAATAGTGGTACAGTCTCTCTAGAAGATTCAAAGTGACTACCATTAGGTGTATCTCTCTTTCATGTGTATCTCGACCCTTTGGGCTTTTTTAAGAGCATCAGTAAAAGTCTCAATTTGAGCTGCTGCAAGATCAAGAAAGATTTGATGAAGTTCCACCCACTGATAATGTTCTAAGCTTCAATACCTCGAGATCCTCCAAGCTACGCCAAGATCTAGCTCGATCCTTGTTGTCTTTCCCCACAAGTTTCAAGGCCAAGAAGAAAGAAGCAAGATGAAGCTTTCTCCCTCTTCCTTTCTCTCTCTCACTCACGGTTCTCTCTCACTTTCTCTCTCTCACTCTCGGCTGCTACAAGGAGGAGAATGAACCATGATCAAGGCCTTCAATGGAGTCTTGCAACTTCAAGAAATGAAAGAGGAAGAAGATCAAGAAGAAAAATCTCTCAACTCTCTCTCTATTCTCTCTCTATGCTCTCGGCTCCTCCTCTCCTTTTTGCCTCAAGAGTGGCTGAAAAAGTGAAGCAACAAGAAGCAAGAAAAGAGGCTTTAAGGGGGACAAAAAGTGCATCTTCCTTAAATTAGGGAAAAGTGGTCAAACGACCACTTTTTGTTACGTCGATGCGCGACACTCTAACTTTCACTGGTTTATCTCATTCCTATACTATCCAACCTTAAATATATCTTTGTAATATCTCTACATATGCTCAGTTTCATCTTAAAGTCACTATTCACGCTTCGGAACAAAAATTAGATGCTTAAACTGGCCGAAACCAAACACCGGCAAATAATTTTTGAAAAATCATCTAAATTAGAAAATAATAATTCAAAGCATAAATTTACTAATGTTTAAGTGAAAATACACAATATTATTGTTATTATCATTATCATTTACTTTCTGAATAAAATAAAATTTTTGAGCCCTCACAACTGGAAGTTCACCATGGATTGTATCTTCGTCTGAAAACTATTTTTCTGAGGGATCGTCTATTTGGATCGTGTATCTTGCTTGAGGAATCCCTGAAGAGAGATCAAGGTTGTGGTATTTTGTGGATATGGAAGAGACTAAGCGTCTCCTTGCATCAATGGTATCCATACTGGTACTTGCAGCAAAAGATACTTTAACACTTCTAGACCTGTCAAATTTTATTTGGACCGTTCCACCAGGGAATTGCTTGATACTTGATATTGATGTATTTTGAACTGGCACACTAGGGGCTATATCTGGTAGTGTCCAATCTTCTAGGAGAGATACTTCATTCCAAGAGATAGTTCTAGGATTGGAGATCCTAGATCTAACCAGATCTGTTTGAAAGAGCATTGTTTCTCCCTTCTTTCTTGTCTTGAGGGCTCTAGTGTTGAAGGCTAAGCTCATGACCTTGTATTAGATCCTGTAAATAATAGCAATAGGAAGAGTGCTAGTTTTTTTTTTTTAATTGGCTGTTTTTATGGTTGATTTTAGTGCGTTTAGGATGTTTCTGTCCTGGAGGCATACGAAGAAATTTGGGAATCAGTCAAAGTACACTGGTCCTCCGCATAGGCTTGTTTCTATCATTCCGACTAATGAGTCATTGAAGTTCAGGAATCTGCAATCTCGGAGGCAAAGGAGTAGGGATGTGTCCAGGCCTTCCCTTGTCAAGGGTTTAGTTGCAACTTGTACAAGTCCAAAATGTATATAGTTGTATTTTTGTTGATGTCTTTCAATAGTTTTCTTTGATGAAAGTTTGATTTCTTCATGGTCATTGTTTACGGCAATAGTTTGTTCTATAGTTTTAATCTTGTAGTCTGTAGTTACTTTCCAACGTTTACTATTTTGATAAATCTCAATTTTTTGATACCTAGAAATTTTTCAGCTATCTATGTCTTGGTTTATATCTTCAAGATTAATCTCTTCTTTAAGACGGGTGTTTGTAGGAGAAATGTTTGAAATAGACGATCTAGAGTTAGATCTAAAAAAGGAAGCCATAAATTAATCTGGTTGAATGAAATTAACAATAAAATCAATAATGCAATCAAGAACAAGATCAATGATAAGATTAATGATATGTAAGAAGAAGATAAAATCTATTATATGTAAAAGTTCCCTTCCCCTTGGTACAGATTCGTCGGGATCCACGAGGGATAAGTATACTTCTTAGCCTACTATAATAGGGATAGTATGGATCTAACAGGTCAAATCTAAAATTTAGGCAACTTATCGACTCGGGTACTATCATTCCCCTCTGATCTCATCAGATCTGCAGGTCTTACTGCCAAATCTCATGGCCTTACTGCCAGGACCGCCCTCAGAGACTTCTAAAGCTTGCTACTTTCAACGAGATTTGAACTCTTAGATTCATACTAGCAATATTATAGTATGTTAGGAAAAATAATTATCACCCCACTTTACTAGAGCGGGGTTAGGGAGGTCCGCTAATTGCAGGAAAGTAAAAGTAGCAGAATAAAGGAAGTGGGTCACAGACGGACTAATACCATAAGATTAGGTAGTATAACTGGCTATTAACAGAGTAAGTAAATAAATATAAATGAAATAAATAAACTAGAATGTAAATAGGTAGATTTAACCAGCCATGGACAAAATAATAACTGAAAAAAAAAAGTTTATTAGAGGATAGAAGACTTACAAGGATGAAACTTGACCAAAATCTTGATCTAACCTTGATTCCAAACTAAGCCTAATACTAATGATGTTTGACAGGTGTCGAGCCTGTACAATAATAATTAATAGACCTAACTGCCAATAAAAATACCCAAAAGCTATTTCTAGGTACTGGAGCTGGGATTCCGGATGTGCAATGGGTTACTAGCTTCACCCTGATTCCAAGGAGTATACTTAATCCAATATACCAGAATTAGTTAATTTGTGTACAGTGGTAAATAGGGTCGTCTCCACAAGAACTGGGAAAAATTAACACCTTTTTCAGTTATAGGAAATGGGGGGTTTTGAGAATTGAATGCTAACAAAATATCAACTAATTAACCAACTATGAGAAATAATTGAAAGGGATAATTAATGGGACAAACTCTAGCCAAGGATAAACTTCAGAGATGGTTCAAATAACTGATCGTCGATGCAAATATAATTTCAACATTCATTGACAAACAGGTTTTTCACTGCCGATACAATCGACGGTCTCTCCTTGTTTGATAGCCAAGGTACGACCGTTGACTATTTCCCAATCCAGGAATAACCCTAAATGCGACCATAGGTTTAATTCTAATTGCATTAAAATAGAAACCATGTTCTAATTAACAGACACGCTACGAGGGTCCATTTAAATTAGATTGTACGTTTTCCTGACATAAACCCAATTATGCTAGTTGCTACCAGGATTAGAACAGTCAAACAATTACGGATTCAACCACCCTAATTAGCAAATAGATCACGTGAATAATTAAATACTGCACACTTATTTAATCACACACGATCACTATAGTCAATAAAGGCAAAAAATATACAAATATCAATGAATAGAAGGAATGATTAAAATAAATTAGATCTCACAGAAATAGATGAACCAAATCTCCAAGTGCTCCTTGACTAGAAGGATGAAATTAGCCACACATCACGTATGAAATTTCACCAAAGTGTTTGAAAGAAAATAGCAAAGTCAACTACTAATTAAAGGGACAAAATAGTGAAGGAAAGGAAGAAAAATGGAAAAAGCCGTGGCTGGTTCGTCTGTTGCTTTCTTGTTTTCCTGAAGCTTCAGAGACGTAGTCACGTTCCTTTTCCAAAAACCAAAGAGATGATGCGTCCAGAAGATAGATTTATAAGTCCAAGAGATGCTTTTTTTCCCAGCCAAGGATGCAGCCAAGGGGATAGGTTCCCTCCCATCTACTAGTCACCAAAATATTTATATACAATGTGCACGGCCCCACTTCTTCTTGTTGGCTTGTTTCCAAATTCAATTCCTGTGTCAAGACTCTCACGTTTCCTCCTTTTCCTTTTTGTCCTCCAAGAAACAAAAAACTATCAATAATATAAAATCCTACTCTATTAAGAATTTCCTATTCTAAAAGGTTTCCTAATAACAAACACCAAACTAGTTCCCTAATAGAAACCAACTACTAAATAAAAAAACATCATAATTAATTCCACATTCCTTCAGAATTTGGACTTCACAAACTCTTGAAAATTGCCCATGCGCCTCTTGAGATCTTGGAAACCCATATCTGGACATCAGGCTTAGGCGCGCCCACTCCTAACTATCAGGAACGCTTCTGGATTTACATCCTTTTCAGCACAAATTCACCAACTTCTGCAATTAACCACCAATTAAATAAACTTAGTACAATCCACCCAAGAATGCAATTTTTAGTTTAAATAATTAGGAAATATTGACACAATAATTAACTAAAATGCAACCTATCAATGTTCAGAGAGGCAGAGAAGGGTTTTCTTTCAGCTAGAGAGAGAAAGAGCTAAAGAAAAATTGTGTGTATGAAGTGGTGAGTTTAAGGGGTATTTATAGCAAAAATTTTCGGTTGCTATAGTATTTGCTACAGTACCTGCTATAGTGTTCGCACTGCTACAGTGCTACAGTGTATGCTACAGTGTACAAGTACTGATTTTCCTTGTCGTGTTTGCACAGTAACTCCCGGTGCTACAGTGATTTTTGAGAAATTCATTTTTTGATTACTTTTGAAGTTTCTTTTGAGAATTGGTCAGTCAGTTGAGCCAGCTTGATCGTTTTCGGAGTCTTCTTTGTTTGTTGACGATTGGTCTGTTTCATTTAGTCGGTTCACTTTGGTTAGTCAGATTTATACCCTAGTTGGGCTATGTCTGGTTTTGCTTTAACAGGTTGTTGCAGAGATTTCTTCTAGGATTTCTTGGATCCATTCATCATAATGTGAAGCATCCATGCCCTATTCTTTGAGTAAATGCCTATTGATAATATACCTTTGGACATTTCTCATCTTCATAAAGCACTGCTCCTTCAGACTTGGAATCGAGTTTGAAGGCCTTAAGCAGACCTTACGGTGTTTGTGCGGAAGGTAAACAAGAATTTGTTCTCTAATGTTTTAATCAAAGTATGTAGTACCGTAGTTATGGATCCTGTCTTCCTCAGTTTCTTATTGGTAGGAGTAATGATCTATCCTTAGATGTAATACAGTATCATCCTTGTGTTTTGTAAAAGAAAACATTCTGGTTTGTGGATTGTTGATAGTTGAACTTCCTTCGATATTTTGCGGATGGTTGGTAGTTGAAATTCCTTCGATTGATGACATGTTCTTACAAAATAAAAGTTGAAATAATTTTTTGAAGGTTAGATTAAATATTGATAGGGGTATTTTTGCTAAAAGGGAGAAGGGCATCTAGACCATAATTTTGTGGTTAGATTCCTTCTTGGATGACTAAATATAGGATGAGAGATGAAATAAAGGGTGTCCCTAACAAAACATTGGTTGTAAGGTCCTTTGCTAGGAGAAAGGTTTCTTTGATTGAGACTTCTGAAAATTGGATGGCCACGTTTGAGAGTTTAAATAGGATATCAAGTTTAGAGCCATTAGTTCCACGGAATCCCTTATTGGATTCTTCGAAGAACTCAGTAGGGACAAGTCCTTCTTGAATACAGCTGAGGTCTGCTCCGGTATCAAGTAAGGCTTTTGTTTCAAGGATATACTCATTTTGGATAACTAGTTTAATTTGTACAAGAAATTTCTTATAGGATCTTTTGGATAATAGGTTTAGAAAATCTGTATCATTATCAGAGGATTCTTCTCCTTTTGGGAGTTTGGACTGAGAAGAGACAATGTTTTGTAAGACAAGGTTGTCAAGGTCTTGTTTAGCTTTGATTGGTCTTACTTCTTCTTTAAGAAGGGCAATTTCAAGTTGAAGGTCTTCGATTGATATTGATTTTACTGGTTTGGATGGAAATCTGTTTAGGATATTTGTAAGGTTATAGGTATTGAGTAGTCTGGGATCTTTGGCTAATGGGCTGGAGAAGGTGTTTGAGGGTCTGTTTAGAGATTCTTTGAATTTACTAAGATAGAGCTGTCTCTTTTCAGGGTCAGGAATGATCTCGATTGCATCTAAGAGGAGATCCTGTTCTTTTGTTAGGGCATTTACAGTGGCATGTCTTTCTTTTTCATCTTCATCATTATCCTCACTGGTCGTTGATAAAGATGAAACATCATCATCCTCCAGCTGATTGATCCAATTGTCTTCTTCTCGTTCTAAATCACTGCTTTCTTCAATGAGGAGATTTGAGAGTTGGTTTACTATCTGCTCGTCGAGTCCCGTTGTGCTGATTCTTTTGTTTAGTTTGCAGTATCTGACTATATGTCCAGGTTGTTTATATCTATGGCAAATAATGGATGGTAATGTTGGTAAAGGTTGCTGGTTAGTATTTGGAGTCTGATTATTTGGCAGTAGTTGTTTTCTGGCTTTGTAAGGCAGGGCTCTTCTTTGGTTTTGTGGAGATGATTTTGTTGAGGGTTTGGATCTTCTTCTGCTTTTTGTATGACAGTTAGGGAGGCCAAACTGTTCATAGAAAGAGCCAAGGTCTTTTGCTCTCCGTGCTCGATCTTTTGCAAGCTACCTAAGCATTTTATCTTGTCTGCAAATTTTCAAAGCAACCTGTTGGATTTGACTTGTAAGTTGTCCACAAGTGATTGTTTCCCATGGTACCACACCATTGTACTGGTTTCGAATTTCTTCTCGAACAAGGTCTCTTAAGGATTTGGGAAGCCCATCTAAAAAATTTTCTTTCCAATAAGCTTGATTTCCGTCTGGTCTGGCATGTATCCTTGTCAGGAAGATATCTTTGTACCATCGAAAATCTAAGAGGCTCCGACATTTGAGATTGTTTAATAATTCTAAGGATTTATCCCTAAATATTCCTGGGTCTTCAATAAATATTTTTGCAGTGGGAATATCAATGTTGCCACTGTGTCTGAGATGGTATCACCATATTGTATGATTGGCTCTCCATCTACATCAACTTTGATAGAGTTTAAGATTTTTCCTTTGTCATCTGGAGTGAGATGTTCATCCCACCATCCTTTAAGTTGCCCTGTAAATCCTGTGATAAGGATATGAGCTACAAGTTGGTCAGTGTATCCCTGAGTTGTACGATATGGTGTTGCCACCATCGTCACTTGTTGGAGAATTGAGATTATATTGTATTCAGATACTCCATCTATATTACATTTATAGATATTGTTGGTATTATAGGAATTTTGAAGGATGTTTGGTTTTTCTTCTATAAGGACATCAGGATAGGTTGCCCTAGAATAGTAAAGTTTTTGAGGATTTTTCCAATTTGGAATATAAGAAGAAGATTTGGTCATATTAAATTTGGCTATTCGATCAGTAGTGGTTTCTAGGTTGGATTTGTTTATGACGCAGGTTATTTTCTTCGGAGGTTGGTTAATTGACACAGGAGAGTTTAATGAAGGTTTTTCTAAAATATAGGCTGATTGGCTATCAGGTTTATTGGTAGATATGGAACCTTGCCTTCATTTTTGTTTGCTTGTAGGGGCAACAAAGGATTGTTCTGTTTTGGCAATTCGTTTTCCAATGTCTTCAATGGGTCTATTCTGGAGTTCTTTGTGAAATTTATTTGGTATTTCACAGGGTCTGAACAGAGGGTTGGATGAAGAGGTTGCAGTTTTGGTACTTGGAAGAAATAGAGTTTTAGGTTGGGAAGTAAGATATTCTCCGAGAGTTTGTAAGTACTTGTTGGTGTAGTTATTTTGCTCATATATTCCCTGGATATCCCTAGCACTCACAGGATCTTCTTCTTGGGCTGTTTTCAGTTTGAAGGGTTTAGCACTGATTTTTGTGGATTTGTTAGAAAAGGTAATAGGTTTGGGTGAAGGTAGCTCTGCTTGGATTTCTCCATCTGTTGTCTGCCATTTTCAAACACGGACTAATGATGAATAAGGATATTCTATCTTGTTTCCTATTGCATAAATCTCGAAGCGCTCAAAGAATTGGATATGCAACTTGGTTCTTTCCAAGAAGTGGTAAAAGATTGTCTGTATGGCTTTTATGGATTCTCCTTTATAGTTGTTGAAGAATCACTGTCTCTTTGCTTGATTATGATATGCATAGAACTCAACTCGCAGGTCTTGCTTATTGATCTGATATTCTGAATCGAGAACTCTTAGCTCTGGCAATGGTTCGTTGGTCATGCTTGAGTATGTAGGAGATATTGGAAGATCTCCATGGATTGTATCTTCATCTGAAGACTGTTTTTCTAAGGGATCCTCTGTTTGGATCATAAATCTTGCTTGAGGAATCCTTGAAAAGATATCAAGATTGTGGAGCTTTGTGGATATGGAGGAGACTGAACGTCTCCCTGCGTCAAGGGTATCCATACTAGTGCTTGCAGCAGAAGATACCTTAACATTTCTGGACCTGTCAAATTTTATTTCGACCGTGCCACTAGGGAATTATTTGATGCTTGAAACTGATGTATTTTGAGTTGGTACACTAGGGGCTACTTCCGATAATGTCCAATCATCAGGGAGGGATACTTTATTCCAAGAGATAGTTCTAGGATTGGAAATCCTAGATCTAGTTAGATCTATTTGGAAGAGTATCGTTTCTCCCTTCTTAGTTGTCTTCAGGGCTCTAGTGTTGAAGGCTGAGCTAATGACCTTGTATTGGATCCTGTAAATAATAGCAACAGGAAGAGTGCCGGTTTTTATTTTATAATTAGCTGTTTTTATGTTTAATGTTAATGCATCTAGGATGTTTCAATCCTGGAGGCATACGGAGAAAATTTGGGAAACAGTCAAAGTACATAGGTCCTTCGCATGGGCTTGTTTCTGTAATTCTGAGTAATGAGTCATTGAAGTTGAGGAATCTGCAATCTCAGAGGCAAAGGAGTAGGGATGTGTCCAATCCTTCTCTTGTCAAGGGTTTAGCTGCAACTTGTACAAGTCCAAAATGTATATAGTTGTATTTTTGTTGATGTCTTTCAATAGCTTTCTTTGATAAAAGTTTGATTTCTTAATGGTCATTGTTTAAGGCAATAGTTTGTTGTACAGTTTTAATTGTGTAGTCTGTAGTTATTTTTCAATGTTTACTATTTTGATAAATCTCAATTTCTTGATATCTAGGGATTTCCATGTTATCAATGTCTTGGTTTATATCTTGAAGATTAATCTCTTCTTTAAGACAAGTGTTTATAGGGAAAATGTTTGAAATAAAAGAACTAGAGCTAGATCTAAAAAAGGAAGCCATAAATTAATCAGGTAAAATAAAATCAATAATAAAATCAAGAACAAGATCAATGATAAGTTCAATGATATGTAAGAAGAAAATAAAATCAATTATATGTAAAAATTTCCTTCCCCTTGGCACAGATCCGTCGGGATCCATGTGGGATAAGTATACTTTTTATCCTACTATAATAGAGATAGTATGGATCTAACAGGTCAGATCTAAAATTTAAGCAACTTACTGCCTCGAGTACTATCATTCCCCTCGGATCTCATCAGGCCTATAGGTCTTACTGTCAAATCTCATGGCCTTACTGACAGGACCGCTCTCAGAGACTTCTAAAGCTTACTGCTTTCAACGAGATCTGAGCTCTTAGATTCATACAAGCAGTATTATAGTACGTTAGGAAACATAATTATCACCCACTTCCCCCTCTGGCTCTGATACCAGAGCGGGGTTAGGGAGGTCCCCTAAATGCAGGAAACTAAAAGCAGCAGGGTAAAGGAAGTGGGTCGTAGATGGACTGCAACTACAAGATCTGGCAGTATAATCGGCCATTAATAGAATAGGTAAATAAATATAAACGAAATAAATAAACAAGAATGTAAATAGGCGGATTTAACCAGTCATGGATAAAATAATAACTGAATAAAAAAGTTTATTAGAGGCTAGAAGACTTTCAAGCATGAAACTTGACCAAAATCTTGATCTAAGTATGATTCCAATCTAAGCCTAATACTAATGATGTTTAGAGAGAGAGAGAAGGGTTTTCTTTCAGCTAGAGAGAGAAAGAGTTGAAGAAAAATGGTGTGTGTGAAGTGGTGAGTTTGAGAGTTATTTATAGTAAAAATTTTCGATTGCTATAGTACTTGCTACAGTACCTACTACAATGTCCGCACTGCTCAGTGCTACAGTGTCTACACTGCTACAGTGTGCGCTACAGTGTACAGTACTAATTTTTCCTACCATATTTGCATAGTAACTTCCTGTGCTACAGTATTTCCGGTGCTACAGTGATTTTTTAGAAATTCATTTTTTGATTATTTTTTAAATTTGTTTTGAGAATTGGTCAGTCAGTTGAGCCAGTTTGATCATTTTCGGAGTCTTCTTTGTTTGTTGACGATTGGTCTATTTCATTCGGTGGGGTCACTTTGGTTAGTCAGATTTATACCCTAGTTGGTCTATGTCTGGTTTTGCTTTAACAGGTTGTTGCAGAGATTTCTTCTAGGGTTTTTTGGATCCAAAAGTATCCGTGCCCCATTCTTTGAGTAAATGCCTGTTGATAATGTACCTTTGGACATTTCTCATCTTCAAAATGTGACAGCACCTCCTACAATAAAGGGTTGCTGCTTAACTCTCGCCAGGACTTCCTACATTCCACAATTTTTTCAGGAACGGTACTCAAAGTCCATTGAGATGACATAACCTTGAAGGTACTTCATAATAACATTTACATATCTCCAAAGTAATTACATAAACTCATGGAACAAAGGTCGTTTAGAATTCAACTTAAGTACATTAACGCTCTCCCGGTAAAGAGGATTCTGAGATAGATATACCAGGTCAAACAAACCTAAAATCCCAAAATGATCTAATGTTATCCTTGAGCCCTTTTGCCTCGAATCACATTGGAAAACAAATACGTGGTATGAGCTTACTGATGGTATTCCAAGAATCAAGCAAAACATGAGCAATTCCAAATTCAACATGTTAACATGTAATTCAAGAAACATAACGCCAGGTATAACCATTACCAATTTAAGAATCAAGGACTAAGGTCCCATATAGTGGCGATAAGATATCATTAATTCAAATAAACATTTACTCATTCAAGTAGATCAAATAATAAGTACTAAATGATCTCAAAGGATATGGAATTCATTGGGAGCCATATTCCACCTTATAACTTCAATAAACAATCTCCCATTTTCCACCTTATAACCTCCGAACTCCCACCTTATGACCTCAAAGCGATAAACAATCCCAAATTTACTTTCGCCTTATCACCTCAAAGCGATAAACAATCCCAAAATTTAACATTAGATATTATACTCAAAGCCTTTTGGTGAAGAGTTTTGAGCTTTGCACTTAACATTAGTAAGTTATTACCCAAAACTGTCCAACTGATCCGATCTCGCGATGGTCCGGGATGAGCTTTTGGCTTACCGGGACCTACGATGGTGGATCAAGGATGGGTTCCGGTAAAGAGTAAGCTCAGTTCGGTCGATCGATAAAGTACACATCGACCTACATTTATACACATTTAACATTCAACTATGCATTGTGAACAACAATTATGAAAATCAATTAAATTAACAAATCAAGGAATCACAATAACATGACACTCATTAGGTATGCTAATCAAAGAGGCTTTTAAAACAAATAATAGCATTTACTCAAGTATCATGCATCGTCAAGGAAACATGCATTGGAACACACCAAGTTAGCAAAATAACCTTAGGCGTTCGCTCCCAAATCTCCTTTATTTCCTCCTTCCAAGTCTAATTGCAAATGAAATAAAAACATTTAGGATTTACTACCCCAAACAAGAGAGACCAAATGCATACACTAGTTGTTTCTTTGTTTGATAACAATCACAATTTGGATGCAAAAAAATCATAAGAGGTCTAATCCAAGGCATGAGTGTAAAACAAATGAAGAATCTTATAACATAGTAAAATCATGAGTTAAGTAGGTTGGAACTCGGCAAAGGTGAATATGAGTCAAAAGGAATAAAAGAAGCCATTATAGAAAGGAAATGAAAATTGACAGGTTTGCCACCCTTTAGTGTTTTAATCATAACTGTGGCTGTGGTTATCGGATTGGGGTGAATTTTATGGCGTTTCAAAGATAAGACCTAGCCCTACAACTTTCATGAAGAGGTAAGATATCAATTCATGCTTAATAACAGTCAAAATGGCAAATATCAGAGAAGCAAGAAAACTGTCGGAATAATTTCAGGCTGGTCGAACAGTCTCGGGAAAACAGTCATAACTAGACGTAGAAAAATTGAAATCAAGCTCCGTCAACAGTGTTTAAAACTAGGTTCATAGGGATTTCTAATGGTATAATTCTCAGATGCTAATTCATTTTCTACAGGTAACAGTAACCTCGGGAAGTGGGCTGTTTTTCATTCCTGTTTTCTGAGAAAATTTTAGCTTTGATGTATTTTCTTCAATCAACCCTTTAAAGTCATTTCCATCACTTAACAAGGTGTTTAACATGCTAAAACAGCAATTAATTCCATCATCAAAGCATCACAAGTCATTAAGCATTTCATCAAACACATGGTAACCAAAAATGAAAACCTAAGTTCTAGTTTTCAAACTCAAGATTTCCTTCCATAATCTTTCCTTCTAATCAACCCCAAACACCTTAAACTTAACTATCATGCATCCTTTTTGAATTTAAACATAACTAAAGCAA
This sequence comes from Gardenia jasminoides, assembly GCA_013103745.1. Taxonomy (NCBI): domain Eukaryota; kingdom Viridiplantae; phylum Streptophyta; class Magnoliopsida; order Gentianales; family Rubiaceae; genus Gardenia; species Gardenia jasminoides. The sequence goes on along the minus strand of CM023097.1, from coordinate 14,876,579 downwards.
AGTTAAGTGTCTAATTACCTTGAGAGTTGAGAGAGAAAACCACCCAAAAAGCTCCAATTCTTCCAACCAAGTTTGATGATCAAGCAACAATCTAAGCTAGGGTTTCACTTGAACATGTTTTCCTCACCTAAAATTGCTAGAATCAAGCTTAGGGGTTTAGTGTTTTCTTGCTTGAGGAGTTCGCCAAGAGGAGAGAGAGGGGAGGGAGTTTTTGGTTCAAAATTTTGAAAATGAGAGGTTAAATAGAAAGGCTTAAGTCAAGACTTGTTGGATGGTTGACAAGTGGAAATGTCTTGGCCGTGAATTGGGTTAAAATTCTAGACAATTAGCTTCTAATCCTTCAATTAGAATGTAACCTACTTAATGCCACATAAATTTTATGCATTTAGCTACATAAAACATGTAAAATGAAATTCCAAATTTATGTCATGCTATGCATACAAAATAAAGTACTTAAAATAAAATAATGCACTTAATGCTTTCATGGTGCAATCAAGCCATTTTTTTTTCTTTTTTTTTCTGGGTTCCTAATGCATAAAGTCGCTCCTTGGACTTGGAACCGAGTTTGAAGGCCTTAGAACACCTGTTTTGTGCGAAGGTAAATAGGAATTTGTTTTCCGGTGTTGTAATCAAAGTATGTAGTACTGTAGTTGCGGATCCTGTCTTCCATTGTTTCTTGTTGGTAGGAGTAATGATCTAGCCTCAGATGTGAGATAGCATCATCCTTGAGTTTTGTATAAGAAAACATTCTGGTTTATAGATTATTGATAGTTGAACTTCCTTCGATGTTTTACGGATGGTTGGTAGTTGAACTTCCTTCAATGGAAGACATGTTCCTGCAAAATAAAAGTTGAAATAATTTTTTGAAGGTTAGATTAAATACTGATAGGGGTATTTTTGCTAAAAGGGAGAAGGGCATCTGGACCATAATTTTGTGGTTGGATTCCTTCTTGGGTGACTAAATATGAGATGAGAGAAGAAATAAAGGGTGTCCCCAACAAAACATTGTTTGTAAGGTCTTTCGTTAGGAGAAAGGTTTCTTTGATTGAGACTTCTGAAAATTGGATGGCCACGTTTGAGAGTTTAAATAGGATATCAAGTTTAGAGCCATTAGTTCCACGGAATCCCTTATTGGATTCTTCGAAGAACTCAGTAGGGACAAATCCTTCTTGAATACAGCTGAGGTCTGCTCCGGTATCAAGTAAGGCTTTTGTTTCAAGGATATACTCATTTTGGATAACTAGTTTAATTTGTACTAGAAATTTCTTATAGGATCTTTTGGATAATAGGTTTAGAAAATCTGTATCATTATCAGAGGATTCTTCTCCTTTTGGGAGTTTGGACTGAGAAGAGACAATGTTTTATAAGACAAGGTTGTCAAGGTCTTGTTTAGCTTTGATTGGTCTTACTTCTTCTTTAAGAAGGGCAATTTCAAGTTGAAGGTCTTCGATTGATATCGGTTTTACTGGTTTGGATGGAAATCTGTTTAGGATGTCTGTGAGGTTATAGGTATTGAGTAGTTTGGGATCTTTGGCTAATGGGTTGGAGAAGGTGTTTGAGGGTCTGTTTAGGGATTCTTTGAATTTACTGAGACAGAGCTGTCTCTTTTCAGGGTCAGGAATGATCTCAATTGCATCTAAGAGGAGATCCTGTTCTTTTGTTAGGACATTTACAGTGGCATGTCTTTCTTTTTCATCTTCATCATTATTCTCACTGGTAGTTGATAAAGATGAAACATCATCATCCTCTAGCTGATTGATCCAATTGTCTTCTTCACGTTCTGAATCACTGCTTCCTTCTATGAGGAGGTTTGAGAATTGGTTTACTATCTGCTCGTCGAGTCCCATTGTGCTGATTCTTTTGTTTAGTTTGCAGTATCTAGCTATATGTCCAGGTTGTTTACATGTATGGCAAATAATTGATGGTAATACTGGTAAAGGTTGCTAGTTAGCATTTGGAGTCAGATTGTTTGGCGGTAGTTGTTTTCTGGCTTTGTAGGGTAGGGCTCTTCTTTGGTTTTGTGGAGATGATTTTGTTGAGGGTTTGGATCTTCTTCTGCTTTTTTATGACAGCTAGGGTGGCCAAACTATTCACAGAAAGAGCCAAGGTCTTTTGCTCTTTATGCTCGATCTTTTGCAAGCTGCCGAAGCATCTTATCTTGTCTGCAAATTTTCAAAGCAACCTGTTGGATTTGACTTGTAAGCTGTCCATAAGTGATTGTTTCCCATGATACCACACCATCATATTGGTTTCGAATTTCTTCTCGAATAAGGTCTCTTAAGGATTTGGGAAGCCCATCTAAAAACTTTTATTTCCAATAAGCTTGATTTTCGTCTGATCTGACATATATCCTTGTCAGGAAGGTATCTTTGTACCATTGTAAATCTGAAAGATTCCGACATTTGAGATTGTTTAATAATTCTGAGGATTTATCCCTAAATATTCCTGGGTCTCCAATAATTGTTTTTGCAGTGGTGAATATCAATGTTGCCACTACGTCTGAGATGGTATCACCATCTTGTATATTGGCTCTCTATCTGCATCAAATTTGATAGAGTTTAAGATTTTTTCTTTGTCATCTGGGGTGAGATGTTTATCCCACCATCATTTAAGTTGCCCTATAAATCCTGTGATAAGGATATGAGTTGCAAGTTGGTCGGTGTATCCCTGAGTTGTACGATATGCAGTTGCCACCACGTCATTTGTTGGAGAATTGAGATTATATTATATTCAGATATTCCATCTATATTCCATTCATAGATATTGTTGGCATTGTAGGAATTTTGAAGGATGTTTGGTTTTTCTTCTATAAGGACATCAGGATAGGTTGCCCTAGAATTGCAAAGTTTTTGAGTATTTTTTCAATTTGGAATATAAGAAGAAGATTTGGTCATATCAAGTTTGGCTATTCGATCAGTAGTGATTTCTGGGTTGGATTTGTTTATGACGCAGGTTATTTTCTTCGGAGGTTGGTTAATTGACACAGGAGAGTTTAATGAAGGTTTTTCTAAAATATAGGCTGATTGGCTATCAGGTTTATTGGTAGATATGGAACCTTGCCTTCATTTTTGTTTGCTTGTAGGGGCAACAAAGGATTGTTCTGTTTTGGCAATTCGTTTTCCAATGTCTTCAATGGGTCTATTCTGGAGTTCTTTGTGAAATTTATTTGGTATTTCACAGGGTCTGAACAGAGGGTTGGATGAAGAGGTTGCAGTTTTGGTACTTGGAAGAAATAGAGTTTTAGGTTGGGAAGTAAGATATTCTCCGAGAGTTTGTAAGTACTTGTTGGTGTAGTTATTTTGCTCATATATTCCCTGGATATCCCTAGCACTCACAGGATCTTCTTCTTGGGCTGTTTTCAGTTTGAAGGGTTTAGCACTGATTTTTGTGGATTTGTTAGAAAAGGTAATAGGTTTGGGTGAAGGTAGCTCTGCTTGGATTTCTCCATCTGTTGTCTGCCATTTTCAAACACGGACTAATGATGAATAAGGATATTCTATCTTGTTTCCTATTGCATAAATCTCGAAGCGCTCAAAGAATTGGATATGCAACTTGGTTCTTTCCAAGAAGTGGTAAAAGATTGTCTGTATGGCTTTTATGGATTCTCCTTTATAGTTGTTGAAGAATCACTGTCTCTTTGCTTGATTATGATCTGCATAGAACTCAGCTCGTAGGTCTTGCTTATTGATCTGATATTCTGAATCAAGAACTCTAAACTCTGGCAATGGTTCGTTGGTCATGGTTGAGTATGTAGGAGATATTTGGAAGATCTTCATGGATTGTATCTTCATCTGAAGACTGTTTTTCTGAAGGATCCTCTGTTTGGATCGTGTATCTTTCTTGAGGAATCCTTGAAAAGATATCAAGGTTGTGGAGCTTTGTGGATATGGAGGAGACTGAACGTCTCCCTGCATCAAGGGTACCCATACTGGTGCTTGCAATAGAAAATACCTTAACATTTCTGGACCTGTCAAATTTTATTTCGACCGTGCCACTAGGGAATTATTTGATGCTTGAAACTGATGTATTTTGAGTTGGTACACTAGGGGCTACTTCCGATAATATCCAATTATCAGGGAGGGATACTTTATTCCAAGAGATAGTTCTAGGATTGGAAATCCTAGATCTAGTTAGATCTATTTGGAAGAGCATCGTTTCTCCCTTCTTAGTTGTCTTGAGCTCAGTGTTGAAGAGCTAATGACCTTGTATTGGATCTGTAAATAATACTTGCGGAAGAGTGCGGTTTTTTTTATAATTAGCTGTTTTATGTTTAATGTTAAGCGTCTAGGATGTTTACGTCACGGAGGCATCAGGAAAGCGGTCAAAGTATCTGGGTCTCTGCATAGGCTTGTTTCCGCCATTCTGAGTAATGGGTCATTGAAGTTCAGGAATCTGCAACTCGGAGGTAAAGGAGTAGGGATGTGTCCCGTCCTTTTCTTGTCAAGGGTTTAGCTGCAACGTGTACAAGTCCCAAATATATATAGTTATATTTTTGTTGATGTCTTTCAATAGCTTTCTTTGATTAAAGTTTGATCTCTTCATGGTCATTGTTTAAGGCAATAGTTTGTGCTACAGTTTTAATCGTGTAGTCTGTAGTTATTTTCCAATGTTTACTATTTTGATAAATCTCAGTTTCTTGATATCTAGGGATTTCAAAGTTATCAATGTCTTGGTTTATATCTTAAAGATTAATCTCTTCTTTAAGACCAATATTTATAGGGAAAATGTTTGAAATGGAAATTCTAGAGTTAGATCTAAAAAAGGAAGCCATAAATTAATCTGGTAAAATAAAATCAACAATAAAATCAACAATAAAATCAAGAACAAGATCAATGATAAGATCAATGATATGTAAGAAGAAGATAAAATCAATTATATGTAAAAATTTCCTTCCCTTTAGCACAGATCTGTCGGGATTTATGAGGGATAAGTATACTTCTTAGTCTACTATAATAGAGATAGTATGGATCTAACAGGTCGGATCTAAAATTTAAGCAGGTTACCACCTCGGGTACTATTATTCCCCTCGGATCTCATCAAACCTCTAGGTCTTACTGCCAAAATCTCATGGCCTTACTGCCAGGACCGCCCTCAGAGACTTCCAAAACTTATTGCTCTCAGCGAGATCCGAGCTCTGATTCGCGGCGGTATTATAGTATGTTGAAAACATAATTATCACCCCACTTGCTCTAGATCGAGGGGGAAGGTGGGGTGATATGTTCAAACTTTATAATATCTTGCTGTAATCTAAGTTTAGATCTCGTTGGCGATAAGTTTTGCAGAAGTCTCGAGGGCGGTCTGGCGGTAGGCCATGAGATTTGGCATGAGACACAGCCTTGAGATCAGGGGAATGGCGGTAGTAAGCTATCTAAATTTTAGATTTGACCTGTTGGATCCATACTATCTCTATTATAGTAGGTTATAAATATACTTGTCCCTGAATCCGACGGATCATTGAGGAAGGGAACTTTTAAATATAATTGATTTTATCTTCTTACATATCATTGATCTTATCATTGATCTTGTTCTGTTTCATTGATTTTATTGTTTCATTCTACCGATTAATTTATGGCTTTCTTTTAGATCTAACTCTAGATCTTCTATTTCAAACATTTTCTCCTACAAACACTGCTCTTAAAGTTGTCTTCAGATATAAACCAAAACATTGATGGTGGGAAATTCATCAAGAAAATGAATTTATCAACATAGTAAACATTGGAAAATAACGCCATAGACTACGATTAAAATTGTAGAACAAACTATTGTCTAATGACAATGAAAATCAAACTTTTATCAATGAAAGCTGAAAGACATCGGCTAACAAAAATACAACTATATACATTTTGGACATGTACTGAAGTTGCAGCTAAACCCATGACAAGGAAGGGCTGGACATCCCTACTCCTTGCCTCAGATTTTAGATTCACGAACTTCAATGACTCGTACCGAATGAAACAAGCTATCTTGTGGGTGCTTACTATTTCCCAAATTTCTCCGTATCCTCCAGGGCATCTAAACAGCATTAACAAACATAAAAACAGTGAATTATAAAACCAAAACTTGCACTCTTCCATATATCTCTAATCCCAAGGTCATGGCTCAACCTTCAACACTAGAGCCGAAGATAACAAAAGAAGGGAGAAGCGTCTTTCCAAGCAGTCTAACTGATCTAGGATCTCCATTCTAGAACTATCTCTTGAATGACTATCTCTCAGCGGTTGGACACTGGCGATATAGCCCCTAGTGTGCGTTCAAGGCATTGTATCAAGTATCAAAACAATTCTAGCGGCGGTTCAAATAAAATTTGTAGCGGTCAAAGTGTTAAAGTATCTTGCACTGACAAACGCGGTATGGATACCAGCGATGGGGAGACACTCAGTCTCTTCCATATTCACAAAACTCCACAACCTTGATCTCTCTTCAAGGATTCCTCAAAAGATACACGATCCAAACAGTCCTGAAAAAGCGGTGAGCGAAGATACAATCCATGTAGAACTTCCAGTATTACTTACATACTCAACCATGGCCAACGAACCATTGCCAGAGCTAAGAGTTCTCGATTCAGAATATCAGATCAACAAGTAAGACTTGCGAGCTGAGTTCTATGCAGATCATAATCAAGCAAAAAGACAGTTGTTATTCGACAACTACAAAGGAGAATCAATTACAACTATTGATTATTTATAAACCATTGCCATACCGACTATCTATTACAACTTCTTAGAGAGGATAAACCAGCATATCCAATTCTTCGATTGGTTTGAGAAATATGCCTCCTACAATAATATCAATTATCTATTCTTTCAGTAAAATGCAAGTCTGCTCTGCCCAAAGAAGGTTGTCAAGAATGTCGGGAACTTCAAGAGAAAGTAAAAACTTTTGAAAGGAAGTTAGTTGAACTCTTAGAAGAAAAAGATAATTTTTCTTCTAGAGGACATGTAAATGTCCTTACCCAAAATCTCTCCAAACCTCTTGCCTTCAAAGATCTTCAAGTAGAGATTGCTTTTCTCAAGCAAGAAGTTAGAACAATCAAAACCAACAAAACCTCCGAACAACCAACCAAGATCTCTTTCCAAAAGTACCTAGTTCATATCAGAATGGCCATTCAAAAAACCTATGTTGTTGAAATAGAAGTCCTACTTGATATCGGAGCTGATTTAAGCTGTATCCAAGAAGGACTCATTCCTACCAAATTTTTTGAGAAAACAAAGGAGAGTCTCACCGGAGCAAATGGTTCCAGGTTAAACATTCAGTTTAAACTCTCAGATGTAGAGATCCAGTTCTCTTTAGTGTCCCTAAAAGAAACCTTCCTTCTAGCTAAAGACCTAACCAACAATGTCATATTAGGAACAACCTTCATTCAAAAACTTGCTCCTTATTTGACCACCTATCAAGGTATTATCCCACAAAATTATGGATCAAATGCCCTTCTATCATTCACAAGAGAACCTGTCTCCAAAACTATTAACTCTTTAATGCTCAAAGAAAATCAGATTAACTTCCTAAAAGAAGAGGTATCTTTCAAAAGGATAGAAGAGCAGCTACAACAACCAGAAATCCAGCAAAGGATTAAAGATCTACAGTCAAAGATCCAAATTCAAGTATGTGCTGAGGTACCAACTGCCTTCTGGAAAAGAAAACAGCACACGGTCAGTCTCCCCTATGAACCAGATTTCGATGAACGAAACATACTAACAAAAGCAAGGCCCATCCAGATGAATCAGGATCTACTCAAACATTGCCAAAAGGAAATAAATAATCTTTTATCAAAAAGATTATTAGACCAAGCCAATCTCCATGGAGTTGTCCAGCCTTCTATGTCAACAAACAGTTGGAGATCGAAAGGGGAGTACCTTGCCTAGTAATCAATTACAAGGCTTAAACAAAACCCATAGATGGATGAGATATCCAATTCCCAACAAAAAGGATATATATATATATATATAGGTCCAAATCTTGGTCATGAACGTTCAAGAACGGCTATTTCCTGCAACTGTTAATGCCCTCCTCCTAAAATGGAAGTCCTAATTGCTTTTCCAGGTGAATTATAAGTGTTAGCCAGTCACGGAATGATAGCATCGGTGAATGAGAGGGAAAGGGAGCTGTACCTACTATTTTCAAAGGTATCGTTTTCCTTTCGGTATAAATTAGTTGTGTTTATTTGCTTTTTCTTAAAATTCCAAAACACTAATATAATTGACTTAACAATATTCCACTAACTATTTAAACTATTATTTTCAAGGTATCCTCTCTTAATGCTTGTCGTATGCCAAACTAAAACGTTCAATTTGGAACGCAGAAGGTGTTAATTTTTTTAACCTAAAACTTTGTAACTAATTGGAGCATATGAACTTGCCCCATCCCCTCATCCCCCAATATTCGCCTACCCCTACCCCTACCCATACCCTCCAAGATGGAATAAGTGCACTATATTTTCAAACGCTAATTTGTTTAACGGATTTTTAGATAGCTATTGCAATTTTTCAAGTATTGTGGTGGCTGTCACTTCTCATGGTGAGAAGGGGTAAAAATGGTTGAATATAGTTGTCATTTAAATTGGGCACCGAACTGAGAATTGTCCACTTGTCAGGCTAAGCAAAAGCAACCGTGTGAGTCAACAATGTGAAATCCACGCGTTGGATAGGTTAAATTGATAAGATTTGAGTTAGATCCCTTTAATCCGAATACAAACTCATTAAATTTAATTAAATTAGATCCAAATCCAAACCCTTATGTGTTTGAAAAAGTAAGTCCAAACTCAGATTCTTATGGATTTGGGTGTCCAATAGATATGTTGCATTTTTTAAAATGTACTAAAATAAAAATATATTAAAAATATATAAATTTCAAAAAATATAAATAACATCCAATTTTTATTTTCAAATAATAAAATTAATGTTCAAGAAGTTGAATGCAACATTATGAACTCAAAAAGTATCTGTTATCAATTATTTCTATTTATTCTCGAAGTCTCAACTTTGTCCACGTTCAATTTTTCATTTCTTTGCCTTCACTTTTCTCATTTTTTTTGAAAAAGTTGATACAAATTTCAATGATAACTAAGATTAACTTTAAAAAAAAGAAAACAATCATAAAATCTTACTGTATTTGATCCAATTGGTCATAGAATACTATATTATTTTATAAATTTACTACTATATACATGCGTATATATTATTTAATTATATATATATGGATTTAGGTAGGGTCTACTATGAGTATGGATTTGGGTATGAATTATGGAAAATCAGACCTTACCAAGACATATAACTTTCTTACAAGATCTGGGTCTGGATAGGGTCTGAATTTGAGAAATTAAATCCAAGTTCAATCTCAATATATTGGATTTAGGTTGAATCTCGATAAGATTTGACCCATTGACATGCCTATCACCAACTGAAGGTAATATATCAATACTAAATCCTTCGAGGAGAAAAGGGCTGGCTTCATTTTTAAGCTCCATGTATTGCATTCTTTGATTTCCCATATTTTCTCCTTCTTATTCCTATACTAACTTGGGCATCAGAGTCTATTCCAAAGGAAATTCCTCTGCTGTAATTTGTAGTTTTAAACTCAAGCAGATTACATGAAAGATCACCAAGAATTATGGTTTGCCGTCTTGGTCTTGGTCGCAGTAGTAGACATAATTGTTTTACATCGATTACACAATATCAGTCGCAAATAGGGTGATACGATATCTTCATATATAAATATTTCAAAAATTCTAAAAGTTTATTAAAATTGAAAATACAATAATAAGTAAAATGAGAAAATTAAAAATTTTAATTATCTACATATATCCACCTAAATATAGGTAATAACTAATTTTATGAAAATAATAACACTGTTTTATAAGAACTTGGATCAAAATATGGAACTTCCATTCGGGCAAAAATTAAATTCTTGTAGGCTTTATCCATACAGCCTGCTTATTCAAAGAGTGTTCTTGTGTACCAAAAACAAAGGACTTTCGTGATAGCCCAACTTCTCCCTAAGGCTAACCAAAGGGTTGGCGGACTGCCTGCTTAACTCTCGTCAGGACTCAAGCATTCAAATAAACTAACACTAAAGGATAAATCTAAAGTCCATATTAGGAGAGAGAAAGGAAACTATAAAATTTGACATTGAAGCTTAGAATACAATCGTTAACTCAAAACCACTTAAAGCCTCGACCCATAGTCTAATACATTCCCATGAGTTAAAATAGGCAAAACCAAAAGAATATACAATCCATTCTTCCACACTCGGGACAAAAAGACCAAAAGCAGGTACTAGACCTATCTAGGTCTCTGGATTCTCATCACCTGTTAAGGAAAAACAAAATGGAATGGGGGTGAGCTAAAAGCTCGTGAATTTCCAAAAGATCATGCACAGGCATAAAACAGGATAAATAACATGTTTAAAACAAGTAAAGTAAACACAAAACACACACGTAGGATACGGGAACTCTCAGGAGCTCAGGTCCACTTCGCACGTTCAATTCACGTAGTCGACACTCCGTCGACTTTGCAATCCATGTAGATGACTCTTTACAACCATTTCCTTCCACCAAACATCCCCCTTTACCGGCCCGCAATCCAAACACTTAACACTTACTACTCAAGGGACGCGGTCAAGAGTAGTTTTATAAACACTTTCTCTACAAGTATATATATTCATGCAAAACAACTAGGTCACCTACTTTACTTAAAAGAAAGCAATAAAGTATACCCTCCTTAAGTGAGTGGTTCAACAATTTCAATTTTTAGCACTAAACAATCCAACAATTTCAGACAGCAAGCTTCTCCAAATTCCTGATTTTGGTTCCAATTTAACAACCTTTATTGCAACAACTTTTAGAGGGCTTTTTGTGGAAAAATTTAACATCTCAAACCTCAACTTTTAAGCATTAAAAATAAGCCCCTAAACCTACAAAAATGCAGCCACAAAATTAAGGGAAAAAACAGCAAATTTCAACCCTAATTCCTCTCTCTCCTTCTTGGTTTTCCTTAAGGCTTTTCCTCAAACTTTCCAACCAACAAATTCCAACATATGCACACACATTTCATCATTTGACATGCTAGTAAACAAATTCACACATTTTGTGGGAATTTCAAGAGCCCACACATCAACCATCAACAACAAACGAAATTTTAAGGAAGTTTAGTAACTTGAAATTCCAAAGCCAACACAAGTCAAGGTTCTAATAACCCATCAACATCCCAATCCTAATTTCATGCTTGAAAATGTAAGAAATGGACAAAGGTGAGAGGTTTAAGGGTTTACCACTTCCAAGTAGTTAGCAAAACAACCAAGAATCCTAGCTTTAACCACCCAAAAGCTTCCTCCTCAAAGTTCTTCACTAAAGCTTCAAGCTTGAGCCAAGTTAATTGCAAGATTGTGGTTGATTTTGGGAGAGAAATGGAAGAAGAAAATGATGAAATTTCTAAGGGAAGAGAGAGGGGGGAGAGTCGGCCAAGAGAGAGAGAGAAGAGTGGTGTTTATGTGGTAATTTGGTGAATAAATGAAAGAAATCAAGACAACACTTAAAGCCCAAATTTAGGGGTCAAAAGTCCAACTTGGAATAGTAGTTTTGCTAGCAATTTTGGTGGGAAAATAATTAGCTCTCTTGGCTCCAAATTACATGAATCTCGCTAAGAGGGGGAGAAGAAAAGGAAAAATTGAAGTGAGTTGGAGGAAATTAAATGGATAAACAATCGCAGGTTTAGAATCCTAGTTTTTGGGAAATTGGTCGAACTAGGTTTTACGGTTTCAAAACCCTATTTAATCTCAACTTTAATAATTCACTTGTAGTCCCTTGATTGTATTCTTCACCTATGAGTGATCATCCTTACACTTCATTGCTACTTCACTCACTGCCCGAATTTTTACCTCGAAAAACATGTTTTCTCATTTTCTTTCTTACTGATACTAAAAGGGCGAATTTTAAAAAAAAGTAGACGGAATATTGAAAATCTACGAGAAAATATGTGTGAAATAAAATTGGATCACCTAAAAAATAAAATTAAATTTCCATTTAAATTTCCTGAAAGAAAATATGTTTGAGTACGACATTAAAATAATTAAACAGATAAATGATAATAATAATAATATTTAAAATAATAAATTTTGAGGCCCTCACATCCTCCCCCCCTTAAAAAAATTTTGTCCTCAAAATTCTCACCTTGCTAGACAAATAATTCTGGATACTTTTTCTGCATTTCTCTTTCCACTTCCCAAGTTGCCTCCTCGGTATCATGATTTTTTCATAGGATCTTAACCAAAGGAATTTTCTTCATCCTTAAGTCCATTATTTCCCGATCAAGAATCTTCACAGGATTTTCCTCATAGGAGAGCGTTTCATTCATCTCAATCTCATCTACTTGCAGCACATGACTCGGGTCTGGGTGATACTTCTTGAGTATCGAGATATGAAAGACATTGTGAATTTTTGACATGTTGGCGGGTAAATCCTACTGATAAGCCACTTTTCCAGTCCGTTTGAGAATCTCAAATGGTCCAATGTACCTCGGCTTCAATTTCTTTCCTTTCTTAGACACTATCCCACTCTTCACTGGTTTGCCCCGCAAGAAAACCTTATCACCTACCTCGAATTCCAAGTCTTTCCTCCTATTATCTGCGTAGCTCTTTTGCCGACTTTGAGCTGTTAGAAGCCTTTCCCTAACCAACTTCAATTTCTCATAGGCTTCCTCAATCCAAGGTATAGTAGTTGGGTGAAGAACCTTTTTCTCACCCATTTCATCCCAATGAATCGGTGATCGACATCTTCTTCCATAGAGTGCGTCATAGGGTGGCATTTGAATCGAAACATGGTAACTATTATTGTACGCAAACTCGACCAGTGTCATGTACTGGCTCCAACTTTCTCCAAAATCCATTATACAAGATCTTAACATGTCCTTTAGAGTCTGAATTGTCCTCTCAGATTGGCCATCTGTCTTAGGGTGGTAGGCTGTACTCAACTTTAACTTAGTTCCTAAGGTCTCTTGCAACTTCTGCCAAAATCTCGAAACAAACCTAGGGTCTCGATCGGAAACAATGCTTACGGGAATCCCATGGAATCTCACTATCTCACCCAAATAAAGTTTGGTCAATTTCTCCAAAGGGTACCTCATATTCACTGGTAGAAAATGTGTAGATTTAGTGAGTCGGTCCACTACTACCCAGACGGCGTCGCGTCCTTTTTGACTCCTTGGCAGACCAGTGACAAAATCCATGGTAATATGCTCCCACTTCCATTCGGGAATTTCCAAAGGTTGTAAGAGTCCTGAAGGTTTTTGATGCTCAGCCTTAACCTATTGACAAATAAGACATGTCTGCACATACTTGGCTACATCTTTCTTCAAACCATCCCACCAGTACAATCCTTTCAAATCTTGGTACATCTTATTACTCCCAGGATGGATGGTATACTTAGACCGATGTGCTTCTTCTAAAATCTCTTTTCTTAATACCTCATCATTGGGCACTACTATCCTTTCTCGGAACCTCAATACACCCTCTGACCCTATCTTAAAGTCTCAGGCTTCCCTTTTCTGTACTTTCTCCAGAAATTTCTACACTACGGGATCTTTTGACTGTGCTTCCTTGATCCGTTCCAACAATGGAGACCTTAGTTCTACATTCCCAAAAATAATCTTTTGCGTCCCTAAGCAAGGTTTCCACTTGCTCACTTGTTCCAACATTTCCCATTCTATCACTATTAACCCCGCTACTTGAGCCTTGCGACGTAATGCATCAGCCACGACATTTGCCTTTCCAGGGTGATACTTTATTGAGCAATCATAGTCTTCTGAGAACTCTACCCATCTCCTTTGCCTCAAGTTCAATTCCTTTTGAGAGAACAAATATTTCAAACTCTTGTGATTCGTGAATACCTCAAAAGTTACTCCATATAAATAGTGCCTCCACTTCTTCAAAGCAAAGATAACCGCCGCCAATTCTAGATCATGAGTTTGGTGGTTCTGTTCATGAGGTTTCAACTTCCTAGAGACATAGGCTATGATTTTTCCATTTTGCATCAAAACTCAACCTAACCCATCCTTAGAGGCATCTGAATACACCACAAATCCTTCTTTACCATCAGGTAGGGTTAAAATCGGAGCCTCAGTCAATCGCTTCTTCAATTCTTGAAACCTCTCCTCACACTTAGGGCCCCAAACAAACTTTCCATGTTTCTTAGTCAAGTCTGTCAAAGGCCCAGTAATTCTTAAGAAATCCTAAATAAATCGACGATAGTAACCAGCCAACCCTAAGAAACTTCTAACCTCAGTCGGGTTCTCAGGCCGTTTCCAATGAGTAATAGATTCCACTTTTGCTGGGTCAACTGCAATCCTGTCCTTGGAAATTCTATACCCTAGAAAAGATACATCCTCTAACCTAAATTCACACTTGCTGAACTTTGTAAATAACTTGTGCTCTCGGAGGGTTTGTAATACAATCCTCAAGTGTTGGGCATGGTCCTCTTGGGTCTTAGAATATACTAGTATGTCATCAATGAAGATCACGACAAATTGATTCAAGTAGGGCTTAAATACTCGTTGCATCAAATCCATGAATGCGGACGGAGCATTAGTCAACCCAAAGGGCATCACTACAAACTCAAAGTGCCCATATCTCGAATTAAAAGCCATTTTCGGTACATCCTCTTTTCTAATCCTCAACTGGTGGTACCCCTGCCTGAGATCTAACTTAGAGAATACCACTGACCCTTGCAACTGATCAAATAACTCATCGATGAGTGGTAAGGGATACTTGTTCTTGATTGTCACATCATTCAACCCCCGATAATCTATGCATAGCCTCAGGCTACCATCTTTCTTTTTAACGAACAAAACCGGTGCTCCCCACGGAGAATCACTTTCCCTAATGAATCCCCGTTCTAAAAATCTTGCAGCTGTATCTTCAACTTTTTAAGCTCGGCTGGAGCCATCCTATAGGGAGTCTTAGAAATTGGCGCCGTTCCAGGTGCTAGATCAATCTTAAACTCTATTACTCGCTCAGGGGGCAAAGATTCAAATTCCTTGGGAAATACATCAGGAAAATCCTTAACAATCAGTACATCTTCCAATTTCACCTTATCATTCAGAGGGTTTATAAGAAAAGCCAAATACCCTTGAGCCCCTTTACTCAGAAGTCTTCTAGGTCTAATCCCAGAAATGAGAGCTGATGAAGCTAATCTTCCCTTAACATCCAATCTCAAAGTTGCTTCTCCCGAAATACAAAATTCCACTACTTTCAACCTCCAGTCCACTTTGGCATGATGTTTGGCTAAGCAATTCATCCCAATAATGACATCATATCCCTTAATATCCAGATTCACCAAGTCAACCATCAATTTTCTCTCTCCAATCCACACTTCACAGTCTTTATACACCAAACTGGTAATTAGGCTTTTATCCCCCGTTGGTGTTCTAACCTCTAGGTCAAAGGGTAACCTAATAGGTTTTATATCTATACTACAGATAAATGCAGGATTAACAAATGAATGCGATGCACCAGGATCAATTAAAACTCTAACTAAGCGGTGAAAGATGGGAATAGTACCTTCGACCATTTCAGTCGATTCAGGCACTTCTTGTTGATTCAGGGCATAAACTCGAGCGGGTACTCTCGTCCTATTCCCCACCGCACTAACTTGGCTCGGATTCGATCTCTGGGTCCCACCTCACTCTCGGAGTTGGGGACAGGCGGATATCTGATATTCAAAGCTACCACACTTCAAGCACTTTCCTTGTTCCTTCTAGCATTCATTGGCTGTATGGTTTGGCCTCCCACAGAAACCACACATGAGACCGGAGTTTGAGGCCTGGCTCCCTTGTGGAGCACTCCTCACAGATTCTCTACCACTACAGACCCTCAGGACATTCCTCCTCGGGAAAAGGACCCTCTTGAAGTTCACGTGGAGCTAGTCCCACTCGAACCTCTCCCAAATTTGGAAGGCGGAGCACTTGAATCCATAGGCCCCCGACTACTAGAAGGGGCGCTCCTTTTCCTAGCGTGAAAGGTCTTTAGTTGAGCCTTTGCAGTCTCGATCCTTTGGGCTTTTTTAATAGCCTCATTGAAGCTATTAATCTGGGCTGCCGCCAACCCTTCTTGAATTTCCAAATTCAACCCCTGAACAAAACGTCTAATTCTCCTTTGCTCCATGGCCACCAACTCTGGAGCAAACCTAGATAACTTAGTGAACTGCGCCTCGTAGTCTGTGACGCTTAGAAGACCCTGTCGGCACTTGATAAAGTCATCTTACCTCTTTTCTTGGACCAAAGGAGGGAGGAACTTAGCATAGAACTCCCGTGTGAAATTCTCCCAGATTCGATGGATCTGATCCCTATCCCACTTTGCCCTAATCATGTTCCACCATGATTGAGCTAGTCCCTCGAACTGAAAGGCGGCAAAAGACACTCGCCTCTCCTCGGTATAGTTCAAGGTGCTGAAAATATCTGTGATACAATCTAGCCAACCCTCAGCGGCCTCTGGATCGGGTTCCCCAAAGAAGTTAGGCGGGGTGAACTTTTGAAAACGTTCTAGAGCCCTGTCCTCGCTACCCTCGTGGCCCCCAGGTTGATTAGCTGGACCCTGACCTTGTTGGTCCACCAGACGAGCCAAGATACCCGTCATCTGATTTATGGCAGTTGCCACTTGTTCTCCGAAGTCTACTTCTTGTCCCTGACCTTGGTCAACCGCCGAGCCTCGGTCGTTACCCACATTTAGGGGTTGCCTTACCTCACGTCCTCGCCCTCGACCTCTACTTCGGCCTCAATCTCGTTTATCGTCCATAATCTTTATAGAAGGTAGACATAAAATAAATGTGAAAATAAAATAAAACAAAATACAATAAAACAAGGTAAAATAGAATAAACGGGAGTATAATAAAATAACATAAAATAGAATAAGCAATTAAGAAATTAAATTTTGGAACTAACGAGAGAATTTTCTAGAACCGACCAAATTTCCATACATATATATACCGAGAGAGCCAAGTACATCACGGTGGCATGTTTATTACAAAAGAACACACAAAAGTCGCTTTCACGGCCATTTTACTAGAGAAAAACACAATAGTGAAAGCGGTAAATAAACATGCACCCACACAGATGAGAATCACCCTAGTGGTTTCTCTTTACAAAAAGGTGTTAATAAAATCCTAATTTCCTAAGGACAACTACCCTAATCCTCCGCAGGAACACCAGAAGAGGTCTTCTCGGACGGATCCTTCTCAACAGACTCGACCTCCTCAGACGGGTCCTCCTCAACCGGCACGTACTAAAAAGGCTCCTCCTCAGAAGAATCCTCCTCTAAAGGCTCCTCAACAAATGCACTCGCATTCACCGTGGCCACCTCATCGACCAAAGCAGTGGTGTCAACTACAATCCCCACAGTCTGGTCCTGGACCTCATCAGCTACCCTAGTAAGTCGGGCTCTGAACCTCTGAACCTGATCACGGGCGGCCCTAGCTTTCTCACGCTCATTCTTAACCCAATCCTCTAGTGCCTTAACCTGAGTCTCCAATGTCTGAATCCGGCCATGACGATATGTCAAAACATCCGCCATCGCCACTAGCTCCTCTCGAAGTGACCTATTAGCATCCACCAACTCCTAACGCTCATCATCCAGAGATAACACCACAACATTCGGGTAGGTATATCTCGTCCTACAAGCACATCTCAGGGCCCTACGGCGTGGAGTATACTGGAGCCGGGCTCCACTACCCCTCACTCTATATCGGATAGGCTTAGCTGGTGGCTTGTGTCCATTAGCTCCCTGTCCACTAGCTCCGGGAACGCCATTGCCACTCTCCATACCTACAAATAATTCACAACTTAAAGTTAGAAACTTAAAGTTATCAACTTTACTAAAATATCAAACTTAAAGTACAAGAAACCATTTTAATAAGGACGGTAAAATTTTCATTATAAACTTCTAACCTAGGTTCTGATACCACCTGTAACAGCCCCACTTCCCCCTAAGGCTAACCAAAGGGTTGGCGGGCTGCCTGCCTAACTCTCGCCAGGATTTAAGCATTCGAATAGACTAACACTAAAGGATAAATCTAAAATCCACATTAGGAGAGAGAAAGGAAACTATAAAATTTAACATTGAAGCTTAGAATACAATCGTTAACTCAAAACCACTTAAAGCCTCGACCCATAGTCTAATACATTCCCATGAGTTAAACTATGCAAAACCAAAAGAATATACAATCCATTCTTCCACACTCGGGAACAAAAAGACCACAAGCAGGTACTAGACCTATCTGGATCTCTGGATTCTCGTCACCTGTTAAGGAAAAACAAAATGGGAACGGGGGTGAGCTAAAAGCGCATGAATTTCCAAAAGATCATGCACAGGCATAAAACAGGATATATAACATGTTTAAAACAAGTAAAGTAAACACAAAACACACACGTAGGATATGGGAACTCTCAAGAGCTCAGGTCCACTTCGCACGTTCAATTCACGTAGTCGGCACTCCGTCGACTTTCCAATCTATGTAGATGACTCTTTACAACCATTTCCTTCTACCGAACATCCCCCTTTACCGGTCCTGCAATGCAAACACTTAACACTTACTACTCAAGGGACGCGGCCAAGAGTAGTTTTACAAACACTTTCTCCACAAGTATATATATTCATGCAAAACAACTAGGTCACCTACTTTACTTAAAAGAGAGCAATAAAGTATACCCTCCTTGAGTGAGTGGTTCAACAATTTCAATTTTTAGCACTAAACAGTCCAACAATTTCGGACAGCAAGCTTCTCCAAATTCCAGATTTTGGTTCCAATTTAACAACCTTTATTGCAACAACTTTTAGAGGGCTTTTTGTGGAAAAATTTAACATCTCAAACCTCAAATTTTAAGCATTAAAAATCAGCCCCTAAACCTACAAAAATGCAGCCACAAAATTAAGGGAAAAAACAGCAAATTTCAACCCTAATTCCTCTCTCTCTTTCTCGGTTTTCCTTGAGGTATTTCCTCAAACTTTCCAACCAACAAATTCCAACATATGCACACACATTTCATCATTTGACATGCTAGTAAACAAATTCACACATTTTGTGGGAATTCCAAGAGCTCACACATCAACCATCAACAACAAATGAAATTTTAAAGAAGCTTAGTAACTTGAAATTCCAAAGCCAACACAAGTCAAGGTTCTAATAACCCATCAACATCCCAATCCTAATTTCATGCTTGAAAATGTAAGAAATGGACAAAGGTGAGAGGTTTAAGGGTTTACCTCTTCCAAGTAGTTAGCAAAAACACCCAAGAATCCTAGCTTTAACCACCCAAAAGCTTCCTCCTCAAAGTTCTTCACTAAAGCTTCGAGCTTGAGCCAAGTTAATTGCAAGATTGTGGTTGATTTTGGGAGAGAAATGGAAGAAGAAAATGATGAAATTTCTAAGGGAAGAGAGAGGGGAGAGAGTCGGCCAAGAGAGAGAGAGAAGAGTGGTGTTTATGTGGTAATTTGGTGAATAAATGAAAGAAATCAAGACAACACTTAAAGCCCAAATTTAGGGGTCAAAAGTCCAACTTGGAATAGTAGTTTTGCTAGCAATTTTGGTGGGAAAATAATTAGCTCTCTTGGCTGCAAATTAAGGTGTAATCTCGGCTAAGAGGGGGAGAAGAAAAGGAAAAATTGAAGTGAGTTGGAGGAAATTAAATGGATAAACAATCGCAGGTTTAGAATCCTAGTTTTTGGAAAATTGGTCGAACTAGGTTTTACGGTTTCAAAACCCTATTTAATCTCACCTTTAATAATTCACTTGTAGTCCCTTGATTGTATTCTTCACCTACGAGCGATCATCCTTACACTCCATCGCTACTTCACTCACTGCCCGAATTTTTACCTTGAAAAACGTGTTTTCTCTTTTTCTTTCTTATTAATACTACAAGGGCAAATTTTAAAAAAAAAGTAGACGGAATATTGAAAATCTACGAGAAAATATGTGTGAAATAAAATTGGGTCACCCAAAAAATAAAATTAAATTTCCATTTAAATTTCCTGAAAGAAAATATGTTTGAGTACGACATTAAAATAATCAAACATATAAATGATAATAATAACAATATTTAAAATAATAAATTTTGAAACCCTCACAACTTTCCCTTAGGTTCAAATGCGCTGACTCTTTAATTTCTTAAAAAAATTTAGCCCATGACTAGATTCTCTCAACGACCACCGTCGTTTTCTTTCCAAATTTTCTAGTCCCCCTTTCTCCGCAATGTCCCGTTCCCCTATCTTTTGTACGTAATTTGAATAGAAACACATTTGAAATCTCAACTAGAGCTTTTTCTTTTGTCTCACAAATCACATCCCCTCAATTCACGCAAGTGTTGCATTATTAAGTGGGCAGATGTGACGGTGGTTTGCTTGATTAATAGCTTTTCAAATTGTGTTCCCATTCAGCATTCTCTAAATCTGCTTCATTTTGTCTGCTTACGGGTTGTGCTGTGGTACTTTATCACAAAGTTTTTTTATTTTATTTTATTTTATTTTTCCCCTTTAAGTTTTGGGCACATCGACATAGTTCTCAACGTCATGTAAGGCATTGTTTTTGTACTGGTGTGGGCTGTTCCGGCTATAACTTGTCCGAGTCTACTCGGACTCAGATGAGATGGCAAACCATGCCAGGAATTCATACCTAGCAAGTATTTTGATCCAAAAACAGAAGCCATCATCTGCAAAACCAAGTCATTGAGAAAGATTGAGAAAGAATGTATCGAGACTGAAACGTGAAAGTCGAAAGCTCGACCAGAATCAGTAAAAACATGATAAGGGTTAAAACTGGAATTTAATAATTTGCAAATACTTCAAGAAGTTAATTTGAAATCTGTTATTTGATTTCAGATTTCACAAACTTTTGCTTTTAAAGAACTACAATGGTATTCAACTCTTGCTAATTTGCATTAGTTTCCAATCAGCTGTAGGCCTCAACATTATTTCCCGTTTCCAGTCTTACAAGTACCCTAGCATCTGAGATTATCATCGGCTTCAACACCCAACTGTTTACAATAATCAGTATAGTACTCAACACGACCACTAATGGAGTTTGGATGTGCACCATCACATTCAAGCTGGCCATTAACGGCACGAATTGTAGCCCCAAAGCCCTGGCCAGAGGTGATAAGATCATGACAATTGTTCATCCAGAACCATAAGGCAGTTTTGAATGAAATGACATTATCTGTGGCTACAGTTTCAGGTTCACTTAGTCCATCGAACCCTATGCTTTCACCTGCTGGTCTATAGTTAAAGTTCCATGATATTTGTATTGGACCCCTGCCATAATAACCCTTGCCTGGAGTACATGGATACTGAGTGTTGCTCTCATCACAATAGTCTTTGGAGGGGCCATCTATCTCTTCTATGTAGCACATATCTGCACGATATATAGAAGTCGTATCAATTATCACTCTATTCAATTGCATATATGAAAGCCACTATTTGATACATTATGGATTTTAGCTATTTTTACTGTTAAACAATCTATCATCTAAATACAAAAGCAAATAAGAACATAAAAAATTGATCATCTACCTAAAAAAAAGAAATTGATTATCTAGAATTCCATAACCAATTCTAAAAATCAATCAAGAATAAGCTCGAAAAATGTCATCAATAATTAAGAAGGGATCATATGCGATAAAGAAATTATACAGTTATAAGTAATCACAGACTAAATTAATAACCCATACAACAAAGTAGAAAGAACATGAAAAAAAAAAATTCGCTCTATCCAATTATAAGTGACATACATCCTCATGATAAGTTCTTCTTCGTTTTTCAAAGTATATCACTTTTAAGTTTTTTGACAATAGTATTTCATAATAAAGTCATTTATCTTTGAGGAAGGTTATTGGACAATAGTGCACAGGACAACATCCTATGTAGAACTATACCAAGATTTAGCAATTAGTATCTCAGACATAGAAAAGTTACTAAAAGTTTCAAAAAAAATAAATCTCCTCGGTGGAGTTGTTGAAAGCTCACGTCCGGTCTCATGAGTGACATGAGCATAGAAAGCAGCAATCTCCCTTTTAGAATCATCTACAGAACCAACGGTTCCAAACTTAGAGTACGAATTCAGAGCTTCAAGAAAAGCCAATCGAATGTAGAATCCTTTTCCAGCACAGCTCGAATCAGCTTGATCAGCAATCCCATTAAAGAAAGCGTCAGTCACAATATCAACAACTAAAACACCATTATTGCCATTAGTCGGAGTAGCAGTGCAAGGGCCGGATTGGCAGCCAGAACCACAATAGTCGTTGCCAGTACCGCAATAGCCCCATTTGCTGCAGCATAAGTTGGTGCACAGCCACAGTTTTGGCTTGAACTTAGCTGTGTAAAGGCTCCTACAAGAACTATAATGGAAAATATGATGGTTGGAAAATTCTTCATTTTTTAGACTAGAAGAAGGATAAAAGGATAAGGGTAGAAATTGTTTGAGGAAGAAGGATACTTAATAGCATCGAGAATCGGAAAAGTGATCAGCTTGTGTGAAGTATGGAGGGCTGTTGTCATAGGAAACTGTGCGTTTCTATTCAATTATTGTATATGTTTAACTTTTTTGTGTACAAATACATTATAATATTGTATTAAATATATCAATACAAGAAGAAGCCTTTTTTGTGATGACTTGTAATCATCGTTAAAGCTTTCATTCCATCGCAAATTAATATTTATGACAGCTATGTGACAAACAAAGGCTCGTCGAATACGTGAGGGTCGCAAAGTAATTGCTATGGATATGCGCACGTCACAAATGTATTCCTGACAGATATATGCATATTTGTGATGGCTATATATCCGTCGTAAATTACAATCAATTAAATACTCCATATAATTAATCGTAACTGTACCCTCACAATTAACCTTTTTGTGATGTCTTTCATTCGACACTTTTAATGACGCAATTAAACTAACCTTTTGCGATGTCTTCCATCTGACGTCCTAAGTGACGTAATTAATTTACGACAACTTAGATTATAGTCGGCCTATCATCGCAAAAGATTATTTTCATATAACATTAATGACATCCTAATAAAAGGATTTAAAATTATACTTATATATAATTATACAATTTTAAAAATTTTAGTCAATGCTAGTACCCTTTTGAAAAATCACAAATTGGCAAAAATATTATTACACGTCAGAACAGCATCTTATACTGAAACCAGTATAATCAATATGCCTGTTCATTTGTAATTGTCCAAAAAAAGGTGAAAAAGATTAAACATCAAGTAGCTAAATTTTATTGAGTCTCAAAGCATATATCAAACATCCAGTATTCTTTAGTTACATAAAAAACATGAAATGCACCAATAATTACAAAAATCCATAAGATCTAAACAATATTTTATTCCATTGAACAAATATATGAAATGCACATATAATTATAAGAATCCATAACACCTAAATAATGTTTTATTCTATCAAGTAAATCCTAACTCTTGAATTGAGTTTGAAGTGGTCTGTGCAAATGTTAGCCTCCTTTAAAATATAAAAAACCTGTCAAAGGCATGAACAATGAACAAGAATTCAATACAATGGAGAATGATTAACATATAATGCCAATCTCATATAAGTTTAAGAAATTAAAATACAACGAAAAATGATTATCACTCTTAAAAACCATCAATTTTACTTTCAAACACAGGCGTGAACATAATTAAATTGCACAGATAGCATTTTAAATTGAAACATGCATGAACAATATTTCTACCGATACATAAAAATTCAAAAGAAATTTAAATTCCCACTAAAACTATGTACCTAAGAATATTCCACGAACGTTACTCTATATAGGAATATATCTAACAAAAGAATTACTTGATTCCAAGAAATTATTCAAGACAAATATAACCACAACCAATTCCAAAATGGCAAAATTTAACTCATTCCAAATTTCATGTTTACAATATATGGAGATTCCTAGATTACTAAATCAAGAGGCCAGTGAGTAGACAGAGATATACTTTTTCATTAAAACATTGTAATTACAAGATTTTTCAACAAGATATTACTTACAACAATGAAAGTTAAAACACCAATATCAAAAGGTCCACCAAATCAAGGCAAATATGTCTACCTATTGCCATTTTAGAAAATTCAACAAAGTTAGGTTAAACCATGCAAGGGTAGTCCTTTATGCAAATTTAATTTCACCTTTGACTTCTCAAATAGTCAATAAATTATCACAACTACTCAAGTGAGTTTATACAAGAATGGCATGTGTAGCAATTCTTCAAAATTAAATTTTCAATCTACAGCTCAAAGTAATCAAAATTTTGAGAACTTACAACATAATAAGGCCTTAAAAAAAACTCAATTTCACATAGTTAAAAACAACATAATTTAGGAAGATAAGGTGATATGAACTAACCGAGAATCTCCAATTTGAGTGGAATCATGCACAGTACAATCTTGATGATTTTCCAAATTCCTATCCAAAGATGAAGATAGTTCTGCTCTATAGATGTTAGGTGTTTGGGAATCCTACATATGAAAATTGTTAAAATTATGAAAGCAAAATCTTTTGCGTATAGTAATTAAATAAAATGACACTGACCTATTTATTAGCAATCTATCCTCTTGAACCCAAATCTGGTACACAATTTGCTTCACCAACAAGTGTTGTGAAGAAATTTTCTAAAGCTAACTTAACCTCAGTTCGTGCCTCAGCTCGTGCCTTAGTTTGAACTTTATTCTCTACTTTTTGGATCAATAATTGGAGAAGTTCTTCAGGTTTGGAGTCCAATGTAATTGGCATGGGTGTGGTGGCAGAACGTAATTCAAATGACATGATACCTCTACCAAGGCAGAACTTGCTCTTTCAACGCTCTAGTTTGATCAACTTCAGGCACTTGAGATAAATGCTCTTTAATGCTATCCTGTAAAATACAAAATTTGGTAAATATAGTTTTTGTTTAGGCAGTAAATTATTCCAATTGAGCAATAAAAAATGCATCTTAAGAGTATATTATATGAAATGAGTACACGTACAAATACAACTTTTGTATCATCATCAAGTAGAGTTTCATCTTTTGGCATACGAGTAGCCATAAATATATCTAGACGAGAAGTATCCATTCCAGAAGCTTTCATCTAAAATATTAGGAAATAATTAGAAAATTTCTAAAGTAATATAGTTATCATCTAAAAAAAAGAAAAAGAAACAATACAACTAACACAAACTTGGCTCACCTAACCAAAAAAAAAAAAATTTGAACTTACTAATTCAATCACATCATCAAAGTCCTTCCTTCTAGTCCTATGAGGATAATGCAACAATGCTCTGTTTTTCCTATTTTTCTCAGCAATGCCCTTTACGACAAATCAATAAGCATAATTTAATTAATAAGATATAAAAATTAGTTGACTAACTAATGACAAGTGATGAGCAATTGAATAAATTTTTGACATAACAAACAAAAATATACCAAAATGAAAAATAAAATCATATACTCAAATAAAGGCTTAATAGATAAAGCAATATAACCATAATGCTTTCATCCTTCCAGTATGCAACTAGAGTTGTCCATTGATCATCATCAACACGTTCATCTGGAGAACTCAAAAGAATTTCATCATTATGCATATTGGGTTCAAAATATTTTTTCTTTAGTCGACTCTTGAAATCCTTTCACTTTATTCCAATATTGATTAAAACTCTTTCTTTTGCCTCAAGAGGCAAAGTAGTATTGTCCTGTAAAATTGATATCCAAGTTAGTAACCAAAAAACAAAGGAACAGCTTGAAGCACACAAATAGCTATTTACTTGGACTTCTCCCCAAAGATCATCAATTATACAAGAAGGTATCTCAGAAAATGATGGATATGTGAGTGGGATTTTGGAACCATTTCTGGCTAAGACACCAAGAGCGGATGACGAGGTTTTACCATACACCAAATTTTAATATAATACCTAAACACCCCATTTTCTCCAAGTATACAGATTGTTTATCGAGCATAAGGTAGATTAGATGTCGATCCCACAAGGAAGAATGTCAAGTACTGGTGATTTTCGAACTCCTCTATTATTTAGACTGTCACAAGCGAATAAATTAATCTAAACTACAAACATGGAATAAAATAAGTAGAAATAACAATTAAAAACTCCTCAAGTTATGGAATTCCTTACTACTCTTGCAAATGAAGTTACCGGTTGAATTAATGTTATTACTTTGGCTAAGCATGGCGAAATTTCCTAATGCATGTGAAACATACTTTCGTAGTAAATCATCTATACTTATAGCTAAACCATACCTACTAGCGTGGTTATGGAATTAACTACAAGCTCATTTGCTCAACGAAATTACATGAAATAATCACTAAAGCCACAAAGGAGCCACCCTACACTTGTCAGTGACTTCCTAGGTTTAGAACTTCATGAACTAGTGTCAAATCTTCATTTTCTTTTAAACTTAACACCTTGAGATGATCACAATTAATGGCCGGTTAATCATGATTATAAAATCCAAAGTACTAAATACTTGCTCAAATAATAGCATCAAATAACCATGTAAATATCACAAACAAGATATAGAAAGTTCATCCATAACTCAAGGCATAAACTTAGCTAAACATCCTTGACTTACACTATAACTACACTACTAACTATACTAAACTAAGGAACTAGTGAAGACT
The DNA here is from genome assembly GCA_013103745.1 of Gardenia jasminoides. Classification (NCBI taxonomy): domain Eukaryota; kingdom Viridiplantae; phylum Streptophyta; class Magnoliopsida; order Gentianales; family Rubiaceae; genus Gardenia; species Gardenia jasminoides. The sequence continues at coordinate 14,849,927 of CM023097.1, read as the reverse complement.
ACATTTTGTAGTGAATCTAGCCTTCTCCTCTCTCTCTTTCTCTCATTGTCTACAAAGGCCCTACTTATAGATGAATTCATCCATAAACTTCCAAAATTCTATCATGTGAACACATGAAAATTTTGGCCTTCAAAAGTCAAGAAAAATGTCTTCATGAGTCTTCATCTTCTTGAAATGCTTCAAAAGTGTCTTCATACATTGAATCCATTGAATTTCAATCTCAAATGAGTTGTAAAGTTGAAGCAAATTGTGTTTTGGATTTGCTATGAGTTGTTTCTTCAACTTCACAAGATTCTTCACGCAGCTTTCATTGAAATTCTTCTGAAAATTGAGCTGGAAGTGAGCTGAAAAATCCGGAATTCGGCTGCAACTTGCAGCTGTCGTTGTCATGGATCCACGACCTGGATCCGTGATGCATATGCTCGTGGATCCCATCGCGGATCGCCTCCCCTGCTCCCACTGAGAGGGATTCGTGAACTAGTCTCTTTCTTCATTGGTTGCATCGCGTATTAGCTCGCAAATCTACTCCAAAATTGTGAAATATGAACTTTTCGTCGTGAAATTGTTGTGTTAAATCCTCCGACTTTTATCCCTTTGATTACTCGATATTTGAATTGCATTTTCCTCATTCCAATTTCGGATTTCATCAACTATGGATATTTCAGTTTTCCAACTTTTCTTCCAAGCTTCTTTGCAATTATCTTCTAAATTCACCTCATTTGATGATTGAGCAATAATCCTACAAAAATATGAAGTTTTCACTACATTAATCCGAAGAAATACATGTTTTCAATTTAAACCATAAAATGTAGAATTTCACTAGAAACTCTAGTTAATTAGCTAATAAAATAGCTAAAACACACAAAAACTACATAATTAAACCTATTTAAAACATGCAAAATATTGACTTATCAAACTCCCCCACACTTGAACCATTGCTTGTCCTCAAGCAATCAAGAAATATAAGCCAACAATGATTTAAGTGTTTGTGTACTTTTATTTTCAATTTCTCTAAACAAGGTATATAACCATTTTGCAATCATCCATTAAACCACAAGTACTTATAATATCAAGTAAAAGAGAGTAATTATACCATAATTTCAACTTGCTCAATTCAATTTCTCATTCCTCACCCAATTTCACACGCAAAGTGTATCATATAGTCAATAAAATGCTTCCTAAACCCATAATTATTTTCAAGAGAGGGATTTATTCATATAACATATCAAACAGATATTTAAATGGTGAAAATGCCTTTTGACGAGAAGATCGACATTTTTAGATGAAGATCCCATGTTACTCAACATTTCACTTATTTGTCTACTTTTTATTCAAGCACCATTTTACGCGAAAGTTGACATTTTTAGATGAAGACTCTCGGTTACTAAGCACATTGAAGTAGAGCTTTAACTCTCTCTTGTTTTTGTTTTTGTTTTGTTTTTTTTTTGTTTTTTGTTTTTTTTTGAAACATAAATAAACATTCCCTCAAAAGAATAATCATAGGAAAAGTACTACATTTATCAACCACATTTATCACTCTACTATGTAAGAATCAAATAAAGAGAAGAAATCTCCTTAAACATACAAAATTAGGCATGATTTCCTCCATTTTACAAGATATACTTTCCTTAAATTGTAAAAATTTTAATCACAAAATAGTCATCTGCAAGTTATTTGTGAAATTGAAGCAAATTGGTACAGGATTTGTCGAAAAATTTTAGCAAATTTTTACAAATTTTCTCCAAATAACAATCACATAATTCCTCCCCCCCCCCCCACACTTAAAATACACATTGTCCTCAATGTGTAAGAAGAGATAAAAAGATAAGAAGGTAAAGAAAGTAGAGAAAGTAATACTCCCCCGTTTTAATGTGATTGAATTTGCTGGGAATTTGAAGATTCATGTGAATTTGATCAACTTAGCTCCAATCTTCATGAGTTCCACTTGATAACCTTTAATTCCTGAAAAACTGGACAAGAAACTGCAGGAAAAGATTAAACTCCTTGATCTGCGTAGCACATATCGCGTTTTAGTTCGCGAATTTGTCTGGGAAGCTCTCAGAAGTGGATCCGCGACCCATGGATCCGCGACGTAAACATCGCGTATCATTCCGCGAATCCTCAGAAATTGCTCTCTGATCCTGATCCACGAGGCTTGGATCCGTGAGGCGTACCTCGCTTATCAGTTCGTGGATCTTTCTGGAAATTGGTTTCTACAATTTTTCTGCAACTGTTTCATTGGTTTTAACATTTTCTACTGTTCCCATAACAAAAATCCTGCTTGTTAATTATGCAATGCATCTTCTCTAACATATGTAACATGATCAAAACAACATAATTAACCTCATTTCTTGGATCATTAACAACTAAAACACAAATTGAGGTATGAAAATGTTTGCATTTTTACTATTCATCGTGCACCAAAAAGGTAGATCTTGCCATGCTTGATATTCCTACAAGAGAAACAAAACAAACACACTTAAAAACATAAAACAAACATGCCTAAATATAAAATCACACCAAACTAATACAAATTTAAACAAAATTGGGTTGCCTCCCAACAAGCGCTCTTTTATAGTCATTGGCTTGACTATATTACTTTTTCATCAAGGAGGTTTAGTTAATGCATAATTCACCAAATGCATAATCCACCAATTGAGGACGCGGTGGATCATGAAAAGGTGACTCAATCATGCGAGTCTTATCAAATGACAAGAAAGAAGGAAATGGTTTACCAATTTCAAGTGAGTCATAGATATTACCTTGTTCCACCACTTGAAAACTTACCAAAGGAATGTCCATATGGCCTTCTTGGGTTATGATGACCTTGGAATCTATACATTTTCCACATTTCTCAAAAGGGGCTATAGAAACATCATTCATGCTTACCTCTAGAGATTCAAAATTCATTCCAAAGACATCATCATGGGAAATGGACATTTCATCATTGAAATGCAAATAAGATTCATCATTATCATCAAAATGTACACCACTTTCACACTCAACATTCCCACTGTTGATATTAGGGTCAATTTGCATTTTACTACATGAAATAACTTCACACAAATTATGCAATTGGTCTTGTATTCCTTCAAAGTGAAAAGCTAATTCATCTAATCTTTTCTCAACCCTTTCAAAATTATTGGAAGTTGTATTAGCTAATTTTTCAATAGCTACTTCCCAACATGGCTTAGAATTATTAGCTAATCTTTCTTGTTCCAAGGATAAAGGTGGATTAGCTAACTTTTCTATAGCTATTTCCCAAGATGGCTTTGAGTCAAATTGAACACCATTAGGTTGATAATCATAAAAACATGAAGAATCATCATAAACGCATGGATTATTCCAACCATAAGTGTAAGGATTATCACAATTAGCACCATTTTGATCAAAACAAGAATTGTAATGCTCAAATTCATCATAATAATTCACATGTTGTGCTTGCATACATGTATGTGTAGCATGATTACTTTCACACAAGTCACAAATCACATAATTAGAATTAAAAGCATTAGCATTCCTTTTTTGCTCAAGCAAATTCGTAATGGTATCCATTTGCACATTTAATGTAATATAATCAAGTTTAGCATTAATACTCCTTGTGCAATCTTCAAATGGCATACCTTCGAACATCCTTTGATTACCTCCATAATTATAGCCTTGAAAATTGTAGGGGTCCATTGCCAATCTTCCTTCTCTCAAGCCTTGATCCACGTCCTTGCTATCCTTCCTTGAAATCTAAAAATGCTTTCAAATACACTAAAAGCAAGATTAGTGAAGAAGAATAGCTGCTATATAAACACGAAAATAAAAAATGTCTAAACTAATAAAGTTGTTCTTATCATCGATATTGAACAAATTCTTCCCCGGCAACGGCGCCAAAAACTTGACGAGGTTTTACTATATACCAAATTTTAATAAAATACCTAAACACCCCATTTTCTGCAAGTATACAGATCGTTTATCGAGCATAGGGTAGATTAGATGTCGATCCCACAGGGAAGAAAGTCAAGTACCGGTGATTTCGAACTCCTCTATTATTTAGACTGTCACAAGCAAATAAATTAATCTAAACTACAAACATGGAATAAAATAAGTAGAAATAACAATTAAAAACGCCTCAAGTTATGGAATTCCTTACTACTCTTGCAAATGAAGTTACCGGTTGAATTAATGTTATTACTTTGGCTAAGCATGGCATAATTTCCTAATGCATGTGAAACATACTTTTGTAGTGAATCATCTATACTTATAGCTAAACCATACCTACTAGCATGGTTATGGAATTAACTACAAGCTAATTTGCTCAATGAAATTACATGAAATAAATCACTAAAGCCACAAAGGCGCCACCCTACACTTGTGAGTGACTTCCTAGGTTTAGAACTTCATGAACTAGTGTCAAATCTTCATTTTCATTTAAACTTAACACCTTGAGATGATCACAATTAATGGCCGGTTAATCATGATTATAAAAGCCAAAGTTGTGACGACCCTACCTTCCCCTAAGGCGGACCAAAGGGGTCGGCGGACCGCCTGCCCAGCTCTCGCCAGGACTCACTCACTCACTTGTTCAATATAACTTAACGAACTAAAACCCTAGATACAATAATGAAGGATACAACATCTTACGATTACACAACCTCCAAGTTACAAATCAATAATACATAGTTCCATTATACAAGAGTCCACAAAAGGGGCAATATTCATAATTCTCCAAAATACATATCAAAACATATGAAAGCCCTAATCTTAAGGGTTGGCACCACCACTTGGTTGCTCATTTCCTGCTAAGGAAAACAAATGGAAAGGGTGAGCTAAAAAGTCCGTGAGTTCCCAAAAACATGCAAGTCACTTAACACATAAACAATTTCACTTCACAAGAACACTTGGAATATAAACAGGTAGAAAAGCAATTAACAATACAATGTAGGATACGGGGCCCTCAGGGGCCAAATTCCACGAAACTTGCCCACGAACCATGAACCAGGTAGTTGACACTCCGTCAACTGTCACTATTACCATGTAGAACTCCTCTTTCCCCTTACTCCTCCAAACCCCCACCGGGCCCGCACGCCAAACACTTTTCACTTCACTTTGTTGGTGCACACTGCACTTTCACTTTTCGAGACAAGTCTCGAGTACACTTCACTTTAAAACACTTCACTTTTTTTGAGTACTCTCCATTAGGGACAAGTCCAGAGTACATTTTCAATTCACTTCACTGGGTTGTTGCTCTTTTGGAGACTGGTTTAAAAACCAAGTTCCGAGCATATATCACTGGTCTGAGTCACTGTGCTTTGTGACGTTTAGGTAACCCTATGGCTCTTCCCTTTCTCCTCGACCTAGGCCTAGCCTCCGGTTCGAGTTGACGGGTTCACCTATAGGTCTCAGGGATTTCCTGACCTTTCCAAACACATGTAATCACTATAATACACTTTAAAGCACTTTACAATCAATCACTTCAAGTCACTTTTACTCAAATGGAGTAGGTGCGATAAAGTACACACCATCCCCATCAGAGGGTTCAAAGATCAATTTTCACATAACAATCATTTCATTGCATTCATTTTCAAACATTTGCACGTAAACACGAAACAAGCATGGAAACTCACCAAAGTAAGGTTCCGCTTCCACGTAAGGTTCAAAATCTCTGCCTTGCACACTCCCTAAAATAGGTTAAAACAATCAATGAGATTCAATTCATTTTTAAGTCACTAACACAATTACTTTCACTTGTTAGTCTCAAACGACATTTTTCCAAAATTTCTTCGAGGAAAAACTCTCATTTCACATGGTACAATATTTCAAATAAATCCTCTTTGAAAAATCACTTTTCCATTTCAAAAGAGCATCCCCACCGATATACTCATTGGCACTACAAGCACGTTCTCTTTCACAAAACATTGAAGTGAGGTCTCACACCTCAAAATCACTTTTTACACAATACGTTCGACATTCATTTTTGGCTAAAACTTCCATATTGACATAAAACGCTTCATATCAAGCCATTGTATTCAAAAATCCCCAGAATTTAGCCAAAATACTGCAAAACCTTCAAATTCAGTCAAATAGCACTTTTTACTCAAATTTCATGAAAACTACATTTTTTACCCTTTTAAAACCCAAACACTCACTCACACATAAATACATTCACATTTGAGCAATATACACATTTTCTCAAAAGTAAAACTCTTCGAGAACGTTCACGACAATTCAAAATCAAACATTGAAATCACCAGGCATGGGTTTTGGCCATAGCATACATTTTCCTTCAATTTCTCAATCAACCAAAAACCCTAATTTCTAACCATATCAAGACAAATTCACAAATAACAATCAATTTCCCAATCAGGTCCTCAAGTCCGCTACCTAGAGGCCATCTCAAGTCCGCTACCTAGGTTGGGATTTCAAGAGCCCAACTCCATCTTTTCAGATGAGATCATTTTTGTCAATATAAACCACAGATCTACACTAATCAACACTAATAAAGCTAGATCTACAAGATTCGAGATTTATACCTCCGCATCTATCAAGATCCAATGAGATCCGGCAAGATCCAATGAAATTCCTCGAGCTTTTCTTCAAGAAAGTCGCTTCCAAGCCTAGTAGATCTCTCAAGCCTCGATCTTTACCCAAGATCTACGGATTTTGACGAAGATCTACAACTCCAAGCTCACAATCAAGCAACACATCACTTGATCAAGCCTTGTTTCTTCACTTTTCTCTTTCTTTTTCCCTTCAAGAACCTCGGCCCTCACTCTCTCTCCTCTCTCCTTGGTTTGGCTGAAATGGAGCAAGAAATGAAGCCACAATCCATCATCAACTCTTCACAAACTCATGTTATTTGTAGGAAGAAAAGGAAATGGAAGATCAAACCCACTTACCTCTTGTTTTCTTCCAAGAATTTCAGCCCAAACCTCCTTCTCTCTCTCCTCTTTCTCGGCTGCTAGGAAGGAGAAGATGATGGTGGTTGATGATGGTTGAACTTCAAGAAGAATGGATGAAGATTTATGGAAGAAACCAACTCAATTTCTCTCTTTCTCTCCCTTTCTCTCTCTCGGCAGTCCCTCTCTCTATCTCACTGGTTTGCAGCAGCAAAATGAAGTTTGAGGAAGCTAAGAAGTCAAGGTGTTTAATGCTTAAAAAGTGCACTTCCCTATTTTAAGGGAAAAAGTGCTTTTTGGCACTTTATTTCGCGTCACACGCGACAGTCTAACTTACACTGGTTTCTTTCATCCCGACACTGTCTTGCCATAATATTATTTCCAAAATATCACTACATATGCTCGATTTCAAGTCCAAGTCACTATTCACGCGTCGGAACAATTTTTAACGCTAAATTTTGGCCAAAACCACACACCGGCAAACAATTCATATAAAATTCTCTAAATTGAGAAATAATCACTTTAAACATATTTTCACTAATATTTCAATAAATAAACTCAATATAAATATTATTAGGCATTTTAGAAATAAATTCAAATTTTTGAGGTCCTCACAAAAGTACTAAATACTTGGCATCAAATAACCATGTAAATATCATAAACAAGATTTAGAAAGTTCATCCATAACTCAAGGCATAAACTTAGCTAAACATCGTTGAATTGCACTATAACTACACTACTAACTATACTAAACTAAGGAACTAGTGAAGACTACATTTTGTAGTGAATCTAGCCTTCTCCTCTCTCTCTTTCTCTCATTGTCTACAAAGGCCCTATTTATAGATGAATTCATCCATAAACTTCCAAAATTCTATCATGTGAACACATGAAAAATTTGGCCTTCAAAAGTCAAGAAAAATGTTTTCATGAGTCTTCATCTTCTTGAAATGCTTCAAAAGTGTCTTCATGCATTGAATCCATTGAATTTCAATCTCAAATGAGTTGTAAAGTTGAAGCAAATTGTGTTTTGGATTTGCTATGAGTTGTTTCTTCAACTTCACAAGATTCTTCACGCAGCTTTCATTGAAATTCTTCTGAAAATTGAGCTCGAAGTGAGCTGAAAAATCCAGAATTCGGCTGCAACTTGCAGCTATCGTTGTCATGGATCCGCGACCTGGATCCGCGATGCATATGCTCGCGGATCCCATCGCAGATCGCCTCCCCTGCTCTCACTGAGAGGGATTCGCGAGCTAGTCTCTTTCTTCATTGGTTGCATCGCGTATTAGCTCGCGAATCTGCTCTAAAATTGTGAAATCTGAACTTTTCGTTGTGAAATTGTTGCGTTAAATCCTCCGACTTTTATCCCTTTGATTACTCGATATTTGAATTGCATTTTGCTCATTCCAATTTCGGATTTCATCAACTATGGATATTTCAGTTTTCCAACTTTTCTTCCAAGCTTCTTTGCAATTATCTTCTAAATTCACCTCATTTGATGATTGAGCAATAATCCTACAAAAACATGAAGTTTTCACTACATTAATCCACAGAAATGCATTTTTTCAATTTAAACCATAAAATGTAGAATTTCACTAGAAACCCTAGTTAATTAGCTAATAAAATAGCTAAAACACACAAAAACTACATAAGTAAACCTATTTAAAACATGTAAAATATTGACTTATCAGTGGACTGCAATTTTACTTTTTCCAATCCAGCAATTCTACCGTTAGCATTAAGGTAAACTTGTAGCCTTACACCTGTACCCCATTCTTTACAAGGACGGGCAACATCGCGACCTCGACTTACTTTGTTTGTAGAAGAAATTATGTTAGGACCTACAAAGATCATATAATGAAAAGTTATTTTATATATAAATCATACCGCGTTAACAAAAAGATTGTCATGAAAAGAAAGTAAAATCATATCAGCTCTTTCTTTGCACATTAGGTAAAATACTTAAACCTGAATTTTTAGTTGACGGACTGATTAAGGCAAAAGAATCCTGTTGTTGCCGTCCAATGATGGATCCAATATTAGGTCTTGTCTACATAGGAACCTGTGGCTGAGTTGAGGAGTGGTTTTCTGTGTTAATTTGAGATTGCATTCCTGTAATCATGTATCCCATTTTTGACCGACTTTGCAAAATACTTTTTAAAGGAGTTTGAATTCGTATACTAGCTTGTGACTGATTTCGCACATTTGCATTTGATTGATTTGGCACCGGATCTTGTGACTCATTCAGTAGTTGAGGTTGTGGCTGGCTGAAAGTTTGATTTGGCACTTGAGCTTGCAATTGATTTAGTATTTGAGTTTGTCACTGGTTCAAAAATTGATTTGAAACCTGGCTTTCTGGTGCATTCAATATTTGAGATTGTAATTGGCTCAAAACTTGACAGGGAGAATTATTAGTATCATTGTCAACAACTGTGCCATCCTTCATTTTAAGCATATCTTGCATTGTGATGCCATGGCACTTTCTTTTACCTCACATTATAATGCCTGCAAGATTTAAGCATTGTAGTATAACTTATTAATTCCTAACAAAAATTTAGTAGACAAATAAAAAATTTAAAGTCATATATTTATTGTTTTACCTAGTGACTAATCCACCTCATCACCCAAAAGATCAACCTGAATTTAAGCAAAGTACTAAGTTAAGAAGCGAAATCGAGGACCGTAATTTACCATCTATATATTAAGGTCTAAAAGTAAAAGTACTTGAATGATTTTTGAATGTTCTAATCAACTTATACTAGTAGTATAAAAAATATTATTAAAGATCTACAGAAGCAATCTAATGGACTAATGGGAATTTAGAATCCTACGGTATCCCAAAGCAAACACAATTGTTCCAAGTGTTTCGTCAAACCTAAATCCATATTCAAAATTTCCAAGTCCATCCATGCTATGCATATGGCATAGTTTATCATCTCTCTGACTCCTCTCATTACAAAAAGAGACATAATCTTGGAATCAGATTTCAGGCACAATAAAACAAACATCTTCATTGTGTTCCCTTATTGTAGGATCTCATATCTATTTATTCATTGCTCTAATTCTTTGTATAATCTAAACCAATGCTATACATATGGCTTATTCCAACTCATCAAGGCAAGATAGATGTTGAATACAAAAGGGTTTTTTGTGAAATAACTCAATTGCAAACCAATTGATCATTGAACTCCAATATCCAATCCACGTATGCCCTAAAACATAATATCCAAAAAAAATCTAACTTTGTAGATAACTTTATACAAAAAGCGAAAATGCTATTTGCTAACCCACAACAATAGACATGTAGAATTCAAATCAATTGCACAACTATCAACGTAATAAATAGAAAGCAATTGGATTTCGACCAACATAATATTGAGGAGAAAATACTTGCTTTACTTTTTTCTAGAAACTGTAGTGTTTTGACACCCAGTTGTGTATGTTGAGCCAAAAATGCAACTTTGGAAATCTAAAATTGAAGAGGACGATGTGGATGAGGGAAATTGAAGTAGTGGATTGCAATTCTTATGTTTCTTGGTTTTTGCCATGATGCAAATTAAAGCAGAAATTTGATCGAGAAAGGCAAGATTTTTGAACTGTAGATGTGATTACAAAGAGGGGAAATTTTGAGAAAACCCACCAAACGAAAATTTTTCGACTGAAGGATTATAACAAGGCGGGATGTCAGCCCAAGACTTTTTCTAGATCTTTTTTGTGAATTTTTTTTGACCTCCCACCACAACTATAAATGAGCCAAATTGAGCCGAACTTTGGGTGTTCAAGTTCAGCTCATTGAGTTTGGCTCATTAATGTAATGAGTCAAAAATACTGTATTGAACTCGTCTCATTAAAACTATCTTGAATTCAAACTCGACTCGTATGAAATAAACGAACCAAATACGAACGATCTTAAGTTTTAAAAAATTAAAATGTGCTTGAATATTTTATATAATTTGCAACTTAAAAATATAACCAATTTAATTTTCATATTGAAGGAGAAAATTTTCATCAAATAGAAGAAGATTACCAATATTCAAACAAAATAATATCCTAGACGATCAAGACAAGATAAATCTACATAATTACTAAAAAAAATTTGTAACATTAGATTGAATAAATGTACAAATTAACGAGTTTGGTCGAGTTTAAATGAACTATTCACAAGTCGAGCCAACCTCGACTCATTTATTTGAACGAATGAGCCAAACTTGAGCTTATATGATTCAAGTTGAGCTAAGTTCAGGAGTAGCTCATTTATTTAACAGCTCTATCTCCCACGCCTACCCATACCTTTTTTTTACTTGCCAGGTTGAGAATTTGAGTCCTAACCTAACAATTCAAAGAATTTTAATACATGTGCAATATCTATATAAATGCAATAATAAATGCATGTTTTCACATAAATTTTTAATAAATATTTTAAATAAAAAATTTAAAATTTATTCGAGCCTTAAGAAGTTGAAAATGTGCAAGTTAATTTGATTGAATACTTTAATTGAGTTCTAATTATTGTTCAAATCTGACCATGAGCATGCTGAAAATCAATCTTGAATTGAACCCAAACTAGTTGTTAAGGGTTGAGTTCATTAACATCTAGTCCTAACTAGTTAGGAATATTAATTTTGAGCAAAACTAACTAAAGTTTTTAAATTTGATAAAATTTAGAACAATCAATGAAGAATTGATATTTTACCTCACTATTGATATTTTGAATTTCAAAATATTATTGAATTACTGACTTTCGGATCCAATTTACCAAAGTAAAGTTTGAACGATAATCGGATATTGTTATTAGAAAACCGATTTTTGAATTATTGAAATTTTTTTATTGAACTCCCAATTACTAGACAATGAACACCCCTACTCTTGCTTCTTAAGCCATACCTCTTCCCTGTTGGAAAATTTTTTTAAAAAAATAGAGAATAATTTTTTTCTTCAAAAAACAGTATAATCATAGTTGTTAGGATTGCGATCTGGATAGTGGGATCTTACGATCTTATGATTCGGATCATGATTTTCGATCTCAATTCGATCTTGATACGATCCTACTATTTAAAGGTATTATGATAAAAATGTTAATAATTTGACTATAACTTTGTATCGAAAATTCACAACTAACTCAAACTATGCTCTAGTAGAAATATATAAACTAAAACAAAAAATTGTAAACTACTTTTTGCTGGGGATATTGAAAATTTTTCTGACACTACATACTGCTGAAATTGGAATTCTCAGCTAGAACCAAGATATATTTCATAGCTTTGTCCTGTCAATCCTGTCAAACACAAAAGGGCACAATTAACAAATGAAATAAATGTCTCTATTTAAATTATAGAACAAATCGTAATTTAAGGTTATGTGATAAAAAATTATTTTGTCAAAGACAAATAATTAATTATTATGTGTGTAAAACATAATATTAAGGGAACATCTTTCAATGCCAATCGAATAACATTTTAAAAAATAGCTAAAACACTAAAGGAGGTAAATTTCAACTAGATTTAAAAAGGAAATGCAGCAAAAACTACTAAGCAAAAGAAAGCTACAACTAGAGTTATGTAATACTCTAATCATCAGAAGAAAGAATTAACTACGAATGCAAAAACTTCAAAATTTTCAAATAGAAAACTATGTGAACTAGGAAAAATAGTAAGCAGAACTTATTAAAAGAGACAAACCCAAATTACAACATGAGTAAGGAAAAATAGCAAGCAAACACACAGAGAGTAATTTATTTCTCATAATTGAAAAAAACCATCAAGAATCAAAATTTACAACATAATTAAGCCTGTAAACATCCAAATATGAATAAGCTTGTAAAGTATTAAACAGAAAATCTAGTAGAACTTTTCTAATGAAGAATGCCATCCAAAACGTCGGAGCAAAACAAATACAAATACATTTTTAAAGAATTTGTATGACAATCTTACATCCAAATCATAAGGCTGCAATAATACAATCTTAGTCATCGTCATTGTCATTCATTTGCATATCAGCTGTGGAAATTATTTATCTATCAACAACAGTAGGTTCCACTCCTTGTCTCACCCAACATACATCTTCATCTCGAGCAATTGGACGTTCATCAAGATGTTGTGCAGAATGTGCCTCAAAATCATTAAATTTTGAATAGACATAAAAAATATCTCTTCTAACTATCTTTACTGCAACATTCCAATCAGAATCAATTGGATCAGGAACATACCAACACTGTTCTGTCTGACTGGATAAAATAAATGGTTCATCCCCAAAACCATTATTGGTGTACAACAAATGCTTGATGTTTACTAATGTAAATTTAAATTCATTTTGCATTTTCCCTTTCTCATTATCAATCCAATCACATTTGAATAAAATATATTGCATTTCATTCGTGTACCTGACTTTGATAATATCTGTCACCACCCCATAATATGTTACTTCTCCAACACGAGGATTTCAATCTTTGGCACTAGAAAAACTTACTGTGCTTGCTCTAAGCATGACTCCACTGTTTTGAGTGGCTTTACTAGCTTCATAGCTCTTTGTACGAAATCGAAGCCATTTAAATTGCATATATTAAAGCTTCGAGCCCACCGATCTGAACCAGTAGCTAATTTTCTAATCTCTTCTCTTAACTGTACCTCAGAAGTCATTTGCAAATCGTGTATCCACATTAACATTTACAATGTCAGTCTTTAAAACTAAGTACTCAGAATATAGAAGAACTCATATTACTTCCATGATTTTTAAACCACTCATGAAAGGTCTCATTGTGGAGTCATTGAATTTGATTTCTTCCTATCCTTGGGTTATCTCTCGCACGTGTAGCCATATGCATGCTATTCAAATAATCAAAAAATAGTTTATTTATGTACTATACTTAAAAAAAATTAAAGAAAAAAATTGTCCAGTCTTTACTTACTCGCGATAAGGAGTGATTGCATCTGTGTTGACAAGCACATATCGATGTATTTGAACCCAAGTGACAATATCTAAATATATTTGTTTTCCATTTCCTAAAAGGCGACCCATTTCACTATTCCCATGGCTATTTCGTGGAGGTCGGTTGGACTTTGTCTCCACATCATCCAAATATCTAGAACAAAAGTTCATCCATTCTTCCAATAGATACCCTTTTGCTATTGAACCCTCGGGATACGCTCGATTGCGCATATATTTTTTAAGTGTGAGTAGGTACCTGGATTTGAAAACATAAATATCATTATAATTTTAATGTTGAATAAAAAAGATAGATAAATATTTAGTTTTAAAGTCAAAATGACAAAGAAATATTTAGAAAAAATTATTGACATAGCTTTCCAACCATCACCTTTCAATTGGATACATCCATCTAAATTGGACCGCTCCACCTACCAACGCCTCCTCCGCTAAATGAATAGGCAAATGCTCCATTATATCAAAATAGGAAGGAGGAAAAATCTGTTCTAGATGACAAAGTGTGAGTGCAGCTCAATCTTGGGTGCATTCTAGTTGAGATTTAGTGTTCACCTTAGAGCACAGTTGCCGGAAGAAGTTTGATAGTTCAATCACTGTTTGAACTACATTCTTGGGCAATACTTGACGTATTGCTATTGGGAGTATTTGCTGCATCAGTATGTGACAATCATGACTTTTGAGACCCCATAAGCTTCTATCATTTAAATTTACCCGCCGAGAGATGTTAGATGCATATCCATCAAGTACTTTTAAATTTTTTAGTACCTTTAAGAATACGTCTTTGTCATTTTTACTCATCGTAAAAGGAGCAGGAGGTAGAAAAGCCTTTCTAGTACCAAGTGGTTCTTCAGCATGTAATGGACGCCTAATTCCCATCTCTTTTAGGTCATGACGAGAATTAAGGTTATCCTTTGATTTCTCTGGATGACTCAATAATGTAAAGAGTAAGTTATCCACACTGTTTTTCTCAATGTGCATTACATCTAGATTGTGGGGTGATAAATTAGACTCCCAATATTCCAGTTCAAAGAAAATGCTTCTCTTCCTCCAATTGTGCTCATTGCCTTCTGAATCTTTTCTTTTACGACCTTCTCTTTTTCTCTTTTTCAAATCTTCTTTTCTGTACTCAGTTAAAATGCCATTTGAGTCTAGCTGTTGAACTATCTCAGCCCTAGATAATTGTACAGGCTTAACTCCCAACTCTATCTTTCCATTGAAGGATACTTTATCTTGACGTAATCTATGGATTGTTGGCAAGAAGCGGCGATGAAATGTATAAGAATACTTTTTTCCATGATTCAACCAAATAGATTTAGTATTACTTTTACAACAAGGACATGCTTTTTCTCCCTTTGTGCTCCAACCAGAATGCATGGCATAAGCCGGAAGATCACTGATTGTCCATAATAATGCTGCTCGTAACTGAAACATTTGCTTAGTTGATGCATCAAAGGTGAGAACCCCATTGACCCACAATTTCTTCAACTCTTCTATTAGTGGTTGCAAGTACACGTCTATCTTATTTCCAGATCCTTTAGGTCCATTAATCAATGTAGACAATATGAAGGACGATTGAGCCATGCATATTCATGGGGGTAAGTTATACAGGAGGAGTGCAACAGGCCATGTACTATGACTTATGCTCATTGTCCTAAAGGGGTTGAACCCATTACTTGTCCCAATCTAATGTTTCAGCTATCTTCAGCAAACATTGGCCATTTCTTGTCAAACTCTTTCTAGGCAAGAGGGTCAGCAGGATGCCTATAAACACCATCATCAAGTCATCCCTCAGCATGCCATTTCATAAGTGAACTTGTTTTTGACGACATGAAAAATTTTTGCAACCTTGGTATCAAAGGAAAATATCTCATTTGCTTTGCTTGTATTTTCTTTTCCTGATCTTTATACCTATAAGCATTGCATATTTCACATGTATCGCGACCTTTATCAGTACCTCTAAATAGCATGCAATTATTAGGGCATGCATCGATTGTCTCATTAGTAAAACCCAAGTCTTCAGTAATTTTTTGGGCTTCATAGTATGAAGCTGGAATCTTTGCATGTGGGAATACCTATCTTAAAAACTCAAGAAGCATGTCGACTGAAGAATCACTCCATCCATTTGTTACTGTCATTAATAATTTATGAACAAAAAAAGAGAGTGTCGTGAACTTGGCACATCCGGTGTACAGCTCACATTCCGCATCTTGCAACAATTCAAAGAATTTCCTAGTATTAGCATCAGCATGTACGTTGTCTGTCATGGATGGTGAATCACTATCCTCTGTACTTGTCTACATGGTAGGAATTCCCATTGCTTCATGAACCAACCCAGACATATCAACTCCAATAATGTCATTTACCAAATGCCCTTTGTCTTGACCATCGTGTATAGAAACATAACTTTCACCATGATAAATCCAATTCTTGTAGTTTTTTAGAAATCCATCAAAAAAACAATGGAGGGCAATATCTTTCTTATACCTGAAGTATCGGTTTTTGCATTTGTTACATGGGCAAACTACTTTTGAATCTGGTGACTTATTCCTAAATGCAAATTTCAAGAAGTTATCAACTCTAGCAACATACTCAGGTGCTTTTGTATTCATAGAGTCTATCCAACTCTTCTCCATCAATGTATTTCAACTATAGAAAAAGAAAATTGTAAATTTTCTTATATAAAAAATACAATATCAAACAATAAAAACTGGATGAAATTAGTTCAATCCTACTCATTTTCTTTGTCAAATTGCCCTTGTCATAAATACTTTTGATCTAAATAAGGAAAGGAAGCCTCAAAAAAAAAATTCATCAGAATAAAAAATGAAATTTAACCTTCACATAAACCAGACATCATGAATGTTGTCTTAATGCCAAACTTTGAAGTTAAAAAAATGAATCTTATTTTAAGATCTCACATCTAGAAATTCTAGTATTACATAATTTTTTAAAGACTCCTAGTTCCCTGAAACAAGAAACAAAGATAACCAAATTCAACTAAACAAAAGGAAATAGACCAATCAATAACCAAAACAGGCTTGGACAACTAAAGTAGCTTAATGTATGCTGCACTATCCTATGTTCTAAGGCTTACATGATTACATGCCACTAACATATATGTGGCAATCTTATCCAAACAAAATAGAGATATGGCAAAGGTTATGTAAATTCTAAGGTCAGCTTCTTTAAAGAATTAAGGCTTGCTAGGATGCCAAGCAACATCTCTGAGCTCCAAAACAAGAATTTGAGAAAAACCTGAATGCAGCCATAAAGAACTAAAATTTTTGGACTGAAAATGTTGCAATTGTTTGAAATGCCAAATGCCCCATGTTTTCACCATCACCAGACCTTTAGAAAAATTGCAGTCAAATAACATTAGATTGACTCAATTGAAAATGAGTACAAAGAAGACATTAACACCAGTGTTTGTCTTATCTAAAGGTGCATAAAAGTCAAATAAAGTTTTCAGTAATTAGAGAAAATCCTTTATCTTTATACTTTGGACAAGCAATTAGAGCTTGACAAAGTCTCCAACAAACTAAACTATACATATGAGATAGCTTTCTAGAGTAACTAACATATTCTTGGAGTGAATAAAAATTATTCTTGTACAACATCCAAGGAAAATGTGCACTCACCAATTAGCTTTTTGCATAATTAGGATGTGATCATACCTTTAGGCTTTAACCCATTCCCTTCTTAGCTCAATAATAATTTAATTCACTATGGTGGCCTTGCTGAATTTGATTCTTACACAACATAATCAGATGAATTAAGTAATCCAGAGTTAAAAGCATATCCAAATAGGTTTTAGGCGTTAATTAGAATGGGAAAAAAAACTATAGAGAGCAAACAAAGTAGAAATTAACTACTATAGAATATTTATAACCAAGAGGTGACTATTCGTATTGAGTACCATCATCATCCTAATTTCCAAGAGTCGATACATTGGCATGAGGAATTGCCTTCTCTAACTATGATTGTATTGCTTTTGACTTTAAAGATGGTAAACATCCCAAGCTTTTAAGGCTACTAAAATATATTAAGGATGTAAGCTTGGTTCAAAACAAATAAGTTCTATCTAATATAACTCCTCACTATCTTGGCACTAAAAGTAATAAACTTGGTTGAAAACAAATCAGTTCTCTCTATCTACTATCCTTAGAACACATAATATAACTATGCAAACTTTTATCCTAATTAAATTCAAAAGGCTGAATTTGACTTTAAGGCATTTCTACAAATAGGTGTTGAGCATTAATTAGAAGGAAGAAGAATGCTACACAAAGCAAATAGAGCAGTGTTGATGGCGATGGCAATAGCACAAAATTTCAATTTCAAACCTAACAATAGCAATGGCGATGTCAATAGCAATACCCATGCTGAAAATAACCCCAAAAAAAATCACAAAGAAACTCACCGTACCATTGACCAGTTATAGGAAGAATTGGTCAGAGTTCCTCTCTTTCCATTTTTTTTTCCTGCTAGGTAGATGATTATGAAAATTGTGAAGGGATTTTGTATAGGAAGAGATGTTGGTTAATGATGCTAGAGAATGAGTCTGAGATGAGACTGAGTTCTTTGATAGGGAGATAATTATGCTTTTAATTTGTTGATATTTGGTCTTAATTTTGGTCACTTATTGTGCAAAGAATTGGGTTTCCACTCATATTTGGTTTTTGTGTCCATTGCAAGCACTTGGTGCTTAAAATGGTATTTAAGGCTGAAATTCCAAATATCTTCAGAAAAGGATTTGGCAATAAATTTGGGAAGGATAAAGGAAGGTAACCTGGTACGTATGGAATGCGCGAGGGATTCGGAGACAACTTGGAGTAAGCTGCCAAATTCTGTTTTCTTTGGCTAAAAAGGAGTTCCCAAATCACATTGGAGACTAGTATCTTTTTGTTCCCTTTAGGGCCGGCCACGCAAGACTAATATAGGGAATCTTTTTATTCTTTCAAAGACATCATCTTTTGTTAGGAAAAGTAGTAGTAGTCTCGTCTTTCGTCTTCGGCCATCATCAATAGCATAGACTAGTACTATTTGCTTTTCTTTTCAATTCCGGGAACTTTGGTGCAAAATAGTCAATTATTTTCTTGCAAGTTCAGTTGCTTTTACTCCCTTCCGATTTACATGAACTCCGTGGATTGCTTTGTCATCATGAGGCGTGGCTAAATTCTTGTCCTAGTTGAGGAATAATCAAGACTCGGGGCACCACAACTGTGAGATCATTTTAATTATCTATTTTAATTTATACGTCCATGGGTATTTAATTATTCTCTGTTTTTCCATTAATTATTATTATTTGGGTTTATTGGGTAATATGGCCAGTTATTCAATTGTCTAAATAGTATATAGTCAATTAGGATGTTGGCGCGTCACCTTTAAGCAACCTAATTAGTGGCAAATGAGACAGTTTCACCGCCTCGCAAGTGGTCTAATTTGTATCGTGGGAGTAATTAATCTAGCCTACGTAAACCCGCATGTGTGTTGGTTGGCTCTTTCTAATTCCTAATGCTGTGACTACATTAAATCCTATGAGTGTCTCTAGGGATGTCTAGTTCACAAGAGGGTAGTTGATGAGCGTCTCTAGACTACTATAAAAATAAGGAAAGATTGGTGGTTGGGCGCGTCTCTTGACTACTATAACCAATTTATCCATGAATGTATGAATATTTTTATGGATCTATGATCAGTTGTGTGCACCGGTGCCAAGATTAATTCCTTGACTAAGTTGTTTTAATTGATTATTTGTTGTGTTATTTGATTCTTGCATCTTGCTTAATTTAGAGTTTCAGCTTTTATTCCTTTTTAATTAATTGTTACCTTTTCCAAAAAAACCCCCAAATTCTTTGTAGGAAATAAATCACCCAATCTCTGAGGATACGACCCTACTCGCCATTATACTTGAATTCATATTTTTAGAGTAGGTATTTTATTTTTGGCGGTTTGACACCCACCAAATTTTGGCGCCGCTGTCGGGGACTGGTGCTTGAAATATTTTCTCAAAATTTTTTTTCTCCTTTATTTCTCCTCTATTTTTCTTACTAGTTGATGGCTACTAATTTTGAATGTTTTGGTGATAGATTGGATTTCGTTCCTAATTGGGTTAATGAGAGCTATTGTCTTAGTGATCCTTATTCAGATAATCTAGCTTTTCCTATGCAACAATTGAGTGATGAACAGAAACCACAAGTCAACACTTGTATAATTTGTCAGTTGGATCATCTGACTGACAGGTGGCCGCTACTTCAAGTTGACGTGGATGATCCAATTGGTGATGTTGGAGTATTCCAAAATCCATCTCCACCAAATTTTGATACTTATCAAACACCAATGTTTGATACTTATTCAAATGTGTGTGGTCAAGGATGGTGGGATTACCTCAACTATAGCTATGAAGTGAGTCCAACATCTCAATCCTCATTCTTTAGTGGGGAGAGTTCTTTGGAAGATCTTGTTAAGAGCTTGGCCACAAGCATTGTTCAACTCCAACAAACCACTGCTCAATTCCAACAAACCACTGCTCAGTTACAACAAAGCACTGCTCAGTTTCAACTAGAGACAAAGACAAGCATTCATAATTTGGAGAATCAAATGTGTCTATTGGCATCTACTATGAGCCAATTGATGTCTCAGAATTCTGAAACATTGCACTCAAAGACCCTTGTCAATTCCGAACCAGATATGAGTGCAATGTGGTGATGCATGGCAAGAGATTCAAAGGGAAGAATCTAGGTCTGTGGTTGAAGAGAAAACTGAGAAAGAAACAATGGGATCCCAACCACTAGTCTCTCCAGTCAACAAGTCCAATGAAGAAATCCCAACTGTGATGACATCTCCTTTATCCCTAACTCTGATCTCTCATTCTATATTTTTTGTTGGTGAGATTGATTTTGTTATGCCAGAAATATTTGAGTTTCATGATAGAGATAAGTTAGGAGTTGTAAAGACTATTAGGTTATTAATTGATTGTGATGAAGGAGTAAATAAAGAATTGAAAACATTATTTGCATGTTTGCAACCATCAGCTAGTCAAAAGAAGAAAATAGCTCACGTGCTTAAAGATTTCTCTATTTATGATAAATATCATGAGTATGAAAACGATGTAATGAAAAGAGCTATACGATTTTACCCTCCATGACCAAGTATGGAAATGTCTAGCCAAAGACATTAAAGAAAGGCGCTGCTTGGGAGGCAACCCAAGGGTTTAATTTTTTTGTTCTTCTGATTTTTAGGTTTTCATTTATTAATAGTTTTTTTTCTTTTCTTCAATTATCTTTGCGTATGTTGCAGTAGTAGTGGGCAGAAGACTTCAGCTTCTCTGGCGTGCCCACGCCAGAGAGTCCGTCTATAGACAAAGCAAAGAGGTGATGATCAAAAGACTTCTGCTTATCTGGCATGCCCACACTTTCTAAGCGGATGTCAGATGCTCAAACTTGGACAAGAATCAGAAGACTCATGCTTCTACAGCGTGCCCATGCCTTACAAAGGATATGGTGTATAACAAAAAAAAAATCTCTCTTTTATTCTAATTCTTTTTATCTTATTTCTTGCAACATCTAGTGTCCATATTCATTGCCTACTGTGGCTCTCGGGTCTCTTGTGCCCCACATTTCACTCATGATTGGACATCAACTCAAGCATTTTCATCCTTCAACCTCCTCCGGTGCTTCATTATCTAATCAGGGGAGTCCTCTTATTTTCCTTTTGCTCTTTATTTTCATCCATTGAGGCCAATGTTTGATTTAGGTGTGGGGGAGAGGATATTTTCTCAGATGTGTGTTTTTCAAAAAAAAAAATTAGTTTTTCACAACTTTTTGCAATTTCTTTGGATTTTGTTTTGTTGTGAAAAGTAAGAAAAATGCAAGTATGATTAGTAAGATTTTTGCTAGCATGAGTATTATATTTTTCTTGCAATTGATTCAATTGATGGATGTATAAGATTTGACAAATTTTTAGCGACTGGTGAGCTTTTGAGCCTAATGAGCATTTCATTCATAAATTGCTCTAATTTCTTTTATTGAGTGATATCGCACATGTGAGAGCCTCAAAATTCAGATTTTATTTTTAAAATGTATAATAATATTTTTATTATATTTGTTTATTGAAATATGAGTGAATATATGTCTAAAGTGAATAATTTCCAATTTATAGAATTTTATACGAATTATTTGCCGGTGTGTGATTTTGGCCGAATTAAGTGTTTAATTTTCTATCGGAGAGTGATTGGTGACTTTAAGTTGAAATCAAGCATGTGTAGTGATATTTTGGAAATATTAATAAGATTGGACAGTGTTGGAAAGGAGTAAAACAGTGTAAGTTAGACTGCCGCGCGCGACGCGACATAAAGTGGCCAACAAGGCACTTTTCCTTAAAATAAGGAAAGATCACCTTTTTGTCTTGACTTTTTGGCCTCCTTGAGCTTTATTTCTGCAGCTGCAAATTGAGGGAGTATAGAGGAAGAGGGAGGCCGAAAATAAGAGAGAGAGAAAGAGAGAAGCTTGAGTTTCCATCTTCCATTTCTTCTTCCTTCAATCCTTGGAGCTTCAAGTCACCATTGAAGACACTCATCTTCATCCTTGGAGCAGCCGTGAAAGTAAGGGAGAGAGAGAGATCCGAGAGCTCTAAGATCAAGAGAGAGAGAGAGAGAAAAGCTTGCATCTTCCTCCATTGTTTCTTTCTTAAACTTCTTGAAGCTTCAAGACCCCATTGAAGGTCTCAATCTTGGCTTGTTTCTCCTCCATCCTTGGCTGCCGTGCGAGAGTGAGAGAGAGAGGGAGAGGTCCGAAATTTGGAGGAAAAGAAAGTGAAGGAAAGCTTGGGTGGTTTGTCTTGAGCTTAATCTTGAGCTTGGTGTTGGAAATCATAGTCAAAACTCGAAGATCTTGGGCTAAGATCGAAGATTTTGGGTGTTTCTAAGCTTCAAAGCAACTTGCTTGAAAAGGAGCTCGCGAGATCGTGTTGGATCCTGCTAGATCTTTATAGATCTGAAGGTATAAGGTCCAAAACCCTTGGCTATAGCTTGATTAGAGTTAATTATGAAAGATTTATGATTTATTTTGCTAGTATTGAGTATGTTTGAAATGATGAAGTTGGGCTCTTGAAATCCCAACCTAGGTAGCGGACTTGAGGTGGCCTCTAGGTAGCGGACTTAAGGACCTGATTGGGATTTGATTGATATCTATGAAATTTGTTGTGATATGGTTAGAAAGTAGGGTTGTGTTGTTGGTGTGATAGCCCACCTCTCCCGAGGGCGAACCCAAGAGTATCAGCGGGTTGCCTACCCAACTCTCGTCAGGACTTACTACAAGATCCACAATATAATCGCAAGAAATCATTCCTAAAACCCTATCTAGCATTCAACCAAAATACTAATTAACTTACAAGAGTAAATCCTCAACATTACAATTATATAAACTTTAAATAAAATCGTCCATCAACTTCACAATACATTTCAATTCTAAATGGAAGTATAGAAACCCTACAGAAGTAACTAAATCCTCAGCCTACGATCCCCACTCCAATACCTGTTAAGGAAAACAAACTGGGGTGAGCTAATGCTCAGTGAGGCCAAGGAAAGGCATGCAAGCACATAATCAAGCAAGTAGGAAAGCCAGTAAGTTCAGATATAAAAGCGTGTAAATCAATCATTCACTTGTACTATAGTAATTTTCACCAGGAGACCGTATTCCCAAGGAATCACTACTCAAGAGCTCACATTAGACAAGAGTCTTGGAGCTGGATTCTGAGAACCCTCTTCGAGCCTCTCTATCTATAGTGAATATGCGCAAGAACGGTGGTGAGCTCATACGGAAAAAAATACCGTAAGCGTGTAGGATCACGGGGCTCTCAGGAGCCAATTTCCATGGTTAAGCAGTTTAGTCCATTCCATTCCAATTGTTGACTCTCCGTCAACTTAGCAAAGGTAAAGTCCGTAGAATCTCCACTTGGTACAACCTTCGACCAACAGTTCACCCTCTCGGGCCCGAAACCAAACAGGTAAGTAAAAAGGGTAATGCTACAACAAGCAATACCGAGCAAGACCTCTGCAATAGATCAAGCTCAAAGAACAGTACCTAAGGTTCACCAAGCTTCCTGACCAAGCCCTTGCCGGTTCGGGTCCCAAGGATCCCCAAAAGGTTTGGACGTCCCCAATTATAACTTTTAAGTCGATGAATCTTTTCAATCGACATTTAGTTCAAGTCAAGTCATATTCATGCAAGTCAAGTAGAGGAGGATGAGTGCGGTAAAGTACACTCTCGTCTCAACAGTTCATATTCAAGTAAACATGTCAGGTAATTCAACAATTCATGCACTTGACACTCACCGAAGTCAGGAGCCTAAGCAAAAACACGCAAGATCAATCGAGTTCTCCGGGATCTTCTCGATCACCTGAGACAAGTACGAGTATAAATTACTTAGGTATACAACCAAGGTTTAGTAGTTTTCTCACTACCCTTATTTAAAAGATAACATTTTCAAGTCATGGGAAATGATCAAGTACTTTAATTCAAATCACTAGGGTAATATTTGATAAATGTCTTTAAAATGTCTCAATTAGACTCAAGTCAAGTTCAAGATTCTACGATTTGAGAATCAAGTGAAACACTAGGTTGGCACGAAAATCAAGAAAGAGGGTCGACCATTTTCATGTCGAAGTTTCCAAGTTTTATGCCCTAAAATAAGTAGGCAAAAACGAAATGAGTTTTTTTCTAGTTAATCGTCTAAACCTAGTTTAAGAACAAGTAAGTTCAATGAACTTCCATTTTGAGCTGAAATCTTTGAAAAATCATAACTTGAGTTATATGAGTCCAAATTTTGCCAACTTGGTACCATTGGAAACCTCTTTTAAAGTTATAAAACTTTGTAGAAGGAATCCAGTTAAAATTCTGGGTAGAAATTGCCCAGATTTTTGAGAAAGAAACTGCTACAGTATCAAAACAGGGCACGTCAGGTTGGTCGACCAGCCCACTTTGAAAATTCACCAAAAATTACAGGAAAAGAATTGACCTCTCAAATTTATAAAGTTTAAATTAATATGTGGGAAGTTTCAAACACCACTGACGGAACTCAATTCTGACACTCGAGTAAGAAATTAAAGTAGTTCAAACAGAGGGGATTAAAAATTCTGAAATTTCTGTTTCCTTGTTTCGCAGGGCAAATTTCAAGGCTTTATTTGAGTGATGAATTATTGGTCAAAAATCACCAAATTTGGTACAATAATATGCCCATATATAGGCTAGGTTCATACCAAAATTCAACCAAAAATTTGAATGGGAAGGAAGTTTTCTACTTGCCCAAAGTGAACCGGTCAACACTTGTTCATTCCTGCAAATTTTCTTTCCCTTTCTTATCATTGCCTTTAACACATCTAAACCACTTCCGATTGGCGTCAAATTTGAACCTAAACTAGTATTAACCTTCCTAACCCTAATGGTGACCAAAATTGATACAAGTTTAGTTCAAAACTTAGCCCTAAAAGAGGCTCAAAAATTGGACAGCATGCATGCCCAATTTCCAGTTTTCCTTGTTCCAACTAAACCTCCAAGTTGCGTAACCTTTGAAGGGATTTGTGTGGGACAAATCAACCACCTAACCCTCAACATTTAAGCCTCACATTAAGCTTTCAAACTTGCCAAAATCACAGCCAACACATTAAAAAGAAAACAGCAATTTTCTCCCTTATTTTCTTCCTCTTCTCACCCGAATTTCCTTGAGATTTTCCACTAACTTTCAACTAACCATTTCCCATATAATCACACACAATGCATCATTATCATGCTAGAAATTACATTCTCATGCTTGTGGGAGTCCAAGAGCCCCTCAACAACCAAAATCAAGAAAGACAATTTAATGAAATTTATCATCCAAAATTGCAAACTAATACAAGAATCAACTTCATCAACAAATGTCAAGGTTATAGCAACCTCTCAAGCTCCCAAGCCTAATATCATGCTTAAAATTGTAATCAATAGACAAAGATGGAAGATTTAGCAATTTACCTCTTCTAAGAAGTTGACAAATTTCCTCCAAGATTGCTAGCCTCAAACCTCCAAGAGCTCCTCTTCAATGCTCCTCACCACAATCCCAAGTTTAGGCCAAGATTAATTGGAAATTTGTAGGTGATTTTAGAGAGGATTTGGAAGAAGAAATTGATGAAAACTCAAGGGAAGAGAAGGAGAGGGAGTTCGGCCATGGAGAGAAGAAGAAGAGAGGTGTTTTTGTTTAATTTTTGATTGAATTAAATGAAGAAAGAAAGACAAGACATAAAGCTTGTCTTTTAACCCCAAAAGTCAACACAAGAATAGTAAGCTTAGTTAGCAATTTTGGAGGGAAATTAATTATCTCACTTAGCTAGGGATTAAATCTCGATTAGGAGGGAGAGATGAAAAGAGATAAAATTGAAGTGAATTGAGATGAATTAAGTGGAAGAAACAATGGCTAATTAAGATTCGAGTTTCAAGGAGGTTAATCCAACTTAAACTAAGGTTTAAAAATCCTAATTGCATTCAGTCTTATTAATTCACTTCTAGTCCCTTAATTACATTCTTAACCTACGAGTGATCATTCCTACACTCCATTGCTACTTCACTCACTGCCCGCATTTCTCCCTCTAAAAACGTATTTTTCTCATTTTCTATCTAATCGATATAAAAGAGCAAATTTTAAATACTAAACGAATTATTGATAAACTACAAGAAATTAAGGGTGAAATAAAATCAATTCACCTCAAGACAAAATAATTTAAATTAATCAATAAATAAATGAATAAATTGAATTTTCATCTAAATTTTCTGAAAATTTTGTTTAAATATAATTTTAAAATAATTGAACGAATTAATAACAATAATAACATTATTTAAAAATAATAAGTTGTAATAATATCAAAATAAATTTTGAGGTCCTCACAGTTGGAAATTTTAATGAAAAAATGTATGAGATGGCCAAACCCATGCTTGGTAATTTCTATATTTGATTTCAAGATTTTGTGGTTATTTGTGATAAATTTCTGTCTAAGAAAATACCTTTTATGTTCATTTATGAGTGTATAAATTTTAAAAGATGAAAAGTGAAGTTTTTCGTGAACTTTTGAATGAAAAATGTCGTTTAAATGAATTTGAAGGTTTTACAGTATTGTGACCAAATCTTATGAATTTTGAAAATAAAGATATGGTTTGGAGTGTTCTAAAGTTATGTTAAAGTATTGACAAAGAGCAAGTGTTGAGTTTGTGTTAAAAGTGATTTTGAGGTGATAAACCTCATCTAAGTGTTTTATTAAAGAAAATGTGAAAATAGTGCTTAGTGAGTACATCGGTGACGTGTCATATTTGAAATGAGATAGTGATCTTCCAAAGATCCATTTGAAACATTGTATTTGGAATGATTAAGTGATTTTTAAAGAGGTATTTGAAATATGATATCATATGAAGTGAAAGCTTTTCCTCGAGGGGAATTTGGGAAAACATTGATTGAAAACTAAAAAGTGAAAGTGAATTGTTTTAGTTAATAAGTGCAAGAGTAACTCTTAACTATCGTTTTTATCTGTTTAGGGGGTGTGGATGAAAGTGAATTTGACCCCTACATGGAAGCCGAACCTTACTATTTCGGTGAGTTTCCATGCATGATACTTGACTACGTGTATTTAACTTATAATGTGAACAATAGATTTTGATCCATCAAATGGAATAGTGTGTTCTTTATCGCACTTACTCCCATTTGAATGGTACTACTTGCAAAAGTGTTTTCATGATATTTTGAGTATACTTTGAATCTATTGTCTTGTGCCATGAATCCTGTTTTGAATTATATGAAGTGAAGTGACGTGTCTTGTATTTCCTGTTCTCGAGAATACTTAATCCCCTTAGTATGTTATCGACTCGAGCCGCTGGGAAGACTCGTGTTCAGGAGATTTAACAATCTTGGCACGGATTAACTTAATCCCCTTGTAAGTTATCGCACTCGAGCCGCTTAAGACCCAGGTCGAGGAGATTAACTATCCTAGGCTACGACGTGTTGTGCTCCTGACTTGGCAAATGGCCTTGTCCCCGTTGAAGAGCAATACACAAATATAAATTTCCTGGCAGGTCCTTGGGGTTTTGGTGGAGAAGAGGAGTGGTGTTCTACTTGGTTTTAGTATGAAAGTTGACTGAGTGTCAACTACGAATTCAAGATCTGTCCGTGAACGTGCTCCAGCTGAGGATTTTAGCCCTAAGGGCCACTCAGATCCCACTGTGTGATTATTGGCTTTCCTTACTTGTTTATTTCTAAGTATGAATTTTAAAGTGAAAAATCATATGTGTTATGTGCTTTGCATGTTTTTGGGAACTCGCGGGCTTTTTAGCTCACCCTTTTTCCATTTGTTTTTCTTAACAGGAAATGAGATCCCCAGTGACGGTGCCAACCCTCAAGATTAGGGTTTACTCTTGTTTTGACGTCTTGGAGAACTATGTATTAGAGATATCGAGATCTTTTGTATACCGGAACTTGATTGTATGGATGAATGATTGATGTACTATGGATTTGTAATTTGGGAGTTGTGAATTTGTTAAGTATTGTACCTTGTATATTATGTCCAGAGTTTTAGTTTGATAAGTTATATGATGACTGAGTGAGTAAGTCCTGGCGAGAGTTAGGTAGGCGGTCACTGATACCCTAGGGTACGCCCTAGAGAGAGGTGGGTCGTCACAGGTGGTATCAGAGCTTAGGCTTCAGATCTCTGTAATGTATTCTAGACTAAAAGTTCAGGGTACTGGCTTGTGGAAAGTGGGACCAGTGTGTTTCTAGTGCTTGATGGTTGGTAAGTGTTGCCGCTTGAGAGTTTCATGGATGAATTGATTTGATTGAGAGTTTGATGTTACTATGATTGAGGCATAAGAGTGACTCATAGTGTTTGATTGACTTTTGAGGTTTGTCATAACTTTGATTAGTATGAGTTGGAGGGTCGAGAACGATACCCTTAAGGGAAAGGTTGTAGTGCCCCAAAAAGTTGAAGGTGTTTTCGAAATGTTTTTCTAAAGTTTCTACTCTGAATGAAATTTCTTTCTTAGTGATTGGAAAATAATTTATATATGAACATAATTTCATATCTCCTTATTTCCGTTCAATTATTTTCCAAATATTTGCAATGGTTAAACTGACCTAGTCAAGCCTATTTGACTATGTAAATTATATTTGGAGGTGAAAGAAAGGTTTAATGGCAAAGTTTTAAGGACATTTCAGAGGGAAACAATGAAAGCTTGGCATTTGTCCCCCAAATTAAAAGCTAAAGTTTTGATTAAAATGTAAAAATAGCTGAGTTTCAAACCTTTTATCACTTTACATTATCTTTTCTTCTTCTTGACCTAAATTTTGAGAGGAAAAGGGAAGAAAATCTCACTTGCTTGGTTTCATTTCTTAGGATGCCAGACCGTGGGATTTGATTGTGTGTTAAACGTAAGGTGACGTTATCACTTAATGAATGGTTGAGAATTGGAGTAATTGAGTATCTGAGGATTTAGTAGGTTTGGAAGGAATGTAAGAGATACCTACTATTGATGTTTAAATTGTTAATGATGCTTAAGTTTGATTAAGTTCTAAGTGAATTGAGGAAAATACGGTGACTAGTGATGAGGATATGAGAGGGATGCCACTGGCCAAGCAGATCCCCAATATTTGAGTCCGACCCTTGGAGAGTATTACCTTCGAGACTTTGCTTCTAAAGCTTGATAAACTAGCTGAGCATGAAGTTAGGACTGTGCGTAATCTTTAGTGAGAAAAGCCAGTAGAGTGGGTTCTCAATTCCTGTGATTACATGCTTACAAACTTCTTAACTGTTGTATTTTTGTTCAAGTGTACGTGTGAACTTGATGTAACTGCGTGTACCTTGTTGTTAAAAGCATGCTCATCTAATGTACTCCTGGCACTCCTATTATTATGAAGTGTGTAAATAAAGTTCTTTGCTTTAATTTCGAGTTGACTTTTTAATGGTGTATTGAACTTATATGGATTATTGAATTGTCTACCTTCTAGAGCATTATGGAGGGTAGAAGAGGTCAAGAGTAAGGACGAAAGATTATACCCCTCTAAGCTTGGAGGATAATATATGTAGGCTAAGGATGTGGTATAAAACTTGGGGTAAGTGCTCTTTATTTTTGAGTACTTTCATCGTTGGTGATAGGTTATTGACTTGGAAGACAAAAGGGATGAGACTAAAGGAGGAATCTTATGTTCTCATGTTAAGTAGTTAGTTTGAATTGCTCCAGATGACGAGTTGAGTTAGGGTAACTCCTGCGTAAATTTTCATGATTATACTTGCTAAGGATCTTGACTAGATGTTTCTTGAAATATCAATGAAAGGATTGTGTAGAATTGCTTGGAAAAGTTAGCAGAAATGTGGATTAGTTGATAAGAGACTATTGATGGAAATTCTGTTTAGTGATGGCCAAACAGGGGAAAGTAAATTAGCTTTAATTTCCACTTTTTCTTGAAAACTTTGGGCAAGCAACTGTTCAGTGAACTTGTCAAAATATCCACCTTCACTTGTATGTTGAATGCGAATCAAAAGTATGTAATCTCCGTCTCGAAATTTCGCAAGAGCAATTTCAGTCAACTTCGTAGATTTTCTGATATTAATTGGTAATGACTTAGAGCTCAACTTTTACACCATTGGGAGCTCTGTGAATCTAGTTTCCAACGCCACTGATGGCATCCGATTCCAACTTTCTTACTTGGAATTAGGGTCAATTGCTCAGGTGACCTAATTCAAAGCCGACACCTCTGTGATTGCTATTTTGATCACAAAAATATACGAATTTGATTCCAAGGTCTACGTATGAAATGTGACACTGTGTCATGGCTTCGAAATGACATAAAGTGCCTCTCAATCCAATAAATGAAGTCCAGATAAACCAAAAGATAGCAAAGCGGTTAACTTTGCTTTTTTTTTTCTTTTACATTCCATCCTTCACCTTCCTTGGTTTAATTCACTTTCCCTTGGTTGTAAATAACATTTTCACTTTATTCTTGTATGTAGACATTTGCCCTAAAATATTTGCAAACCTTTCCCTGAAATGCATCCAAGGCCTTGTGAGATTAGAATCGAGTGTAGAGAATTAAAATTGGTATGTTGAATGAGATATGAAGGTGAAAATTTTTACTTGTGGATTGGAGTTCAGTGAAAGTCTTATGATATCATGTCTCATCTCAGGGATTCGAATATATTGATAAAAGGGATTTGTGACTGTTGTATCAAGGTGAAAATGAGTTTAATTGATGAGTGATCCTTTATCACTCCTGATTGGTTTCTTCATGAGATATGTGGTTTAGTAAATGTATACGAGGAAATTAGTTCTTTGACTTATGCGAGATATTATGGATATACAGCTTACAAGAGATAAGATGGAACAGATGAAATCAAAAGTTGCATCACTGATAAGAAATAAAAATGCGACTAAATGGTGCCTAGGAGTAACAGTTATTCAGGTTGAGAGAATTATCTTGGATGCCTGATCTTAATTGCTAAGAAAGAAGCAAATTTATGGTTCATACCTGCATTATTGAATTTGAATTATACTCCTGATTGGGAAGTGAATACTTTTACTATGCAGTTATAAATGGTGCCAATTAAAGCTAGTAAGGATATTATGGCATATGTAAGATTCGATGGGAGCTTGAGCAAACCTTGAGGAAGTACTACCTGTAGGGTAAAATCCATGGAAGTAAATTTTGGTAAGAATATAATTGGAATAAAGTGAACTTTGGGGATATATACATATCTGGAAAAGTTTTAAGTGATGACTTCCTTATAGGAGTTAAATTTGTATCATTGTCGATAAAATGAGTATTATCATGGAAATGGGGAGATATTGAAGTAAATGAGGTGTTATAACATAAAGAACATCATGCATAGATTTTTGGTAAGAATGTGAAGAACTTGAAGAGTAAACAAATCCTTCTAACTAAGGTTTTGTGGAGAGATCAAGGGATCAGAAGAGGTAACTTGGAAAGTTGAAGAAGTGATCCAAGGGAATTATCCAGAATGGTTTGTAAACGAGATACGAATTTCGAGGACGAAATTCTTTTAAGGGGGGAAGGATGTGAGGGCCTCAAAATTCAGATTTTATTTTTAAAATGTGTAATAATATTTTTATTATATTTGTTTATTGAAATATGAGTGAATATATGTCTAAAGCAAATAATTTCCAATTTATAAAATTTTATATGAATTATTTGCCGGTGTGCGGTTTTGGCCGAATTAAGTGTTTAATTTTCTACCGGAGCGTGATTAGTGATTTTAAGTTGAAATCGAGCATGTGTAGTGATATTTTGGAAATATTAATAATATTGGACAGTGTTGGAAAGGAGTAAAACAATGTAAGTTAGACAGCCGCGCGCGACGCGACATAAAGTGCCCAAAAAGACACTTTTCCTTAAAATAAGGAAAGATCACCTTTTTGTCTTGACTCTTTGGCCTCCTTGAGCTTCATTTCTGCAGCTGCAAATTGAGGGAGTATAGAGGGAGAGGGAGGCCGAAAATAAGAGAGAGAGAAAGAGAGAAGCTTGAGTTTCCATCTTCCATTTCTTCTTCCTTCAATCCTTGGAGCTTCAAGTCACCATTGAAGACATTCATCTTCATCCTTGGAGCAGCCGTGAAAGTAAGGGAGAGAGAGAGATCCGAGAGCTCCAAGAGCAAGAGAGAGAGAGAGAAAAGCTTGCATCTTCCTCCATTGTTTCTTTCTTAAACTTCTTGAAGCTTCAAGACCCCATTGAAGGTCTCAATCTTGGCTTGTTTCTCCTCCATCCTTGGCTGCCGTGCGAGAGTGAGAGAGAGAGGGAGAGGTCCGAAATTTGGAGGAAAAGAAAGAGAAGTAAAGTTTGGGTGGTTTGTTTTGAGCTTAATCTTGAGCTTGGTGTTGGAAATCATAGTCAAAGCTTGAAGATCTTGGGCTAAGATCGAAGCTTTTGGGTGTTTCTAAACTTGAAAGCAACTTGCTTGAAAAGGAGCTCGCGAGATTGTGTTGGATCTTGCTAGATCTTTATAGATCTAAAGGTATAAGGTCCAAAACCCTTGGCTATAGCTTTATTAGACTTAATTATGAAAGATTTACGGTTTATTTTGCTAGTATTGAGTATGTTTGAAATGATGAAGTTGGGCTCTTGAAATCCCAACCTAGGTAGCAGACTTGAGGTGGCCTCTAGATAGCGGACTTGAGGACCTGATTGGGATTTGATTGATATCTGTGAAATTTGTCGTGATATGGTTAGAAAGTAGGGTTGTGTTGTTGGAAATTTTGATGAAAAATGTATGAGATGGCCAAACCCATGCTTGGCAATTTCTATATTTGATTTCAAGATTTTGTGGTTATTTGTGATAAATTTCTATCTAAGAAAATACCTTTTATGTTCATTTATGAGTGTATAAATTTTAAAAGATGAAAAGTGAAGTTTCTCGGGAACTTTTGAATGAAAAATGTCGTTTAAATGAATTTGAAGGTTTTACACTATTGTGACCCAATCTTATGAATTTTGAAAATAAAGATATGGTTTGGAGTGTTCTAAAGTTATGTTAAAGTATTGACAAAGAGTAAGTGTTGAGTTTGTGTTAAAAGTGATTTTGAGGTGATAAATCTCATCAAAGTGTTTTATTAAAGAAAATGTGAAAATAGTGCTTAGTGAGTACATCGGTGACGTGTCATATTTGAAATGAGATAGTGATCTTCCAAAGATCCATTTGAAACATTGTATTTGGAATGATTAAGTGATTTTTAAAGAGGTATTTGAAATATGATATCATATGAAGTGAAAGCTTTTCCTCGAGGGGAATTTGGGAAAACATTGATTGAAAACTAAAAAGTGAAAGTGAATTGTTTTAGTTAATAAGTGCAAGAGTAACTCTTAACTATCGTTTTTATCTGTTTAGGGGGTGTGGACGAAAGTGAATTTGACCCCTACATGGAAGCCGAACCTTACTATTTCGGTGAGTTTCCATGCATGATACTTGACTACGTGTATTTAACTTGAAATGTGAAATAATGTGAAAAATAGATTTTGATCCATCAAATGGAATAGTGTGTTCTTTATCGTACTTACTCCCATTTGATTGGTACTACTTGCAAAAGTGTTTTCATGATATTTTGAGTATACTCTGAATCTCTTGTCTTGTGCCATGAATCTTGTTTTGAATTATATGAAGTGAAGTGACGTGTCTTGTATTTCCTGTTCTCGAGAATACTTAATCCCCTTGGTATGTTATCGACTCGAGCCGTTGGGGAAGACCCAGGTCGAGGAGATTTAACAATCTTGGGCTACGTGATTAACTTAATCCCCTTGGTAAGTTATCGACTCGAGCCGTTGGGAAGACCCAGGTCGAGGAGTTAACTATCTTGGGCTACGTGACGTGTTGTGTGCTCTGGACTTGGCAAATGGCCTTGTCCCTGTTGAAGAGCAATACACAAATATAAATTTCCTGTTAGGCTGGCGGGCCCAGTTGGGGGTTTTGGTCGAGAAAGGTGTAAGTGGTGTTCTACTTGGTTTTAAGTGTGAAAGTTGACGAAGTGTCAACTACGAGAATTGTGCATCGGTCCAGGAATGTGCTCCAGCTTCGAGGATTTTAGCCCCTGAGGGCTACTCGTATCCTACTCTTGTGTGATTATTGGCTTTCCTTACTTGTTTATTTCCAAGTATGAATTTTGAAGTGAAAAATCATATGTGTTATGTGCTTTGCATGTTTTTGGGAACTCACGGGCTTTTTAGCTCACCCTTTTTCCATTTGTTTTTCTTAACAAGAAATGAGATCCCCAGTGAAGGTGCCAACCCTGAAGATTAGGGTTTACTCTTGTTTTGACATCTTGGAGAACTATGTATTAGAGATATCGAGATCTTTTGTATACCGGAACTTGATTGTATGGATGAATGATTGATGTACTATGGAATTGTAATTTGGGAGTTGTGAATTTGTCAATTATTATACCTTGTATATTATGTCCAGAGTTTTTGTGAGGACCCGAAAATTTTATTTTTATTTGACCTATTTATTTAATTAATTATTTAATTTCTCTGAATATTTGTTTCATTGTTTTAAATCATTTTAATTACAATTACATCTTACAGTACTTCGTTTTATTTTAAAAACTATGTTTAACTATTAATTTGATTTTTCTGTCATTTAATTGTGAAAAATGAAAATGGGCACATTTTTTGAGACAAATATTCGGACTGAGAGTGACGTACGTCCGGAGAATAAGAATGATCGTTAGTAGATTAAGAAAAGGTAATTGAGGGATTAGAAGTGATTGATGAGGATTAAACTCCAATTGGAGCATTTTGGACCACAAATTCAAAGTTGACTTTTGGCACCATAAAACAAAGCTTTATATTTCTTCTTCCCTTCACTTTTTCCCACTTTACCAAACAACCAAAAACCCTCTTCTTCTCCCTCTCACCAGCCGACTCTCCCCCTCCCTCTTCCCCTTTGATTTCATCTTCAAAAACTATCAAAACTCCACCCAAATCCACCAAGAAATCTTGAGTAATCCTCCACCATTCCACTTGGAGCTTGAAGACCCTCTTGTCTTGAGTGAGAGCCGAGCTTTGGAGGAGAGAAAGAAGGGTTCTTGGTGCATTCTAAATCATCTCCACCTTAGGGTTTCACTTGAGAAGGAGGAGGTAGTTCCTTCTTCACCATCTTGTTCTTTGGATTCCATTTATGTAGCTTTAGGACTTTGATAAGTTCATTATTGTCCTTGTGTTGAATTTGGGTTGTTGAAGTGGGCTCTATGAACTCCCACCTTTCTTGTTATTGGACTGCCATGATGTGTGTGTGTGTGTGATGGAATGAATTTGTGATGAATTCATGGAAGTTAGAAAGCTAGGAAGAAAGGAGGAAGGAAATGTTATTTTGCCGGTTTATTTTCTGATTTTTATGCCCTGATTTGGTCTCATTGAACACTGCCTTCCCATGCGAATTTTTAGGTAAATTTTGGTACAAATGTAGCTCATATACTGAGGTTGTTGCCTGCAAAATTTGGTATTTTTTTCAGTACCATTTCGTTACTCAAATGATATTTCAAAGCTGCCTCTTTAATCTGGAAAATTTTTCCCAGCTTTGAGTACTGTTTGAATTCATTTCGGTTTGACATTCAATTGTTTGAATTTATGGCTGAAAATTGATGTGAACCTAGCGCATGTATGGTAGTTTATGTGTACCAAATTTGGTAATTTTTGGACAAGAAACCGTCACTCAAACAAGGTCTAGAAGTCTTCCCTGCGAATCTGGAAAACAGAAATTTAAGAATTTCGAAACCACCCTGTTTGAACTACTATAATTTCTTGCTCGAGTGTCAGAATTGAGTGCCGTCAGTGGAGTTTGAAACTCGTTATGTAGGAATATATAATGTATGAATTTCAGAGGCTGATTATTTGTCTACAAGTTTTGGTGAATTTTCAAAGTGGGCTGGTTGACCAACCTGACATGCCCTGTTTTGGTACTGTAGCAGTTTTTTTCTCGAAAATATGGGCAAATTATGCCCAGAATTTTAATTGGGTGTCTTCTACAAAGATTTAGAAATTTCAAAGAGGTTTCCAACGGTACCAAGTGTGTTAAATTTGGACTTATATAACTCAAGTTACGATTTTTCAAAGATTTCTGCTCAAATAGGAAGTTGAACAAATTTTCAGATTTGAACTTGAAAACCTGGACACATTTTATACACTTGGAAACTGACCTTCCCGTGGGAGTCTATGCCTGAAACTTGACAGGATTATATTCCATATATAGAAGAGTATGTGTACCAAATTTGGTGTCAATCCAATGTGTATTCGACCTCCAAATGATTTACCAAAGTTGGCCCTGTGAATCTGGAAACCTGCTTCATCAGGCCGCCTGTCCTGTTCTGTTCTAACAACTGTCATTTCGCGCTCGAGAGTCGAAATTAAGTTCTGTCAGCAGAATTTGAAAATAGACTCGAAGATCTTTCTAACGGTATAACCCTTGCACACTAAATCCATTCCTACGAGCTACAGTGATTCTTGAGAGATGACTGAAAATTCTGCCTGTTTTCCTGGATTTTGTCTCAGCAGCCACTTAATCTCCAAAATTTACTTCCCTGCTTTGTTAATTTGCATTTGATGTTTTCTCACAAATTTTAGAGGTTTGAATCTAGTTTCCAACAGCTCAAGCCTTGCCCAATTCCGATGTGTAAAACTTTAGTTATGAATTTTCTTTGAAAGTGCCAATTAGTGGAACTAGTTATCTAAACTTCAAAAGCACTGCTTGGCATACCGACTCGCTTGGCCTGGTTAGTGATTGAAATTTGTCGTCAGGTGATCAAATTTCCTCGAGGAAGGACCTGCGGAAGTGTAACCCGCCCGTGTGATCAATTACTTGCTCTTTTGACTTGGTGAGTGTTCAAGTGCATGTTTAATTGCTTTAAATGATGTAAATAAATTGAAAGCATGCTTGTGTTCCTCGGTGAGCGTGTACTTTAGTGCGCTCACATTCTTGAATTGTCTCAAAATGAGCTTAACTGTTTAAATGGTTACTTGTTTGACTGCTTGACTTGCTTGAACTGTTTGAATTGTTTATAATTGTGGGGACGCCCAAACCCCATCGGGGATCCCTTCACCTTGTCCGGAAACAGGGGCTAGGGCAAGGGATGGGTGAACCATGGGTTTTTACTGTTTAAAACACGTCAGTTGGAATGAGTCCACCGACTTAGCATACTCATAGTGGATTGCAAAACACTGTTCAAATTTAGGAGTTCGGGCCCGGTCAAGGGGGTGTAAGTAGACGGGAGAAGAAGAAAAGTGATGAATGTGGACTGTGAGAGTGAGTGGTTGACGAAGTGTCAACATGTGGCTTGAATTGATGCTGATGAAGAAAATAATTGCAGAGAATTACGGAAATGTGGAGCCGGCCAACTGTATCCTTCAAAATTGTACTGTTTAATTGTTTTATTTACTTCTTTTACGGTTTCATTAATTTTATTTAACTGCTTTGACTTGCCTGTGCATGTTTTCTTGGCCTCACTGAGCATTGGCTCACCCCAATTTGTTTTCCTTAACAGGTTTAGGGGTGAGGCACGTGAATCGAGAAAGTTAGTACTTTTGTAGGATTTCCTCATTTTGTATAAGATTGAAATTAATGAATGAATTTGATGGTTTATGGTATTTTGGAGTTATTTTCAATGTAATTTTGATGAAATTTTGGAGTTTGTATTTTGTAAGAGTTTATTAGTAATTTTAATAACTTTGATTGATGACTTTACGAATGAATGTTTGGACCGATATTTGGAAATTCGTAGTGAGTCCCGGCGAGAACTGGGCAGGCGGTCCGCCGAACCCTTTGGTTCGCCTTAGGGGGAGGTGGGGCTGTCACAGTTTTAGTTTGATAAGTTATATGATGGCTGAGTGAGTGAGTCCTGGCGAGAGTTAGGCAGGCGGTCACTGATACCCTAGGGTACGCCCTAGGGAGAGGTGGGTCGTCACAGCACATGGTTAGATTATTCTAGAACTTGCTTTGTTATGCGTGTCAAGATCACTGTAGACACCAAAGTTTGACTATTTCAATTGTTTTCTTATGTTTTTATCTATTAATATTTAGTTATTTATTTTTGAATATTCTAACACATTTTTCTTATTTTTGTAGGTTTTTCTTTTAAAAAAAAAAAAGAAGAAGTCAAAACGCGGACCAGTTACGCGGATCTATCCGCGTAACTAGTCCGCGTAACCTGATCAGAAGCGAAAAAAATTACACGCATTTTTTTTTCCAGCCATTTCCTTCCTCATTTCCAGCTGTATTTTTTGTGTCTTTGGCATCAAGTAATCGATTTAGTTAATGCCCAAATCACCCTTGATCCTTAAGACAAATAAAACGCATCCAATGATCAAAATTAACCCAAGAAAATCCTCAAAGTATCTAAGCCTTTGGTTGTAGGTTTTAATGCCTATAAATCACCCATGTTAGGGTTTTCTGAAAAAAAAAAAAAGAAGAGGGAGGCTGAGAGTGAGCAAAAAGAGGGAAGAAAGAAATTAGGAAGAAAAAGAAAAACGATTGA
Source organism: Gardenia jasminoides (assembly GCA_013103745.1). NCBI lineage: Eukaryota > Viridiplantae > Streptophyta > Magnoliopsida > Gentianales > Rubiaceae > Gardenia > Gardenia jasminoides. Next base: position 14,811,070 of record CM023097.1, on the reverse strand, counting down.
GAATCAAAGAGAAAAAGAAAAGAGAGAAAAGATAAAAACTAGAATTTTTTTTTTACTGAAGATTTCTTGAATTTTGGTGATTCCTTTTCGTTCTTTTCAAGCCTCCGAATCAGGTAGTCTTCCTTTACTCTATCTATTATTTTTCTGGTCGAAAATTGCTAAAAATTAGACCTTTTGGTGGAACCAAGGTCTTAAAGGTGTTTTTTTTTATGTTTTATGACATTTGATGATGATTATTAGTTGTTATATGAGCATGTTGTGTTTATAAATCCTTGGTAAGGCTCATAGTCTTGTTCTGACGTTTAAAATCAGACGTTTGATGCTTCTGTGTTGATTTTGTTGTGATTTCTAAAAATTTCTGGAAAAATGTTCTTCACGTTTTGAAAATGTGAAGAAACGCTGGCTACTTATGCTGGTTTACTTCACAGAACGATCCGCGTTTCCTCTTGAATGTTTGAAGATGTGAAGAAAGCGCTGGTTCTTATGCGCTTAGTTCGTGATAACGCCAGCGTTTCGCTTGAATAGTTGAAGATGTGAAGAAACGGGGTTACGCAGCCAGCGTAACTTCTTCACGTTCTTCCCTTTCCCCTTTTTTGTCTATTTGATGATGTTGATGCTTAAGATTTGGCCTTTTTCAGTTTTAGCTTGTTTTGACATGATCTGAATGATGATGTTTAATGCTTTAAATAAATCCTCTTGCCTCTGAAGATTTTGTTTGTGTTATTGTCTGAAAAACTGAAAGCAATCTTCCTGATATTTTGAAGATGGGAAGAGACGCGGACCGTTACGCGGCTGAGTTCGCGTTTTCCCTCTGAACTTTACATTTTCCATGTAACGCGGACGTAGTTGCGCGGCTCTGTCCGCGTTTCTACTCCGCGTAATCTCTCTGTTCCTCAGTTTTGTTGCTATTTCCTGCTCTTTTGTTCCAGAATCTTACTCTATTATTCGTATTTCCTAGTCTTGTCCATGTTGCTTGCAGAATCTGTTTTGATACCTTTTCTTTGAATTTTTGATTGATTTTTCCTTTAAATTGGTACCTTGATCCCTTTTGTTGACATTGAGTCTTAGATAACCATTCCCCTCATTTAAGGATTCAATGAAGGCATCACATCAAGGGATGGTAACTTCTTTCCCCTATTATGTGCTCTTATGTGTTTTTGCATGATCTTGTATGTTTTATTCATGTTTCCTTTGCTTTTATTCATGTCTAGTCTTTATTTATGTCATTTAATTTTTGGGTAAATCATTTGGAGGCCTTGGATGCCAAGTTGTAATAGACAGATTTAATTTTGCAAAAAGTGTATTTATTCTAGAAAATGTAATAGTTAGATTATTATTCCGAATTTTTTCCCCTTAGAATGTGTTTAGGTTTCCCCAATGTAATAATTAGGTTTTATATGCTTATTTTGCATGCTTGCATGTTTATGTGTTTACTTGCTTTCCTAGGGTTTTGCATCTAGATATTATGCCTATGTGTTATGTGTTTATGTGTTTTATGTGTTTACTTGCTTTATTATCATGTCTACATGTTTATTGTGTAAATGTATCGACGTCACCACACTAGTCCAATGCTAGTTGTGGCCTTTCCTTTCGATTTCTCACTAATCCAATGTTAGTGAGAATTTTTAGACGAGAGTTAGTCCAATGCTAGACCCTTAATGCCGTTCATGCATTAGATACAAATTTCACACACTTTTCACTTTTAGAGTTTCTTTTCCATTTTTGCATGTTACTATTCTCCCATCCCGTATGCGAAACATGTCATTTAGTTTTCTTTTTCGTTAAAAATAGATTAGCTTTTTTTAGGGCATTACCCTTTGAATTAGGGAAAAGAGCGAGTATGGCTTCTTAGCCTTAGCACGCTTTTATTTCCTTCTATGAAAAGGAAGATTTGAAGTCACAAATTTAGTCCCCCGCATCCATTATGTTGCATTATCCCTCTTTAGGACATACATATGCATTATTTTAAATTCTATCAAAATCATTCTTTAAAAATCAAGTTTCTTCTTCATGTTTTAGCAATTCAAAGTCAAAAATCCATTTTTCTTAAAATTGCATCTTTTGAAAATTCAAGTTCCTCTTTGCACTTAAAATTGATCTTTTCAAAAATCCAATTTCTTTTCCCTTGAGATTTTATAAAAATTGCATTTCTTTTGAAAAACCTAATTTCCCAGTCTCATCATTTGCATTTCTCGTGACCTCCTCGAGGGATCAAATTTGGATGACACAACTAATGTGATCAATTCCAATTAAACCTCAAGGAGACATTTTGCCCCTTCCCGATCCAACATTAGGTTTGAGTTTTGCATCCATATAGATATCATCCAAATATGACAAATTTTAAAGTTAGAATTAGGAAATTTTTAATTAAATCATGCAACTAGCTTTGGTTAGGTTAGAAGGGTGCCTTAGAGACGAGTAACATCGGATCTTTGCCTTCCCTTCTTTCAACTGTGACTCCCGAACCTTTTTCTCTAGTTTTTCAAAGACCTGGAGTCGTCTAAAAAAGGGTTTTCTTAGTTTATTTTCATTAATTAAAATTTTTGGGTGACTTGGTACACCTAAACTCTATACCAAGTGGCGACTCCAAATTATTCTAAAAACCCTTTTTTTTAGACTTTTGTTTTTGGGTCCAAATCGTTGCATTTTTTTAGTCCCATGACCCATTTTCTTTTATTTTCAAAAAATCAAAAAATCAATTTTTATCTAAAAAACCTTTTTCCAACTAAAAATTCAAAACGACGAGTTTTCTTTTCCTTTTTCAAAAAATGGGGCGCGACAATCACATTGTTGAATTTGATGCATGAAAATGATAAGGGCACTTAGGTTTAACCCCTTTGACTTTATAAAGGCCAATCCTAATTGTATCTCCCCTAGTTGACCATGTTTCAGCCTAAGCCTTTTCTTTGTTTAAAAACCCATTGTGTTACCCTAAATCCATTTTTTGTTTAAACCCTCTTTGTTTTGAACCCTGTGTCAAAGGAATGCCTTAATTTCACTGCATGATGATTTCATATCGTGATGTAAGGGCATGATTGAAATTAGCAAGTGTGTTTACATTTTCATGTAGTTATGCGTTGTTGAAAAAAAAAAGGAAAAGAAAGAAAAAAGAAAGAAAAAAAAAGAAAACAAAAGAAAAAAAGAAAAAAAAGAAGAAGGGAAAAAAAGAAAAAAAAAAGAGTTATGAAATGTTATTGTAAATATGTGTTGTGTTTTAATAGTTGGGCCAAGCCTTGGTTGTTCTTGCACTTGCTAAGTTTTGGGAAAATTTATGGGTATGCCTTGGAAGGATCATTTGGATGAAGAAAGGTATTTGAACTCATGCAATGGGTTGTTGGTATTTCCTTTGATATGTTTAGCCTAAATTTCCCTTTTTATCCAACCCTTTACCTAATCCTCATTACATCCCGTGTTAAAGACCCTTTGATTTTTGTATTGAATTCATTTTGAGTGGTGGAGATATGATATATTAGCAAGCCTATGGTAATATCTTTCCATGTTGTTGATTTGAGCATATATGTCCCTTTAATACACATTTCAGTGGTGAGAGATACACTAATATCCATGTGAGAGTTGAATCTTCCACATCCTGATTTTGATGAAGTTGTTGAAAAGATCTGATACTTGTGCTAGTTTATTGTGCTATGAAATACTTGTCATCTTGGTTGTGATAGTGAATGCTTGAGGACAAGCATTGCCTAGGTGTGGGGGAATTTGATAGGGAGATAATTATGCTTTTAATTTGTTGATATTTGGTCTTAATTTTGGTCACTTATTGTGCAAAGAATTGGGTTTCCACTCATATTTGATTTTTGTGTCTATTGCAGGCACTTGGTGCTTAAAATGGTATTTAAGGCTGAAATTCCAAATATCTTCAGAAAAGGATTTGGCAATAAATTTGGGAAGGATAAAGGAAGGTAACCTGGTACATATGGAATGCACGAGGGATTTGGAAACAACTTGGAGTAAGCTGCCAAATTCTGTTTTCTTTGGCTAAAAAGGAGTTCCCAAATCACATTGGAGACTAGTATCTTTTTGTTCCCTTTAGGGCCGGCCACGCAAGACTAATATAGGGAATCCTTTTATTCTTTCAGAGACATCATCTTTTGTTAGGAAAAGTAGTAGTAGTCTCGTCTTTCGTCTTCCGCCGTCATCAATAGCATAGACTAGTACTATTTGCTTTTCTTTTCAATTCCGGGAACTTTGGTGCAAAATAGTCAATTATTTTTCTTGCAAGTTCAGTTGCTTTTACTCCCTTCCGATTTACATGAACTCCGTGGATTGCTTTGTCATCATGAGGTGTGGCTAATTTCTTGTCCTAGTTGAGAAATAATCAAGACTCGGGGCACCACAACTGTGAGATCATTTTAATTATCTATTTTAATTTATACGTTCATGGGTATTTAATTATTCTCTGTTTTTCCATTAATTATTATTATTTGGGTTTATTGGGTAATATGGCCAGTTATTCAATTGTCTAAATAGTATATAGTCAATTAGGTTGTTGGCGCGTCGCCTTTAAGCAACCTAATTAGTGGCAAACGAGACAGTTTCACCGCCTCGCAAGTGGTCTAATTTGTATCATGGAAGTAATTAATCTAGCCTAAGTAAACCCGCATGTGTGTTTGCCATCTAGAATTGGGTCTTTCTAATTCCTAATGCTGTGACTACATTAAATCCTATGAGCGTCTCTAGGGTTGTCTAGTTCACAAGAGGGTAATTTATGAGCGTCTCAAGACTACTATAAAAATAAGGAAAGATTGGTGGTTGGGCGCGTCGCTTGACTACTATAACCAATTTATCCATGAATGTATGAATATTTTTATGGATCTATGATCGGTTGTGTGCACCAGTGCCAAAATTAATTCCTTGACTAGGTTGTTTTAATTGATTATTTGTTGTGTTATTTGATTCTTGCATCTTGCTTAATTTAGAGTTTCAGCTTTTATTCCTTTTTAATTAATTGTTACCTTTTCCAAAAAACCCCCAAATTCTTTGTAGGAAATAAATCACCCAGTCCCTGAGGATACGACCCTACTCGCCATTATACTTGAATTCATATTTTTAGAGTAGGTATTTTATTTTTGGCTGTTTGACACCCACCATTCTTCAATCATTGCAATTTGGCTATGAGATGAGATGAGTTCTCTGCTACTGTTCGTCTGATGAATTGGAGAAGAAGAATGAGCAGTCTCTAGTTGGTAAACTTTGGTAAAGTTTGACCGGGTAAGCACAAAATTAATTTCTTTATGAAATTAGGTCTCTATATACAGTTTTAATTCTGTAATAGTATGAGAAAAATGAAAATTCCTCTTAAACAATTATTTTTTATCACAAAATATGAATCTTGTTTGTCAAAATATAAATTTTTAAATATATTTTTTCATTAAACATTCTTAATATGTAAAAAATTTTACTTAGTACCTATATAAAATTAGTTTTAAATTAAATTCCATATTTACATATTTACTTGGATTATTATTTAGAAAACAAAGATAAAAATATATTATTTTATATTTTAGTATTGCAACGCCAAAATATGCATTGTACAAAATATGGTAATCAACGCATATAATGGCTGCAATTGTGACCATTGATAACTATCGTAAAAGAAAAATTTATGTCACAAATAACTCAATTTTATATGATGAAAATGAAGGTGTCGTAAATTAGGTCGCTTCTAAATGTATCATGTACGACGACAAATTGTATGTCAGAATAAAACTTCTCCATCTCAAAAAGATTCAACGTAAAAGCTTTTTGTGAGTAAGTTCATTTTAGTCGGCAAAAAGAGTTTTCACGACTGGAAAATAGCCATCGCAGATATGTCCATCACAAATGATAAGATGTTTAGTAGTGTATGTTAAATATTTCATTCATATATATCACTTTTATTTTAAATATAATAATATAATGTATTTGTACATTAAAAATGTAAAAAAAATAACAATCAGATTGAATCCTATCAAACCCCAACTGCAGGTTCCTTCCCCGCCCGAATTGGAGCAATGAATGGAATGGATATAAAAAGCAATATTAGTGCTTGACCCTCAATTTTTCTTTTGACTTTGACACTGTCAAAAATGTGGTAACTTCTTTCTTGGCTTCTGGAGTGGGAATTGTGAAAAAGACAATTTTGCCCAATTGCTATCAACAATTGTGAGTGTGAGACAATGTAGATTGACGAGTCACAAGTCACAGCTATAATGCGTGCAGAAAATAAAACTCGAAGTTGCCTATATCATTCGATGTTACCAATACCTAACTATTTTTTAGTCATAATTCAATCTTGTATTAGAGTTAGAACACAAACAGTATTTGTAGCGGCCAAGATTCACGGAATGGCCTGTAACACATACTTGTCATTTGGCTTAAAAAACATTTAAAGCGTGTAAACTTTACGAGTAATGCATAATATTCACCTCATCATGCAAATTTCTCTTTAATTTGGCTTATAAAATTTTATATATTGTAGTGAATTAATTCAAATTATCATATTTTATCAATTTGATAAATGTAGAACCCTAAATAAAATGCATAATCCTTTTTTTAGTGTTCTTATTGCATACCACATGAATAAATTGGGGAAATTTTGCGAGCGCATAGGAAATGAATCCAATATAAAATACTGTATTCCCTACTTGAGGACATATTATGCTGCACAATTTTTTAATTTCCACCATGAGCCTAAAAAATCTTTTCAATGCATAAGTTTCCCTATGTTCTCATAAACTTTAACAATGAAAATTATTCATTTCTCGTCATTCATTCTCACCATGCGTGTGCAGATGAATTATTGTCCTTTTGGTGGCAGAAATATAAATTAAAGTTGAACCAAAGACTCATAATTCCCTAATTATTCTCTTCACCAGTTGAATTAGATCTTCTTACACAAAGTCTTTTGCACTTCAATATAACAGCGCTCTCTGTTCCTTGTCTCTTAGGCTTTGATTTAACTCCCAATATTGCCTTTGGTGATTCATAATATTAGTATAGTCATGGTCCTCAAGTATCATACCTTGAGAAACATCACGGCCAAAATTGCCAATAGCATATGGAAACAAGAAAAGTAAGAAATACGTGAGGAAACTCCAATGAAGAGATATAAAGACAGAAAAACCCTAAGGTCGAAAGCTCCATAAATATGATAAGGGATCAAAACTTGAACATGCTTATTTGTAAATACTCCATGCAATTGGATCAATACCAACGAAGTCAATTATTTGATTTCAGAAGTCAAAACTTTTGTTTATAAAGAACATGAAAGGTCATCACTGTTTGCTAACTTTTATCAATTTCCAATTAGCTTTATTCCTCAAACATATTATTCCCTTCCAAACACTAAATCTCTCTTGAAGTACCCTAGCATCTGAGATTCTGACCAGGATCGACACCCAATTGGCGACAATATTCAGTATAATACTCAACACGAGCACTAACAGTTTTTGGATTTGCACCATCACATTCAAGCTGACCGTTAATGGCACGAATCGTAGCCCCAAAACCCTGGCCAGAAATGATACGAGAATGACAATTGTTCATCCAAAACCACAAGGCAGTTTTGAATGAAATGACATTATTTCTTGCTACAATTTCAGGTTGACTCCTGCTGGTCCATAGTTGAAGTTCCATGATATTTGCAGTGGACCACGGCCGTAATACCCCTTGCCTGGCACACATGGATACTGAGTGTTGCTCTTGTCACAGTAGTTTTTAGATGTGCCGTTTATCTCTTCTATATAGCACATATCTGCACGATATAAAGAAGCAGCATTAAAAAATGAAAAAAAATGGAAAAAATTGTCCGACAAAAAAATGCAGATATGATATGAATAATGGAAAAAAAAAATCGACGTTAAGTAAGACAGATATTATCGGATGATATGATAATGGAAAAAGCAGAAAACAAATTTTATGAGTTGTAATAATAATTAATAGGAAATCTATCGAACCGAAAGGATTTAAGAATCAAATAGAAGCATATGTATGTGGGAGAAAAGGGAATAAATAACTTAACTCAAAAAATGTTATTAATGTTTCAGACAAAGAAGAAATTCTCACCATAACAAAAACATAATAAATTTTTTATAGACTCTCTTAAAGTCTTTTAAATTTTTAGAAAGTACTCTACATTATACTGTATTTATAATTTATTAGAATCGTTGAATAAGAAAGGACACAATGAATCATCAAACAAAGCACCAATTGCTAAACAATAAAACTACTAGCAATTGACTTCAATAAAACTAATGATATTTAATTAAAAAAATTTTGAAGTTTGACTCATTTTGCCAACAAAAAATGCCATCAATATTTACGATCGGGCCATAAGTGATAAAAAAATTATAAAATCACAAGTAGTCACAGACATACCAATTTGTAAAGTTGACCACTGCAATGAAGTAAAAAGTAAAAAGAATAGAAAGCAATAATTTATCTGTCTAGTTATAAGTAAGACCCGTATTCATGGTAAAATTATTTGACGGTAATAAGTATTCCTTATAAAAGATTTTGTTTTTTGAAGAAAGTTCTCGGACAATGATGCACAGAACAAATACTTTATACAGAACTGCATCAAGATTAATTATAAAGGAAAAAAAAACTGTGCCAAGATTTAGTATCCAAAGGTTTAGAAAAGTTACTAAAAAAAATTCAAAGAAAATTCCAAAAAATAATTCTCTTTGGCAGAGTTGTTGAAAAAACATACGTCCAGTTTAGTGAGTGACATGAGCGAAGAAAGCAGCAACCTCCCTTTTAGTATCATCAACAGAACCAACAGTTCCAAATTTAGGATACGACTTCTGAGCTTCAAGAAATGCCGATCGAGTATAGAACCCTCTTCCAGCACAACTCGAAGCAGCCTGATTAGCAATCCCATTGAAGAAAGCGTCCGTCACAATACCAGCAACTGAAGCACCATTATTTCCACCGCCCGGTGCAGTGGCGCAAGGGCCGGATTGGCAGCCAGAGCCACAGTAGTCATTGCCTGTACCGCAATAACCCCACTTGCTGCAGCATAAGTTTGGTGCACAGCCACAGTTTTGGCTTGAAATCAGCTGTGGAAAGGCTCCTACAAGAACCATAATGGAGAAAATGATGGCTGGAAAATTCTTCATTTTTGGACTTAGAAGAAAGAGAAAAGGATGTGGGCAGAAGTTGTTTGAGAGCAAAGGTATATATATAGGGAAAAGAACTGGAAAATGGATCAGACTGTGTGAAGTAGGGAGAGCTGTTATTGTTGAAAAAATTGAAGTTGAGCAATGAACGAAAACAGAAATGTTTAAGTTTGTATATTGACTTTGACAATGTCAATATGGTGCGAATTTTTGTTCTTGGCTTCTAGAATGGTAATTGTGGAAGACAATGATTTTGATCAGTTGATATCAATAATTTTGGAATTCAATAATGTAGCTCACAAGTCACAGCTACTGTGTGCGTATTTATATGACTTGAAGTTGTCTATAGCATTTGATTTAGTGCTTAATAGTGCATTAACTTGGCAAACTATGTTTTAGTCATACTTCAAATTGATATCTATTTGTCAGTTATAATTCATGAGGTGAAATAGCGTAGATATGTAACATGTATTAGAATTTTTTTTTTCAGGTTAAAGGTTAATGAAAAGAAACACTTTTACATTTCGATCTAAGTGGTAGTCAGTTTTGGAAATGTTATGAAAGAAATATGTAGCCCACATATATATAATGCATGCCAAAATTATATGGCTTTTGATAATACACGTTAGGGCAATATTTCAGTTGACGTGTTTTTTGGAGATACCAGCAGGTCCAGTTATATCATGTTCCATTTCGTATGTGAAATATTCTACACATGTATATTAACTTTTTCACAAATACAACAATATATTTTACTTATAAATAAAATAACATATCAAATAATAATAGCCTCATAGAACTAAATAAAAGCATAATTGCATTGGCCTTGTTAGAGTGAATCTTTAACAAATTGAACCCTCAGAATTTTTTTCATTCAAGATTTCAATGCTATAGTTTAAACACAGGAACCCCCCCCCCCCTCCGGGGGGAAAAAAACTTGTTAGTGAAGATATCGAATTGGTGCCCCAAGTAAGTAATTGTGTTAAAAAAATATTAGAATCAAAAGCCAAATTTCATTCCTTTGTTGTTCTTGTCCTAAAGGCAACTTCTGCAGTCGAGGCAATTGGAAAGAAATAAGCCTACAATTTAGCAGGACAAACTTCTTTACTAAAACACTCAGAGAAGAAAAAGAGAACAATCACTTTATTTTCTCCTCAAATTTATTGTTATCTTGTTACATTAAGGGAAACCATGCTTATAATTACTGAGTTAGGATTCTCTCCATTGAATTTTTCCCCATTATTCCCTCTATATATTTATATATGAAACTTTTATAATTATATAAAATTATTTGATTGTGTCATTATTTTTTTGATCTTCAAATCCATATATTAAAAAATAATATTACTTTGAGAATATTTTGACATTCAATTTATTCTAAATAGTAAAAATAATTCAAAATTATAACAATACTTATAATCATTAATCAGAGAGTAAAACTTAGTCAATTGAATACAAAATTTTATGTACAGCTAACACAAGTGATGTAATATATTATACATGGTGCTGGTTTTCAAAAATAACTTTTAAATTAATTTAATTGGAGAGTAATGGAGAGAAATTCTCTTCAATGAAATGGAGAGTGGTCTAGTCCTGTAATCACGCACATCAAAATGCAAGGGCAATTTTGTACATTATTTGGGAGGAAAATCACATTAAGCAAATTAGTTGTGTATGAGTGGGGAGGGGGGACGACAAAGCCTATTATTCTTCCGATAAAAAAGTAAAGAGAGAAAAGAAATGTGATAGGTTTGGATGATCTTAATTCCAATTTGTTGCAGCAGCCTGGTACTGTAGTACTCTCTCTCTCTCTCTCTCAAAGATGTCCACTGTTGAAGTAGTCTCCTTGAAAAATTCAAGTCAAAAGAATCTCAACTTACGTAGCTTCATAGACCGACATATGTTCTCAGCAATATGACATCATATTTGTAGGTACATTAGAAAGCCATCAATAGTCAATCATTTGGACAATCGTACTTTAAAACAAGTAAGAATCAGTACCCTCAATATCTAGTTCATTCAAAACATATGATCAATAATTTTACAAGTCTTGAATTCTATAAATTGAAGAAACTTTTCCACCTTGAATAATGCTTGAGACGTTTTCTTCTTTTTATTTTTTGAGCAAATGAAACATGGTCTTATTTATCATTGGAACATAAGATTTCAAAGAAGCAAAACCTCTTGCTACATGAAAAAATCTGTAGTGAGTTATACCCATTATAGAACACTATGCAAGTGAAAACAAACAAAACAGACAGAATTCAAGCAAGATTAATCTAGCAAACATCCATGATCTAACCCCCATTCGAACAACTCCCTGTTTTTCTTAGTGTGAGGAGGAATCGGCCGTGAGAGACAAGTCAATTAAACGACTCTAACCACCGCTGAACTAATAAGATTTGCAGTGAAGTCCTCCCCAATATATGAGGTTTGCCTTTCAAAAAAAAAAAGAAAAAACCACTGCCATAGCTACTTGTTAGTATTCTGTATACAAAAATCAACATTTAGTTTTTCCCAGATTTGCTATATATTAGTGCCTAAATCCAAAATGTCTCTTGGCGCAAGTGTGGAAAATTATAGATTCATGCAAGTATGAACAAATTTTTCTTGAAAATAGATGCTGAGTAATCAAATATAGCGCTTCATAGTTTAGCTTTTCAGGTTTTAAACGTAGGAGTTGGTCCTAATAGTGTATTAAGTAATATTTCATAGTAAATCAGAATTTTCCATGCGAAAAAAAAAAAAGAAGATTCATGTAAAATGATATTTATTTAGTGTACTTTATGTTGATTTAGACATCCATTGTGCGATGGCAAAAGGACTTTGTATAGGAACCTAGTTGATTGAATAGGCTTATAATGGTTTAATTAACTAATAGAGCAATCAAATTGGTCTACTAAATCTCATACTCAAGAGCTCATCACCTTTCTCGAAGGGTCTATACATTCCATAAATTAGTAGTAGATGTTAGTGGATTCGTTACCATTGCTGACCATTTCAACCACTGATTGCCATCAGATCATGTCTTTAGCTTCTTATAAGCTTCTCCGTACCCTACCTAATCTCATACTATTTTACTTTGTTTTGGATACTATTTAATGCCTACTTGATTGCCCGATGTAATGCCTATTTTAATGATTCCGGCACATATTCAAAGTGTTCAATGTAGTTTCTAAAGTATCGAAGTTCAGTTAACTAATGGCCATAAAGAGATCAATGACAAAGTTGAAACATACTACTTATCCTGAGACATTGCAGAAAGTTTGGAATGTTAATGTGTCACTGGTAATCCAATAAAGCAGTTACGTGAAACTGATGTTGTCGAAGGTTGAGTTGAGTTTTTCCCTTGTACATGAGCTCTCTTATGGGTTTTTCAATGAAAAGTTTATCATTTGCTCCCAAAAAAAAATAAAAAATAAATAAAGAAGGGGTTGAGTTGAGGAAGCTGAATGCTATGCATTATAATTCTATTAGTGATTGAATAAAACAGCTGTGTATGGCCAGTTATGTGATTGCAATCTCTACTCCTTATTCACCTGATATTGCTTTGCAACTTCAAGAAAAAGCCGAGTAGTCGTTTCAATTAGAAGGAGACCAGCTAGAAACCAACGTATACAGGCCATAAATAAGAATCAGATATTTTGGCCCGGCTGGGTCTTTCTTCTTTTCTTTTCTTTTTTGGGACAAATAAGGAGAAATACTATTACGAAGCTTACTGGAAGTCACATCCAACATCAATAGTCTAAATCTCAAAAAAAAAAAAAGAAGACATTCATAAGTTCTTTATTCCTTATACTAATCATCTTGAAAATTTATTATAATTTGAATAATGATTAATCAATAACTTGAAGAATTTTATATTAAAAAACTAATAATCAAGTGTGTACAAGTAAATGACTATCACATACAGTATAGTAGTCACATGTTAGTAACTAGTTTTAGGAAATAGTGTTTGAAGTAATTGAATTTTGTATTATGTACATGTTTTGGCAAATAGTTTGACATCCAACTAAACTTTCACATTAATTTCGCACATTATTTAGGTACGTTGACATCAAATTTCCTTACATAGACTAATTTCGCTAATTCTATTATAACTACCTAAGTATTGTAATTTAACCCCAAAGTTTTTCCATTAACAATAGGCAAAAGACATCTCAATAGTTAATTATCAGTGGAACATGTAGGATTAAGCACTACAAGAAAATTCATCATTAATAGCACTACGATTTAACCGAGGAGGTAGGGGAATTTGGACCCAAAACCTCTAATACCTAAAGTTTTAACCTTAGCCACTAAACAATACTTCATTGGCCAATAAGTTTATCTTGGTATACTTAGATACCCTAAAAATATGATTTGAACACCAATAAGTTTATCATGTTCTAGTAAGCCACACTAAAATATGATTTAGACTCCAAAATGTAATATTATTCTAACTTGCGTAATTATTAATTAATGAGTTGAGAGGTTAATTATTCTTAAAGGTCATCTCTCTAAAATAATTTGAGTGAACCAAAAGAAATATTGGATGAAAATGAAAAAATATATAAAAAGCTTATATGACGCACTTATCATTCATGAAGCAAAAGAGAAAGAGAATTATAGAAAGAAAGAAAGAAAGCGTTAAAGTTTGTCTTTTGATAAGGTTGAAGGCGTGTCCCTTTTTTTCGGGTATGAGAGTGTCATATATTTAGGATAGAAGAAGCTGAAGTTGTGAAATTTTCAAAGCATGGTGGCATTTTAACTTTCACCAAACAGACGTAGGTTTAGCTCTGAATTTACATTATACCTATCTTACTTCACCATTTCCTGGACAACAAAACTCTTGACACTTCTTTTCTTTCACCTCTCTTTATCAAATTATCTAATCTCAAGAAGCAGCCAATCATTTCTTCTCTTAAGGTCCTATTCCGTTCCTTGTATGTCTTCTACGTCTAATTCCCTTTTGCAGATTTTTTTAATCTGATTTTTTTGGCTTTTGTATCTAATCTGGGTTTTCTGCCCTTTCATATCGGAATTGATCAAAGGTAAAAGCTGGGTTCAATTTATCTCACCTCTACTATCATCGCCATTTCCATCACCATGGGTTTAGATCTTCCCAAGTTGGTGGAGATTTCTTTCCAAAAGTGAAAAATAACCTCTGCAATTTTGGAAAGATGGAAATGCACACACCGATCTTCCTTGGCTGTTATGATGTTCAACAACAATTGTTGTCTCCAAGTCTCTGCAACAAAGGTTGGTTCTTTTTCTCTCCAATTTCTCCCTAATTTATTTTCCAGTTACTTTTTCCCGAGTTTTTCTTTCTTTTATTTTCTATAAATTTCTGACTAAATCTTTTTAGATCTTTTGAGTTTTGAGTGCAATCTTCTTTGTATGCGATTTTCATTTTCTAAATTTTATTTTCCCTAGTTTTTTTGTTTGAAGATTTGTACTGCGGTGGCTTGAGTTTTAGTAATAGGGTAAGTATAAAAAGTAAAGGATATGATAATTGTTGAGAATAAAACCATGGATAAAAATTTTCTTTTAGTGCTATTTAATTTTTTCGTGCACTAAAACTGATGTTTGAAAGATGTTTGATGAAATGTCTGAATGAAAAGATGTCAAATTATACATAAAGTTTCAAAAGATTTGAGGAGTGGTAAGGGGAAAAAAGAGGTGAAAATGCCTAGATTTATCATACTCGAGTATATACAAGTATATACAAGGCAATTGCCAGGTTACTACGGTTGTCAAGTAAGCACTTGCATTCAATTCTTCATATTCCATCTCCTCGAGTCTTTTTTGGACTAGAAAGCTTAAGTTGGTAGTTACACACTTCTGTAAGACGAAGCATATTCATTTATGTGTGCACGTGATCGGACAAAATTTCTTGACTGTGATTGCTAGAATCTGCTTTTGTGTTTTGCCAAAATTAATGAATTGAATTCTTTATGTGCGATTGAAAAGCTTGAAATTTTGGCTATCTAGTCATACACTTCCTTTCTTTTCAATGTTATATGATAGTCAGTAAAGCAACTACATTGATCTTGTCTTGTGATACCATCCTTAATGCTCCCAATTGTCCTGTTTTATCACTAACTAGTACTGTTGGAGTTCTTTTCAGACGTACATCTGAGTCTCAAAAATTTACACAAACATTCTCCCCTAAATTGTTCCTGGAATGGCTAGGTACATTAGAGGGAACTTGTGCCTATGACGTTTATTGCTTTGGAAAGCTTCTGCTTGAATTAGTTACGGCATGGAGGATTTGATTGCAAATACTCTCACTTACATCATTCCATCCAATAAGAAACTTGTGGAAAAATATATTTTGGTCTATTGTAGAATACAAATAAGTAATTGCTGTTAAAAATTTTGTTGTCTAAAGAAACGCTAGGATTTGATAAATGGAAGGTAATTCAGACACAACCTGTAACTTACTAATCTCTGACAGTTCTTGTCAAAATAATTGGTAGTTAACTTCATATTTTGTCACAACTCACAAGTACTGGCCCATTGTATATACCATTGTAAATTTCAATTGTATATACTTGTCTAGATTGAGATATGTTTGTAAATGTGATGCTCTTGTATTTTCCTATCATTTATGAGACTTTGAATTGTGACTAAGACATAGGTTTATTTTAGATATAGTGGCTGTTGCAATTGAAAAATAGCACAAATTGTTGAACATTGGTTCTTGGCTTACAACAATATTAATTTGTATCAGGCTTTCAGAATTTAGTAAATGCTTGGTACTTTTGTTGTTTATTTAGGAAATTTGAAGGTTTTTACATCTCGGTGGATACATTAATATGTACCTTGACAATCTTTTCCTAGTTGTCTTTATTTCTTATATGTATCCAGCTCTTTGAAGATTATAGTTGCTTCTAATATAAATAAAATGCTGTCTGTATGTGGATGCAATTTATTTCCAAATTTTACAAGTAGCTGATAGAAACAACATGGTTATTGTTTTTGGATGATTTTTGAATATGTAAGAATGGGTTTGTTTGGCTTCTTGACTTTGCATCTTTAGATTGCTTTTCCCCTCTATGACCATTTTATCTTTGATCATAAGACCGGTAAAAGGAAAAAAAAGTGTGAGTTGGACAGAATCTTAGCATGCATTAATAAGTAAATTGTTTTGCTTTATGCATAACTTGCATTATTTTTTTTATTTTATTTTGGGATAGAAAACTGATAGATCTTTGGTTCCCATATGAGTTATGGTGTGAAGCGGTTCTCATATTTGGGTCATGGTTGGTTACTTGTTGATGCTTACCTAGTGAGGAAGAACTTATGCTTATTTCAACTCTTAAGCATTGCAGGGTTAATAAATTGGTTCAACTTGAATCAATCAAGCAGCCCTTGACTCAAAAGCTTTACTGGGTGGGGTGCCATGGTTAGTCATCGTAGTGGTGAAACGAAGATAACTTCATTGCATTTGTGTGGGTGCAGGTGGATAGGTTTTTTTATATTGGCTGTTCTTTCTCATGGATAATTCATGTTCATCTACTCTTAATTTTTTACTAACGGTTGCATCCTTTGTCGTCTAGATCAAGACGAGACACCTACTTGAAGACGGCTGGCCAAGTATAATCAGGTCAGAAAAGTTAATATTTTGTTTTCCCTCTCCATTTTGTTTCCTTTTTATCTAATCCTATTCTTGTATCATGCTCTGTATGCTCAACAACAATTTTGTCTTTCTTAATTTGGTTTTTTTTTTGGGGAATAGCTGTACAATAGGTGATTCTTGTCGCATTTCTTAATCATGATGAGGATATGTGGGGATAAATTTCTCAAAGTACTTGAGGATATATCGCCATTACCTCAAATTGAGTAAAACTTTCTTATTTCGGATGAAAAGGTCCACGATTCCCTTTTTCCTTTTTACTTTAGGTGATTTCTCTTTTTTTTTTTTTTAGTTTTTGGACCTGTAGTTGGCTTGGCACTATATTATAATGGAGAAAAACTCTCTCTATGCTCATGCTCTTTACATGGTGGCTATCTAGATAAAAATTGAAGCAAAAGATATACCTTATTTTCTGGTGATTCCTTAATTGATTTTCATTGTCTCAAGTTGTTTTTGTCCTCTACTAATAATTGTACTCCTTTACTGCAGATATATTGCACATTTTGGAGTTTTAGAAGATCAGTAGCAGGGGTTACTTTTGACTCAAAGGCTGGTTATAGCGCTATCTTATGCTTAGGAAATGTTTTGGATAGCATAGAAATGTTTTGGACTTGGACTCGCTTTGTACTACTCCCTTAACTTATTGACTCAAAGTTAATTTAATACTACTTGTCAAACTCTTTGTAATGTGATGTTGGATATATTTATGATATTTCAATGATTATTAGGATATTTTGGCATTTTTTGTTGTAATGGGTGAATGTGCTTGTTATTCATTAAGCATTATTAGTGGTTCAATTTTGTAGATATTGATTTTAGCGGAAAATAATCAAGCGGCACCTTGCGACAGAGAACAAGATATTGTCATGAATCATATTTCTCCGGTGACAAGAGCTTATTATCAATGAAACAGGTGCCTTTATTGACAACAATTGTTGTCACTGAATTAAAATGTCTACTGACAACAAAATGTTGTCACTGTTTGTAGGGGTTTAGTTACAACATTGTTGTCCGTAATTGAATCATATTGATAACCATGGTTGAGTTATTATTGACTTTTAGTGATGGCTTTGGTTCACGCATTATTGACAAGCAGGCTTGTCGTCACTAAATATAAAACATTTACTGACAAACGTGGTTGTCACAAAAAGCGATATATTCACTGACGACTTTTATGTTGTCGGTATATACTACCGACGGGCATTCGGTGACAACCATGGCGGCCGATAAGTTGTCGGTAAAGTCATTAGTGACGATTTTTTACTTTTTTGTGACGAGAATCAGTTATCACTAAAAATCAAATTTCTTGTAGTAAGCCTCCGGCTCGAGTCGAAGGGTTCACCGATAGGTCTCAGGCATTTCCTGACCTTTTCAAACACATGCGGTCACTAAGTGGTAGTGCGTAGCAGTCAATCATTTCAGTTTGCATTCACTTTAAAGCATTTTCATAACCGATTTTCGAGATAGGGGTAAATGTCGATAAAGTACACACTACCCTATCGAGTTCAAAACTAGGTTTCTGATACAATCACAAGCGGTAAACACCATTGCGGTCATTTCACATAAACACATAACCATGGCATGAGAACTCATCAAGTAACAAGGCTCAACCTCTACGTATGGGTTGAATTCACTTTCCTCCTCAAACCGAGCAAGTAAAAGCAGGTAGTTGAGAATTATCTTTCATTTCCTTAATCATGACAACTCACTTCCACTTTTTTGGTTTTCAATCAATGTTTTCCAAAATCCCTCAAGGTAACACTTTCATTTTAAAGCGATGTCATAATGGGACGATATCCCCTTGGAAAATCACTTTATGAATTCAAAGAAACATCTCACCGATATACTCATTGGCACTACCGGTCACTGAGCTCTTTCACAAAACATTTAAGTGAGGTCCTCATACCTCAAAGTCACTTTTACCAACACGTTCAACATCCATTTTTTGTTATAACTTTCATATTAACATAAACACTTCATACCAAACCATTATATTCAAAATCGAATTTGGCCAAAATCTGATGAAACCCTCAGATTCAATCAAATGACACTTTTCACTCAAATTTTCATGAAAATTCACTTTCTACTCTTTAAAATTCAAACACTCACACACACACACACACACACACACACACTTTAAACAATATATAGGAGCTTTTCTCAAAAGAAAACCCTCGAGAAACTTCATGTACATTTCAAAATCAAGCGTTAAAATCACCAAGCATGGGTTTGGCCATATGAACATTTTCCTTCAATTTTCAACAACTAAAACCCTAATTTCTAACCATATCAAGGCAAGTTCACAAATAACAATCAAATTTGTCAGTTCCTCAAGTCCAGCTACCTAGAGGGCCACCTCAAGTCCGCTACCTAGGTTGGGATTTCAGAGCCAACTTCATCTTTTCAGATGAGATCATTTCTTTCAACATTAACCACGAGATCTACACTAATTAACACTAATAAGGTTAGATCTACGAGATTCGAGGCTTATACCTCGGGATCTATCAAGATCGAGCAAGATCCAATGAAATCCCTCGAGCTTTCCTTCAAAAGTTGCTTCAAACTAGAGGACTTCAAAACCCTTGATCCTATCCCACGATCTTCAAGATTGTGTGAAGATATCCATCACCCAAGTTCAACCTCGAGCCCAAGATGATCACCCAAGCTTTTCTTTTCTCCCTTTTTTTCCCAGCCCCAAGGTTGAATCTCCCTCTCTCTCCTCTCTCCTTGGTTGGCTGAAATGGGAAGGAAGAAAGCAAACCACAATCCATCATTCAAGCTTCACAAGTTCAATTTGCTTGTAAGAAGAAGGAAAATGGAGAGATCAACTCAACTTACCTCTTTTCCAAAAGTGGGACAAAGCTCCTCCTCTCTCTCCTCTTTCTCTGCCCAGAAACACTAGGAATGAAGAGGGAGGGTGGACTGAGGTTGAAGCTTCAAGAGAGATTGATGGAAGATTGGAAGAAAATTTGAGACAAACTCTCTCTTTCGCTCTCTCTCTCTAGCCTCTGGCTCTCTCTCTATCTCTCACAAATTTCCAGCTGAAAATAGTGTCCAATGGTGTGAAGAAAGTCAAGGCTTTTATGGCTAAAAGTGCTTTTCCTAGTTTTGGGAAAAAAAAGTGCTTTTGGCATTCTCATCGTCGCACATGACGATCCAACACACTTTGCTCTAATCCATTCCGACACTGTCCAAACTTATTAATATTCCCAAAATATCGTTACTTAAGCTTAATTTCATCTTAAAGTTGTGACAGCCCCACTTCTCCCTAAGTACCTAAGGTATCCATTGGACCTTTGCCTAGCTCTCGCCGGGACTCACTCCGCGTAAATATCGCTAAAACAAAACTAACATTCAAATCTCACATCTAAACTCAATAGCACAATCACATTACACAATCCTTACACTCAAATTACATAAAATACTTATCAAGCGTTCAAATTCTCATAATACAAAAGCTCTGGAATCACATTCCACATTTGTCACATCAATACAAAAGCAAACCCTAACTCTAAGGTTGGCTCCTTCACACGGTTCTTCCTGTTAAAAAAACAATTTGGAAAAGAGTGAGCTAAAAGCCGGTGAGTTCAAAATGCGCACAATTCCGCATTAAAACAGTTCAAACCATATTTCAAGTATACAATTTAGATCAAGTACATAAACATTTCAATGGATATCACTTGTACAATTACTTGAGGAATTGCCCATCAAAGTAGACTAGTCAGGGACTTCACCCAAGACATCACAAATTGGTCGAGGGTACTCCCTCACGTCACTTTATTTCATTGAAACTAGTCGGGGACATGCGACGCGTCACTTTATATTCATTGGAACTAGTGAAGGTATTCACCCTCTGACGTCACATACTAGTCGGGGACTCCCCAATGCGGCGGCGTCACAATACTCCACTTGAAACTAGTGGGGACTTTGCTTGGCGATCGCATTATTGCGGGAAACTAAGTGTCGTCAAGGGACTTAGAGCGGCGTCCACATCACTTGGTGAACTACTTGAGGGACTATCCGCGGAGGACTAACAAAGTAGACTAGTCGAGGGATTTCAGCATCGGCGTCACATTAGTTCATATTCATTGAAACTAATTAGGGACATAGCCCCATCGGCGTCACATTCTATTCAATCACTATTTCACTTATAGAGCAATTCACTTTCGGAAATAATAGTCAATCACTTCAATAAATCATTCCTTTAGAAAGGGTGAAACACTGTATGAGATCTGTTCATAAGTTATTTGAGCAGGTAAAAGCATTTCACTTGGAAATAGTGGTAAATCATTTCTTTGTAAACACTAGCAAATCATTTCAGTCAATCATTTTACAAACCATGGCGAGATTTTACATTTAAAGAGTGAACTCTGCATTTTGCGCGGATACATAAAAACATTTTCGATACTTTTATTTCAAATAAAGGTAAAGTAAAGCCTTGATGAAATACACACTACCCTACTTATCGATTTAAAAAATCCAAATTGGTGTCAAATCACTTATATCCACACAATTTCAGAATCATTTTCACATAAACGCGGCTTTACATACTGCTGAGCCATACCCATTCGGGGGTTTGAAAACTATGCTTCACTTCTTCCAAAATCACTTCACTAAACTGGTTGCAGTGAACATCATTTTCACACCTAATCACATAACAAGTATAGGAACTCACCCGGTAATAGGGTTTATGGCTTCCCATGGTAGTGGTCAAAATCACTTCCTTGAGCACTTCCTAAAACAATTTAAAACAATGGTTGAGATTCTTCATCTCTGTTCTGCATCATTGGAAAACAATTAGCTTTTCACTTTTATAGTTTCAATCAACATTGGCACTTCCCAAAATCCTCTCGAGGAAAGATTTTCACCTCATATGACATCGTATTTCGCGAAATACCTCTTTGAAAATCACTTAATCACTCAGATACAAGGAATGTTTTAAATGGATCTTTGAAAATCACTATCTCATTTCAAGTAGGGACAAATCACCGATGTGGCCACTCTCCAAGACACTATTTTCACATTTTCTTTAATAAAACACTGGGGTAGGTGAGGTTTATCACCTCAAAATCACTTTTAACACAAACTCAACACTGTGCATCTTTAACAACACTTATCACTGTAACTTTTGAAAACACTTTAAACCATATCTTTATTTTCAAAATTCATCAAATTTACCCCATGACACTATAAAATCCTCAAATGATATTTTTCACTCAAAATTTCAGAAAGTTCACTTTTCACATTTAAAAGCTCATACATTCATAAATGAGTGTAAAATGTATTTTCCAGACATTCATCATAAAACATCACAAAATCTAAATCAAACATTAAAATTACCAAGCATGGGTTTGGCCATCTCATACATTTTCTATCACAATTTCCACCAACAAAACCCTACTTTCTAACCATATCGCGACAAATTTCACAAATATCACAAATCCCAATCAGATCCTCAGTCCTACCTAGACCATACCTCAAGTCCTACCTAGGTTGGGATTTCAAGGGAGCCTAACTTCATCTTTTCAGGATGAGATCATTATATCAATATCTACTACAGATCTGAACCATTTTGGCACTAATAGCGCTATATCTACAAGTTTCAGACTTATACCTTCAGATCTATCACGATCCGACAAGATCAAAGATGATCTGTGGAGTTTCCTCCAAAGGTGCTTCCAAGAGCCTACCAAGCTGCTCAAGCTTGATCTTAACCCAGATCCAAGATTTGTGCAGATTTTAGGCATGCTCAAACCCAAGCTCAGACAATCACTTTAGCTTTTCTTCCCTTTCTTTTTTTTTCTCTCTCCAGGCCATTGGATCTTCCCCTCTTGCTTTTACCCTTCACATGGCTGCCATGATGGAGGAAATATCACCTCTTAAATCCTTCACCAAGATCCAAACTTCAAGTGGCTAGATGGGTAGAAATTGGGATTCAAGACTCAAGCTTTTCCTCTCTTTTCTTCCTCAAGAAAATGGACCAGCCTCTCTCCCTTCCTTCTCCCTCTCACGGCTGCAACAACCAGAAAATGGAGTCTCCCAATGGTGGATTGATGCAGAAAGGAAGGAGGAAGAGAATGGAGTGAGCAAATTGAAAACCTTTTCTCTTTTTTTTTTCCTTCTAGCTCTTCAGCACTCTCTCTCCTCCCTTCTACTTTGGCAAGGAATGGTGGGAGGATGGAGAAAACTTCAATGGTGGTTTGAAGCTTGGGAGAAACAAGGAAGAAGAGAGAAATCAAGAAGACAATCTCTCTCACTTCTCTCTCTACATGGCGGCTGCTCTCTCTCTCTAAAAATACAGAGTGCAGCTGGAAAAGTAGGCTTCAGAGACCAAAAGTCAAGTCTTGGGATAAAGGGACAAAGTGTCATTTCCCATTTTAAGGAAAGAAGTGCTTTTTTTAGACTGTTTTATATCAGCGTCATGTGTGTGGTCCCTAACACTGCTCTCTAGTCCATTTCCATTACTGTCAGACTTATTATCTTCTAAAATACTCATTGTATACTTAATTTCAGCCAAAAGTCACTTCAATCATGCTCGGTAGAAAATTAAAGCGTAGTCGGCGAGCCATGCGTGACCGATAATTCGTTTAAAATTCTCTAAATTGGAAAATATTCGCGTCAAACATATATTCCTCATATTTCCAATAAATAACATAATATAAATAATATTATACATTTTTTAAAATAAAAAATCGTTTAGGGCCTGGCCTTCTCTGCAAGGTTTTGTCTCGAAATTCCATTTCCTACAGAATGGATTCTAGATGCCTTCTTCTTCACCATTTTCTCATTTTCAGTCATAATATCAATTCTCTATGCCTATTAGCTTTTGCCCTCCACCCAATTCACCTCCATCATTACTAAGTTATGAAAATCTTCAGTTCTCCAGAAATGTTCCAATCTCAAATCATGGAGCAATCTCCACGGTTTTAGATTTGTTTTACCAGAGGCAATATTCATAATAGATGCCAATGCGGCTGAATAGATCAGGTATTTTAATTAGTCCGATAAGATGGAGGTTATACCTTCAACAATACTGGGAGGTGGGAGCCGTTTATTTAGTCAGTGCTTACATAAATCTACATTTGAACCTTATTCGTTTTCCCATGACACTACTTGTTACATGAGTTTGCCTATCCATTATTCTCTGGAGCGCGCTTAGGGGCATGCTACCCGATGCTCACTGCCTTTGTGCGGCATTTCCTTGTTTCCTCCCAACACCTGTCTCAGGTATGGTTGGTCTTACCAAAAGAAATGCCAAGCATAAGCGGGAGTTAATGCTTATGCGGGTTCTTGATTGTCACTTTCAACTAGTGACCACATTTGGGAGGAATTGCCTCTTGTCATGGCCTCCTGGCCTGACTCCGATTGTTCCGGCTTCCTAGCCCTCTCTACCACCTAGAAGCTTGGGGGTTGGGTGCATTGGCCAGCTGGTTCCGGCTACTCTGAAGCATTCCTCTTTCTTTGGTGAGCCCTGTTGAGCCTTTTGCACTCTCAATTCTTTGGGCCTTCGATTGCATCACTTCAGGTTATTTAATTTGGGCCGGCTGCTAAACTTGAATTCCACATTTTGCTTCCTGTACAAATCTCCTTATTCTCCTTTGTTGAGTTGCTTCCTGCCAGCCTCGGTAGAATCTAGACAATTTTGTGAACAATACCTCCATCTCCAGCGACACTTAGGTGTTCACATGCAGTAGCAATAAATTCATCTTCTCACCTGCTTGGATTTAGGGAGGGAATTTGACTCTCTAGTGAAGTTCATCCATGTCCCTGGGGTTTGGTCTCTATCCCATTTAGCCAATCCTTATTCCCACCACGTTCGGGCTGCTCCTCAAATTGAGGAAATGCATATCACTTGCCTTTCCTGGGATATGGTTTAAGTGGCCCGAATGTATCACTTATTCTCTCCAATTGCTTCCATTAGCCACGGAGTTAGGTCCGCCAGAGAAGGTTTAGGTGGGAAAAAAAATTTCTGGTAGCTCCTAAGACCCTATCTTCACCCACTTAGGCCAGACTGGGTTGATTTGCAAGTCCCATGGACCTTATTTGGTTGTCGCTGTCTCTTTCTGGGATGCTTTCTGTGTCTGTCTGATTATAGTAGCAGCCTTTCTTGTTCCTGACCTCGTCAGGCTCTGATTTTGCAGTGCTGGCTCCCGATCCGCCTATTTTGCAGGGGTTGTCAAACCCTGCTCCGACCTGTTGCATATATTCTTTGTCATGATGTTTTAAATGATGTGAAATAAAATGTATATGAAGTAGATTCAAAGCAGGTCAAAATACTTTATATCTGTAACAAAGAAGGAATGTTAATACCATAATAGTTCGTTTTCAAGGAAACACATCAAATCCCACATCACATTTCGATAGATCAAACCAGGAAATGGTGGAAGTTCTGAGATAATTTTTTTAAGCATCGTCTGAGGGCAGAACATATCACATCCATCCCATCATATTTGCATCCATATCTTCCATCCCTACATCTTGTATATTCTTTTCAGGATAAGATCAAATACACAGTACCAATGGCATTATCGGCTTGGCGTGTCAACGATGGCCTGCTGCGTTACGTCTGCTTTCCTACGGCCTGTGCAGCAAAA